>OZ010596.1:24602449-24712449 GCA_963932145.1 Acanthosepion lycidas
TTTTAGAATCAAGCACGGGCAACGCCGGGTCATGCTACTAGTCTTAAATAAATCATCTATGTTTTGCAGAAGTTTTTAACATCAACTCGAGATTTTCCTTGTTAAAAAGTCGAATAATTTAACACACTCAACATTTGGGATAAAATATAGTGAATTTTATATCGTGCTTTTTCATGCATGAGCAAAACAAATTCCAGGATATTTCTCTCTGTTTCTGAGATGATAATAATAGCATTATAATTATTTACATTGTTTCGACTGTTGTCCTCATCTTTATCGTCATAGATTAGGACAACAGTCCAAACAATGTAAATAAATTCCCGGATTTCGACGAAAAAGAAAAAAGACCCCAGAATAACTTCAAAATCCGCGACATTTTTTTTTTATCTTTTAATAGTCAGTTGTGCTTAGTTTAATTTGTAATATATAAATGTAGACAGAAAAAACGCAAATGTTGATATGATAGCGAAGCACTGCCTGGGGCCCGGAATTAATCTTGCGCCTCCGGTCGGGTGTTTTGGAGATAGTACGCACACGCCCTGATTGCAAACACTTAGTATATAGAGAGGGCAACAAATTCGGACTGCGGGACAGGGGGATATCTTTGGTAACAAAGAAAAGAATACTGAACTGTTACATGACATCTGTCCTTCTTTACGGCAGCGAATGTTGGACGATTTCCTCAAAGATGAAGAAGAAACTCGAGGCGAGAGAGTATTGGTTCTACAGAAGGATGCTAAGGATATAATGGACCGAACGTAGAGAGGTTGCAAACAAAGAAGAGGTTTATACTTAATATCACGAAAAGACAGCTGAAGTTTCTGGGAAACATAATGAGGAAGGAGGGCATGGAGAATCTGATACTCATGGGTCGAATAAAGGGAAGGAGAGACAAGGGAAAGCAACGCTTGACATACCTGGCGGACTTAAGCAAGTGGATGACAGAACGTTGTCTGGGTGGGGGAGCAAAGAGAAGGAACTTGTTGTGAGCTGCAAGGGATAGAAGAATGTGGAGAGCCATGTGCGCCTAAGTCTTGAAAGGATATGGCACATAAAAAGAAAGAAAGATTGCGTTTTCGATGTGAAATTGAGATATTAACAATACACTAGAAGTTATGGAACGGCTCGTTGATCTTAGCAACCTTAACAGACATATTTGCATTCATTATTCCTTCTAGGAATTTAACGTTTTAATTTTAAGCTAGTACTTAACGATTTCTCTTTTGCATATCCGAATTGCCAACATAATTACTCTCGAGTTTTGAGACAATTATTACTTAAAACTTTAATTGTTTCTATCGGGAAATGACCACATGTAACTTAAACAGCGAATCAGAGGGGATCACTGTACTGTATTTTATTGAGTCTATGTTAAGCATTTTTTTCGTTTAAATATCGTTTACTTTTTATGAGCTCACTCTAGGATCCATCTTTTTTTCATTTTTAAAGATTATAATCTTTTTTCAATTCTCATGTTTTAAAATATTCTTTCCTGAAAATTCATCAACTGATAAAGAGTTTCCTATATAAGAATAAAAATATACCAAAGAAATAAAAAATAAATAAAATTTAATAAATAATGATGAAAAATTGGATATCTTTTAAAATTTACCATTTGCTGACGAGTATATTGGTTTTGCGCATGCGCACACGAGACATATTAAACTGGCCGAGCTTCTCCACCGGATCTTTCATCGGAATCCACCATAACGTCTTGTTCGCCATGAAAGACACGTGTTGAAACCTATAACAAGATTCTCTTTGCTTAAAAGTAAACACCAACGTACATTCTTGCCACTCTTACCGGACAAATAAAGCCTCGTTTAATGAACGGAGTATGATTTAAAAGAACTTCTTTTTTCTTTTTTTAAAGAGTAAAGAAAAAGAAAATTTCGTCAGCAGAATTTTTACATGGGACGCAAAGCGATATTACTTTCCCGGCACAGCGCAAAGCTGCGTTCAATGTGTAAAAATACAAGTACTTTATGATACTAAAATATTTGCACACCAGGCAATCACATGTATAAATAAAAGTCTAAGACTTGTACACACACACACACATACACACACACACACACACACACACACATATATATATATATATATATATATATATATATTGTTAAATATAACAGACAATGAATGTTTATTAAGTTTGATCATGAGCCGTTCTAAAGTTCCTATATTTGCTTTAATTTCAGGTTGAAAATATATACAAAAATTGTCCAACATTCGGATATTTTTTATTAAGTTGGTCCTTGATCTAACCTTTCGGCTCACATAAGCCATCTTCAGTATAGCTATGCGAACATTTTAACAGATAGATATCTTAAAGATATTCACCATCAAAGATGGATATTTTGTTATGTTATATTATGGTTTTGTTGTTAATATTTCGGCCTCTCGCGTGGTATGACGTCATAGAACCGCATCTTCAACTTAGGACCTGCGTCTGCGATCGTTATCGTCACATAGCAATGCAGTAAATAAATCAGTGTTATTGATGAAAATTATTTCTCTATTGGACCATGTTATTTAAGTCATGTGAATTATGTCAGAAAAATGATAACACCCAAATGCCCGCCAAATCTGAAACAAAAAGTAAAAATCATTAGTAGCTTAAACTTTATTCACATTTAAAATCGGTCCAAGTTATTGAAACACCCTTTATATATTTACTACTGAAAAGCTGAAGGGTTTTAAAAAGTTATAACTTGTTCGTTTTCGATCTTTTTTCTTTTTTTCTTTTTTTCTTTTTTCAGGTTATAGATCATCCCTTAGTGATTAAAATGGCTACGTATGATGTCCAGCAACGTGTAAAAATCAGTGAGTTTTTCTAATCCAATAAAAGATCTATTATTCCAAATCAGTGAAAATTGCCGGCAACATTTTAATGTCAGAGTATAACCTAGCGATAACTTGATTCGGAACCTAATCTCTCGGTTTGAAAGAACTGCATAAGTCGGTGAATATGTCCTCTGCGGTGGAAGCTATACGGAAGAGTGTCCTTGAGGATCCATCGACTTCTACCCATAGTGGCTCTGCTCAACTAGGCATCGCTTCAGAAAATTTTGAAACTGGATTTAAAAATGTTTCCAAACAAGATTCAAATGATTCACACATTACTACCGAAGATACTCAGCAGCGCTTGCAGTACGCGTTCGATTTCAACACCATGTCAGAGATAACTGCAACATTGTGAACAACTTTATAATGAGTGATGCGGCCCATTTTCATTTAAACAGGTATACCAACAAACAAAGCTGCAGAATTGCGGACACTGAGAATCTCAGGGAATTGCATCAGCATAGATCGCATCACTAAAAATGCACTATTTCGTGCGGTGTTACAGTTGAAAGTGTTATCGTTCCGTATTTCTTTCAAAATGAGGGTGGTCAAACAGAAAGAATCAACGGGACGCTTTATAGGACAATGCTTGAAAAAATTTTACGCACGGCGGTTGAAGATAATCAATGGGTATGGTTCCAATAGGATGAAGCTGCTGCGCACACTGCGTATACTGCCATGGCGACAATGGACCTCCTGCGTGAAATTTCCGGTCAGTAAGCGAATAATTTTAAAAAATGCTGAATTTGTTTGACCTCGAATTCACCTGAATTGACGGCCCCAGACTTCTTTTTGTGGGGCTACATGAAAGAACGGCTTTACATAAATACACCACGAACAATTCAAGAACACAAGAACATTCGGGCCGAAAATCCGACGTTTACCACCTGGAAACTTGGTCATGGTCATGAAAATGCTCTGGAAATAGCCTGTATTTGCGAACAGGAAAATGGTGCTCATTTGAGGGATGTTGTTTTTCACATATATTACTGAAAAAAATCCAATAATTATATTTCCAAATAAAGAAAATTAGAAAAAAAATGGTTGTAAAAGTTATTTTTGTTTTATATCATTCAGTCTTTTAGAGGCCAACCATATATATATATATATATATATATATATATATATATATAATGAAATGGACAAAGTCCGACAATTGTTTAAAGGCATTTTTTATGTTCCTACATTCTTTTTATAGATACAAATATTTAAGTAAAAGTTCTGTTTATAATAAACAGTATTAACGATATTTACCGGCCTGAATGTCAGAGAAATTTTCATAGAAAATATGCGTCCTCCGACAGGAATTGAACCTGTATGCTATACAGGACCGTTATATAGCCTAACGTGCTTTTTCCGATTGACCCACAGAGAAGCGTTTCGGCTATCAAGGTCGATTTCACTGTTTTTAAACTACAATTCACCATGAATTTCTCTCGTACATTCATATCTTCTCGATGCTATCCAAATATATACAAATGACGTCACACATTATGAAATAGACAAAGTCCGACAATTATTTTAAGAATTTTTTTATGTTTATACGTTCTTTTTATAGATACAAATATTTAAGTAAATGCTCTGTTTATAATAAACAGTATTGACAACATTTACCGGAAGACTGATATTTTCTATGAAAATTTCTGGGCCATTCAGGTCGGTAAATGTCGTTAATAAAAATGTTAAAATATATATATATATATATATATATATATATATGTGTGTGTGTGTGTGTGTGTGTAAAACAGGTAAAAAGTCCGAAACTGATCCACAAATGATTATTTATTATAGAGCATATAAGTGAATTACAATTGGTACTTCTTCGACGAAATGGTCATCTGTATGAGTTAAATTGTTTGGATTGTAATTCACACACGCACGCACACACACACACACACACATATATATATATATATATATATATATATATATATATATATATATATATTAATACACAGTAAGATCCAAAATCACCTCATATAGCGAATAAACTTAACGGATTTATTACCTTTGCTATATATATATATATATATATATATATATATATATATATATATATTCTAAAGAAGTAATGGATTTTTTATTAATGCGACAGATTTTCACTTTAAACGTTATTTTTAATGGATACTCAAAAGAAACATTTGTATTTTTCGGAAGGATTCGAACCTGCGTTCCCCTGCGTAGAAGGAACCGTTGTTGGGTCCGACGTGTTCTAACCTACTGAGCTACGAAAAACTTTTGCCTATCAGGCTAGGCTGAATATTAAGTGAAATCTTTCCCGTCATAGACTCTCGAAATGTTCATATCTGTTCAGTTTCCTATCCAAACGTAAACAAAGCAATTTTTTAAGGAAGTGATGGATTTTCCGGAGAGCGCATATTTCACTTTGATAAGATCTCTCGAATATTCAGGCCGGTAGACGTGAATCAATAAATACACCATTTAATAAATAAATGGAACGTCTACTCAAATAAGAGTATCCACTAAAAATAACCTTTTAAAGTGATTAAATATATATGAATATAGTTCTAATGAATCACGTTTATTAATAGAGACAACTTTGTCTTTTAAGTAAAAAACTGTGGTAAAATACAGCAATAAAATGAACGAAAATTGTTCATATTAAAGGCTTAGTAATTCGAGTACAAAAACTGTATAACGACTCTTAATACAGCGTCAGAGGTTGGCATCTGGTTCTGTGACATGTGTAAACCTAACGCGAGTATGCATCAATCCCATAAACAAACAACGTCACAGATAATGTTTGGCACGTACGTTACTTATTGTCCGTTAAGGATTTTAATAGCTTTAACATAAATAAACATGATCTTCCATGACAATTTCTTTGCATCATTTGCTTCAATAAATGTTAAAACTGTCAGTTGAGAAATGATGGCTAAGTTGTACATGTGTAGTCGCTCGTATTTATTCGCCTGTGTATTGGGGGTGCGCGGTGCGAGCTTGCCTAGTTGCACGTCTAAGTGAGGCTGTGGCATCTCATTAGAAACAAATTCAACCCTTTACCTTTCGTTCATTTAAAAGATGTGGGCAGACCACACGTTTTAGTCAACAATCTTTATATTGTCTGGAAGAAGGTCAGCATCTATATACACTATCTGATGGCCGCAAGCAATCACAGAACTAAGTGTTTTTTTTTTTATTCTTTTTAATAATTTCGCCATAAGCAAGGCGGTAAAGCCACTAAAATACAAGGGGATTACTGAGTGTGAAAGAAAAAAAAAAGATTATTATGGAGAGAGAACAACAAAAAGAATAGAATTTATGAATACAGAAAACGATTGACATCGCATTTACATTTATGAAGTTCAAATTTAACTGGAGAGCAAGAAGCCGGAAGAGAGTTCCACAAGCGAGAAGTGCGAGAGAAGAAATATTTGCATAGAACTTATGGTTACATCTAGCAATCTCACCTTATTTTTTAATCATTTCACATCAAACAAGGGAATAAAGCCACCGGAGAGAAATGTGAACCAGACAATAGGTAAACCCATTTACTCTTATCGAGGAATAAATAAACAGTACAAATTTCATATTTTAGGCAGAGAGCCTAGACCTATAGAGTAACTGGAGCCGAGATGCTAAGTCAGGGCGGATAATGTAGCAGATTCTAGTAATCGAGTCTCTATAATTTATATTCTTGAATATTTTGATTTGCTTTTTGGTTTGGGTCACTGCAGCTTCATTGGAAAATCTGGGTTATCGACATTGAAAATGAAACCCACGAGCTGATTTCAAAATATTACCCAGTTTGCTACTTTCATTCCACACTGTTTCCCAGGGTTTATGGGGACACTACCAAAAAATCAAGATCATCGCATACTTTTAGCTGGTCTTGCTCTTACAACGCAACCGAGAAATAAAAAAAAACATTCGCGTGTAACTTTCTATACATCAAGGACCAAGCTAGCAGCAATTACCAATCACCGAGATCAGACCCCAAGTTTTTATCCCCACTCACGAGGAACGGTTGTATTTTTAATGAGGATCCACTTTTTGAACGTCTATTGCGTTTAAAGTTCACTCCTGAGCTTATGCGAAACTCAAAAATATAAGATCAATTGCTGAAGATTAATGCTTGCTTCATTCTACAGCTACAGAAGGCAACTAATTTCTTTCTTCTTTTTTTTTAATCTTTTCATCTCAAACAAGGCAATAAAGCCACTAAGACGCAAGTGGATACGGAGTGTCAGAAAGTATGTGAAATGAAGAAAAAATACTAAAAACAGAGAATAATAAAAGAACAAGAATTAAGACAGAAATAACGTTTGGCATTGCATTTAAACATTTGAAGATCAAATTTAACTGAGAATCAAGAAACTGGAAGAGTGTTCCACAAGCGAGAAGTGAGAGAGAATAAACTATTAGCATGGAAGTTATGGTTGGATCTCAGTCCAAGTTTAAAATGATGAGACCTTGCAACCAATCTATTAGCGCGCGTAAAATCATAAAGTCAAGTTATCAAAGAGGAAAGTTCATCCGAAAAATTACCATGAAAATATTTACAGAAAGAGACTCTTTTTTCCAGTTCTGTAAAGGAAGTTCCACTCAGCGTTTTCCCAAGAACTGCCACTTTCAGGAATATACTTACCTGAACATTACAATCTTAAACTTCCGCCTTATCCTCATAATCTTTTCTTTCTTTTGTATTGTAATTGGCTATGATTGAATGTAATTGGCAGAAATGCCTAACATAAGATTGACGAAGTTTGAAATAAACAAGATAAAATAATAAAAAAGAACAGGGCAAAAATAATATTAAGCAAGCAAACAATATGTGCAAGGCAAAGCAACAATATTAAGGCAAAGTAAAATTAAGGCAAAAAGTTTACAAGCTACGAATGGTGTTAACACACGAACGGCAATCGGAAGCGATTGCAGCGGTCTGGCTCCAAGACAAAGGCTAGAACTGTGTCAGATGAGAAATGGCATATTTTAGTGGTTAAAACAATTCCAAGCATTTATCTGTGGGTTTTGCCTATAAATCTGGAGAAAGGAAGATTTGGGCAGTCATTTTAATGAGGATCATATAAGAACATCTATCACCATTTTTTCATTTGTATCACAAACCATATTTAGTAAGGCTCTACTTTGAGTAGCTCTCGAAAGTTGGGTGAATTTTGGTTAAAAATCAAAATCATTTATGCGTCTCTGCTTCCTCCAGATACGGGTTAAATAGTAAAGCAGGCAGAACTCTGTAGCCTTGAGTAGTAGCCCGTGTAGGACAATGAATACTCCGAATAAAAAAAAAATCAGAGGCGGTTTAATGAAACTACTACACTCTCTTTCAGATGAAGTCAATTAAGTCCCTAAATATTAAGGAAAGGGAATTTTGGAGAGCCATGATAGCCCATGTCCTGAATAGATATGGCATCTTTTGCAAGAATTCTATCCGAGATTTTACCATTCGTGTTTTTTTTTTTTTTTTTAATTATGAAAGACGGAAAAGACATATCAGAGACACTGTTTGGTTTCAGTGGGAAAAGAAAGAAAAAAAAGATAGCAGAAGCGATGATGCTCTCTTATATTTAACGTCTGTTTCAGTGAAATGCACAAACTTGTCAATTACATTTTTTTTCATTTATATCCTCTTACTTCCTTAAATAATGATCAGCATTCATATTTATAGTGATTTTATAACCGTAGCACAAGGCCGAAAGAAAATGGAACCAAGCAAGGATTAAAATCACTATTCAGCCGTAATTGTTCTAGCAAGACAAGCTCTTTAACCATTACACCACGTCGAGGCGCCCCCACACTCTGCATTCATATTTATGATTTTTATTCTAATATCTTGTCAAAGTTGTTTAACTAAATATTTAACAACACAATAGCGAAATTTCAATGAGTATTCTACAGTCGTATGCAATAATTAACTTCTGAATTAGGATTCATCAGAAAATTCAAATATCAAAACCAAGAAGTTGCTACGGTTACTATTGCCTGTTATCAAAAATTTGACTGATTTCCAAAGGGTCCCAAGACTTTGACATCATTTTGCAGGCTAATAATTTTGCCAATTCTTGTTGAAATAACCTCAAATTTTCACAGAATGTATAGAACCAAATCAAGATTTTATATTTTATGGAATAAGAAAATACGTGTTTATCTCAATGAGAATCTGCCAAAGAGATCGATCGGGAATGATGGAGATTTCTTTTTATGGGGGTATGTGAAGGGACTAGTCTATGTCTCCTCTCTTCTTGCTAGCATTGATGAACCCAAGCAGGAAAACACGTTCACATTGAATAATGTTACCAGAGACATGCTACAGCGTGTTTGGCAAGAGCTTAACTATCGACTTGACGTATGCCGTATCACAGGCGGTGCACATACTGAACACTTAGGAAATAGGTCTCATAATAAACTTATGATATTCAACACCTAAACTGTTCAATTTCATTAAGCGGGACTTAGTAGTTATCAAGATAATTGCTTTTAAAATGATGTCAATTTTGGAGGGTACCCTGTATATGGAAAAGCGAACTCATATTAATAACAACTAAACTCTTTCAAGCGTCGTCCTTGGTAAAACACAGAAACTAATTATTTTAATCATTTCGCCCCAAGAAAAAAGAAGGGACTAATCTACGACCTTCTTTTTTTCCTGCTAGCATTGATGAAAAGCAGAGAATCACTTCCTCGCTGGGTAATGTTACCGGAGATATGCTACAGCGTGTTTGGCAAGAGCTTAACTACTGATTTGGCGTGTGCTGTGTCATGGGCCGTGCACATATTGAAGACTTATGAAATTGATCCCAGGATAAACTTACGATGTTCAACACCTAAACTTTTCAATTTCATTGAGCTAGACTTAGTAGGTTTCAGGATAGCTGCTTTTAAAATGATGTCAGTTTTTTTTTTGTTTTTTTTTTTTGTTTTTTTGGTGGGGTGCACCCTGTATATACAATACTTGATTTAAATGCTTCACGTAAGAAGAGACGGCACTTATCTTAAATTCATTGGGAAAAAGTAATTTGGCTGACGATGGTTACACAATGAAGCCCCTCCCCCCGAATTCCCTGAAGCATCACAGTTTGAAAACGCTGTGAACTTATGAAACAGTTTCAGACGCCGGTTGCTAATCACTAGATTCATAATAACACGATAAAAGAAAATCATAACTAAGAATTTTATTTCCGTTCGCAACAAGATATCATAGTTTTCAAAGTTTGTAAAAATGTCAGAGATAATTTTCATAGCTTTCTGACACTTATGCTGTTTAGCTTTTACTACGAATTAATATTGTTCGTGACCATTAACTTTATAGAAGCCAAGTGGCAATTGGCAAAAGGGGAGTAAGTTTACAATGCTCTGTGCGAGACGTCGAACATTATGATAGGGTACTAATATCAAGTGGGGGGGAGCTTGAAGTGAGGCAACAAGAGGTAGAAGACAAGAAGGAAAAAACCGATAAAGAACGAAAATGGAATTCAAATTACAAACAAGAAAAAAGAAAGGGAAAAACTAATGAAAAATAGTAGCACAGGAAAAGAAAAGACGAAAAGAAACAAAAAACAAAGAAAATTTAAAAACCAAACATTAAAGAAAGAAAAATAAAAAACAAGCTATCTAAAAGAAAGAGAAAAAGCAACAAAAAAAAAAAAAAAAAAGAAAGGAAGAAAGGAAAAGCAAAAAAGGAAAGAAAAAGAAGGAAAAGGTGGAAAAAAGAAAGTAAAAGAAAAACCAAGCAAAAATTAAAGAAAAAGAAAAATAAACGAAAAAAAGAAAGAAAGAAAGAAAAAGAAAAGACAAAAATGAAAAAGAAAAAAGGAAAGACAAAAAAGAAAAAGAAAAAGAAAAACCAAACGAAAAAAAACAAGTGCAAACTAAAGAAAAAGAAAAAAGAAACAGAAAGAAAGTGAGAAAAACAAACAAAAAAGAACGAAATAAAAAAGAAAGAGAAAAAGTAAATAAAAAAGAAAGAAAAAGAAACAGAAAGAAAAAGAAAAAAACGAACAAAATGAAAGAAAAAACGAGAGTGAAATGGACATAAAAATCAGTGCGAAATAAAAAAAAATACTGAAAATAAATGAAATAATACGATTGACAGAAAACAAGATTAAAAATCAGTTAAAAAAATTACAAAAAACGTTTAAGCAGAAACAAATAAAATGATGGCAGTAGAAAGGATTAAGGAAGAACGACGAAAAGGAATGAGGGAAGAAAGAAAGAATAAGAGAAAGGAAGAAGTATAAAGAAAGTAAGAAAAGGAAAACATGAAAAGAAAGAAAGAAAGAAAGAAAGAAAGAAATGGGTGAACCAGCGAGAATAAAAAAAAGGAAAAATAATGAGAAGGGGCAACACAAAAAAAAGTAAGCTATTTTAATAGGCGATATATATATATATATATATATATATATATATATATATATATATATATATATATATATATATATATATATATAAGAAGTAAAGGATAGAAAAAATAACTTCTCTATTAAAAAAAAGCAACAACATTGCGAAAGATTAAGAAAGTAACGAAGAAATTTACTGAGCAATAAAGTGTACACACATACATAGACATAGGACACACGAATGCACTCATACACACACACGCGCGCAGACACACACTCAAACAGAAGATTCAGTGGAAAAAGAGCGAATAAAACCCCTGAAAAAATGAATATCAATTTACTTATACAGTGTATATACGCGTTTAGCTGATGAGGCTAAAGAAGTCGTCATAGTGACATATTATGCAAATGAATCGATCCTAATGATGGCTGGCGGCTCTAGCCCAGCCTACTCTCCTATCGATGTATGGCACCGGAAATACCAGCGGTGCAGCTTCTTGCACGCCTCGTCTATTTCGTGCATGCCCTGGCTTTCCTGTCGCCGCGGCCGAAATGAGATGCATCTCCGCGGAGCACCTTACCTCTGACGGAGATGACGACGAAGCCGTATTCGTTACGTCACTGGGGACGCTGTAACAGAAGGCTCTGACAGGCAATGTTAAAATACCGTTAAATTGAAAGGAAACAGCGCTGTTTTTGTTTTGTCACACACACACACACACACACACACACACACACACACACACATATATATATATATATATATATATATATATATATATATATATATATATATATATATATTAACAATACGGTGAAAAAGAGGACAGAGAAAGAATATGGACGAGTGAAGAAAACGCTACAATCAATTTATTTCTTAACGTGTTAGGGGCGATACTGGGAACACACCCCACACCCCCACATCAAAAAAAATCATACGATCATAAAGTTAATCATGATGTAGACAGGGCTGAATGATAAGCGAATCGATTCCGTCAGTAATGGCGATGAGGTTCATAACATTGATCGATTAGAAAAAAATGTCAGTAAGACATTACCATGGAGGATTTTACAAGAAAATGCTGATTTTTAAGTCTGTCTGCAAAGTAGATTAAACAAACCAAAGTTTAAGACGATAGAATTTACTTGTAAATAAATATCAACGCTTCGAAATCAGTAATCATTTGACTGGGAAAGAAACTAGATCAGGAAAGAAAGGTGTCGTTGTCAAAGTTGGCATTCACTATTCTTATATATATATATAAGTGGAGTAATGGATAGCGGCTTGGATTGAGGAATCGGAGAGCCGAGTTCGAATTCCAGTCGAATCCATTACATTCAGTTACGTGTTAATACGTGTGAATCCTCTTCTTCACCCTACAGCTATGGGTAAATAGCAGGACAGAGCGGTTCTATAGCCTTTCTCTCTAGGAGAAGGAAAACTCTGAATTCAAAACCTGTGGAGGGTCGTTTAGGGACCTTGTGGCAGATAGTGCGCCAGGTCTCTGTATTTAGCCCTTCAAAAAGTGTGGATGGTCCTGCACGAAACCTTCACCACTATAATCAAATCTCATGTGCTATATATGCGGGTTGGGGACCGCTTGTGAATTCCAAAAATCTCATGTGCTATATATGCGGGTTGGGGACCGCTTGTGAATTCCAAATTCCCATGAAACTCCTAGGGTGAATGCCCTTACAAGAAGAGAGAGGAATAACCAAAAAGTAGGTTGAAAAGATTCTTATATCTCATTGGCGTAAGTTTAAACTGACGCCTTCATTTTCCCATATATAAGCTATAATTTTGGAACGTGGAAGTTTCATTGAAATATGTTGGAAATTTTCCAAGTTTTCTCTGAAGTCAAGGAAATAAAAACTTTAAGCAAAATTGTCACATTATATGGAAAAAATGTTTGAACTGACGCCAGATGGGATATAGTTTAAAGTAATGCTTTCTTTTTTTTCTCCATATATCTAAACTATAATTATTATCTATAATTCTGGAAAGCGAATATTTCACTAAAATATGTTGGAAGATTGCCAAGTTATCCTCCGAAATAAAAAAAAAAATACAAAATCTAAACAAAATGGTAACAACAAAGTCAGGGGGGGGGTGAAGTGTTAGTTTAAAATGACACCAGTACCACGGACTATAATTAAGACAATGATGCCTGGAGGGAGTGGTGACAATTATTATAACAAAAGTGGAAGCAGTAACAACTTGATTATGCTTGTGTTTGTTTTGGTAATGGCTATTGTTGTAACCTAGGAAGGGTTACTCGATGAGGAATAACCAAAAAGTAAGTTGAAAAGGAAATAGTAATCTTTATAACAAAATACAATACTCGCCAGCGGCGTAAAGTAGGTAAACCACTGCTAGTGGTGAACTACTTAGCATATCACCCCTTACTTACAATAGTGTCCAACGTATTTATGAAGATTGGGACATACCCATTAGCGTTCGTAGGTACGGTATATAACAGCTATATATCGAATATCTTAGGGGAGGTACTGATGAATAATATGGGTCAAATGGTCATCATCATCATCGCCATCTGATGATGATGTTGATGATGATGATGGTGATGATCTCTCCAAGGTCATTATATTGATGACATCGATGACAATAATATTGGCTCACGGTATAGGTAATGACTTATTAAATTAAGGTAACAGGGTTTTGATTCAACTAGATTTTTTTTTTTTTGCAATAGTCTGACGCGTGTTGAAATCCTCAAAGTATTTAGTATTGTCGAAGTTATCGCTAACATTTTTTGTCGTGATTTACAAACTCTACGTTTCGTTCCAAATCGCAAACCAATCGAGGAAATTTGAATAAGCTGATTTGTTTGGAAAAATACTTTGACAAAAACGCTATTTCGCGGTTTAATCCTTTCTTTAATTTCATTTCATTTTATAGGACTTCAGGGTAAACAATATTTTTAAGAAAATTTATTTTTTGCCTTTTTCCTATTTAACTGCGAAGATAAAGTTCTTCAGAACTCTTACTCTTGAGCATGAAACATACAACTGGCTATGGGTAAATATTTCTTTCTGGAGCCAAATTCCAAGTTTTTGAAGCGTTGAGTCTTGAGATTTGTTTATAGTTCTTGCAATTGCAGGGTGAACTAGAAACTAGATTTTTCTATATATGAAAAAAAGTAAAAGTATGCAAAAACAATATAGCATTTTTATTAAATAAGTATTTGTTATTTAAATCTTTAAATTGTTTGTAAAATAGTGGGAGTATTTTTCCTTTAATTTACAAAAAAAAAAAAAAAAAAAAAGAATAAATTTTTTTCTACTACGGACTCTACTAAAACCAACTCTATTTTGTACCCCATTACCTTGTTGGACTTCTCCCCAACATTTGGTTTTTGATTGTTCAATATATGGCTATTTTAGAGGGTGTGACAGACTGACGGACGAACAGAGTAAATGAAGTGAATTTTATATATAGATTTTATATATAGATTTACATATATTTAATGAGAAAATCGTTTGCGGAGATAGTGATTAGTTTAATTAATATGGCTGTAAAGATAGTTGAGAGCATAATTATACTTGAGGACTTTCTTTTAAAACATTTCACCCCAAGCAAGGTGGGAGTGCCTCTAGCACGCAAGGAGTTACAGAATGAGAGTAAATAGGAGTATTTGGGGGAAAGAATAAAGAGAAGGTCAGGGATCAAGATCAAAACATCAGATTTCAATTGATATTACATTTGAATATTTGATGATTATAGCTATCAGGGAAGCAAGTAAGAGGAAGGGAGTTCCCCTGACGGGAAGTGCGAAGTAGGAAGGTGTTAGAGTAGAAGAGATGGCTATATTTAGCCGTTTCGACAGTGAAAGGGTGGGGCCGAGATGCCAACTTAATAGCACGCTTAAATTCATGCAGTTTGGGGACCAGTGAAAGTTGATCCTCGGAGTAGGTGCCATGGAAATACTTGTAGAAAAGACAGAGGGAAGCCACAGCAGAAACGAATAAATTAGATAGCATATGTGAAGCGTACAGAAAATAAAGGCATAATGAAGACGTCGACTTTCCACATTACTTCAAGCAAAAGATTTGGAAAGAAACACCAATCAATGCTGGAAAGAAAGATAATAGCGTAAAGTTATTTCCTAGATATTTGGAGAACACATACTACACTTTGATGAAGAAAAGCTTATCTCAAATAAAACTTTGCTCGGTCAGTGAATGCCAAATGTCTCCTTAACAGAGAAACGACTCATATTCTTTCTATCTTTTTTATGTACCGTGTCCTTTCAGGGCGTAGGCGATCATGGCTCTCCACTTCCCGTTATCCCTTGCAGCTCTCAATAAGTGTCGTCCATCTTCCACCTTCCCCTCGGCCACGTTCTCTCATCCACTTACTTAAGATCGCCAGGTATGTCATGTTTTGCTTTCCCTTGTCTCCCTTTCCTTCTATTCGACATGTGAGTATCAGATTCTCCAGACCTTCCTTTCTCATTACGTGTTCCAGAAACTTTAGCTGCCTCTTCCTGATGTTAAATATAACGATAATGCTGGTTGTGGATTTGGTCGACATAGATCTTAGATGCAATGAAAAATAAAGATTAGACAAGCGAAAGAAATACAGTGAGCCCCCGCCTATTCGCGTTTCAGCATTAACGGCTTCACACATTCGCGGATTACTGATTATTCGTGGAAGCCCCTAGCATTCGCGTTTTCTGAAGAACATATGTACAAATTATTCGCTGAAAACTCCCTCGATTATCGTATTTTTTTGATAGAACATATTTAAAATATTATTGTATTATTTTCCTGTTATTTAAGTGATTTAAACTTATAATAGTCCATGCTTATGGTAAAAATTCACTGAACTATACACCTACATTGTAAGAAAACAAACGCAAAAAATGCTTAGTGCTTGGGTTTTGCTCTTGATTAGGGGCTGCGGCTGGGGTCTTAAAAGTGACTTATGCTAAGTCTGGGGACATCATCACAGTTTTGTTTTTAAAAAATATTTTAAACTTCATATTTTATATCTTGTTACGCATATTTTATAGGGTATTTTCAATGGTTGTATCGATCTATGCGTAATTAAAAATGGTTATTGTACGCATTAAAGAAAATTTACGCTAAGTGTGTGGTCACCAATACTATTTTTCAAAAATATTTTTAAATGGGTCTGAAATGATTCTAAAGTGTTTAGGATGTAAGTTTAAGGCATATGGAGTTTTAACAATCAAAATAGGTACTTATAAGTACCTTTAGGGGGTTACAATTATTCGTGTATCCTAACTATTCGCTGTCGTTTCTGGTCCCTAACCCCCGCGAATACGGAGGACTCATGGACAAATTTCGTTACAAACAAAGGAAAGTATTCTGGATTGCTATGTGATGTTCATCCTCTTTTATGTTGGACAATTTTTTCACGGATGAGGAGAAAACCAGAGGCAGAAAATATGCCGTTCTACAGAAGGATACTGGGAATGTCTTGGACGGAGCGAATGAGCAACAAGGAAATTGTAAAGACAGTGGCGAGAGAAAAAAGAACACTACTGATCAGAATCAGCAGAACACATCTGGAATAGCTTGGATGCATAACAACGAAAGAGGGCTTGGAAAACTTAACAGTCACAGGGCAGATTTAGTGCAAGGGACATAGTGGAAGTCAGCGAGCCGCTAACCTTGCGTGAAAGAATAACGAGTAGTTTTAGTCTTAGCAATGGGTGAAAAACTTCTAAAGGCCACAAGTGATGCGAAATTTTGTACAGCCATGATCACATAAGTTCTAAAGAAGAAGAAGAAGAAGAAGAAGAAGAAGAAGAAGAGCAACAACAACAACAACAACAACAACGACGACGAAAAGGCAGAACGAAGACGACACTGATCAGGACTATAGGAATTGTAACTATTTTGGGAGTTATCGAGGCTGATGTAACGAAGGTGAGAAATCTTGACTCTAAAATGATTATGACGAACGTGATCTTGGTCGATATAATCATAGATTCAATTAAGATGGCGAAGGTGACTCAGATATCTTCCATCAACACAGTATCATATGCGTATCTTATAATATTAAGATTGTACCCAACAATAATAAATCCTAATCGGATCTCCGTCTTTTTTTTTTTAGGAGAGCCTAACAGTAGAAGTTAAATGAAAGCTCCGAATTGAGGCACCCTTGTCTTACGATCCTTTCATATTTTTTTTATATTTGGTGCCAGAGCGATAGTCATGTTGGTATTCATGGTAGGGATTTTAGCTTAAACTTACTTTAATTCAGAATAGTGATGAGCGGATGGTGTCATGGTTAACGGCTTGGAATAAGAAATTGGTGCTCTGAGTTCGAATACCAGTCGTGTGCGTTACGTTCACTTACGCGCAAATACTCTTGGGAAAGGCATGAATTCACTTCTCCTCCACAACTATTGTTAAATAGCTGGAAAGCCTGGGCCCAATAGCCTTGGTTGGTAATCTAGTCTAGCAGAAGGAAAACACGTAATTCAACCAGCCTGGAGAGGGTTGGTCGGATGAGCTTATATGCGCCAATGGCTGACGTGAAGCCAAGGGATGGTGAAACTCCTATTAAAAAAGCCTGTGATTTTAGCATCACGTAATATGTGTCAGTGAATGATTACAGAGCGTGGTGCTATGATGGAGAGAGTGTGCATTTCGGACCACTTTAAACAATTCACTTTGGAGACTAATCGGTTAGGGCGCCCTGAGTATGACGATATGCAACATACGCGTCCTGGGTAAGACTATAACTTACGTTCAACAGCAAGGCGGATCAGGAGGTTTTGAGGAGCGTGGAACCACCTCTTAATTGCTGGTGTTCCTAGGCCCATCCAGACCCGGGGTGGTAGGACCTGTTAGGGTCCTAACTATGAGCAAATATTTAACCCCCAAACTTGGGTCAAAACATTATGAATGTGTAAAAATAGGTTTTAATACTAGAAATACATTGTGAAAGATTATTGCCAGCAATAAATTTTGGGAGAAAAATATTACCATCAATACATTTTTGAAGGAAAATATTACCAGCAATAAAAATTGTCGGCATTAAATAAGCCATTGTTGTTGATATGTCTTAAAACAAAACAAACCAAACGAATCGGTTAAGTTTTTCTCTTAACCTCAACACAATCTTGTCGTAGTTTACAACATAATGGTAATATCAGCCGTTTCCTCATAACCAGAAAATGGTCATTCATTGACCGAAAAGCCAAAAATGATGATATTAAAACATTTAAGAGCAAAATACTAAAAGGGAATTATTGGAAAAAAAAGAAAAGAAACAGCAAACAAAAAAGAAAAAAATTAAATAATAAAAATGCAAAAGAGGACACTAATCGCGTGCGGGCATGTCTATCAAAATCAGCTACATCCGGGTTTTCCCCGTTAGAAGCAGAACAGCTTGGCATGTCTAGATACGGACCTCTCTGCAACTTGTTCAGATCCAGGTGTCTATCAATAAAAACGACGGTAAAACCAGCCTCGGGTAGTTGGCGAGACTCGGTGTCTTGTGAAGTCGGTCCCTTGGATATATTTGTTCCTCAACTTGCGTGTTCCTCGCCGTGCTGTCGTTTCTGAGACAGTGTTGTTTTTGTTCCCTCCTGTCTCTTTCCTTTCTCTGCCTGTTACCCCCGTAGTTCTTAGGAGAGCAATCGGTTAGATGACCCCCACCCTACAACTTCAAAACACCCTTGCCGTATTTTACAACATAATGATAATATCAGCCGTTTCCATGAAAAAGAAAATCGGTAATCATTGACCTAGTTGCCAAAAATGATGACATCTAGGAGCAAATCAACACAATTCGACTTATTGGACCTAATAATAAAACAACAACCAAAAAAAGAAAAAATAGGTCAGAAAAAATAGGTAAGAATTTTCGATTTTTAAGTAAAATGTAACAATATTGTTCCTCATTTTACCTTCTTTTTTTTGGGGGGGGGGGTGCAATTCTGTTTCATTTTGTTTTCTGAACTTTCCGAATACTCACCTTACAGAGCAATGCAAGTTGCAATAAAATATCTCTTAGTGTTTTTTATTAATACGAAAAATGATTCCAACAGCAGACTATATTTATGTATTGAAATAATTTTATACTATTTTGATTAATTATTAAAATGAAAGTTAATTCAACAACAGGTTGAATTCTTCCACACTCTGTAAACCTTTGTAGCTTAGTGGCTTTACTGCCTTGCATGGGGTGATACCGATTACAAATGTTTATATTTACGTACTTAAATAATTTTATAATGTTTTGATTAATTATTATATTAAAAGATAATTCAACAATAGGTTGAACTCTTCCACACCCTGTAAACATTTGTGGCTTAGTGGCTTTACTGGCTTGAATGGGGTGATACCGATTAAAAAAATATTTACGTATTGAAATAATTTCATGATGTTTTTATTAATAATAATAAAAAAAAATAATTCAATCAGCGGTTAGTTTCACCTATTTCAGTATTTAGCTTAGCTATCACTTCGGATATGCATTGGGAAAGGTATATATCCAACTCATCTCCCTCCAACTACAGGTTGAATAGCAGATCAGACTTGAGCCTATAGTCTTAGTTGGCAACTAGTCTACTGCAGAAAGAAATGGCAACCTACTGTGGAAAAATCTTCTGCTTAGTCAGTCATGACTCGAGAAAGACATGATCGCCGAAGCGTGTAACACGTTTGCCACGTAGCTGACTGATTGATGTGATTCTATCGAAGGATGGTGAGGATAACATGTGAAAACAAGAGAAAATGGAAACAAAAAGGATAGTTAAACTCAACTTCAGAAAGAAACAGTTGAAATTTCTAGGGCTCATAATGAGGAAAGAGGGCTTGGAAAATCTGATACCCAGGGGACATATTGAAGGCAAGAGGTACAGAGGAAATCAACGCATAACATAATTAGTGAACTTAAGTAAATGGATCGCAGAACTTAAAAAAGTTGGAATTTTACTCCAGAAAGAACTATTTATGCATGGCCAGTTATATGTTGCATGCTCAAGGGTAAGAAATCCTAAGAATTTAGAAGTAATAACGCCATATAAATGATATGCTAGTACTGTTGATTTTGAGGATGATTATCATTGTGGTCCGACTTGTGATGTTATTTACGTTAAAATAGCCATTTTCAAATTATAATAATATGTCTGCGGCAAATAGGAAGTGATTTGAAGTCTAGCTTAAAGGTTGCCTCTGGTGACCTTTAAGCTAGACTAATTGAAACCATTTTTTTTTTAAATTTCTTTTGCCAAATTAACCCCTTAACGCCAACCTCCCAAAAATGCGACGGTAGTTATTAATGGTTTAATTAATGGGTTAGAAACCTATATTTGATACTGAAATTTTATTTCAATTTTTATATGTAATACCAAATTTTACGGTGGGCTTTAGTGGATTAAAATTATTTTGTAATGTGGCATAAAAAAATTAACACAAAATTTTAATGACTATTTTGTTAAAAAAAATTATGATCAAATATGGCCGTTCATAACGTCTTGAAGCTGAATGTCCGATTTGCCTGATTCGTTTTCATCGGCTTATCGACCCTTTGCAGGTTATTAAAAGTCAGAAAATATTTTTAGTTTGGAAGATTTTTTTTTTTTTTTTTTTTGTTAGGGAGGTATAATAGTGATTTGGTGAAAAAAGTCTTACTAATTAACCCATAGCTAGAGGAGAAGATTCGAATTCATACCTTTCCCAAGGGTATTTGCACGTAAATGAATAAGACAGTACCCAGTAGAATTGGAACTTGGCTCTCCGATTAACAATTCCGAGCCATTATACCACCTGCAAGCTTACTCTACCTGGTATTCCCAAACGGTCCCCCATTTAGCTACTGACCAGGCTCGATGTTGCTTAATTTCGGTGATCATACGGGAACCGGTGTTTCAACGTGATGTAAACATTTGAATATTTGCATTCTCTTTTTTTAAAAATATTTTCACCTCAAGCAAGGCAATAATGCCACCAGAACGCACATAGTTACAGAGACTGAAAGTGAAAGTGAAAGTGAGTGAAAAGACTGAGAATTGGAAGGTTTGAGAAAAGGACAAAAAAAAAATAAGGTTCAAGGAAACAGAAGATGCTGATTGACGTTCATTAATATATGAAATTGCCAATACACAACGGTAGTTAATAATATGTAGTGGGGTAATACTATAACCAGATGAATAATTTTGTTAGAGTTCTACAAGTCTTTCCCAAAAAATATGCACAGTGATTTAATAAATGAAAAGAAAACCAGTTTAGCAGTGACGTCCACAAATGACAGAACATATTTAAGCTTTTAATAATTTATAAGTACAATTCATATTCATTTATATGTTAACTGAAAATACAGTAGAATCCCTCATATCCGGAATCCCTTATATCCGGTGTGCACTCATATCCGGAATCGGGCATATCCGGAGGTGATTGTGATGGGTATATTTAGGCGATATGTAACTGGTTTGAAATTTATGTTTTTCGGGAAATTAACTTTGGATAATTGCCTATGCTTAATTCTCCCTAATGGCTTGTATAGATGCAAAAGATGATGGGAATAAAAGGAAATGATGACAACACGACACATCTGCAACAAGATAGTGACGAGATGCATAATTGTGATGAAACCTTAAGTGAAATTGAAAATGGTATTGAAAATGTTGTCAGTTTTATGGAAAGAAAGCCAACATTCAGCTATGACGATTGAAATAACGCTTGCAGAGTTAAAAAGTGTATTTCGTTTAAAAAAAATTCAAGAACAAAAGCAAAACGAAATGCGTAAAAAACTGAGAATGATATTAGAAGAGAAAGAATCATCATGCAACAGCGATTAAAAAAATCCTCGTTACATTATTTGTTTTGCATACGTGGCATACTTAATTTAATGAATTTTCATTAACATTACATAATTTATTTCTTTTTCCTTAAAATCAATTCCGTTATATTTCACTCACCATTAGCTTCTTTTGTTTACTATAAAACATTGAAAATAAATGTTAAACCTGTTTTCAGTTCTTTTATTTTAATCTAAATATAACCTCTCATATCCGGACATTGTAACCAATTCCTCATATCCGGAAGGCCTTCTTAGTCCGTTTGTCAGAGATTCTACTGTAATATGTTAAAAATACTTTCAGACATAAATTTTGGTTTTGTGGTCATATGATGTGTATTTGCGTGTGTAGACTGAGTTTTATAAATGTAAATACACTATATAAAGTTTCTGAAAGTATCTGCTCTCCACCTATAGACCGCAGGTTTACGAATTTTAAAGCTCTATTTTGATTTGTGAATTATTAGCTGTCGGGAGCCAGACATCATATCTGAAAATGATTGTTACTAACAGAATAAAAAGCACCTCATTTTCAAATCCAACTTCGACAGCCGTATCGTTTACTTCTTACATTCTTTCGTGTTCCGGCTTAAAAAAAAAAAGATCGATGAGAGTGAGTATTACTTGAACAACAATTCTTTATTCCAAGTTGCCGTCTACAAGGTTGGAGGTATGTTATTTTAAAACATTCTATAGGGAACTATTTGTTAGTCATGTCACAAAAAAATAACAATGAAGACAAGAATTGATGCCTGAGATCCGTGTTATTGTCATCGACAGACAAGCACATCAATGGCGTAGCTCTTGTGGAGAGGATATAACGCTAAAATCATGATGGGTCAAATATATTAAAAAAAAAAGAAAGAAAATTAGTTGCAGATGAATTTGCATAAGAGAGTGATTGAATGAAGAGAAGGCATTGGACATTTTAAACCTAACTAAATTTTTTGTATGAATGATTCATGTAAATTGAACAGTATGACATATTTGATATTAAATTAACTGATCCGACGTGCAACTTTCGGATAATAACTGAGACATTCCTGTATTTATTGAACAATTTATTAGGTTGGTGCAAAAATAATGTCGTTTTCTCACATATGTTACTATGTGAGAAAACGACATTATTTTTGCACCAACGTAATAGTTCATGCCACATTGACTGAAAAACCTACCAGTACAAAAGAATTCAATTACCATATTATTACAAAAACGCACAATTTTAAAATTTCAAAATTAAACCTCAGCGTTGCGACCGCACGCTCCAAAAAAATTTCTTACAATTAACAATAACACATTTTTAAAAACATTTTTCGGATTACATCTATATTTTCGTTGTCCTGTTATTACCGAGAAGTAAAAAAAAACAAAAAAAAACAAAAAAACAAATCTATTTCCATACCTGATGATGTCTGTAGGAACAGATGAAAGTTTGTAAAAGACAAAAAAAGATCATATGCAACTGGAATTTATAAACAGGGATCATAACATTCATATACAGGTTCGGGGTTAATGTACTTTATTAAATTTGTTTGCGAAGATGTATTCTTGCCGTTTAAATCATTAACTTCTATATCTGTTTTTTTTGTATGAATGATTCAAATAATGTAAATTGAACTGCATCATATATTTTATATATATATATATATATATATATATATATATATATAAATGAAATGCACATTTTTATGTTTATATATTCTTTTTATAAATACAAATATTTAAGTAAATGCTCTGTTTTTAAAATAAACAGTATTTATAACATTTACCGGCCTGAATGTCCGAGAAATCCTCATAGAAAATATTCAGGCCGGTAAATATTATAAATACTGTTTATTATAAAAACAGAGCATTTACTTAAATATTTGTATCTATAAAAAAATGTATAAACATAAAAATGTCTTAATATATATATATATATATATATATATATATATATATATATATATATATATATATATATATATATACAGGTTGCCCGGAAACTGACCTAGGTATTTAAAAATGTCTTATTACGTCATATTTTCATATCTATTCATTTAATTATTTAGTTTGGTTAGAACTTAGATTCAGTCAATTGTGTGCCATACTTGATACACGCTTACGCGATCATGTATCTTTCGATATGTAACTGACGAGGCAGATTTTTTTCCCGTAGCATCTTGCCATTTCTTTCTGCGGTAGAATAGTAGGCATCCAACGCTATAGAACCCTGTTTGTCCTGCTATTTACCCGTAGCAGAGGTGGGGGGAAGAAGAAGAGGATTCATACCTTTCCCAAAGGTATTAATCCTCTTCTTCTCCCCGTTAGATTAACTTTGATTAACATGGGTAAATTACCCAAGAAAAAATTCAGAACATATTTCAAGAATCCAAATTACGGAAGTTTATTTAGGATTTAACTAAACCAGGAGCGGTGCAAGGGTTTCTTCCCATCACCACTCGCGAATCTATCATAGGATTTCCTATCTATGGTACAACCCACCCCATTCTATGTTACGGGACCTCCCAGTCTATTGCATCTCAATTTTCATAAGGTAGTATTTATACGAATTTTATGTAACCTAATTATGTGCTGTATAAACGTATGCAAATTAGATAGAGAAGTATAAATAGAGAACAATTGGTGAACATGGCGGGAGGCTATGCCGAGTAAACCCGGTTGCTATTCAGGTCACGTTGAACTACTATTACTACGCAGAGAGATATACAAAACATAACATGTACAATACTACATCAAATAACAATTAAACAAGAAAAAGTGAAAATAAATACAATGTATTTCAATACAAATTACAAACATGTCATAATAGATCGACAATTTTTGGCGGCAATTTTTAACATCAACTTGAGATTATTCTTGTTAAAAGTGGAATAATTTAATACCTTGGACGTTATAAATAAAAATGAGTGTATTTTATTTCGGGTTTTTCTAAAACTTAGCAGGAAATTCATGGGTTTGGGAGGGGAAAAAAGACCCCGGAATGATATCAAAATCTGTAAAAGAAATGTAATCCGTCAATAGTCTGTGGTGCTTAGTTTAATTTGTAAAGAATATTAATGTAAGAAAAAAATAGCAAATGTTTTTAAGATAGGGAGGGTCACAAAGTACTCCCCGGGTCCGTAATCAGTCTTGCCTCCACTAGGTTGGGAGCTTCCTTGGGGGTAGTACGCACCGGCCCTCAACCAAACTTTTTGCTATCATGTAATTTTCTCTTTCTTTTCTTTTCTGAGTTATATATATACATACATAGATACATACATACATATATACACACACACACGCACACACACACATATATATATATATATATATATATATATATATATATATATATATATATGTATATATATATATATATATATATATGCATATGTATATATATATATATATATATATATATATATATATATATATATATATATATATATATGAAAAATCCTATACGGTAGAAATTCCTTTCTTTTGAATTAATATGTTTGAAAAGTTTTCAATCTCATCATTAGAAAGCTATATCGCTTATACTTTTATTTAAATCCCACCCATCCATCCATATATATATATATATATATATATATATATATATATATATATATATATATATATATATATATGTTACACTTAGGTAAAACAAAAATTGTAATACAAATTATGGTTTGTTTTATTTTTGTGGCAAGCAGGAAATTTAATGGTTTATCCTATCAAATGTATTGTTGGATTCATAAGCGTTGTTCGAACGTCTCCAAGAATTTGTTAAAATAATATTCTATGAATATAAATCCATAACTTCATTATTTAGTCATAAAATTATTTTATTTTGGCTTCTTATTCCTCAGATAATTGTACATTCCGTTCTAAGAGAATGATTCCGTAATTGATTCGATAATTTGTTCTAAGAGTTGCTCATTACCTTGAATATGATGGAATCTTTCACCAGACAAGAATTGGTAAATAGAGCATAAAAACTGGGCGCTTGAAGCTAACAAGACTGAAGAATATGGTAGATGCTGAAGAACGACTTAATCTTTTACTATAATAGATGTAGAATTTGAGGAAAATTTGCGTTCCTACAATCTGACAGACCACAGAAAAAAATTTTTTTTTCGATTAAGATATAATCCAGGCCGCTGTGGATTTAGCCAAGAATTTGTTATTGTAATAATTCTATTTTATAAAGGGCTCATCTTATTTCATTTAATTCAACCAACCTAACCTAAACAGACATAATATTCGCTCCAGTGTTCGTATTAAGAGAAAGACAAATCATTTTCCAGCTTCTTAATTACTGTAATTTCTTGAAACTAATACGAAACCCATAAATAATACGCATCCCAACAAATAATCCAAAAATTAAAATATATCCCTATGTATAATACGGATGTATAAATTTTGTCAAAAAAACAAAACAAAACAAAAAAATAATTACGAAGACATTTTGTCGACCTTTACATTAAGAATAAAATTGAAACTAAGCGGCTAAAATAATGTTGAAAATTACCATCGCGGTTTTCCTGGTAAATGTCAATGAGGATGTTATAAAGGGAGGTTTCAAAAAGTGTTGTCTCATGACAGCCATGGATGGCTCTGAAGATGACATCCTTTTAGCAAGAGAATGAAGATAATTTTGAAGACGAAGATAATATTGTGAATGATAATTTGTTTAATGACAATTTAGAAATTGATTCTCTAATAGAAAGTGGTGATGATGATGATAACAAATTGTTAACTTGATATCCGCTTTCCTTCGAAATTGGCCTTTTTATAATTTTTTAAAAAATTTTTCCGTCAAATAAAAAAATGGGGTTACTGTTAAACCTAAATTTATTGACAAAAATGTTACAATTATTATTGATGAATTTAAAACGTAAATTGGGATAATATCTTTCAACAAGTACGTATTTATTATTATAAATCAATAACGAAAAAAATATTTTTGTTTAAACTTATTTATAATACGCATCCCTACTATCACCTGTAATTTAAGTAAAAAAAATTTCGAGAAATTACAGTACTTCTAAGGCTTGTAAACGTCCCATGAAAGGTGACTTATTGCATAAATAAAAAAAAATGTGTACAAACTGTTAAATCATTGTCAAAGTTCACGCCTGAGTAAAAATGTAAAGACAAGATTTTACATACTTACAAAAAAACAAATAATAACCAAGTACATAGTCTCCATTTTGTATTTTATACTTGATAAAAGCTTTTACGGTAGTTTTCGATCGACTATACAGAGTCAATATTTTATTATTTAAATTATTCTGTAAGAACAGGAACGAATGAAAATCAGAAGGAGCAAAGACAGGAGAATATGGTAGTTGCTGAAGGGTTTCGTATTTCATCTCTTTAAGCTTCTGCAAGGTATATTTTGCACTATACAGATCTTGTGTTGTCTCGGTGGAAAATGACGCCTTTTCAATTTTCCGAAACCGGCAGCATTTTCTTGAACTCAAGTCCCTTGAAACAGCAAATAACAGTTGGAATATCGATTTTGAAAAATCTTAGAAATCTGTTCCGTTGAAATATTTGGTTTATTCTCTACGATGACAAAAGCAGAACATCTTCATCAACGTCGGAACGTGATTGATCGTTTAGGTTATAGATCACCCCAGAGAAATCTGCCAAATCATTTTTTGTCCATCTGAAGAGCTGGAGCATGATCCAAATAATTCACCTTTTTTTTTGTCACACTTCCGAAGCTTAAACCTTTCCGAAATTCCAAGGGCATATTAAGGTGAAAGTGGAAATTTTCATCCTCCATCTTTGAGGCATGCATTTGTGCATAATCTAACGTCCAATTTCAAAAACGTCTGAATTCGCAATTGAACAATGCAAGATTTCAATCCCGAACACAATACAAATCGGTACCAAAACTAACGCCATTGTCAAGTTGTAGTCATTTGTATTAACAATGAAAATGTCTTCCAATGATCTGATATAAAAACACTATCTAAATTTCTGTTATGGTCCGGTTCCTTGTACCACGGTGATAGTCCAAGGTAGAACCAATAAAGAAGAACGCAAACACAGGTATGGAATAACACAGATATATTACAAACAGGAATATATACAGAGAAGTAGAAGTGTTAGTATGAACAATCAGGTTTAGTAGAGAGAACAATGTAGTCTCGACCAGTATCACTATTTCAATGTCTTGCAGTAATTGTCTGAACACGATTCTGTTTCGGACTGCCTCTGACTCGACTCTTGACTCGACTTGAACTACTGAATGGCTCTAACTACTGACTGACTTGAACTACTGGCTCCTGAGGCGCAGTATTTATTAAGTATGAAATAGTCCATTATTATTATTATGGGTAAGGTCCCATAAAAATTTCACTATTATTATGCAAAATATTTTCGATTCTACAACCAAAATATCCACGTCATTCTTTAATTTCCCCAGTTCAGACCTTTATAGCAAACATACGTTACTTCCACGGAGTCGAATCACTTCGTGTTCCAAAGTTAAGAAGAATGTTCCACTCAGACACCAATTTTCCCAAGAATTACATCTTTGCGAAACAAACGCCAGCATCGGTACTTACGTAAACATTACAATCTTAACCTCTGTAAATCATGGTTCAATCGCTATCTATCCTCCTTATCCTCACAATCTTCCCGTATTACCATCTTCGCATTCATTCATACCACACGCATCATTCAGCATAACAATTTTAACAATATTCCACTAGCTTGAGTGGCTCTCAAATGTTTTAATTCTAGTATTTATATATGTTGTAATGTTGTCTTTGTTCAAGATAGCCGAGAATTAGGAAGGCCGTAGTTATAGAGAGCATCGAAGGAATAGGAAATCTAAGTAGGGGAAACCAAAAAGAGGTTTTGAATAGTTGTACATAGGACGGAAAAAATTAAGTGAATCTCCTATTCCTCAAGTAATATTTATTATTGCAAATAGAAAATGTTGTCCAAGCCGAAAAGCGGGTATGGGGAAGGCTGGTCATCAATCTGTCTTATCTTAAACTTAGCTAATCATAATCTCTAATGCCAGTCACCAAAATAAAAGTTTTGCCATTCTTATCACAACCACTATAATACCTCAGAGTCTCTATGAAGTTCTATCTATTCCACACATGTATAATTTTTCGTGTGAAGGGTGGGGGATAAAATAATAACTTTAAAACCCCAATACATATTTACAATAAGAACTACTCCTCAAATCCCACAATAATGCGGATACAACAAAATAAAGAAGAGATATGATTTAAGTATTAAACGACTGCATAAACATAAACGACCACAATTTTTGAATTACGTGAAAGGCAAATAACCTGTAGAAAGAGAGAGTAATGATTGCTAACTACTTGACTCATTCAAATTGCAGATATGAAGAGAGACTATGAGTTCAAAAGCAGACAATTGATTTGAACTAGTACTGTTTTCAGTTAGAGCAAGAAATATCATGCTAATGGAGTTTACAATTAGTTTGGGTTCGTACTAATCGGCCCGTCCTGGGTAAGACGATAAGCTACATCCAACAGCAAAGAAGGTTTTGAAGAGCATGGAACCACATCTTATTTGCTGGTGTTCCCACGTCTACCTTGACCCGGTTTGATAGCATCTGTTAGGGTCCCAAATTTGGGCGAATAGTTAACCCCAAACTGGGGTTAAAACACCATGAAAGTGTAAAAATAGGTTTTAGTACCAGGAATACATTTTTGAAAAATTATTACCAGTAATGAATTTTTGATAGAAAAAATATTAACAGCAATAAAAATCTTGTCGGCATTAAATAACCCATTGAGGTTGATATGCCGTAAAACAAACCAAACGAAACCAATATATACTGACATAGATAGATAGATAGATAGATAGATAGATAGATAGATAAAAAATATTAACAGCAATAAAAAATCTCGTCGGCATTAACCCTTTGAGGTTTATATGCCAAACCAAACCAAACGAAACTAATCGGCTTTGAAATTGAACCATAATTACTATGCCACGAAATAACAACTTAATTTTCCAGACTAGCAGTACTAGAAACAAGAAAGGTCAAGATAAGGTATCTCTAGACAAGGAGAGCGGGACAAGAACAAACTACCCCGCCCCCAGAATAAATAATAGGTTCAGTTGGAAATTCACCGAAGGTTAGCAAGATCGACTGACATCTAAAGAAGGCCAGAAAACACGAGGACCAAAATGCCATGAAGATAGCAACGAATAAACTGCAAATGTTTAAGCCGTATTTTTACAAATCAAATCCTCAAATAAAACGGATAAATACGATTCATCTTTAAAGACGCTGGGAAGAGAGTCGGCTTCTTATATCGCTCCAGAAATTATCTGGCTTCACCTCTCATGTCCAATCTTTAGGAGAGCTATTTCCGACCAAAATTGCTACCATACTTGGGTTCGAGCTAAGCTAACCAAATCCTCCCTTTCAAGCCTCGACCGAATTTAAAAGCTTTTTACGCAGATTTGTAGGTGATAAAATACTTTCTACCCTGCAATGCATTATCTTCGAGAGCAAAGTTGCAAGCTTATAGCTATTAGGTTGGTGCAAAAATGATGACGTAATAATGTCGTTTTGTGACGTTAAAAAATACGTCAAAAACGACATTATTACGTCATTATTTTTGCACCAACCTAATACTATACCGCTATTTTTGTTGACAATATTTAATCATATTCTCAATATTTATACTAGTTACATTCCCAAGATCCTTCAGTCCATACATTTACAACTACGATACCCCATAACAAATGATCTTCATTCCTTTTCGTATAGAATTGATAAAGAGTAAGTATCACTCGGGCAGCTTCTTTTTTTGTTTAGAACTGTTAATTTGTGGAAAAAAATCTCTGGAGATCATGCTTTCACGATCACTCCAAATCTAAATTCAACCATTATCCATGCTACATATCTCTATAATTTACAATTCTTGCATCCATAAAGCACCCCTACCCAGAGTAGCTCTAGAGCCTCGTTCTAGGTGAACGGTAGAGTAAGAAAAAAGAAAAAGAAATCCTTCATGAGACAATCATTTGTCTAGCTTTGCAATTATCCCGAAAGCTTGTAAATGATCCATGGAAGATCTTTTATTGCAGAAACGATAAAAAAGGTGAGTGAAACTTAATGACACTTAAAAGATTTCTTCACTCTGCAGCATCATTCCTGCAGATGCGAGCTGCAATCTTCTCTATGAATCTTTCGGCACCATATTGAAAAATGTATCATCATTTCGAATTATATAAATTCTAATTTAATTCTTTCAATAAAAGTATGATTTCAATTTAGCCGCTGTGATATTACAAGGGTGTAAGACAAGGCTATGTCTTCCCACCGGACTTATTCAACCGATAGAATGAGGTGACTTTGGAAAAACTAGAAGTGTTACCAGGATCCAAATGGTGGCCACAAGTTTAGTAACATAAAGTATGCAGTTGGCATAAACATGATAGCAGACACAGAAAGAAAGTTACATAAACCCCTACAGAAGGTAGTGATGGAAAGCTAGAAGAAAGAATCAAATTTCAACTGCAGAGAATACAGAATGTATGGTTACTAGCTAAAGTATGGTTCCAAAATGCGAATTGCCTATCGACGATACCGAAATCAAACAATTGCGGAAATTTAAATATCTGGAGAGTGTTTTAACAGAGGACGCAAAGAGCGACATTGAAACTGAAATAGCCAAAGAAACATGCCAATAGCTACACAGGGTACGAAGAAATAGAAAAACGTCGCTAGAAACAAGGAAAACAATACTAAACTGCTATATGATCTCTCTCGTCTTTTATGGCAGTAAATGCTGGACGATCTCCTCAAAGATGAAGAAGAGATTTGAAGCAACAGAAATTTGGTTGTATCGGAGATCGAACGTGGGAGCAACGACGAAGTTTTGGAGAAAATGGAAACAAAAAGGAAACAAATACTTAACATCAGGAAGAGGCAGTTGAGGTTTCTGGGACATAGGGAGGAAGGAGGGCTTGGAAAATCTAATACTCACAGGACAGATAGAAGGCAAGCGTGACAGAGGAAAACAATGCATAATATATTAAATAAGCTTGAGTAAACTGGTGTCGGAACGGAGCTTAGGAGAAATAAAAGCAAGACAAAGTTTATTAAGAGCTACAAAGAATAGGACATTGTGGAGAGCCATGATCGCCTATGCCCTGAGGGAACACAGCACGTTAAGAGAAAGATGTTAAGCATCACGATTCAAAAAGGAATCCCGTAGACCTAATTAATAAAAATGCTCTTGAGCAGACCAGTTTTCCTAAATCTGACCAAATGACCAAGCATCAGATTTTCTTTTGGAATAGCTTCACACCGATTAATTTTCAACGCCTTCAACGTAGTTTAACAAAATGATATAAAATTCAAACAAAGTACTAAAATAAAAGATGCACTAATACCAACTAATACGCCTTTACCACGCAGTTGGAAACCATTTTTTTAAAAATTATCAATACCAACCAAATACCATTTTTTTATTTCTTTTTAGAACTTTTTTGCTTTTTAGAAATAGTTTGAAATAATGAAACACTTGGAAGGCGTTCCACATGAGTAAAACAAAATCTTAAAATATTTCTCATCTCTTTCTTCGACAACACAAGATATAAAAATTTTAAAATTACAATAATAATAATAATAATAATAATAATAATAATAATAATAATATTAAAATCAAATGTCGAGGCTAGACAAAAGAATTGGGAAATTCGAAGAAATAACTGCGTGAAATTAAACCATTATGTCTAAATCTTACCCACCCACAGTCGGGTTGGCTATAGCAGATGCACCTACCCCTGCAGACTCTTTTTCTTTCAGCAACTCCCAACTATCGCTGATAAATTACCCGATTCTTTTCGACCGACTAAAAATGAATTCCATAATTTTTAATTCGTATTTTTTTGCCCTTTCGTCATCATTCTAAAGAATTAATTTTACCGTGTGAAGAATGTTACGGATCCGGCAAGAAAAGGTTACTGGGTGGAGGAGGTCAGCTGAAGTGACAATAAACAAATAAAATTGAACTATTTAATAAATAAAAAAAAAGGCAAGGAGCTTCATCGCTTCTTTTCTTCTTTCCCATTAGTGACCCCCCCCCTTGTTCTTCTTTTTCTTTCTTTTCTTCTTTATCTTCTTGTTTTGTTTTGCTTCTTGGTCCTTACTTCTTCCTTTTCTTCTTATTCCTGCTTTTTTTCTTCTTCTTTTTCCTTCTGTTTTTTTCTTTTCTTTTTATTCTCTCCTTTTTCTTCTTCTTACTTTTTCCTTTTCCTCTTGTTCCTTTCTTATTTTTCTCGCTTTTCTTTTTCTTCTTCTTGCTTTCTTCTTCCACTTCTTCTGCTTCTACTTCCGCTCTCTTTTCTTTTCCTCATTGTTCCTTTTTTTCTTCCACTTGTTATTCTTCTTCTCCTTTTTTATTTTATTCTTCTTCCTTTATCTTTCTTCCTCTTTTCTTCTTACGTTTTCTTTCCTCTTCTTCTTACTTTTCTTTTTCTTCTTCTTAATTTTTTTTTCTTTTTGTTCGTTCGTTTTCTTGCATTTCTTTTTCTTCTTTTTCCTTTCTTCTTCTGTTTTTTCTTTTCTTTTTATTCTCTCCTTTTTCTTCTTCTTACTTTTTGCTTTTCCTCTTGTTCCTTTCTTATTTTTCTCGCTTTTCTTTTTTTTCTTCTTACTTTCTTCCTCCACTTCTTATTATTTTCATTTTCATTTTATTCTTCTTCTTTTCTTCTTCTATTTTTCTTCTTGCGACTTTCTTCTTGTTTTTCTTTTTCTCCTCGTTTCTTCTCTTTTTTCTTTACTTACATTTTTTTTCTTCATCTTGCTTTCTTCTTCCACTTCTTCTGCTTCTACTTCCGCTCTCTTTTCTTTTCCTCGTTGTTCCTTTTTTTCTTCCACTTGTTATTCTTCTTCTCCTTTTTTATTTTATTCTTCTTCCTTTATCTTTCTTCCTCTTTTCTTCTTACGTTTTCTTTCCTCTTCTTCTTACTTTTCTTTTTCTTTTTCTTCTTCTTACTTTTCTTTTTCTTTTTCTTCTTACTTTTCTTTTTCTTCTTGTTCGTTCTTTTTCTTGCATTTCTTTTTCTTCTTCCTTTTTTCTTCTTACTTTTCTTTTTATTCTTAGTGCTTTCTTCTTTTTCCTCTTCTTCTCGCTTTTCTTCTCCTTCTTGCTTTTCTTTTTTCTTCTTGCTTATTTCTTTTTCTTCTTTCCATGCTGATTCATCTGTTTCTTTCAAATTTCTTCAACTTTTTGCTCTGACTTTGCCACCTTTTCCGCCATTAACTTCATTCTCTCTCAATTTTTCTTTTTTAGTAATTCGTTCAGGTCAACCATCTCAATCGTTACCTTAGATATCTGGGCAAAATAGAATATCTACGAGCCCCCAACACTTACTCTTTCATTCTATTTCTCTATCTCTCTTACGTTTTATCTTTCTCTATCTTTTCGTCTTTAGCCCTCTCTCTCTCTCTCTCTTCATTTTCTTAAACTTTCTTCTTTCTTTCTCATTGTTTCCTCTTTATTTTCCCTCAAACACTTTCTCTTCCTACGTTCTTTTCTCCTCCCGCATAAATAAAATCATTTGCAAAAATAACAATGACAAAGGCATAGAACGAAAATCTTTAATGAAGATGACACAACAAAAGATAATAACTACTCAGAGGGAAAAAAATTGCTGATTATATACTTTTACAAAAATCTTATCATGAATTATGAATACAAAATCAGGATGGGGGGGGGCATCGAAAATGGAGAAGGGAAACGCAATCGAAGCCCACTAAGAAATCTTGCAAGCAGATAATGCAACAAAAAAAAAATCACAATTTAATAGGAAGAAAAAAATATTTTAACACGCCCTCACCTCCAAAAAAATATATGCAAAATCATCTTAAATTGAGGCGACAATAAAACAGTCCTTTCGAAGACAAGCTCAACTGACAACTCCGTCATCTTGTAAATATTTGATTATTTAGATATTTTTTTTTATTCGTTGCCCCCTCATCTTGTTTCAATGGCTCCCCTGGCTGAATGATTGTCTGCTTCTCTCAGATTTTTCCTTCCTCATTCTCTCTCTCTTTTTTTTCTTCTCATTTCTTTGTCTGGAGTTTTAATACGCTCCTCTGAGTCTTTCCCTGCCATTCTTTCATTACTCACACATCACATACACTCTCTCTCTATGTCTTTCTTTCTTTCTCTCTCTCTAAATCTCTCTCTTTCACCCTCTCTATCACTCGCACTCTCTCTCATTCTCTCTTTCTTTCGCTATCTCTCTCTCTCTCTCTCTCAATGTCTTTTCTCTCCCCCCCTCTCTCTCTTTTTCTATTATTTACTATTCGACTCAAAGGTTCGTGGAACTTAAGATGCTTAAGGCAGATTTTTTAATATCATCCTCTGTCTATTTCCTTTTTCATTACTCACACATCACATACACTCTCTCTCTATGTCTTTCTTTCTTTCTCTCTCTCTAAATCTCTCTCTTTCACCCTCTCTATCACTCGCACTCTCTCTCATTCTCTCTTTCTTTCGCTATCTCTCTCTCTCTCTCTCTCAATGTCTTTTCTCTCCCCCCCTCTCTCTCTTTTTCTATTATTTACTATTCGACTCAAAGGTTCGTGGAACTTAAGATGCTTAAGGCAGATTTTTTAATATCATCCTCTGTCTATTTCCTTTTTCATTACTCACACATCACATACACTCTCTCTCTATGTCTTTCTTTCTTTCTCTCTCTCTAAATCTCTCTCTTTCACCCTCTCTATCACTCGCACTCTCTCTCATTCTCTCTTTCTTTCGCTATCTCTCTCTCTCTCTCTCTCAATGTCTTTTCTCTCCCCCCCTCTCTCTCTTTTTCTATTATTTACTATTCGACTCAAAGGTTCGTGGAACTTAAGATGCTTAAGGCAGATTTTTTAATATCATCCTCTGTCTATTTCCTTTTTCATTACTCACACATCACATACACTCTCTCTCTATGTCTTTCTTTCTTTCTCTCTCTCTAAATCTCTCTCTTTCACCCTCTCTATCACTCGCACTCTCTCTCATTCTCTCTTTCTTTCGCTATCTCTCTCTCTCTCAATGTCTTTTCTCTCCCCCCTCTCTCTCTTTTTCTATTATTTACTATTCGACTCAAAGGTTCGTGGAACTTAAGATGCTTAAGGCAGATTTTTTAATATCATCCTCTGTCTATTTCCTTTTTCATTACTCACATATCACTGTCTCTTTCTTTCGTTTTTCTTTCTTTCTTTCTTCTTTCTTTCTTTCTTTCTTTCTTACTCTCTCTGTGTCACTCTCTCTATCTCTATCTCTCTGTCTCTGTCTCTCTCTCCTTCTCTCGCTGCCTCTATCTTAGTGTCTCAGTCTCTTATATACTAAATGCTACAAAAAGGTTCGAGTAACAAGATGCCTATGGGAGATTTCTTTTAATATCATCCTCTGTCTATTTCCTTTTTCATTACTCACATATCACTATCTCTTTCTTTTCTTTCTTTCTTTCTCTCTCTGTGTCACTCTCTCTATCTCTATCTCTCTGTCTCTCTCTCTCCTTCTCTCGCTGTCTCTATCTTAGTGTCTCAGTCTCTTATATACTAAATGCTACAAAAAGGTTCGAGTAACTTAAGATGCCTATGGGAGATTTCTTTTAATATCATCCTCTGTCTATTTCCCTTTTTATTACTCACATATCATTATCTCTTTCTTTTCTTTTCTTTCTTTCTTTCTTTCTTTCTTTCTTTCTCAATCTCCTTCTCTTTGTTTCGATCTCTCGCACTCTCTCTAAATGCTACTCAAAGGTTTGAGTAACTTAAGATGCCTATGGGAGATTTCTTTTAATATCATCCTCTGTCTATTTCATTTTTCATTACTCACATATCACTATCTCTTTCTTTTTTTTTCTTTCTTTCTTTCTTTCTTTCTTTCTTTCTTTCTTTCTCAATCCCCCTCTCTTTGTTTCGATCTCTCGCACTCTCGCACTCTCTCTAAATGCTACTCAAAGGTTCGAGGAACTTAAGATGCCTATGGGAGATTTCTTTTAATATCATCCTCTGTCTATTTCATTTTTCATTACTCACATATCACTATCTCTTTCTTTTTTCTTTCTTTCTTTCTTTCTTTCTTTCTTTCTAACTTTCTCAATCTCCCTCTCTTTGTTTCGATCTCTCTATCTCTCGCACTCTCTCTAAATGCTACTCAAAGGTTCGAGGAACTTAAGATGCCTAGGGGAGATTTCTTTTAATATCATCCTTTATATCGTTCTTTCATTACTCACAGGTCACCATCTCTTTCTCTCTCACCCTCCCACAATCTCTTAATCTCTCTTTGTCTCGCTCTCTTACTCATTCCCTCTCGTTCTCTCTTTCGCTATCTCTCTTTCTTTATTTCTCTCTCTCTCTCTCTCTCTCTTTCTCTCGCTCTCTCTTATATAGCAAGTGCTACTGAAAGGTCTGAGGAACTTAAAATGCCTATTGGATTTTTTTATATCATCCTCTGTCTTTTTTCCTCTCATTCTATCATTACTCACCCATTACTATCTCTCTTAATCTCTTGCTCTCGCTTTTACTCTCACTATCTACCTCTCTCTTTCTCTCGTTATCTCTCTGTCAATGTCCCTTCGTCTCCCTCTTTCGCTCTCTCTTATATGCCAAGTGCAACCCAAGGTTATGAAGAACATATGATGCCAATGGGAGTTTTTTAAATATTATGTTCTGTCTCTTTCGCTTATCACTATCAATCACTTTCTCTCTTTCTGTCTCTCTCACTCTCATTCTCAATCTCTCTCTCTCACACACACACACATTTTTTTCTTTCTTTTGCCATCTCTCTCTCTCTCTCTCTCTCTTTCTCTCTCTTTGTGTTTCTCTCTCTTTTATATACTAAGTGTTACTCAAAGTTTTGAGGAACTTATAATGCCTATGGGAGTTTGTTTTTATATCATCCTCTGTCGCTGTCCCTTTTATTCTTACTTACTCACACATCACTCTCTCTCTCTCTCTCTATCTCTCTCTCTCTCGCTCTTTCTCTCTCTGTTTGTTTCTTTCTCCCAATTTAACTCTATCTCGCTTTTATACACTAAGTGCGACTCCATGATTTGAGGTTTTGAGTCATATGGAGTAATTTTAGGATGTGTGAATTTCCCGGCGATAAATCTCCACCTTTGCTCTGACTGTGGATTTGCTGCTAAATCCATAATCTCGCATACCAGCAGACGCAGAGGCTAATCTTTCTAAACACTGATACATCATTTTGACGGGAAATTGCATACGTACATAATTAATAATAAAGTTTTGTCGGCGCCTAACAAAACACGTCGACTAGACAATTACTGAAGGATAAGAATTTTAAGTGAGCAGTAATTGTAAATAAAGCGCCCAATATTAAAAAATAAAGTATTATTAGTGAATAAATATATAAAACGTTCAGTTACTTATCTCCCAACTCAGATAAATCGACAGATTTATCACAGCCTTAACAAATTTACATACACTCTATCCCTGATATTGAGCACTTTAATCCATAAATATAGCATACATTAAATATATATATATATATATATATATATATATAAAGAAAGAAAAAAAGAACAGTAAGATATATAACCCGGTGTTCTTATAGATATTTTTATTTTTACAAAATAGTGCTCTATGTAAATTTACAGAGCATTAATATTATAAATTAGCTGATTAAAAAAATATGTTTTTTTCCGCTACACAGTTCTAACCATGTTTCAAAAATGGAAGCTAAAAGCTTCGAATTTAATTTTGTAAGTAAATTAAAGACATTAGTTACATTTCACCCTCAAGCGAATTTTGGAGCAACTTATTTTTTAAAATAACTGGGTTTTAAGGGCATTGCAAAAATTCCTAATTCACGTTTCCGGGGATACAGAGAAATCCATTCATCCAGACAAGGGGTGGTTGCGTGTTCATTTTCGCTGTATTTTGTTGTATCAGTTATATATATATATATATATATATATATATATATATATATATATATATATATATATATATATATATATATAAAGACATTTTTTATGTTTATACGTTCTTTTTATAGATACAAATATTTAAGTGAATGCTCTGTTTATAATAAAAAAAATAAAAAATGTGTTAAAATAATTGTCAGCTTAGTCCATTTCATAATGTGTGGCGTCATTTGTTTACATTTGGATACGCATCGAGCAGATATGAATGTATGAGAGAAAATCATAGAGAATTGTATTTAAAAACAGTAAAATCGACCTTGCTAAGCGAAACGCTCCTCGGTGGGTCAATCGATAAAAGCACGTCAGTCTATTTGATGATTCCGTAGAGGATACATGTTCGATTCCTGTCGGAGGACGTATATTTTCTATGAAAATTTATCGGACATTCAGGCCTGTAAATTTAACACTGTTTATCATAAACAGAGCATTTACATAAATATTTGTATCTATAAAAAGAACGTATAAACATAAAAAATGTCTTAAAATAATTGCCGGACTTTGTCCATTTCATAATGTGTGACGTCATTTGTTTACATTTGGATACGCATTGAGCAGATATGAATGTATGAGGGGGAATTGTGGTTTTAAAACAGTAAAATCGACTTTTCTAACTGAAACTCTCCTCTGTGGCTCAATCGGTAAAAGCACGTCAGGCGATATGACGGTTCCGTATAAGATACAGGTTCGATCGCATATTTTCTAAAAATAATTTTAAAATAATTGTCGGACTTTTTCTTTTTCATAATATATATATATATATATATATATATATATATATATATATATATATATATATATATATATACAGAGTTGTCTGCTCAAAGAATGTATACACACTTCAGAAAAGGAAAAATTATCTTTCGTAGTTTTCTCAAATTTTGATAACACTGTTTATTGTAGTCCGATATTTTCTCGACTGAGAACTTAATGAACTTAATGACAGGAGCATCAATAAGCCCTAAAGGATGTTGTCGCAGAACACTGATTCCAATGCCAGCCCTTACACTAGGAATCGAAAATGCGTGTGAATCAATTCCACTTCACACTTTGTCCAACGTTGCCCAAACAATAGTTCGCCATACTAATAAATGCCAGGAAGCTAAAGGCTGCCATTTTGAGCATCTCTACTGATTGTAGAGTCCAAAAATAACTTGTATTAATCTCGTGATGTCTGAATAAATTTAGTATTACGGGATCTATACAAGTTTTTACTTTCCTGAAGTGTGTATACATTTTTTGGCGTTTTCTGTATATATGTCTCTGTGTATGTATGTGTGTGCGTGTGTGTCTGAGAGTGAGAGAGAAAGGGAGAGAGAGATGAAGTATAGTTTTGTGATATGCTAGATTTATAAGCTTAAATGTATTTAATATCCGGGATAGAGCGTGTTTCAATAGATCAAAATGAACACTGATGCCAATATCTAGTGGTGTCTGTCTGTTAAAAATATAAAAGACAAATGGAAAAACTTTTTGGCGGATTTCGTAACATTTGTTTATGCACAGAAGAAACGTTATGTTTTCAAATTTTGCATTTATTTTTTTATAATCACAATCGAGTAAACAATTATAGACTCAAATATAAACTATTGATATTTACCTCATATGATGAAGAATAAGGGTTTGGAGAATTTGAAACTCGCAGGAAATATTGAAGTCAAGATGGACAGAGGAAGGCAGCCTACTTAACGTATTGCTAGAACGCGGATAAGGGGAGATAGAAAAAAGAAAAATCTTACTTAGAGTTACAAAAGACAGAAAGTTGGGGAGAACAAGGAATGCCCACGTTTTGAAAAGAAAACGGCAAATAGAATATTTGTCTATTCCTCAAACAAGTAAATGCTTATAGACTCAAATAGAAACGACGAATATTTGTCTGCATACTAATCAAGTAAATGCTGATAGACTCAAATAGAAACGACCAAAATCAGTCCCTACAAAGTAAACGTTTGCTGACTCAAACCTGATATTAGGTTGGTGCAAAAATAATATCGTTTTTGACGTATTTTTAACGTCAAAAAACGATATTATTTTTGCACCAACCTAATAATTAACAAAAGACTTGTTTCGACATTGAATAACCCATGTTTTGACATAGAGTAACATCAACTAGGCTAACACTGTTTCATCAGTTGTGACCTTCACCATCTCTTTTGTTTAATGTTGTTGTTTTTGTTGTTGTTCCAACAGTTCTTCTTCTTCTCCCCGGCCTCCTCCTCCTCCTCCTCTGCCTTTTTCTTCTTCTTCTTCCACTCCTTCTTTTTTTCCTCCTCTTCCCTTCCTCCTTCTTCTTCTCCCTCTCCTTCCCCTTCTTCTTCTTCTTCTGCTCCTCCATTCCTCCTCCTCCTCCTTCTTTTTCTTCTTCTACTTCTTCTTCTTCTCCCCCTCGTTCTTTTTTCCTCCTCCTCCCTTCCTCCTCCTTCTTCTTCTCCCTCTCTTTCCCCTCCTTCTTCTCCTCCTCATCCTCCAAACCTCCTCCTCCTCCACCTTCTTCTTCTATTTCCTCCCTACTACTCCTTCTCCTCCTTTTCTTCATCTTCTTCTCTCCTCCTCCTCCTCCTCCTTCTTCTTCTTCCCCTCGTTCTTTTTCCTCCTCCTCCTCCCTTCCTCCTCCTTCTTCTCCCTCTCTTTCCCCTCCTTCTTCTTCTCCTCCTCCTCCAAACCTCCTTCTCCTCCACCTTCTTCTTCACTCCTCATCCTTCTCCTCCGCTTCTTCTCTCCTCCTCTTCCTTCTTCTTCTTTTTCTTCTTCTTTCTCAGTATTGCTATTATTTTCTTTCTCTTTATTCCTGCTTACTTCTCCTTTATTACCGTCATTACTTATTTCTTCTCCTCTAATTTTTCTACTCTCCCTTCTCCCTCATTTTTCTTACTCTTCCTTTTCCTGTACAAGTTCTTGTTTCTTACTGTTTTTTCTTGTTCTAATCCATCGTTTCAAGTCACTTCTGCAAAATATCCGTGTTTTAATTAGCATCATAATTTTAAACACTACGTCATCTTTCTTCAGCGCTATTCCGAGTCTCACTTCCTTTTATATCAACACAATTGTTTAACCTGCAATTATTAGTAGTATTAGTATTATCACCATATCATAGATTCTTATTGTCAACACACCGACTTACCCCGTTGTCTCATAGCCGACAAAACATAATCTATTACATTTGAATTTTAATTTCAATTAGCGACTGTCTCCTTCCCATACAGCTGAAGTTCCTCTCAAGATGGCTTGTCGTTTTTATATTATTGGCTTAGATTTTTAAGGACAATTCGATGAAATCATTTCTGAAATTCTTTAGATAGATTAAGAAAGAAAAAAAGGAAAGAAAGAAAAAAAATGAAAGAAAGAAAAACAATAAAGAAGAAGAGTAGGAAAAAGGAAACAAATCAACAAACAAGCAAAGCGAAAAAGAATAAGGAAAGAGAAAGAGAAAGAAAGAAAGAAAGAAAGAAAGAAAGAAAGAAAGAAAGAAAGAAAGAAAGAAAGAAAAAGTGGAGAAAAAGGAAACAAACAAACAAAGCAAAAAAAAAATAAGGAAAGAGAAACTAGGGACGAGAAAGAAAGAAAGAAAGAAAGAAAGAAAGAAAGAAAGAAAGAAAGAAAGAAAGAAAGAAAGAAAAAGAGAAGCAAATAAATAAGCAAAAACAAAGTGAATAGGTAAAAGAAAGAAAGAAAGAAAGAAAGAAAGAAAGAAAGAAAGAAAGAAAGAAAAAGAGAAGCAAATAGATAAGCAAAAAGAGAGAGAGTAGGTACAAGAAAGAAAGAAAGAAAGAAAGAAAGAAAGAAAGAAAGAAAGAAAGAAAGAAAGAAAGAAAGAAAGAAAAAAGAAAGAAAGCAAGAAAGAAAGAAAGACAGAAAGAAAGAAAAAGAGAAGCAAATAGATAAGCAAAAACAATGAGAGTAGGTACAAGAAAGAAAGAAAGAAAGAAAGAAAGAAAGAAAGAAAGAAAGAAAGAAAGAAAGAAAGAAAGAAAAGAAAAGAAAAAGAACGCATAATTACTAGAATTCGAACAGAAAGAGCAGAAACAAAGAATGTGAAGGACAGAGATAGAAATAATAAAAAAAGGAAAATAAAGAAGTAAGCGAATAAGAATGAATAAAAGAGAATGAAAACCATGAAGAGGGAAAGAAAGAAAAACTTAATGAATGAGACAAAAGAAAGAAAATGTAAATAAAAAAGAATGAGATTAAATTTTCGAGATTTTCGTAAGGAAATGTATTCATTTATTTCGAGATTTTCTGTTTCGCCTTTTCGGTAAAATGTCAATTTTAATCTTAAGAATATTAAATATCTTTTTAAACATATTACTTTACTCATCACAAATGAGAAATGTTTTAATATCTGGCATTTTATTACAAGAATTATTGTCAAAGATTTTTAATTTGGGACTAGAATTTCCTGGATTTTAAATTTAATTCTATTTCTCTACAACACAGATGGTAAGTTAAGCAACGCCGAGCCTGCTCAGTACCTAGATAGGTGACCGGTTGAGAATGCTGTAAGCTTGGATGTGCGTGTGGTGTACGAGATAATGGCTCGAAATTGTTAATCCGAGAGCTGAGTTGGGTTTTTTTCATTCACGCACAAATACAATTGGCGACGGTATGATTTCACACCTTCTTACCCCTGCTATGGGTTAATTAGTAAAACTTGTATCACTAAACCATTATATCTCCACAAAAAATTCTTAGAATCTAAAATTATTTTCTAGCTTTAGATAACCAGCAATGGGTTGATAAGCCGTGCAAGTCAATCAATCAATCGATTTTATTCCTGTCATAACGATTATTATACAATCCTTCTCAATTAGAGTTTAGTAAAACAACGCTTTTCCTAATATCGATTTTATCAGATTACGTGTGTATGGAAAAATCATATCATCTAAATGTCGCTTGTTGAGGAAGTGGAACGAAAATGCAGTAATCTGTCTCATGGTCGGGTGTGGTTATATGTCCGCTGCGCAACTTAGCACCTGACCAGTTCTCTCCACACATCTAGGTTGAAAGCTGGAGAAGTATTCATCGATATTTATCGTGTTTTGGGTGAGCAGAACTAGTGAAGCCTTTCTCCATCCCACACTCGATGGCTTTGACCTGAATGTTTGTCTTGGTCACGGAACCGTAACTATTGTTTCCAACAGGTGTCTCGTCGATGTCTTCAGTCTAGGAAGCCCTTCGACCATAGGCATCATGTCATCACCACACAGACTGACTCTTTAGCTACTTTGAGTGGCTAATTCATTGTGGTAGATGGCCGTTGACCTTACAAAAAGATTCATCCATCATTCGATATGCCTTTTTTCTTTTTTCTCCGGTGGAGAGTAGCTTTTATCATCAGTAACCTGGCAATTTTTCACGAAAATCTTTAAAAGAATATTTAATAAATATTTCTTCTGTGTTATTTATTTTCTTGATAAAATTTTATTTTTAAATTCATCGCGTTTTTTCAGAAATAATTTATGTCTTATTATTTTACACCAAGCAAGGTGATAAAGCTACTAAGACACTATATGGTTAAGAATCTGAAACAGAAAAAAAAAACATTCTTAAGAAGAGAGACCAATAAAAGAATAGGAATTAAGGAGACTTACGATGATAACTGAGGTTGCATTTAAAATTTTGAAAAGCACATTTGAAGTGAAGAAATTTTTTAGCATAGAACTTACGGTTACAATTAGTAATTACAACTGCAAAATGATGAAACCTGAGTGTAACAGCAAATATTGTCCAATTGATAGATTATGCTCTGAACCGTTCTGATCTTAGAACTGATTAAAGATACCTTATTCTCCGAGTGTTTTTTATAACACTATTAAACTCTCCTTTGAGCAATACGAATGTAAAATTACTCTCCAAACTTAACAGAAGTATCGTGATGAAATCGATCATAAACGAAAATGACATGTTCATCATTAATTAATCATTAATTATTGAAATTAATTTCCAATATATATATATATATATATATATATATATATATATATATATATATACATATATATATATATATATATATATATATATATATATATATATACATATTATAAGTTAATAGACTTAAAATATGGTTTTTGGCTACACAGTTCCAACCATGTTTCAAAAATAGAAGCTAAAAGCCCCTAATTTAATTTTGTACTTAAATTAAAGACATTAAAGTACAAAATTAAATTAGGGGCTTTTAGCTTCCATTTTTGAAACATGGTTGGAACTGTGTAGCGAAAAACCATATTTTAAGTCTATTAACTTATAATATTAATGCTCTGTAAATTTACATTGAGCACTATTTTGTAAAAATAAAAATATCTATAAGAACCCCGGATTATATATCTTACTGTTCTTTCTTTTTATTAATATACATATATATATATATATATATATATATATATATATATATATATATATATATATATATTAAAGGTGTGAATCATCTTCTCCTTCCAGCTATGGGTATATAGCAGGACAGACCTGGTTCTATAGCATTGAATGGCAACTGGTCTAGGAGAATGACAACTCTGAATTCAAAACCTGCGGGGGGCCGTTTGGGGACATTGTGGCAATTAGTGCACCACGTCACTGTGTTCGGCCCTTCAAAAGGTGTGGATGCTCCTGCACGAAACCTTCACCTCTATAATCAAATCTCATGTGTTGTTGTCGGGCTGTCGGTTTCCTGGGAACTGATCTGCGTAACCCTCGTACGTTGAATTCGACGGGAGAGTCGAGTATATATATATATATATATATAATTATTTATTTAAAAATATGATTCCAACTCGCTACATAAGAGGTCTCATGTTTCAAAACAAGAGCCGAAAACTTCAAAATAATATTTGAATTAACTTGAGTTAAAGTAGGCTCTGTTACATCTTCAAGCGAAATTTTTTGGGGAATCAAAAAAATTGTTCCCAAATTGTTCCCAAAAAAATTTCGCTTGAAGATGGAACAGAGCCTACTTTAACTCAAGTTAATTCAAATATTATTTTGAAGTTTTCGGCTCTTGTTTTGAAACATGAGACCTCTTATGTAGCGAGTTGGAATCATATTTTTAAATAAATAATTATATTTATGCTCTACTTTCGTATCGAGCACTATTTTTTTAAAATAATTACAAAAATACTAAGAAACTTTGGATTATTTACCAAACCAGTTTCTTTCCTATTTTCTACAATATTTTCACATATATATATATATATATATATATATATATATATATATATATATATATATATATATATATTTCCACGATCCTTCTGATCCAGTTTTCCGCTCTACTGTTCCCACTTTATGGTTCTTAAATGAATTAGAAGAGGGAAGCTATAGTATGAATGTTGGTAACATTAGTGGGGGCTTGAATGAATCTTTTTCCTCTCACCATTGCTCAGTTGGGAAGTCAGTGGTTCTGACACAAAATAATTTTAACCTTTTCTCTTTTTAGCTGAATAATTCAAAGGGATTTTCAGTGATTCTTACAACAATTGGTGTCAAGATAGCTATACGCCCTATCTGAAAACCTGGAAAAGAGAAACGCAATTAGTTTAGTGGATTTTTAGTAATTAAGCATTTTGACGATGGACAATTATGCCGTTACACAATTTGGACAATTTTTTCTTCCACCCAGTATATGGGTAGCCGATCGTACCCGAGTATGCTTGTCTTCTAAGGTATCTTAAGCTAACCCCTGTAGACGCCTGCCATTGTTCACGTGTTACTTCAACACTCACAGACCCAACCCATGCTGCAATTATGATGAGCAAACCATAAAGTTTCCGAAAGAGAGTGCGCATAATTTGCATGATCACCAGTTTGAACAAAGTCACTATGCTCAAACCCTCGGTCACGATGACTTGTGTCTTCGTACTAGCATAAACCTCAACGGCTCTCGAACAGTTTCGTCAATCCAATTTCCCTCACAATGTTTGGGTCAACCTTTGTTATGGTTTTCAGGCAACGGTGGCGCATGCTGGGATCGATTCACTCGGGTGATATGACCTTTCTGACAAATCGACGATGTCTTTTTTTTTTACTAATGTTCACCCAATACAAGGCCCAAGAGCCACTCAAAGTAGTTGGTTAACACGTAAAAAAAAGAAAGATCCAGAAACTCAGTCCTAAACAGGAAACAAATGATGAACCGCTACTCCTGTTCAAAATACCGAGGAAGAGTATGAACCCGGCGATAGTCAAACCTATCTACTCCTATTGGAATAAGAAAAATAATTACTGAATAAAATTTCAGATTTCAGGCGGAACCGTCAGAAGTACAATGTTGAAGGAACCGGTAACCCAAGAGGACAAGAGATAAAAAGCTATTCAAGAAATCGGGGAGGATTATGAACCGTACGATAGGCGATCCTATCTACTTCTATTGGGGGAGGAGAAAAATATTTAATGAGTGAAAAACAATGCCAAGTTGCGTAGCGGACCCATAACTAAATCCGATCATGAGACTGATTCGGGGATGATGTATTGGATTCACTTAAATCACTGACATTTTATTCCCCTTCACCATGGCGGAGATGTTAGATGTATAGAGTTTAAGTAGACTTTAGAAGGAACCGGAAACCCCAATCCTAAAAAGGAAACATAGGATAGACCTCTACTCTTGTTCTGTCTCCCCTTTATATTTTTTCCGTAGCTGCACGGGATAGCGTACACACAGACTTTAGTCATATTCTCCTCTATAGGGCGTTTTACTCGGGAGAGATATCTGCGAACTGTCGTCCAGTTTTTGAAGGTTGTTCTGATGTTGCATGGACCGCAGATACATTGTATTTTCTCTGATAACCCCTTCACATAAGGCATACAGACTCTGTTTATACCCACCTATCCTAGTTTTTTTTTCCCGAAGAAATATAAAGGGGAGACATGCCGCCCCCTCAAGGTAAGGCTTCAAGAACACCAGAAAGCTGTAACACGGGATGAAGTGGAAAAATCAGGCGTGGTTGACCACATATGGAGAGAGAAGAGAGAACACCGCCCTCTGTGGAATCAGGTTGAGATCAGAGACAAAGAACAACATTGGAAAATTCGTAAACTTAAGGAATCAGCACATATGCTAGGCCACAAAAATCACATGAGCCAACCAAGTATAGAAATGAATACAATATGAGAACCAGTAATAAGGAGTCCTGGAGAAAAGCGATAATCACAAAATTTGCAATATGAGCTCTGGTAAAAGCATGGTTTGATAACAGCAGAAAAATTGCAATATAAGAACTGGTAAAAAAAAGATTACTGAGACATTGCGTTTATAATACCCAGAAATTCATACACAGATATCCTCAAGGACACATGGCACAGTGGATAAAGACGTTTGTTAGATCCAGTGTGTGGGTTCAATACCCGGTTAACGCAGGGGAGAATTTGCAGAGGGGAATTAACAGGAGATAACTGATAACTGACATGCTTTAAACATGGAATGTGGAACTAGAACAGTCTACCCCAGTAAGCGATAAAAAGTGTTCAGTTTGACATTCCAACCACCTGAAGAAGGCCGAAACATTTTAATAAATATGGCGACAAAGATGAGGACAATAGTCCGAATAATGTAAATAGTGTACATAATACATCATCTCAGAAATGTAGACAAATAAAATCTTGTAAGAAATTTTGTATGTGGGACAAATATTCACGTTACACTGAAATTTTAATTCGGATAATTGGTCATTTCAATAATCGGCGTTTGGATAAGCGAAGTTCTCGCGTTCTCTATTTCTCCGCAGTTTTCTCCCTCTGCCATCCAATTGAACAAACTCGTTTTGAAATTTACACGCTGTTCGTTGCTGTTTCTCTTACCTTAACTAACCTTGTGAGTGCTAGATTTTCCACGCCTTCTCACCTCTGTTTCCTGAATTTCTTCTGTCTTTTTTCCCACTGTATGTATATTTCTTAAAACTTCTTTGTTTATCATTTGCACTGCAAGCAACGAGGTAGTCTTAAAGAAAATAACAAGAGAAAAAATACTTTTACTCAGTTTCTTCAAAAAGCAACCGAGCTTCCTTGGACACATAATGGGGTTTGAGTAGTCTTGGAAAATTTAACCTTAACTCCATATTGAAAACAAGTGGAAGGCGAGCCACTTACCTGACGACCCTGTGTGAATGGATAGCGGGACAGGGGTAGGTCTTTAGCAAAGTGAGAAAAAACAGCCACACGTGATAGGAAGTTGTGGAGAGGCATGATCGCCTATATACTGAAGGGACGCAATGCATGAAAGAAGATATTTTCGGCCTTTGTTGGTAGAACCACATCGTCTCTTCATCTATGAAAATATTGTCCAGCACTCACTGTCATACCGAAGTTAGTTTAGGGCTTTCTCTTTCAAAGTTGTCCTCTTTCCACAATGACGATCAAATAAGGCTGGGGAACTAGTTTTCTTTACAGTTTAACTCATAACTTTTTAAACAGTTTTTCCTAACCATATTATCTTACATCTTAATTCAGTACCTTTTCTCATGTAAATTATCAAAATTTCTAAATATAATAAGTCGTTTTGAAAGAGAGGTGCGAACAGGTGTATCCTTGGAATGATGTGGGCCGGTTCTTCTTCTTCTTCTTCTTCTTCTTCTTCTTCTTCTATATGTCGTGTTCTGTTAGGACATTAGTGATCATAACACTCCACAATGTCTGAAGGTCTCTAGGAATATTATGCGTTGGTTTCCTCTGTCGCTCTTGGCTTCCATCTGTACTGTGAGTATCAAATTTTCCAAGCCTTCCTTCCTCATTATGTGCCTAAGAAATTTCAGCTATCAACTCCTGATGTTGATTATGTTTCCTTTTTGTTTCCATTTTCAATAAAACTTCGTCGTTGATCACATTCAGTTTATGGTATTCTCAGTATCCTTCTGTAGAATCAGATTTCTATTATTTCAAATTTGTTCTTCATCTGTGAGTGTATTATGGGCCGATTACACAAGTAATTAAGAAATTGGAAAAAAAGTTTTCTCGAAGAATATTTCGGGCAAGTTTTATACCGATGACATATTTTCAGAGAATTCTCTGTAACTGACGTTTAGTTTTACATTATTATTATTATTATTATTATTATTATTATTATTATTATTATTATTTATTGCAATGAGAAACAGAATTTTTGCATTACATGCCATCATTATTCTTACATTACAACACTAGAAGGCGACGTATTAATGATGAGTACAAAAATGGTGATGATTTTACGATGAGAAATACTGAACAATATGGTAGAGAAATGGACAATGGCGTTAGGTGAGTTGACAATTATTAAACATCTTATAAAGATGGCGTTATTGAGATGAAAATGTCAAAGGTCAACCGTATTACTTCGCGGCGGACGAGGCTGAGCGTTGTCCGTTATTGATGTTTGCGTTCACGCATGCGCGTCGCCTGTGTTCGTCAAGCGCGGAGCATATGAAAAGACATGGCCTTCGGCAGTTTCTAGATCCCGTTGCAAATGGCGACGTCTCCTTGTTCCTCATTAACTTCCCGGGCACAAGACATAGTAAAATCTAGAGTTGCATATTTGAAATATCTCTCAGATGGATGCTTTTCGGTTGCATAATAAGGAAATCAATCTAGCAGAAATGATACAGACGCATGCGCCGTATGCTCACTCGCTGATTAAGTGAATAATGACCAATCAGAATCCAGACATCTATTTCGACACGCACACACATATACATACATACATATATATATATATATATATATATATATATATATATATATATATATATATATATATATATGCATGTATGTATGTGTGTGTGTGTGTGTGTGTGTGTGTGTATTGGTCCCAAGCAAGGCAATAATGCCACTAGAATGTTAGGGAATGTTACAAGAAGTAAAAGAGAATGATAAAACTATGGTGAAACGCAGTGAGAAAAAGGACAGTAAAAGAAAAGACATCATTGAAGTTTGTAATTGGCAAGGAAGCAAGAAATCAGAAGGGATTTCCACAAGGGAGTAAAGCAACAAAAAAAACTATTAGCATAGAACTTACGGTTGCATCTAGCTAGTTCAACAACAAATGGTGAGACCCTGTTGTCAGGCAGAGGGAAGCTATTTCACGTCAGTGTGAAAGTGACAAGTACAGATACCATATCAGGACCAATAATATTATATAGCGTTTTGGGAATTTTATACGGCGATGGAATAATAGACAGCCAATTTTTCCAGTGTTAGACATACGCACAAAATTCAAACATTGACGGATATATTTATATACGAGTAGATATAGAAGCCTAACAATAAAAGAAGAATTATAAATATGTATCTTCAACGTAGGCACTCTTCGTGTCAATGCACTTGATATTTGATTGAGTAGTGAATATTAATTACAGTAATTACTTATCAAAAGGCACCTAATAAGAATGTTTCAAGCCGAGTAATTATGCATACACAGACATGCACATAGGTCTGATGAATTGGATCGTGATTACGGTTCCAATGTAATAAATTATAATCATGGAATATTAGTGTTTGAGCCTTTTATATTATATTTTTACTCTGTCCTGGATTCTATCCTCTTGTGAATTCATATATATATATATATATATATATATATATATATATATATATATATATATGTAATGACTATTAATATTATATATATATATATATATATATATATATATATATGTAATGACTATTAATATTATATATATATATATATATATATATATATATATATATATATATATACTCGACTCTCCCATCGACTTCGACGTATGTCAAGCACATCAGTTCCTATTACTCCGCCGTGCATCGTATATATATATATATATATATATATATATATATATAAACACTTGTTCGAACACAAGAAAAATTAAATAAATAATTAATAATAATTAAATATATATATTTGTCATATATATGTGAAATATGAATATCATTTCACGTTATAATTTATTTCGTTTATATCTATATATTCAACTCTTCAGACAACTCTTCTTTTCATTTATTAATTTCTCGGTCTGAAGTGTTGAATATATGGATATTCATCAAATAAATTATAACAGAATTGAATGTTTAAAGTTTTCTTCATGATATATATATATATATATATATATATATATATATATATATATATATATATATATATGCATGTGTGTGTGAGGTATAAAACTTGTTCTACGTCACTAGACGAGTAGTTACAGAGAGATTGCCAATTCTATGTTACAGAAAGATTCCCAGGACCTGGAAATAGAATATTCTATTAGTATAAACATAACAAATAAAAGGCCACAATTTCTGTTTTAAAATTATTTTTAACACACGGATTGATTTAGCTCGCAGGTAAGTGGATAGACAGAGCACTTATGCAATATCAAATTCTTAATTAATTTTCGTTATTTTGGGACGAAACAGCTAAACATTGTTTTTGCATAAGTCGTTTTCATTTATTCATTGTATATACATTCATTCACACGCACACACACACGCATGCACACGCACACACACATACACACACTCACGCGCGTGCGCGCACACACCGACACACACACACACACACACATATATATATATATATATATATATATATATATATATATATATATATATATATATATATTAAAATTTGTGTATTTAGGCAGCAAATTCTGTTTTTGGCATGTCTGATTAAATAAATTACAGACAATATGTTTGCTTATTTTTAATAAAATTCGTTCATACTCATGGATAACCTTTCGTGCATTGCAATTAAATGATGCAAAAAATGTGCTATAGCTATGAAAATAGTTTTTATTTTACATTTCCCATGTACTTTCGATTTTCTTCCGAGTTCAAGGGAGCAAATAGAACTTGGGAAATGGGATTTTCTCAGTTATAGCACACTTCTCACATCATTTAATTGAAATACACGGCAGGTTATTCGTGAGTATGAACGAATTTTATTAAAAATAAGCAAACATAATATCTATAATTTATTTAATCATGCATATATATATATATATATATATATATATATATATATATATATATATATATATATGTATATATGTATAGATAGCGACTTTTTGACTTCGTTATCAGTTTAAATAGTTATAGACATGGATTCAGTTTCATTTAATATTTAATTTAAACCGTTAATTTTTTAAGTTATTAAACATTAATTATCTCTTAACATTAAGTCTTATTTACAAGTCAATTAACCTCTCCATTTGGTGGTGAATGCCTATCTATCTATCTTATATATATATATATATATATATATATATATATATATATATATATGCAAATTTCGTTAAATATGACAGACAAGGTGCTTTGATTAAGTTTTTGTATAATTTCTCATACGATCTTATAAATTTTCTTTTCAGTATATAAATTATACAAAAACTATCGAAATGTAATATTTTCCGAGCGCTTAGTCCGAGAAATTATATAAAAAACTAAATCAATGCACTTTGTCTGTCATATTTAATGAATCTTGCATGAAAGAAGGATTGCTGCCTAAATACACAATTTTCATATATATATATATATATATATATATATATATATATATATATATATATATATATTTGCTCTCGATAAAATAATTTAATAAAATAATTTAATCGACCGAGAACTGTGAGTATTAAGGAATATATTTGTAAACAGTCACTATTACTGCTGATAATGCACGACTCTCCTAACAAGTACTGAGAACTCTGAGATATTGGTGTGTTTATGAAAAAATAAATGTACAAAAATTCATCTTTCCCTCTACCGAGCGTTGATGGCCTATGGGTTAGAATCTCTGACTGATCCCAAATCGATCGGGTTTCAGCCTGAAGCGATCGGATGTCTGGCCATTCACTGACTCGCTGAGTATATATAAATAGCTATTATTATTATTATTATTATTATTATATATTCCTGAAGCAAGGTGTGACTGACACAAGGCAGAAGACTATGTCGGAGGATTCAAGAAAGTAGAGAGTGTTGGTTGTTGCTATACTGCCAGTGCTGGTTACTGTATCTGTGTTAATTGATAATTGATTGGTTGTTTTTTTTTTTGTTTTATAGCATACCAACCTCAGTGGGTCATGTAATGCCAACAAAATTTTAAAAATAAATTAATAACGATAGTTTGATAAAAAAAAAGGTGTGCATGTATACATATATATTTGAACCATTTTTTTATTACAACGTATTTCTAGTATTAAAACCTATTTTTACACAAGTATGAGTGTTAACTATTTGCCCATAGCTGGGACCCTGACAGGTGCTACCACCCCGGGTCAGCAATTAAGTGGTGGTTCCACGCGCGTCAAAATCTCCTAATCAGAGACCTTGGTGTTAGACGTAGTTTATCGTCTTACCCTGGACGCGGATGTAGTTTGGTAAAAAACGGTGGTGTATGTATACATATAGTTAATTGATAGCGAGAAGAAACATGTTTCATGGTGAGCTGACAGTTGCATGGGAAGAAGGGATTGAAGAGGCTCATGAAAGAAAGTTGCTTCTGTATGAGGAACTGGTGGCTGGAGTCCATGAGAGAGGATATGGCTGCACCCTGGTGCCGTTTGAGGTTGGCTATAGAGGATTAGTTGCTTCCTTAAAGAGATTCCTCAAGTGTGCTGGTATCCAAAAGTCGGATAAGGTGATAAAGACTTGCGGCGAAAAGGTAGTGGAAGGCAGTGAATGGATTACCCAGAAATTCGTATCAAGTCGCGTGCAACTAACAACATAGATCAGTTGCAACATAACATCATCCAGATGTTCCGGGCCCAACGTGTGGGGAGGTACTGAGCTTAAGGGGCCGAAACTTTGCTGAAGCACAGCGCTCACCTGAAGATTGTCTGGAGCACTTGATCTATAAATGTGTTATATATATTTAGGAAACTTGGACCATTAGGCTATCATCGCAAAATGCTCAACCTACGAAAGGGGATATATATATATATATATATATATATATATATATATATATATATATATATATATATAGATAGATAGATAGATAGATAGATAATATTAGTGGTAAATATACACATATATATGCAAAATATATAAATATATATGCATACATATACATATATATTTTTTGAATAAAAATATTCCAAGAGGATAGAATACAGGTAGAACTCAATGTCCAGGACATGGTGAGGATATAATAAAAAGGCTTAAACACTAATATTCCATGGTCATAATTTATTCCATTGGAATCGTAAATACGATCCAATTCATCAGACCTACAAATTTGTATTTACGATTCCAATGGAATAAATTATGACCATGGAATATTAGTGTTTAAGCCTTTTTATTATATATATATATATATATATATATATATATATATATATATATATATATATATATATATAATCCTAAGGAGACAGGCAAACCTACCTAGGTTTCACCTAAACGGATCGTCAGGACGTGAAACCTAGATAGGTTTGCCTGGTTCCTTAGGATTATCTTAGGTTCAGCTCTCCTTAGTGTATTGAGCACTTTACGTAGTTGTCTTTTTACTCGTTTTGGAGGGGGTTTTTTTTTTGGACTTGGAGCTTGAACACTGGACGATTGTTTTCGCCTTGGTTTAATGTTCTTGGTTCTTTCTTTTTTATTCTCCATTTTTCCTCCGGTACCGATTTGTTCTACTGCAAGTCGAGCTATCCGAGGTTTTGCCAAGCGAGTACCACCATATTATATTATATATATATATATATATATATATATATATATATATATATATATATATATATATATATATTACTTTGAGCTTATGCAATTTCCATATTGAAGACCCAATTGCAATGATGAATGTATTAGCCTAACAGCTAATCATACGCGGAAGTTAAATTTAGAGTACATTTACATACTTTAATTCTTACAGGGCATGGACAGCTTACACAGTGAATAAAATAAAAAGTGATGTTCTCCTCCATGAAAACGCAAGGTCACATACGACAAGAATAACACAGGCTACAATTTTAAAACTATGTTGATTTGTTCTGCTACACCTACCATATTCACCTGACTTAGCACCAAAAGATTATTACCTTTTCTTGATGGCTGTAAAACGCTTTGAATAGAAAAAAAAATTACAATGAAAACCAGATTCAAGATTACATTGAAAAGTTTTTCAAAACAATACGTGTAAATTTTACTCAAACGGTTTCGAAGAGCTCATTGATAAGTGTCATTGTAAATAATGGTGAAAACAGTGGTAGATATGGGTATAGAACAAGTGTTATAGCAGAATTATCAGTATTATTATAGTCGTTCTCTGATTCATTTAATTCTAAAATTAATTAAAATCAGTTTTAATAGTTTTATTTTAATCATTTTTATTATAATATATTTATTATAATTTTTTAAATAATTAATTATTATTATATAACTAATTTTTTGTAAGTGTGTGTGAATGACGGAGGCAAACATTTTGAAAATTTGAGAGATTCATATATTTATTATTGATATATTTATTATTGATATGTTATAATTGATACCTTTGTATAATCAATACAATATAGTATAATCGATACGTTTGTATAATCAATACAATGTTTTTTGTGAAGATTTTGTTTTTCATGACTACATAACTACCTTTGAATAAAATGTATATGTACGTTATTTTTTGAAAAATAAAATTTATAAAGAAAGCCGGAAGTTATTTATGACACAACCCATGAATAATTAATATATTATCAGGCAATAATTAATTAATAATTAATATATTATTTTATTATATTATTTTATTATTTATTTATTATTATCATAATTTTATTTATTTATTTTATTATTTATTTATTTTATTTATTATTATTATTATTTATTATTATTTTATCATATCATTTTATATTAATAATATATTATCAGACACTTATACTTAAAAGAAAGGGCATTTATAATTGGAATGATAAATCAGCGGTTGAAATTTCCAGGGCACACAATGAAGGACATGAAGTCTAGCGGGTGAAGACAAAGCAGCGAGTAATGTGCCTAACGAGATTCTGTAAACGGTTGGCAGGTCAGAGATTGGGAGTGATAGCAAAAAGACAAACACTACTAAGAACTACAGGAAGTAGTGGAGAGCCATGATCGACTACGTTCTGAAGGAACACGGTAAATAGAAAAATTGTTTTCACCATTTTTGACTTAATATCAGGAAGGGACAGATCAAATTTCTAGGGCACATGATAAGGAAAGAAGGGTTGGAAAATCTGATACTCACAGGGTAGATTGAAGGTAAGAGGGACAGAGAAAAACAACGCATAATTTACTTGTTGAGCTCGAGTAATTGGATGGCGGGAGAGGATTTAGGAAGAGATGATAAAATGACAAAATTTATTAAGAAATTTCTAGAGCACATAATAAAGAAAGAAGGCTTGGAAAATCTGATACTCACAGGGCAGATTGAAGGCAAGAGAGACAAAGAAACAATGCACAATCTACTTGGTCAACTCGAGTAATTGGCTGGCGGAAGAGGATTTAAGAGAGATAATAAAAAAGACAATATTTATTAAGACATTTCTTGAGCACATAATAAGAAAAGAGGGCTTGGAAAATCTAAAACTCACAGGACAGACTGAAAGCAAGATTGATAGAATTTTTTGTTTAACGGCGTATCAAATCCTTATGGGTCATTTAATACCGAAATTTAATTTTTTGAGAGATTTGAAGTAAATTCATAATTTTACTATGAATAGGTATCGTTGGTTATTTTACTATAGATATTTTTATTGATTATTTTACCATTGTTGGTAATTTATAGGGCCCAAAATAATGAATGAGGGCTTGGAAAAGCTGATACTCACTTGACAGATTGAAAGCAAGAAGAACAGCTGAAAACAACGCATAACATACTTACTGAGTATGGAAGAATATAAGAAAAAGAAAAACGTTATTAAGGAGCGAGAATGATTGTAGATTTGTATTATGAAGGCAGAAGCTGACGACTGAAGACAAGATGCCAGGTCAGGACTAATAAAACTGAAGATACTTCTTTTGGATTTTATTAAGGGTCTCTAAATATATAGCAGGACCCGCACACCATATGTGGCATAAATATTCTAAACATGGAAGAATGGTAGAATTATAAATATGTAAGATAGATTCGCACGATACAATGAACCAACTTTCCTAGTAGTAAAACTATCAATTGATTTAATATAATCTATCCACTTTATTTCAGTGAAAAATATTAGTCCGAGAAGGCGTAATGTAACTTTCCTGGAGGTTAGCATTAGCCACGTTGAAGTAAGCTAGAAAGGTTTTTTTAAAACGATTAATAGACAGATGTTTCGTTTTTACTGATTCATTTGTTGATTCCTTCATATTGTTATTTGCTCATTCTCGTTCATACTGCGATTCGTTCATTCTGCCAATCGTTCATTCTATTTCATTCTGTCATTCGATCATTCTTATATATCTTTCCTTCAGTTATTTCTACTCGTTTGTCTTTTCAGTTAATTCACTTTGGTAAGGAATTTAATTTCAATATTGTTTACATTCTCTCTCTTCCGTTTTTATCTTTTATTTTTATTGGATTGTGTTTTTTATCTCTAGCTTTCTAATATTACCTCCTTCCCCTATCTTGCCCTCTTCTTTTTTGTTCGTTTTTGGTTTTACGTCATGTCCTGGTGGCACGCTCGGTTATGACTGTCATATCAATTTTTTTTTTTTATTATTTCGTTTTTCTTTTCTCACCCTATTTCTTTCTTGTTCTTTCTTTCCTTCTTTTTCTTTCTTTCTGTCTTTTCTCGCACTCTCTTTCTTACTGAAAGATATTCCTTTCAAATATTTTCTGTGATTCCTTCTCTTCTTTCTTTCTTTCTTTCTTTCTTTTATCTATTTTCCTTTTTTTCTTTCCTTTCTGATATGTAGATTTTTTCCATCTTTCTTTCTTTCTTTCTTTCTTTCTTTCTTTCTTTCTTTCTTATTCTTTTTTTCTTTCATTTCTGATATGTTCTTCTTTCTTTTATTTCTTTTTTCTTTCCTTTCTGATATGTCGATTTTTTCTTTCTTTCTTTCTTTCTTTCTTTATTTCTTTCTTTCTTTCTTTCTTTCTTTCTTTCTTTCTTTCTCATTCTCATACTCTCTGTTTCACTCTCTCTATCTCTCGCACTCTCTCTCTCCTTCTCTCGCTATCTCTATCTTAGTGTCTCAGTCTCTTATATACTAAATGCTACTCAAAATTTTGAGGAATTTAAGATGCCTATGGGAGATTTTTTATATCACCCTCTGTCTATTTCTCCTTTTATTACTCACACATCACTATCTCTCTCTCTCTCTCTCTCTCTTTCTTTCTTTCTTTCTTTCTTTCTTATTTATTTATCCCTTTTTCTTCCCTTTCTGGTGTATCTATTTTTTGTTTCTTTCTTTGTTCGTCTCATTTCTTGTTTTCCCTTATTTTCTTTTTTTTCTGATATGTTATTTTCTTTCTTTCTTTCTTTCTTTCTTTCTTTCTTTCTTTCTTTCTTTATTGTTTGCTCAATGAATGTTTTCCTTTCTTGATTGCTTGCTTTCTTGCTTTTTCTCGTTTTGAAATGTTTCTTTTCCACTTTTCTTTTCTTTTTATTTTTCTTTCCTTTTTCTTTTTCTTTCCCATCATCTGATCTTGACTTTTTTCTTTGCTTCTTGTATTAAATTTCTTCCTTTTTTATTACTTCTTTCTGTCTTTCTTTCTTTTTTATTTCTTTCATTTTGAACTCTTTCTTTGCTTCTATTATCGCACCTCTTTCTTTCTTTCTTTCTTTCTTTCTTTTTCACCCACCCTTGATCCTCACTTATTAATGAATAAAGGTGAGTTATCCTTATAAGAAGGAAAAAAAAATCACCCACTCACTACCAACCGTGCGTCAACTCAAGACGTCTACGGAACACTTCCGTCACATTTACACGCCATATTTTTTTATCTTCCAGTTTTATTTATTTTGTTATTTTCGAGTTTTCCTGCAAAGAATATGTTTTTCTTTCTTTCTTGCATTTCGCTCCTTCCCCTTCTTGCATTTTATTCCTTCCCAGCTTCATTTTTTTTTTTTTTTTTTTTGTAAAATTTTATACCAACCCTTAAAAAAATTCGCTGTCAATAGACTATTTGGGATTAAAATAAGATGGAGCACGTGACCTCAAATCTATTATGTTTTCGTTTCAGTAACAGGAAATGTTTACTGTGCAGAGGTAACTCAGATCGAGTCTCAATGTGGAAAAAAGGAACTGGTGGAGGACGGTTTAAATGAGTGTGCATCTATGGATGGCATTTGCATTGAACTTGAGAAATTATATCTCAGTCGGTACACTATTACATATCTCTGTCTCTTTTTTGGCACACTCTCTCGTTTTCAAATAAATATATATATATATATATATATATATATATATATATATATATATATATATATATAAAGAAATATAGTCTTAAAGTGTGCTATATTTATGGAATAAAGTGCTCAATATCAGAGATAGAGCGTGTGTAAATATAAAAGTGAACATAGAATTCAACACGACAGAGGCGACAGTCTGTTTCATGCTATATGCAATCGTCAGTCCACATATGCTGTTATCTTTCTCGGCTATTTATATATATACGGGTTAGTGGTGCATTGTAGCTATTCTATTATGGCGGTTATTTTACCGGAAGTCGTTTGTTTATTTATTTGGGTCAAATTATATTGCTTGTTTTTATTTTTATTTTTTTGTTTCTTATTTCATTTATTTATTTATTTATTGACGTAGTAAAAATTTGTTTATATTACTTATTTAACAGTTTTGTTTTGGTTTGAGAATTTAATTAAAGCTATTTGTTCAATCCCGATTCAGAGTTTCTCAGCAGTTAAACTGCACATCAGGTTAAAATCAGTCGATATTGAGCACTATAGGTATCCACTAAAAATGACATTTAAAGCTATAAAAATATTACAGAATAAAATTAAAAATCAAATCAAATTATATATATATATATATATATATATATATATATATATATATATATATATATATATATATATATATATATATATTAGGTTGGTGCAAAAATAGTGACGTAATAATGTCGTTTTTTGACGTATTTTTAACGTCAAAAACAACATTATTACGTCATTATTTTTGCACCAACCTAATATATATGTATATATATATATATATATATATATATATATATATATATTTCCTATTTCTATTTACTAGGTCAAGCATCTAGACTTCCTGTTACCTGTTTTTTTAAAAAACTTGTCTGAATAAATTTAACCTATTTTGTAAAAGAACCATTTGTAATTTCGGTCGGATCCAACAAATAGTAAAAACTTGTCAAAATAAAATATAATTCATCATCGTGTTTTCGAAGTTATTCTTTTGACACACACACACACACACATATATATATATATATATATATATATATATATATATATATATATATATATATTTATATACTTAAATATATATATATATATATATATACTTAAAAAAATTAGAACCTAAACGTTGTACATGTTATTTTTTTCACGCATGTATTGACCGCTTTTTAATACTACTGTTTCCTGGTGTAATTCAAATCTGACCATTAACCATATATATATATATATATATATATATATATATATATATATATATAGTGCACTGGGAAAATTGTCACTATTTTATATATTTAATTTCGCGCATGCGTGTTGTTTTTTTTTTTTGGGGGGGGTGCCATCATAGTAGGTAGAGTTGTGTAGCGTCTGTAAGGAAAAGAGCCCCATGACGGAATTCACAATTCAATTCAAAATGCTGTGCTTGGCATCGCACCGGAAGTTCCAATGTGATCATTTCAGAGAGTTTGTGTCAATCTGAGGTGAGTGTAGAGGGTATGGAAAAAAGTTGGATGAATCTGATGCTGATAACGTAGGTACGACAGATAGGAAAACTCTACTTTTATCATTCTGATATAAAAAGAACTCCCGAATTTGTTGGTGAGGGCCTCAGACACAACACGGAGGCCTACATCAAGTGCGTGGAGGAGGTAGTGCTGGTCTGGATGAAGATGATGTCTTCTGAAAGACCCTAAACCTGGCAACAGGACTCTGCACCATGCCACACAAGCAGAAGAACTCAGTCATGACTGTCAGACAATCACACATCACACCTTATATCAGGCCACCTAACTGCAACCGCATCGAATATTATGCGTGAATCGTAGTTGAGTGAGTGGCCAACAGAAATCCTTGTAAAACCAAAGATGAACTGAAGTCAAGGATTATTCCAGCATTCAACAATTTATACAAAACATCCGCCCAGAAGGGTTGCAGGAGGATCCCATTTCGTCTGGAGACCATGATGGAAGCCAATGGCAACTTTATTGAATAAATTTACTCTTTAGTATTTCAGGATAATTTTTGCAGTTTTAGTAAATATATCTGTTTAAATGAGATGTCATTTTTATTTTCATTTTTGGGGCATTTAGACGACAATTTATCCATCGCGCGCACACACACATACTATATATATATATATATATATATATATATATATATATATATATATTGTTTTTAATACCCGGAGTTGTATTTTCCGATTTCTTTTAGAATTTGTAGGTCTGATGATTTGGATTGTGATTACGATTCCAATGTAATAAATTATAACCATGGAATATTAGTGTTTGAGCCTTGTATATATATATATATATATATATATATATATATATATATATTGAGCGTGTGGATACGTTAATAATGTGTGCATAATTAAAAAATGTATTTAAGGTGTGTGAGGCTTTCAAAAATATTTGCGCAAGTATATATCAATTCATCAACAGTATAATCATCTAAGCAGATTTCATTTATAAGCGGTACGGTGCCATTAAACTGATGTTCAAGCAGTGTTGTGCCCATAAAGTGGGATTGGCTTGTCGAATTTAAATTCCAATCAAGGCCGTTCTGCTCGCTTTCGTTTAAATATGCTCGCCCCTTTTCGGAGTAGCAGGGTACAACTGAACGCTCTAGCTTTGTTTTGCAAGCAGTCTGTATCACAAAGCGGTTTGGAGATGGGCTACCAGCACAACCCGTAAAATCCTACTTTCTACAGCAACAAACAGCGTGGTGTGGCTACAGCAAGATATTCCATTGGGAATCTACAGGGTTAAAAAAAAGTTTTAATCTATCAAAAAGAAACTGTTCTCTTTTAATTGTCTTAGAGATTGCTTTCCATCAATGGATAGAGGAAAAAAATCACAAGAGAAATTAAATCCTAAAATATACAAAAAATATGTCCTCAATACCATGTATAAATAATTACAGAATGCCATATAAAATATATTAGAAAATTCAATTAATTTCAGACATGTATAAAATGTTTAAAAACGCAACCCAATCATATATTAATAGCCCTTTAAGAAACTATCACATATAAAAAATACAATAAAATAAACACCAAAAACCTTTTTTCAAAGCAATGACCCCATGATAATGAAAAGAAAACCAGATTACACCTCCATTTCCAACCTCTAAATGAGTAAATATGTAATATCAGAATAAATCTATGGAAATTAAAGAAAATAAAAGTAGCACCCAAATTACAATACGAGAGAAAGATAAATGAGCTGAATTCAAATGAGATGTATACTGATAGTGTCAAAAGCAAATAAATCAATTAAATATGAATTGGAATTCAAAATGGGACATATTTAGAGAAGCTTTAGTGGCATTAGCAAGCAAGATCATCACAAGGAAAAATGAACAAGGAAAAAGAATGGATGTCAGATAAAATTCTCGACGTGATGAAATGGAGACAGCAAACAATGCCAAGGTATGGTACAGATTACATTACACTAAGAAATTAGAAACAAATAGAGGCAAGCAAAAGAGGAATGGATCAACAAAAATAGAACAAATAAATAAGCACCAAAAAGACTTTCATCAAAGTAGAGACCACCATGATAATGAAAAAGAAACCCCAGATTACACCTCCATTTTCAACCACTAAATGAGTAAAACATTTCTTCGGTTATTTATAACAAACATCGCTTGAGAATGAAACTGTCCTCTAAAGTTAAGGTTTAATATTGTAATTTAATCAGTTTCGAAACATATTAATTTCTGTGTCACGATGCAATAATATTAAAAAAAATAATATATATATATATATATATATATATATATATATATATATATATATATATATATATATATATATATATAAGTATACAAGTACGAATTTAACGGGAATAAATGCCGAAAAACTTCTGTCGTTGACAAAAAAAAACACAGACCACATGCGTTGAACAAATGTCAAAATTCGTTGAAAAATGCACCCCTTCCTTAAACTTAACCTCTTTTTCGAACGTAACTCATAATTGATACAGTAATAGTTAATAAAAATGAACACGTTACCGCCGCTGTCTAAATGATTGGATTTCTCTGTATCCTTGGAAACAAAAATATTAATTGTATGTGTGTTTAAAACTCAGTAAATTTAAAAATAAGTTATTCAAAAATTCGCGTGAAGATGGAACAGAACTAATGCTTTTAATTTAATTAAATAATTAAATTTGAAGTCTTTAGCTTCGGTTTTTGAAACATGGTAATTCGTGTGTAGTGAAGAAACCATATTTTAAATCAGTTAATTTATAATATTTATGCTCTGTAAATTTACATTGAGCACTGTTTTGTAAAAAACCATAAAAATATCAATAAGAACACCGGATTATATATCTTACTTTTCTTTCTTTGTTTTGCATGTTTTTGCATAAAAGTGTCTGTCACCTCTGAATGTTGCCTTTCATTTTCACTTTTTTATTTACATACGCTCTATCTCTGATATTCAGCATTTTATCCCATAATATAGCATACCTTAAAACTATATTTCTTCATATATATATATATATATATATATATATATATTATATATACATATATATATTCATGAATTATTCATACATAAAACAAATACAAAGGTTAATGATTAAATGGCGAGAAATCCATCTTCGCGAACAATTCAATAATATACAAAAAACCCGAATCTGTTTATGAATGAAAAGATCCTGTTTTATAAATTTCCGTTGCATTAGATCTTTTTATTTTACAAGCTTTCGTCTGTTCCTACAGACATCCTCAGGTATGAAATAGATTTTGTTCTTGTTTATACTCTCAGTAATAAGTGGACAAAGGAAAACAAGGTTGTAATCCGAAAAATGCGATGAGAAATGTGTGTTATTGTTTTGGAACGTGCAGTCGCAACGCTGAGTTTGAATTTAAATTTTAAGGTTAAAGTTCTGCGTTTATGTACAAATGTAGTGATAAGAGAATTCTTTTTTACTGGTGAATTTTCCGTCAAAGTGGCATGAACTATATTGTTCAATAATTACAGTAATGTCGCACTTACTATCCGAAAGTTGCACTTGGATCAGTTATTTTAATTTCAATAAACGTGCAATTAATTTACAAATTCATGAATTATTCATACATAAAACAAATACAAAGGTTAATGATTAAATGGCGAGAAATCCATCTTCACGAACAATTCAATAATATACAAAAACCCCGAATCTGTTTATGAATGAAAAGATCCTGTTTTATAAATTTCCGTTGCATTAGATCTTTTTATTTTACAAGCTTTCGTCTGTTCCTACAGACATCCTCAGGTATGAAATAGATTGTGTTCTTGTTTATACTCTCAGTAATAAGTGGACAAACGAAAACAAGGTTGTAATCCGAAAAATGCTATGAGAGATGTGTGTTATTGTTTTATATATATATATTTAAACATTTTTACGGCATAAGACGAATCCCTACAGAGAGACAACCAATTCTACCTTTTGTATAAACTGAACTCTTTGACGACGTACTGGAAATAGAATTTCCTGATATTATAAACTGAACAAATAAAACGCTACAATTTCTGTCTGAAATTATTTTTAATGCAAAAAATGATCCCAGATAAGGCATAAGCACATGCTACATGAGTTAAATAGTAGGGTAGAATGGGCTTTCCAGCTCTAAGTGTTAAGCATTCTCGAAGAAGAACTACACTAAATTCAAAAGTGTGCCGAAGGCCACAATTTCACGATCGTTTCCTAAAAATCAAGGCCATGCATGTAAGAAATAGAAAATTTTACAGAACCTTATACCCTGCTTTCTGAAGCGACGTGGCAGCTTATAAAATAAAGGCTATGTGCAGTTTTAATGATTTTATATACATTCTAAAAAGAAAATATCCAAACAGTATTTGAGGTCATTTTATTAAAGACAATCTTTGAATGAACAAAAAACTGTTGACAAATAAACCAGCTTACGGGTAATCGATTTAGAAATAAATTTATAGATGACCACTTAAAAAAACGTCTGACAAAATTATATATGGCTACTTTGAAATGTCTGATTGCGATTAAAAGGTTTCTAAATAAATATTAGAAATTGTTCGTTTCTTTTTTTTTTTTTTTGAATCTTTTCGAGTATGTGAGATAGACATCAAAATTTAGGGCATTTCGTTAGCCCTGTTACACAGCGTTTTCCCGGTCTCGTCAAACATTTCCCACATCTCGAAATAAAGAAGCTTTGTTTTCTGTCAATGATTTTTCTCGATCTTATGAAACCGATTAATATTTAGGCTCTGTAAATTTACATTGAGCACTGTTTAGTAAAATTAAAATTAAAAATATCAATAAGAACACCGGATTATATATCTTACGGTTCTTCCTTTGCATTATTATATATATATATATATATATATATATATATATATATATATATATCAGTCCAGAAATGCATATCGCAGGAAGTTACCATCGTCATGATAGAAAAACATCGATTACATAGTGATATATAATGATTCTGAAATGCAGTTTCACAGTATAAAACATATCCACGGTTAAACTCTGGAAGTGATCGCCTTCCGGTCATATGTAATATCAGAATAAATCTATGGAAATTAAAGAAAATAAAAGTAGAACCCAAATTACAATACGACAGAAAGAAAAATGATCCGAATTCAAATGTGATGTATACTGATAGTGTCAAAAGCAAATAAATCAATTAAATGTGAATTGGAATGGGACATATTTAATAGCATTAGCAAGCAAGATCATCGCAAGTAAAAAAGAATGGACGTCAGATAAAATTCTCAGCGTGATGAAATGGAGACAGCAAACAATGCCAAGGTATGGTACAGATTACATTACACTAAGAAATTAGAAACAAATACAGGCAAGCAAAAGAGGAATGGATCAATGAAAAGTGTTTGGTTTGGTTTGGTTTGGTTTGGTTTTTGTTTTACTGCATATCAACCTCAATGGGTCATGCCGACAACTTTCTTTTTTCTGGTAATATTTTTGTTTTGTCAAAAATCTATTTCTGGCAATATTATTTTCTTCAAAATTGTATAGCTGGTAATATTTTTTTTTCAAAAACGTATTGTTGGTAATATTTTTTTCTTCAAAAATTTATTTCTGGTAATAATTTTTCACAAAGTATTTCTGGTATTAAAACCTTTTTTTACACTTTCATAATGCTTTTTGCCTCAGTTTCGGCATTAACTATTTGTCCATAACTGGAACCCTAGCAACTAGATAAAATCTGTCTTCAGGCAGAAGTTGACAAGATCTCTGTCTTCGGGTAGAGGATGACAAGATCTCTGTCTTCGGGCAGAGGATGACAAGATCTCTGTCTTCGGGCAGAGGGTGACAAGATCTCTGTCTTCCGATAGAAACTCAGCTGAGAAAAACAGACAAGTACTTTACCCGAGCACGCTTTTGAAAACGTTGGGTAAATTTTGACCAGCGGCCCGGATGGAAAGGCTCTATCCCCCACATAAAACTTGACCTTATGTCACATCTAGTCCGCAGTCAGACCAGTAAATACGCAGTCAGACCAGTAAATACCAGTCAGATCGGAGTTTGTCATCTTTTCTGACGAGTAAGACCGTTTTGATTGTACTCGCAAAGATTTTTTGTTTTTTTGTTTTGGACAGTCTCTCCCATGAGGGCACTATCAAGACTGAGATAGGCATCGGGTAGGCTATTGTGTTGGAATTTAATTTGAGAACAATATTTTACAAGTTCACATTCTCGCTATTTTTTCTATCCTCACCCCAAATCTTTTTACTTTCAAAACCGGCTCCCAAGGCCTTGATTCTTATCAGAGATAAGAATATATTTTCTGACTATCGAGAGAGCTGGAAAATATAAAATATATATCCACCACCATTTTTCTTTCCATGGTGCCATAAAATCTGGGGGAAACCTTACAACTTGTTCACTCCAACTTGTTTTCATTACCTTCAAAACCGGCTACCAGGGCCCTGATTCTTTTCAGAGATAAGAATATATTTTCTGACCAATGAAGTGGCCAGGTAATTTGTTCAACAATTTTGGAGGTAAAAGTCCCCAATTTTTTGGAGCCTACCAAATCTCCATAAATTTGGAGAATCTTTGCCTATTTGGCAGTGATACTTCAGCCCGCCATCTGTGAGGTCGACGATAGTTAGCTTCTGTCAACTTCAGAACCACTTTCAAGTTTGGTAAACAAGATTTGTAACTAAAGTTTTGGACATGTTAAGTATGAGTAAAAAATTTCAAAAAATACTTTAGTGTTTCTTCTCAGTAATGAAATATACATTTAACACGAAGAAAAATTTTTTCATTAATTTTCAGACCGTTCTTGTCATACTATCGATTTTCATGAAGTTACCTAATATAATAGAATCATCAAACACAAAACAATTGATATAATACAGTATGTTCTGTAGATGTTTATATTTCAAATTCCTACCAATAGGCGGCACTCGTGTGTTTTTCCGCTCCAACAACAATTTTGAATTCAGACTTGTTTACATCTGTGTTCTGCCGTTGACGTTCTTTCAATTACATTTCAATTGTGATTTAGAATAAATTTTTGCCAATGTTTCCGGAAAAAAAAGTCCCAGTGCAAGTGGTAATGCTAAGCGTAAATCTATATTGCTGGATGATGAGGTGAAAATGAATTATTTTATTCAGAATACTGTACGTACATATCATAAATATTGTAATAGGCAATGGGGAGTGCTTATTTGCGGTTATTTCGACTTGAGTCGTTTTTCGATTTAAGTCGTGACCCCTGGAGCAATTAACGACGTAGGGCGAGGTATATCTGTATTATGGTTTATTTGTATTTCACCCACTTGAAATTTCATTTTGAAATTGTTGGCTTCTTTAATTAATAAATAAATAAATTAATAATAATAATAATAATAATAATAATAATAATAATTATTATTATTATTATTATTATTATTATTATTATTATTATTGCGATTTCTGCTATGCTCACATTACCTACCAAGTTTGCGGGAAGACCTAAGTAAGGTAGTGTGTCATGGCTACATTTCATGATTTGTTTTTCTAACTCCCATAACATCACTAGCGTAATATGGACAAAGTTCTTCTTAGTGGGTGGGCTGTACTTATCAAGACACATTTTTATATTTCTCTTAAGCTGGGATTTCCATGAAATTCCAATGTGTTGTTGTGTTCCTTTTTTTATCATTCCAAGCGCACCTACTATGACTGGTACTATTCTTGTTTTCAATTTCTACATTTTTTTCTCTTCCGACTTCCAGGTTTTTCTACCTCGATAGTTTTTGCTGAAACCTAGAAAGGTTTACTGAATAAGGAATAACCAAAACTGAGGTTGGAAATGAAATGGTAATCTTTATGACATCAACAAAATACAATACTCGCCAGCGGCGTGAAGCAGGTAAACCACTGCTAATAGTAGACTACTTAGACAGCATATTACTCCCACTTGCAATAGTGTCTAATGCATTTATGAGGATTGGGACATACGCATTATTGTTCATAGGTACGTTATATAACACTTTCTTTCTTTCAATTGCATTCTCTATTTCATTCAAACATTTCTATTCTTTTTCCTTTTTCTTATAATTTTTCTTTCTTTCCATTGTATTCTCTCTTTCATTCAATTTTTTCTTTTCCTTTATTCCATTCACTTTCCCTTACACTTCTTTCTTTCTTTTTTTTTCTTTCTTTCTTTTTTTTCTTTCTTTCTGTTGTAACTTAGAAGGTGTTACTGAAGGAGGAATAACCAAAAAGAGGCTGGAAAAGAAATGGTAATCTTTATAACATCAACAAAATACAAGATTTGCCAAAGGCGTTAAGTAGGTAAACCATCGCTCGTGGTGGACTGCTTAGACAGCATATTAACCACACTTACAATAGTGTCCAACGTATTTATTAGGTTTAATAAGAATTGCTTAACTAAATGATTTTTGCTTCTACGCTTTTTGTTCCGCTGTTTGTTATAAAAACCTAAGAAAGGTTAATGCATACGAAATAACCAAAAAGGAGGTTGGAAATGAAATGATAATCTTTATAACATCAACAAAATACAATACTCGCCAACGGCGTGAAGTAGGTAAACCACTGCTAGTGGCGGACTACTTAGACAGCATATTGTCCCCACTTACAATAGTGTCCAACATATTTATGCGGATTGGGACATACACATTAGTGTTCATAAATATGGTATATAACAGTTTTTGTGTGCTATGTTAAAGTCCGATGAGCAATTAGTAGGCAAGTTTTTCTTTTTTTTCTTTTCGGTTTTTGACAATTATGTCCGGCCTATTTGAATTCAATCTTCCTGTCAGTAAAGATGTTGCAATTCCATTGAATTATGATGCCGTCTATTTCTTCAACCGGTGTTGGGTGATGTTCATACCACTGTTTATTCACATCTTTTCCAAAATGTTTGCACATTGTCCAGTATAAATATTGACGCACTCTATCGTGACGATTTTTATATTCATTTGGCGCAAATACAGAACCTTCTGAGATTAGATGGTCTATAGTTTCCTGATATTTGTCACACTATCTGCATTTTGGATACATACTATTATGTATGATATTTGCCTGAAAGTTTCTAGTGAAAAGACTCTGGCCTTGCGCTACGAGAATAAAGCGTTCCGTTTCAGCCTTTAATCCAGATGCTCTTAAGCTTCAATGAGTGTTAACTTTATCAACATCGACTTTCTTAGCTCATTCTGAGATTTGTCTTGTTTCATCTTTTCAAGAGCTGTATTATTATTATTATTATTATTATTATTATTATTATTATTATTATTATTATTATTCTAATTATTGTTGTTGTTGTTGTATATGCCGATTAAATATTTTATACACACTTCATGATACCGTCTCCGGTGGTGAAAAATATTCAGAATCAACACTGCAGGGTGATGGAAGTTTTACTTATAAATTTGTTATCAAACCGTTTTCTGACAATTACTTAAAGCGTGAAAATCCATGTCACTTTGCAGTGTTGATTTCCATGCTCAAATTTCTTAAGACAGCAAACGCTCTATCCCTGTCTATTGGGCACTCTTCCCCTATAAATAGAGCAATTTTTAAACATTATAAAGGTGGTTGTGTTTATAACAACATCGAATTATGACAGAACGAAAGAGTGGCAAAAGATAGAAGAAAACGCTCCTTATTCTCCTTTTTTTTGTATGAAGAAACCTCTCCTTGCTCTCCTTTTTTGTATGAAGAAACCTCTCCTTGCTCTGCTTTTTTGTATGAAGAAACCTCTCCTTGCACTCCTTTTTGTATGAAGAAACCTCTCCTTGCTCTCCTTTTTTGTATGAAGAAACCTCACCTTGCACTCCTTTTTGTATGAAGAAACCGCTCCTTGCTCTCCTTTTTGTATGAAGAAACCTCTCCTTGCTCTCCTTTTTGTATGAAGAAACCGCTCCTTCCTCTCCTTTTTGTATGAAGAAACCTCACCTTGCACTCCTTTTTGTATGAAGAAACCGCTCCTTGCCCTCCTTTTTGTATGAAGAAACCGCTCCTTGCTCTCCTATTTGTATGAAGAAACCGCTCCTTGCTCACCTTTTTTGCTGGTATGAAGAAAGGAGAACAGAATAAATGGGAAAAAGAGGAAGAAAGAAATGAAAACACTGAGAAAAGAAAGAAAGAAAGATTAATTTCGGGAGCAATGCTGAAAAAATTTAGGCCCGACCTACTTTTCCGAATTTAACCAAATGACTACACACCCGAAATGTTTTTGGAATCCCATCTTGGTCGGACCGAGAACTTTTCAGACCCACACCTCCTCGTAAATTTACGCCTTACTAAATGAAGAATATGTAAGAGAGTGGAAGGGAGTGGGAATAAGTGAAAGAAAGTTGTAATTTGCCGATGACATAAAAATTGGCTAGGGGTCAAAACAACAGATCAATAGACTCTTTATTAAATCGATATCAGTTCAATACGATACAGTTAATGGCAGTAGACTGCAGTTCTGTAAAATCTTCAACAATTTCCATCCACACTACCAAAATATACACATATAGCAAAACAAACACATTCGCAGATTTATGGTGAAAAACGCATTCATTTTACACAACAAATATTTATACTATTTACATTGTTCGAACTTCTGTCCTCGTCTTTGTTGTTATATTCAAGTACCAGGCCCGCTGGGAGACCACAACCCACCCCCACGAAAATAACGGTGAAACGGCATGCACACGTCATGGTACTGATGACGATGATGGTTTCCTTTCCTGTCAATGCACGTAATTCACTCGTAAATATTAATCACGCTGTGTCGAACATAATACAGTGAAAATTTCAGATCAAATTTTAGGTAATAAATACGATTCAAGAACTCATTGATCTATCCGCGGATGTAGATTAGTTTACAGACTGATAAATGAATATTTAAAATAAGGCACAAGCAATAAACGCAGGCCTTCTCCTTAGTTCGTTTCTCGGTTCAACCCTATTCCTATTTTACATAAATGATCTGCCTGCGAATATACTTAGATCATTTGTAAACATCTCTGCTGATGATAAAGATGTATATGAGTGGACCTCCAAAACTTTAGATGAGCAGAGATTGGCAACTGATCTCTTCACTGACCTAGCTCTAACAGCTCAGTGGAGGAAAACTCGTTACATTGAATGCCTTGAAAACTAAACTAGTTGCATTCCATCATTGACAATCGGGCCACGAGCTGTCACCAATCACGCTGAATGGATGTTCAGGCCACGTGTCTTTAGCGACTTTTGGACCCTAAAATTAACGCAAACCTTGTACATACGACCAATTGCTAAATGTGCTCCTCGTGCTAACCTCTACATTTACAAGAGCCAGATCATGACTAAAATAGAGTACAGCTATCATATATGGTCAGGAGCTGCCAAGTCCTCCCTTTCCAGTGACGACACAGTCCAAAAGTGTATCCGGATCCGTGTGGGTGATGACTTATCACTTCATGCCGTGCGTGTCGCCATGTTCCTTACCTAATCTCAACCCAAACCTCATACATACGACCAATCGCTAAAGATGCTCCTCGTTATATCCTCTACATTTAGAAGAGCCAGATCAGGACTAAAATGGAGTACAGCTGCCATATATGGTCAGGAGCTGCCAAGTCCTAATTTTCTAGTGACAACAGAGTTCAAAAGCTTTACGGGTTTCGATCAGGCCGATCCATTATTCAAAGAATCAGTGAGGCACAAGATAGCGAAGACATCAAGGACTATAGCATTGGATATGTCAAAGACCTTTAATCAGGTGTGGCATAAGGGGTTGCTTCACAAGATCTCTAGCTATAGAATCATAGAAGAAGCTGGTCAATTATAAAGTCCCTGAAAGTAGTTGTTAACGACAAGTCCTTAGCAATCAACGCAGGGGCCGCTACTCGGACTAACGCTCTTTTTACTTTACATAAATGATCTGCTAGTATACTCCAATTATTTGTAAATATTTATGCTGATGATACAACGGTATATAGGTACACCTCCCAAAGTCTAGATGACCAAAGCCTGGTAGCTGATCTATTCTCTGACCTACTTCTAACATCTCAGTGGAGGAAAACTATCCCGTTACATTCAATCCATCGAAAGGCAAACAAAGTGAAGTCCCATCCTCACCAAGTGGACCCAGAACTTTCATCGATCGCGATGAAAGTTGTTCCTTTCGGGGGGGTCTCGTGCACTGAGGGCCTATCACTAAATATGCGGGGAAAATTGGGCGGTTCCTTGTACTGTTCCAATAAGTACCAGATTCTTGTAATCCTCTAACTTTACAAGAGCCAGATCAGGCAGAAAATGGAGTACTGTTACTATATATGAGCAGTAACTGTCCAGATTTCACTTTCCAGTCCCGATAGAATCCAAAAGACTCGTCCTTGTGGGTGATGAATTAATTTCCATCCTACAATATCTTTCTAACAGACGAAACATCGCAAGCTAATTAGTGTTCTATCGCTATTTCCATTGAGAGTGTTCATACGAACTACACTCCTTATTTCCACAAGTTCGAACCTTTACGTCTAAGACCCACCATGCCACGCACATTGTAGCGGACAACCTTCAGTCCTTTCGTATTTCATTGGTGAGATGGAAGTTTCACTCCAGCCGCTACTTTGTGAAATGGAATCTTAACCTGTACAAGTCTAGAGTTAACCGTTATCTTCCACTTCTACCCGTACAAACCCCTCCTAACGTAATCCTCGTGTGTCCCTCGAGCCTTGTACATGCGCCTTACTGTTCAGTTTGTGAGATGTAAGTTCTACTCAAGCAGCTTCTTCTCGTGATCGCTAAAATCTTAACCTATTCAAGTCTAGTGTCAACCGTTATCTTCCCCATATGTCCCCATAAATGTTGCCACTTACTCTGTAACCCTCTACGTCGAGTAGTTCTTGAGCCTTGTATAGGATGAGCATGACTAAAACAAATACATATTTCCACCCAACCCAAATATATATATATATATATCCGATTAAATAAATTAGAGACACTAGGTCTGCTTATTTTTAATAAAATCCGTTCATACTCAGGGTTAACTTTACACCAACATTCCTGTCCACATTCATAATATAAAAAAATAAAATACTAATCGACAACACAACTATCCTACACCAAGAAAACAACAAATTCAAACTACAGATCCTCGAAGCAATATACAGTAAAAAATTAAAGCCGACACTGAATAGAACCAGCTACATATACTGTAGTAATGTTCTGAAACATCTATAAAATATTATTTAATTGCAATATACGGAAGGGTATACGTGAGTTTGAACGGATTTTATTAAAAATAAGCAGACATAATGTCTGTAATTTATTTAATCAGACATGTCTAAAAAGAATTTTCTGCCTAAATACACACACACACACACACACACACATATATATATATATATATATATATATATATCAATTTGTGCTCTTCTTTTTCTACGTTCTCTCTTTCATTTTCTGCTAACTGTTCTTGTTTCTTCTCTTTATCTTCTTCCTAATTCGCCCCTTCATGTCCTCTGCCATAGCCTTCATCCAGTTGCATCATATAATATTTACACACGATTCTTATCACCACGTCACCTTTAGGCTGCCTTACTCTCTATTATTCTTTAGTTTTCCTCTTTTTTCTCTATTCTCTCTCGCCCACCGTCAACTTCAAGCTTTGCCTTGCCCTTCTTTCACCCTCTTTTTATATGCCTCTCTATTTATTTCTCTTAATTTCGTCTTTCTTTATTCCCCCTCTCTTAATTCCTTCTTACTGTTATTTTTTCCATTTCACCGTCTTCCTGTTCTCTTTTTCCTCTCTCATTGTAGCCTTTTCTCCCTTACTGCGACTGCTGTTAAATAACTTCCTCCTCCTCCTCCTCCTCCTCCTCCATTTTCTTCGTCCTTTTTCTTCTTTTCCTTCTTCTTACTCTTCCTACTTCTTCTATTTCTTCTCCTTTATTATCCTTCTTCTTCCTCCTTCATCTTCTTCCTCCTCCTCTTCCTCCTTCCTTTTCTTCTTTTTTCTTCTTACTCTTCCTTCTTCTCTTTATTCTTCTCCATCATCATTCTTTTTCCTCCTTTTTCTTCTTCCTTCTTCTTCCTTTTTTTTTTCTTCTTCTTCCTTCTTCTTTTTTTCTTCTTCTTAGTCTTCCTCATTTTTCTTTTTCCTTCTTTTTCTTCTTCTTCTTCTTCATCATCATCCTTCTTCTTCCTCCTTTTTCTTCTTCCTTCTGCTTCTTCTTTTTTCTTCTTCTTCTTACTCTTCCTCCTTTTTCTTCTTCCTTCTTCTTCTTCCTCCTTTTTTCTTCTTCTTCTTACTCTTCCAACTTTTTCTTCTTTTTCATTATCAATTTTATTCATCTGTTTTTTGTTTTTTTTAAAATATCTTCGTACATCTTTATACCATAATTTTCCCTGTATATTTTCAATTATATCCGATTTATAGCCATCCTGCCTTCCCAACACCCCCTGTTTATATATCCTTTGTCTTCTTCGGTTTCCCAAATCTTTTCCCATCGACTCACCAACACAAACACCTATTTTCAAGTTCGCAGCAAATTGAAAACATAAAAATAAAAAGATATTATTTGTTTCACCATTTTATAGGGAACGTTTTTATAGTTATAGTTTTATAATCTGCGCCCAGGGATGAGTTTCATTCTAAAAACTCCAAATCGGCTTGAGTGTTTCTTGTTTTGTCGCTTCCGTTCGAGAGTTATACGCCCCTAATGACAAAATCTACCGCTTATTCTTGGTCGCTTGTATTTGAATAGATCCCGTCATATTCCAATAGATCCTTTGTTTGGCGTCAATAGCTGCATTCAATCAATGTCTGGTACTAAGCTCCACTGAATCAATAACTCCATCTCAACTTTAACATATTTACTCGAGCAGGAATATTTTGCCGCAATTTCAAATCTCACTGGTTAAAATTCTGGAATGAAGGTCAAGGGGTATATAGTTTAATGCCCTAATATTTGATCTTTATGAAGTATTCATTTTTGGAGATGAAAAATACTGCATTTTAAAGCGAGTAATGAACGCTATCGTGTAATGAGTATAATTTGGGGTTACCTTACCATTTACACGATACAAGCATTCTCGCCAGATCTACTGATTTCCTATATTATTAGAAGAGTATGTATGTCCTTCTATTTTTGTCTTCTCCTTGACGTTCAAAAATTAGTCCTAAAATTCAGGCAGTACTAGCACTGATTTAGAACTCGCTTATATTTAAACATCTGACCCTGAGCTACCGCCACTCAAGATGAATGGATGCTCTCTCGAGGAGGCACCGTGGAGAGAATATTGGGCCTCAAGTGCAACTATTATATACGACCCATCACTAAAGGTGCAGTTAAAATTATCGGCTCCCTGTATTGCTCCTGCAAGTATCTGACTCCTCATATTAAGTCCTCGGCTAGGAACCGCCATGCTAATTACACCTCACAGGTGGGATGTGGCAAATCTGCTTTATCGTTACTTCCATTGAAAGTGCTCAGATGAATTACATTCCTTGGTTCCGCCAGGTCTAATTTCACAGCTAGGTACCGCCATGTCACGTACATTGTAGCAAAACACCCACAACCCAATCTTAACCTATATATATATATATATATGTGTGTGTATGTGTGTGTGTGTGTGTGTGTGTGTGTGAAAATATATAGAAAATAGGAAAGAACTCGTTAGGTAAATAATCTAAAATTCTTCAGTATTTTTGTTATCATTTTTAAAAAATAGTGCTCGATACAAAAGTTGAACTCAAATATAATTATTTATTTAAAAATATGACTCCTTCGCTACATAAGAGTTCCCATGTTTCAAAACAAGAGCCGAAAACTTCAATATAATTATTTGAATTAAACTGAATTAAAGTACCAAACTCTGTTCCATCTTCAAGCGAAATTTTTGGAATAACCCAAAAATTTCGCTTGAAGATGGAACAGAGCCTGGTACTTTATATATATATATATATATATATATATATATATATATATATATATGGAGGCACGGGCGAGTAGTGGATAGCGGCTCGGATTGAGGAATCGGAGGTCGAATTCCAATCGAGTCTATTACATATAGCATATTAATCATCTTCTTCTCCCTCCAGCTATGGGCAAATAGCAGGACAGACTGTGTTCTATAGCCTTGGATGGCAACTGGTCTAGGAGAAGGACAACTCTGAATTCAAAACCTGCGGAGGGCCGTTTGGGGACCTTGTGGCATATAGTGCACCAGATCTCTGTATTCGGCCCTTCAAAAAATGTGGTTGCTTCTGCACAAAGCCTTCACCACTATAATCAAATCATAGAAATTTCATAGAAAATAATTGTCCTTCGACAGAAATCGAACCTGTATCTTATACGGAACTGTAAATCGGCCTGACATGCCACAGAGGAAGCGTCAAATATGTTTGAATTGTATTTTGTTGCGTAGAAAGACGACCGGTTATCTCTACACTAACTGTTAAACATTGACTTGTGCATCCGCTATGAGTAGAACTCTGCTCATATGAACGGTTATTGAAGAGCGGGTCGCAAGGTGCAGCGTTTGAGTCGCATGCATTGCCGCACTGAACTACGGTATTCTCCATTACTGTATTATTAATAAATGTCTTTCATGTGATTAAACCTGCTGTTCATTGATCCTTTTCTTACAGTGTTTCTTTACAATATTATTAACCAGAACTACGAGCGTAATACGAACTTTATAGCACAAATGAAATACGGGGGAAATTCGAGTAACCCGACTCTGTGGATGCAGCATGGCGAGCCCAAGTTGTAAAAAATTGAACTTATTTGAACGTTTCCCATGAAAATAGCGATAGAATAGGGATAGATTTTAGGTGTTGCGCTTGTTGGGGAAAGAGGTTGTACAGTGGGAAATAAGTCAGTCCACACAACGCTGTATAAATGTTATACCTGACGTACCTATTCTATTATTAATAGACTCTCCTACACATAATAAGTAGTAGTAGTAGTAGTAGTAGATGTCGCCAGTTGGGCTCAGTGGTGTTGACCGAATCAGTCGATGTCGGACATTGAAGTATCATCCATCACAACTAGATTTGCTGCGTCATTAACTCTTATTTCAAGTTCCTAACGTTTTGTACGTCGAACCTAATTTAGGACGACTTATTGAAATACAAGCCTCCGCTATGAAAACTACTCTACAACAATAAACATTTTTGAAAATTGAGGACTGTTAATTTAAAAATTAGAAAATTGTGGATAATTACAGCCCAGTCTAACTCAGCCTAGCCCAACTCAGCTCAGACCAATCCAGCCTAGTCCAGTTCAGCCCACTCTGTGGTGAACTATGGTAAAGTAACCAAGAAAAAAAAAAAGAAAAATGAAAAATTGATATTCTTTGAACTCTATCTAAACTAGAAATATTAGTCTCAGATAGTGATAGAGCGAACGCACTGGGGAGCTAAGAAATAAGCACGTCTAATCTGTATGACGTGTAAAACTTAACTCCTCTAAAACAGTTTCTAAATCTAACATTCCCACGTTCCGCCAAGCAAATCAAGATCGAGATCTTTATTTTGTCTAGCAGCTGACCCCAAAGTCAGCCCCAGAAGGTCTGAGCCAAATACACTGCCATTGAAAAATAATAGTCTGAAACTAATATTTAAAACTCCTACCAAACCATAAAAAGAAATTTATTTATGAAATTCATTTCAACTACATTACATTTAGCATAACTTACCCAAGTATCAAAAAAAGATTCATTCATGAATTTTATTTCAGATGTTTACTCTAAAATACTCTCTATAATTTCGTGTACGTAGGGCATGGTCCTTACATTTTTTTTCTTTTTTTATTAGGCCCCGATCACATGACCACTCCGGCATGCGCACAAACAATTCTTGAAAAAGAATGAACATAAACAACAAAATTTTGACTCGTTTTTCCCGCTTTACAAACATTTTTGTTTAACAAAAATCAGAATAAGGGACTATCCTTTGCCAATTCTTGGTCACTAGCTTCCATGACCCAAGGTTAACTCCTCAGACGCCAGTCTGGATACAAGTCACTCAACTTTAACCTCTCCAATATCTTCTCTACGTCAATACTACCTCTGCAATCCAATATTCATGGGGAGAAAAAAATGCCATGCTCTTCACGTGAGACTTCACAAAATGTACATAAAATTTCCCACACTCGTAATGCGTCTTTCCTATAAATATTTTCATCGTAATTGTTCTGAATTTTACTTCCACATTATATATTTAAGCGTAGTGCTTGATTGGCAGTTAGGTCCCATCATTTTATAGTTGAAATTTCTAGATGGAACCATTATTTCTATGCTAACAGTTTCCACTCTCGATTTTCTCACTTGTACAATTCTCTTCCAGGTTCTTGCTTTCCAGTCAACTTTGATCTTCAAAAATTCATATGCAATATAAATCTTGTCACCAATATAATTTTTTTATCTTCTGTTTCCTTAAAGCCTGTTCTTTATTGTTCATTCTGCTTAATAATGTTTTTACTCGGACTATTTAACTCTTTTGAGACTTAGTGGCTTTATCGCCATGCTTAGGATGAAATGATTAAAAAGAAAAAAAAAACGACCCAACACTTGCACATTTTATTGAAAACCAAACTTCTCTAGTGTTCTTAGAATTGTCAAAATAAAATAAATTCTTAGAGTATATCTTATAGGCCGCATTAACTTATGAAAAATAATATTTGCAGTAAAGGCCATATCGAAATTTTTCCTTAATCCATTTGCATCAAATTTGAAAATGTTCTTAAATATCGGTTCCTTTCTGAAGATTTAATTTCAATTTACTCGTTGTTGTAATGCTAAACAACTTGCTACTATTTAGTCTCCCTACCCTGAAGCGCTAGCTTTGTCAATTACGTATTATTTTACCCAAGATTTGTCCAAGCACTCTGAGCAGCATTATTAACGTCATAAGAGGCAGTGTCTCTCCGATAATCTATAAACATTCAGAGAAAAGAGTCGGTTTCGCAAGGGAAATTCATGTTTTTATCCGCTTATTATCGTCAGCTTAGAAAATTGATTCATTTCAATAATCTATAAACGACTTCAGGGCCAGATTCTTTCCTTCCCCTGTAACTTATCGAAAAGGAAGACCTGATCATTTGCATTAATTAAGTTTGAGACCAAGCCCGACACTTGTATTAAGACAGGTGCATTGAAGTTTTACTCGGACAACAAGGTTTCATATGACTAATGACTAAGTGGATAACATTTTCGTTTGACGTATTTTGTCCTTTAGGATTTAGTGAACTAAATTTGTTACGTTTTTGCGATTACACATAGGCAATTATAACCTGGGATTTAGTAGCGACAGCTAAGTCTCTCAGCGGGAAAGGCAATAAATGTAACTTATGTCTTTCTGAAAAATTAATAATCCTGAAAATATTAAAAAAATCCTAACTTCTTCAACAAAAGAAGTGAGTTGATCGACACTGCCTACGTAGATCTAAATTCCTACTCAAACACGTTGACCCAGATTAGTATAGTCCAGCCGGATATTACTGATATTAATATTTTTATATTTTTACTTTTCTTTCCGGCTACCTTTACTGTAAATCTATTATTAATATTAGACCGTAATTTTTTTAATATTTTTGTTAACCCATTATCTTATCACTGCCATTGTTAGCATGTAACTATATTTTTTTTTTTATTTTTGCATTGTTTTTTGTCTCTTTCTTTTAACTTTAGTCTTGCTATTAGAAATGAGTTTATTTACTCATCTATTTGCATTAATTAATTATTTTTTTATTTAATTATATATTTATTTACCTTATTTTTCATTTATTTATTTGCATATTTATATGTTTCTATATATGACTCTCGTTTTATTTTACGTTATTTTTATTTTATCATGGCATATTTTATTATTACTGATATCACTACTTTTAGCTAATTTTGTAATATTAATATTAATAATGATAATATTAATTAATTAATAATATTAATTAATTAATAATATTATTAATAATTACTCTATTGATTTTTGGAAAAAAATAGAGTTGGCCCACTTTGACTTTCTAATATAAACGCGAAAAAGAAAAAAAAAAGATGAAGGATAGGAATAGCACAAAAAGGGGGATAAAGAATTCTTTTGGAAAATCATTGTCAGACATTTTTCTGATTTTTTTAATTTATTTATTTAATGGTCTATAGAGTGTTTTCAAGCATGGAACAGATTGTCGCTGCTCAATGTTTATCTCAGTGTCTACTTGTTATATATATATATATATATATATATATATATATATATATATATATACATATATATATATATATATATGCCCATTAAGGAATTCTATTTCTGATCAATCAAAATTCGTGAATATATAGGCCATACTACAACATGTTTGACACGCAGACTCATTCTACACGTTTCTGACAATAGCTCAATTAGATCTCATTTAAATATTCATGGAGACCTACCGGACACTATTCGTAACATACTTGTCGACAACACTAATATAATAGCATCATCTACATGCAAATAAAAAAGGCTAAAAATAATGGAAGCCTTATTAATAAAAGCAAAAAAAAACAACACTTATCAATATTAACTTTGAACATGAACATAATATCTTGACAGTGTTTTAAAAAATGAAAACATTTTATAAAACATAGATACAACAAACTGTTTCTTATCTAACAGTTAAAATATTTAATCCTTGAAAATGGCTAAATGTATAGCCGAAAGTGCTGGGGTAAAAAGAACATTCGGACAGTTTTTATATAATTTATCATTCGAAAAGAAAAGAATTATTAGCTCACATGAGAAATTGTATAAAAAACTAAATAAAAGCACCTTGTCTGTCGTATTCAATGAAATGTGCATGAAAGAAGGATTGCTGCCTAAATACACACACACACAGACGCACACACACACACAGGCATATATATATATATATATATATATATATATATATATATATATATATATATATATATTGCTCTTCAAAAATCACGCAATTTTTAATCTGATTGGAATTTTATTGGCGTGTTAAATCTGACCGAACTGATAATTTTCACGAGTTGTAAATGTAATGAAATTTTGAATGTTATTCATTGTATGTTTCAATTTGTTTTCAATTTTAGGTAATAGACTTGCAGACATGCATCGAATTTATACAACTATACTGTGCAAATTCGAAATCTGCCACAGCATCTCATCGTAAATATCGCAAGTTGCATGGTCTTCGCAAATTCACTTCAACCGCTATTATTTTAATTTTATATAACCCAAAATTTTCTTCGTTTTTCATATGATTAATAAACGTTTCTATGGCACACACATTGTTTTTTGTTAAGTTTTAAAACATTGCGTGACATTTGGAACGCACGGTATACAGGACACGGCTATAAAGATGTATCTGATATATTTTAATGATGTTTTATTGATATATGCGGCCATTTTTCGTAATTCTGGCTTTCCATAAAGTTCTTCTGCAAAGTTTACTGATGAACATATTTATATAGGCAGAAGATTATTTTCTTCTTTCTTGCTCAAGTAATATTCTTCTCATCGTGTGGCCAGTAAAGTAACTCATCATTGAACTCATGTGTTACAATAATTATTTTTATATAAATATGTCTGTAGGGTTCAGTAACCTATTGAAAATTTGAACCTCTTATTCTCTTAACGGGATTAGTTTTCATATACCCCGAAAACGAAACTGTTCTCATTTAACCACCATAGAGAAACCTCCCTGCCTCCTATCGCCATGGCTGATGCCCAAATCCATGAGGGCGTCTCTCTGCTCCTTCTTGGTCTCACGTTTTCCACTGTGTCGCGCCAGAATTTTTATCTCGCTTGGGTCCATCCTTCAAATCTACAAATCTACCATTCGTCCTCGCATTGAATACTGTTGCCATATATTTGTCTGGTGACCCGCTGTTCATCTCGAGGTCCGTGACAATATCCAGATACAGATATGCAATCCTGACCTTGCATCTCATCTACAGTCACTTTCTCACAGACTGCTGTAGCTTCCCTCTGTCTTTTCTACAAATATTTTGATGGCAATTGCTCTGACGAGCTACTTTCATTGGTACCTCAACTGCAGGAATTTAAGCGTGCTACTAGCTTTGCATCTTGGCCCACCGTTTTACTGTCGAAACCGCCTCTCCTACTCCCACAACTTCTTCTTTCGCACCTCCCGACAGTGGAACTCACTTCCTTTAACTTGCTTACCTGATAGCTATAACCTTGAAGTATTCAAATCTAATATCAATGGACAAATTATTAAATACTGATATAGCACAAAGAAGGGGATAAAGAATTGCATTTAAATTGATCTTCAATAACAGCTATAACAATCGAGAAGTGTATATTATGGGGATAATAGGATTAATAACTGTTGACTCTAGACTTGGAGTGGTTAAAAATGCAGTGATCGGGAAGCATCACCTCGGGAACTTGTTCTATAAAGTAACACTTCTGAGAAAAAGGTTTTCTAAGTGGAACTTCTTACTCATTAATAGAATATGAAGGCTATAAGATTCGTTTAGCGAAGATCCTAACTGGAATTAAGCACTAGGTCACATTTGAAACTTTTTCTATAGAATCAGCGTGAGAGTAGAGTCAGGATAAGAAAGGTTTCATCGTGGGAAATAATTCATTTTTATACTTATGTTCCTCCAATAAAGTCTCAAGGGCTATTGTAGAGGGTCATTGTAATAGCATAAAAGAGGGCTGTTTCGATGAAAATTTGAACCTCTTATTCTCTCAACGGGAGTAGTTTTCATATACCCCGAAAACGAAACTGGTCTCATTTACCCACCATAGAGAAACCTCCCTACCTCCTGTCTTTTATTTTCTTTTTAATCAATCCAGCCCAAACAAGGCGATAATGCCAAGAAGACGCAAATAGGTATTGGGAGTGAAAAAAAATGAAAAGAACCCAATCCTAAACAGGAAGCAAGTGATAAACCTCTACTCCTATTCAAACTACTGGGGAGGAGCGTAAAACAGAGACAGGCCAACATATCTACTCTTACCGGGGAAACAAATCATTAGTAAATAAATTTCAGACGGAGATGTTAGAAGTATAGAATTGAAGTAGACTTAAGGAAGAACCAGAATCAAGGAATAAAACTTTACTCCAGTCCACAAAGCAGCAGTGCTTGGAATGAAGCTGTCCAAGCGGAACTTCCTCCTTATTAATGGAATACGAAGGGAATATATATATATATATATATATATATATATATATATATATATATATATATATATATATATATATATATCGTCCTGGGTAAGACAATAAACTGCATCCGCGTCCTGGGTAAGACGATAAACTACGTCCAACAGCAAGGCTTCTGATCAGGAGGTTTTTCAGGAGCGTGGCACCACCTCTTAGTTGCTGGTGTTCCCAGGTCCACCTAGTACCGGGGTGATAGCACTTGTTAGGGCCCCAGATATGGGCAAATAGTTAACGCCAAAACTGGGGTCAGAACACTATGAAAGTGTAAAAATAAGTTTTAATACCAGAAATACTTTGTAAAAAAAAATATTACTATCAACACAGTTTAAAAAAGAAAATATTAAAGGCTATACTTTTTGAAAAAAAATTGAAGAAAAAATATTATCAGAAACAGATTTTTGAAGGGAAAAATTTTTACCAGCAATAAATTTGATAAAAAGATTACCAGCAATAACAATTTTGTCGGTATTAAATAACCCATTGAGGTTGATATGCCATAAAAGCAAACAAACCAATATATATATATATATATATATATATATATATATATATATATATATATATATATATATATTTCTAAAGAAGTGATGAAATTTTCTTTATGGGTTGAGTCTATTTCACAAAGCAGCAGTGCCCGGTATGAAGCTGTCGAAGTGGAACTTCCTCCTTATTAATGGAATACGATGGGAATATAAATGATTCATCCTCATGACGGGTCCCAACTGCAAAGGTCAGGCTTATTGCTTAAATGCTATTTTTAGCCCATATAACTTATGCTAAAATTGGTTTGTTTACGTTAGGATACGAAACAAATCATATATGCATATTTCGAGAGTCAGTTAAAATTTGCGCTTAAAGGCACTATTTAAGATGATCATAGATCCTCGCCGCATTTCGTGGCCCAGAAGTCTATAGCACGTCGGAACATAGGACAGTTTCCTTCGCGCAGAAGAAGGCAACTTAGAATCCTGCCGAAGACCATATTCAATAAGATTTCTCGAATATTCAAAATATATATGGAATAACGATATATACATCAAGAACAATTTTGGAGGAAAATTGTATGACAAATTAGACAAAGTTTTCGAGTGATCCGAAATGCATCTCTTAGGACTTCATCAGACCAAGTTTGTTGTTTGCGTTGATATAACTACATATACTCATGAACAAGAGACACGAGAAATTTTTAATTTAGAAAATTTTTTAATTTTTCTTTTTTTTTGTGTGGGGGGGGGCATATAATCTAGTCAATTTCATTTAGATTCTTTTTCTTTTCGTTTCTATCATCTCTGTTACTAAATATCCCACATTGCCATAACAGATCTGCCAAGATGGCGAAACATTGTAAGGACCTGGAGAAAGAATATTTTGAATTCAAAACCTGAAGTTGGATGGGCGCCGTCAGACTATCTTGCCCTAGACACACCGCTGCTGTTATGGTTGCAGGACATGTGCCATTTCTATGATATTAGCAGATAAGTGACTCTTGACGAAACGTCTCTATCGAAGTTGTGTTTATTAAGGATTAGTAGCCATACCCAGTTGGTCGATCAGAAAAAGCGTTCAATTAGAATGGAGCAAAAATAGCATCATGTTTACATGTAACAGAGTTTTTCTTCTTCAATTACTTTAAAGTACTTTCATTAAAAAAAAACATTTTGAATTAATGCAGTTACTGAAATAACAAATGTAGTTTGTATTTATTTATTCAAAATTAGACGAGGACATGAAGGGGCAAAACGGACAACATGAACACCCACTTCAGACCACAATTATTTTGGAGTTTGTGAAATTCACTTTTGTCAGTGTGCTTCCAGGTACGTAAAAGAGGAATCATTTATAAAGCAATAGTTAAATTCGATGAAAATTGGTTTAAAGTTCAACGAAAAATAAGCAAAAAAAAAAATATATATATAGTGAAAAACCGCTATTTACGCGGGTCTTCTCTATATGGGTGAACTCAATTATCAAGTTAAATGACTGTTAAACAATCAACTTATTGTTGGCTACAACCGAGTGAAATTTGTATTAGATAATTGAAATTTGAGGGTGTTTTTAGTTTAAAATTTATGTTGAAATCGATTTTTCGTGTTTCGCGGTTTTTTCCTAAACGCAGAAGCGTAGAAATAAAGAATAAGGTATTTTTGAGCTCTTCATGATGTAAGTAACCTATATAGTGAGTTTGAACGAAATCGGAGGAAAAAAGTTGAATTTATCGATTTTTGATCGGCTTTATCTATTATTAATTTTTTAAAAATTATCGAACTAAGAACCCATCTTTTACATTGTACAATGCATTTACAAATTTTGGTCAAAATCTGTTTGGATGAATTTCGAGTGAAATGGTATCACACAGTCAGACAGACACACATTCACACAAAAATCCTGTTTTTTATAGAGAGATAGTGAGCAAGGCTCTATAGCCAATTATTGGTACTTTGCCCATGGGTCATTTCTCTTTTTTTGGCAGTTTAGCGATATTTTCCGCTGTGGAATGCAACCTAAATGTGTTTTAATGTTGTTATAGGTTTGAAACTGGCGCGACGATGTCCATGATGGAAAATATTTAGCGACAGATTCTTATTAAAGCCTAATTGTCCCTAAAAAATAATAGTTTTATTCCATATATATATATATATATATATATATATATATATATATATATATATATATATAAAGAAAGAACAGTAAGATATATAATCCGGTGATCTTATTGATATTTTTTTATTTTTACAAAACAGTGCTCAATGTAAATTTACAGAGCATAAATATTATAAATTAACTGATTTAAAATGTTTTTTCGCTATACAGTAATAACCATGTTTCAAAAATGGAAGCTAAAACGTTCCAATTTAATTTTGTGATTAAATTAAAAACATTAGTTCACTTTCATCTTCAAGCGAATATTGGAGTAACTTTACCGAGTTTTAAACGCACAAAAAAATTCATAATTCACTGTTTCCAAGGATACAGAGAAATCCACTCATTCAGACAAGGGGCGGTAGTGTGTTCATTTTTATTAACTTCTGTTGTATCAGTTATTAGTTACGTTCGAAAAAGGAGTTAAGTTTAGGGAGGGTAGGGATGTATTTTTCAACCAATTCTGACATCCGTTAAATGCATGTCGTCTGGGTGTTATATACACGGGTAGAAATGTATTAGGAAGGCTGAAAACAGCCGTGTCTAAAAGGAGACCTTGTGGCCGAAACCCCGGTTGCCACGTTGGTTGGCATTTTAGCCTTTTCTCATATATATATATATATATATATATATATATATATATATATATAGCAAGAACAATATTCAATATTGGGGAAAATGTATGACAAAGTGGAAAAAGTTTACTAGTACTTCAGGTCTTCATCGAACTAAATTTTTCTACACATGCGCACGAACGAGGGATGCTGTGAATTTTTTTTTATTTTTATTATATCTATCTGATTTAAGTTAGTGTCTATTTGCTTACATCACTTTTGTTAGTAGATATCCCACATTGTGATAATAGAATATCTACCAGGAATGGTGAAATGATATAAGCGCCAGTGCGTAAATTTACTCTAGATGACCTTTGGCAATCAAGGCACTTTCTAGACATTTACGCCAAAGAGAATTGTTTTTCTCCTTTGATCAGAGTAGCATTTTTCATATTAAAATTGTGCCCAGTCTCATTACGGTGAGCAATCAAAGTATTTGACGTATTTCTAAAATTCTAAAAATGCCAAGATATGCTTCGGAAGGTGTAATGGAAATTTTATTTATTAATCCAACAGATGTTATCACTTTAAACGTTATTTCTATTGGATACTCTTATTTGAGTAGACGCTCCGTTTATTTATTAAACAGTATATTTATTTATTTTCGCTTGCCGGCCTGGACATTCGAGAAAACTTATTAGAGAAAAATATGAGCTCTCCGACAGGATTAGTACCTGCGTCTCCCTTGGCAGAGTGAAGTGTCGGTTAGACCCGGCGTGTTTTAACCGACTCGGCCATGAGGAGTCTTTGCTGATCAAGCAAAGCTAAATAGTGCCTTCAATCGAGATCCTTCTCGTCAAAGACTCTCGAAAGCTTCATATCTGCTCAGTTTGGTATCTAAACGTAAAGAAAGCAATTTCTAAAGTAGTGGAATATTTTTTCGGGGTCCGAGTCGGTTAAATGTTTGTGTGTATACTTTTTTGCCTCTCACTCTATCTCTCGCTCTCTCCATTTCTATCACCCATTCTCTCCGCTTCTCCCACTCTCTCCCACTCTCTCCCCCCTCTCTCTCTCTCTCTTTCTCTCTGTGCGTGTGTGTGTGTGCGTGTGTATATGCGCACATTTACACAGCACATGTAATTTTGAATGTTATTACCTCTACGAACAGGATGATGGATAAATATAAGAATTTATAAGGACGGATGAATTCCGATGTGTACGCACCGGCGATTGCTGGTATATGCGCGCATTGGTACGCTTATATAGACATTTTTTTTTTACCCTCCCCATTTTTGTTTGTTCATTTTGGCACTTATTTCAGTTTTACATTTTGTATATTTTTCTTTCCATTCGGCGAATAGGGCAGCGGAGCGAATAGATACCGTCGATTGAACCATCACCGACGACTCGAGGCTTAATCACATTGGTGACCTGTTCAGATGAGTTGGGCGCAGAGCATTAAAAAAAAAGGGGTGATCGCGGATTGGAGGATAATTCGCAGGGAGATCCGACTGTACTTGAAGGCATTAAGGATATTAAATGAAGAGAAGGAGAAGATAAAAAAAAAGCAACCGAACCTAAAAATATTAAAAAAAAAATGAAAGCAATGTTCTTGTTGAGATTGGGGAGATGGATTGTAAAACGAATCAATAAGAGAGATATGATGTTCGATAGACGATTGACTAGCTTAAGATAAGTGTGGTAAAAGAATGAATCTGATGAATTTAACTCTCTATCAATGGTTAAAAAATATGAGATAGATAGATAGATATCCATAAATTTAGAATAGATAGATAGATAGATAGATAGATAGATAGATAGATAGATAGATGTCCATAAAGTTAAAATAGATAGGTAGATAGAAGCCATTGAATTTAGATAGATAGATAGATAGATAGATAGATAGATAGATAGATAGATAGATGCCAATAGATTTAGATAGATGCTAATAAATTTAGATAGATAGATAGATAGATAGATAGATATCAATAAATTTATATAAGATAGATGCTAATAGATTTAGATAGATACTAATAAATTTAGATAGATAGAGAGATAGATGCCATTAATTTTTGATAGAGAGCTGCCAGTAAATTTAGATAGATAGCAAGAGAAAGATGCCAATAAATTTAGATAGATAGATAGATAGATAGATAGATAGATAGATAGATAGATAGATGTGAAAACTCAGCAAATGATAGAAAACCATAAAATACAAAGTGAAAGTATTAAACTAAAAGAAAAAAAAAAAGAAAAGAAAAAGTAAAGACGAAAAGGAGAAAAATTCTGCAGACGTAAAGATGAAGGAATAAACTGATTAGGAATGAAAAGCAACCAAAATCGGAGAAACGTTGAAACGAAAGAGGAATCTAAATAAAGAACAAACGTTCTTGCTGTTTCTTGCAATCGTTATATTAAACAATGGCTGCCAACATCAATCTTCTTTGGTTTTTGGTTTTTGATTTTTGATTGTCCTGCTTTGTAAATATTCCGTTCATATTTATCTCTACCTTTCCATATTTGTTTCTCTGTGATGTCGTGGGGATTTTGTGCTTACTCTTTGCTTCAATGGAAACTAGTTATCCTAACCATCCTTCAGAAACAAGTAGAGGTTGTGTTCGGCCAAGGTGGTTGAATTGACGGGGTGGCGATGAAATAGCCCGCCTCCCTCAGAAGGACACAAATTCCAATTTGTCCCTGTAACTTGTATCTTTGTTTCTGATATTCACGGGCCTGCAACTTTCTTGCTTAGTCACTTGGATATTTGATTGAATTAGCTAAATCAGCGCTTATTACTTGGCCTTTAGTCTTTTTTTTTTCTTTTGCTTTCGAATAAGATGATCGATCAGAAGAACGGCCTGCGTTGCACGTGACTCTTCACCACTAACGACCTCCACCCTTTCTTCCGTTTTGATTTTCTTCCTTCGATTTTCCACTGTTTAGATTCCTTCTCTCTATTATTATTATTATTATTATTATTATTGAGTGAGGGGGGCACAAAGAAAGAAAAAAAGAAAGAACGAAAGAAAGAGAGAAAAAAAGAGTAGGTAGAAAGTAAGAAAGAAAGAAACCGATAAAGAAAGGAAGAAATTAAAGGGAGATATGAAGTAAAAAGAAAAAGTACGTAGAAAGAAAGAAAGAAAGAAAGAAAGAAAGGAAAAAGAAAAAGAAGATGTGAAAAAGAAAGAAAGAGTAGGTACAAAGAAAGAGTAGGTAAAGAGAAAGAAAGAAAGAGTAGGTACAAAGAAAGAAAGAAAGAAAGATAGAATGAAAGAAAGAAAGAGTAGGTACAAAGAAAGAAAGAAAGAAAGAGTAGGTACAAAGAAAGAAGGTGTAGGTACAAAGAAAGAAAGAAAGAAAGAAAGAAAGAAAGAAAGAAAGAAAGAAAGAGTAGGTGCAAAGAAAGAAAGAAAGAATGAGTAGGCACAAAGAAAGAAAGAAAGAAAGAAAGAATAGGTGCAAAGAAAGAAAGAAAGAATGAGTAGGCACAAAGAAAGAAAGAAAGAAAGAAAGAATAGGTGCAAAGAAAGAAAGAAAGAATGAGTAGGCACAAAGAAAGAAAGAAATACAGAAAGAAAGCAAGAAAGAAGAGGAAGATATGCAAAAAGAAGTAGTAGGCAGAAAGAAAGAAAGCACATTGAGATATGATAAAAGAAAGAAAGTATAAGTAGAAAAAAGGAAAAAAAGAAAAAAAGGAGATATAGAAAAAAAAGAAAGAAAGATAATGGAGAAAGAAAGAAAGAAAGAAAGAAAGAAGGGATATTATTAAAAAAAAGAAAGTGTAGGTAGGTAGAAAGAAAGAAAGAAAGAAAGAAAGAAAGAAAGAAAGAAAGAAAGAAGGAATACTGCATAGTGTGTGTCACTCTTGGTATCACAGATACTTAGAGGAAAACAGAAAGAGATGGAGAGGGAGAGAATATAAGACATAAATAAAATCTGGAGACAAAAAAAAAGGCACTACACAGAATAGAATTGAACGGGGATCATCTTAGATAAAGGCAGTTAAATCCTGTTTCATAACCTAACGATTTCTTGGGAACAAATTTGCCCCTGAACTGCAAGTGACCTTTTGAAAGTAAAATCTTTTTATAATAAGTTTAATCGTGTTGTAATATAATAAAAATAAATGCTGTTCTTCTAATCAAAAATCCTATTAAACACAGGCTTCCGAGAAGTAAACAGAAAGAGTGAGATTGGGGCACAGAGAATAAAACAGAAAGAAAGAGAGAGGGGGGAAGAGAGACAAAAAGAGAATCTCTCCACACCCTGCAATGATGTTCGCTCGTTACTGCATATTATGCAGCTTGAGGTCTTTGAATTGAAGCAACTGAGAAACAAATATCTAATAATTAACTAAATATTTATTGTAGCTCATCTTGATTCCCCAGGACAACACATGCACATATCAATAGCATCAATCAGTTAAGTTCAAAAGCCATGAGAGCCAGGTCTGGTTTATTATCATGGTATTCATTATTATTATTATTTCTGTATGTTATGTTTCCTGCTTTGTATCCTGTAGAGCCAGGTTCAAACTACAGGAGAATTGTCATTTAATTGATAGCAATTTCTTAGTATACGGGATGGTTACTAGTAGGGAGAATTTCTAGGCAACTTTTATGTTACCTGGGACACTGTTAGTAAAATTATCCATTCCTTTTCTCACGAGGCCTAGGGCTCCGATTATTATTGGTACAGTCTCAGTTTTCATGCCACGCATCCTGTTAATCTCGATTTCCAGGCCTTTGTATTTGGACAATTGGACGATAATTTTCATGGAGGTATTCCTAGTATGTCAATAAGCATACACTTCCTGAATTGTCTTTTATGATAATATTAAAGCGGTTGGCTTTTATTTCCTTGTCAGTATGAATTGGCATGTCCCCGAGGATAGTTACTTCGTTATTTTGGCTAACTGTGTCTGGTTGGTGGTCATACCATCTCTCAATGGTTTCGATTTTGTGTTCCTTGCATATTTTCCAATGTGGCTACCTTGTTATGCATGGGGGTATATTCATTTTTTTCTAGTTCGTGACATCCTGAGATAATATAGTCGACAGTTTCATCCTATTTCCCACAGATCCTGCATTTCGGGTTAGTTCCATCCTTGATTATGTAAGAGTGATAGGATCTGACTGCATGGCTTTGGTCCTGAGATGCAGTAATTAGAGCTTCTGTCTCAGCTTTCAACCGCGTTCTCCTCAGAACTGATGTGATTTCTATTGTTCTGCATCTGCTTCTTTCGTTCATTTTAGGAATTTCCAATGGAACGCCTTGTCCTCCTAGTTTTTTTTTTTTTTTTTTTTTTCATTTGGGCCAAGTTGTATTGCTTTCTGTTTTACTTGTTTGATGTAGATGGTATTCACTTCATTTTGTTTTGTTTTTTTTTTTGTTTTTTTTTTTTTGTTGGTAGAATATATTAAGCTGTTTCTTGAAGAGTGCAGCTTCTTTGTTGAAGGAGTGGATTTGGTGTTTTAGTATTTGTAGGAGAAGGTCACTGGTTTTTGTGAGGTAGGCTTCCAATACGATTCTTGCAGTTTTTAGTTAGGTTAAGTTGAATAAAACCTCAGCATCCTAAATTTCTTAGTATTTACATCTGATTTCGGGAGGTGCATCCTCATCTGCGTCAGTATTTTTCTGGTCTGGACGTCCAATCTTAAAATGTCATTGAATTTCCATTTAATAATGTTGAAGCTGTATGTTACTACGGGCATAGATATGGTACTGATAACCTTCATTTTATTGGCGCCATTATGTTCGCTTTCTAGTATCAAACGCACTCTCCTATAATATTCTTTTCGGGTCTTTTTCTTCATAATTGAATGTTGTATTTTGTCTCTTTCATTAATTCCTAAGTATTTGTATGTACCATCTTGGACTAGTTCCTTAATTTCGTTGATATCACGATCTAAATTGGCTGAGTTGGCTTTGGCACATTTGTCGATTCCAAACTCTATCCTAATGTCTTCGCTGAAGCTTTTGACAATAGTTTTTTCTGTTGGTTGTCATACATGGCAAAAATGTTAAGATCATCAATACAGAATAGGTGATTCAGTTTGCCATTCGGTTGCTTGTATATGTTGCTAATGTTGCTCAGTATGCAGCTGAGGAGTGGAGACAACGAATCTCCCTGGAATACGCCCCTGAAAGATATCACTCTTGATGCTGATTGGCCTCGATATTGATCCGTTTGTATGATTAAGGTTTCGTCTATATATAGACATATATGCATATATTGTGTGGATTTGGGGAATGTTTCATTAAAAACAACGATATATTTATAATGTTGAAGCTGTATGTTACTACAGGTATCGCTACAGTGTTGCTAGCCTTTATTTTATTGGCCCCATTAAGTTCGCTTTCTAGTATCAAACACACTCCTCTGTAATATTCTTTCTGGATCTTTTTCTTCATAATTGAATATTGTATTCTGTCTCCTTCATTAACTCCTAAATATTTATATGTACCATCTTGCTCTAGTTCCTTAAATTTGTTCTTGATATCAAAGTCTAAATCTGTAGTTTTCGTTAGTTTACCGCCTTTGAAGTTGGCTTTGACACATTTGTCGAATCTGAACTCCATCCTAATGTCTTCGCTAAAGGTTTTGACAAAGTTGAGTAGATTTTTCTGTTGGTTTTTATCCTTGGCAAAAGTTTTAAGATCATCAAATATAGAATAGGTGATTCAGTTGGCCATTCTGTGACTTCTATCTCTCGCCACTACTGTTCAGTAGGCAGACGAGTGTCGCTACTGCAAGGCAGAAGAGTACCGGTGACAATGAAACTCCTTAGAAGATCCTGCTTTTGATGTTGATTGGTCTCGATGTTTATAACGTATTTGTATAGATTATGTTTAGTGTTGTCTTCTAGTTTTTATGCCCTCTGTTATTCTACCGTCGTGGTGGCATACTCTGTATATTTTAGGCTTATCTATCCATGGATGTGGTACACTTTCGAACACCCTTCTGTTCGACCCATGCTATCGATAAGTTTCTTTTCCTTGTTTTCATCTCTTCCATTATTGTTTTATTGATAATTATTTGGTCCTTGTACCCATAACTTCCTCTTTTATACCATTTCTCGTCTTCTGGGAGTAAACTGTCAAATTAAAACATCGATTCTCATACGATCACTGAAGTTAAGCAGTACCTAGATGAATGACCCCTTAAGATGCTTCTCCGAGAACTACAATCTTAATCTGTTCAAATCTGGGGTTAAATGCTTTCTTTTCTTTCCTATTTTCTAAGTTTCCAGATTCTTAATTAGACTATTTGACTTTAGTCGTCGTCTTTGTTGTTGATATAGTCCCCGTGTAAATAGTATATTTTTTAATCATTTCACCCCAAGCAAGGCAATAAAGCCACTAAGACGCGAAGGGATTACTGAGAATTAGAGAATATGAGAAAAATACTATCACGGAGAGAGAACCATAAAAAAACAAGAATTAAGAAGACAGAAAATAACGATTGACATAGCATTTAAGTTTTTTGTTGTGGTAGGATCCACCTAATTTTCATAGTGGAGTACCGACCATATGAATATGGTTGGTACCGGGAAGAGAGTGAAAGGAATCAGAGGGGATCCAGCCAGAGACTCTGCCCGACTGCGACTCAGTCAACACACATTCCAGGAACGGTCTTCCCAGGAATATACAAAAGACTATATGTAAATATTGTGTACACTTTCTTGTTTCAATACATTTTGTTCTAAGTACATTTTGTGTTGCATTATTATTCCATGCATTAGTCAAGTTTCAACATTTTTGAAGATCAAAGTTGACTGGGAAGTAGGAAGCCACAAGCGGGAAGTGTGATAGTACAGTGTAACCTGGATATAAGAGACCCGGATATATGAGAAACCCGGATATAAGAGAGACATCTTATCCGGTCCCGACAACTCTCTTATATCCGGGTTACACTGTATAAACTGTTAGCATAGAACTTAAGGTTACATGTGGTCATTTCAATTGTAAAATGGTGAGACCTTGCCGCCAATCAAGTACTGCACTTAAATTCATAAATTCAATATAGGTATAAAAAAAATGAGTTAATTACAAGAATTACCATAAGGTATTTATAGAAAATTCACAAAGAAACATTACGATGACAGGAAAGTGATTGAAGCTGATATGCCAGGTCAGGACTAATAACATTGCAGATTCTTCTTTGGATTTTATCAAGAATCTCTAAATATATTGCAGAAACAAAGGGTGATATGCGTCAGGAATATTCAAATCATGGACGAATGATTGACTTATAAATGTGTAAGATTGATTCTTTTTGAAAAAAATTATCTAGCACGATAGAGGAAATAAAGTTACCTAGCAACATGCTTAGCAATTGCTTCAATATAATCTTTCCGCTTTATGTCGGCGCAAAATGAACTCCTCATAAATTCAGATGGAAATTTTCCTGATCCTTATTTTTACTCACATTCTTCAAAAGATATAATTTTATCTGATGACACTGCCATATCTTTGAGATCTTGTTTGTATTCTTTCGTTTAGTATATCAGTTTTAATATTTTGTTAGTATCAATGTTAAAATCCCAGAGAGTAACCAGCGTTTATTGGCACGCGAAGTGAGACTGGCGGGTCGAGATTACTTTCTAGGCAAATTCGTTTGCTTTCACACAAATACACAAATGTGTGTATCTATATCTTCAGCAGCACCAAGCGACTAGTGTTAATAGTATTCGATTTTCTAACTTTGGTTGGAAAAATGGTCTATGAGAAGGTCAACACTGAAGTGAAAGTTATGTGGGCATGGGCCTTACAAGTAAAAAAAAAAGAAAAGAAAAAAGAGTACCAAGAAAGAAAGGCCACCTGATTTCACTACTTGTAAGGACACATTCCCTGATTGACTATGTCTTTAAGGATGTAATCATACTCTCCACCCATAGCTATTTGCGACATAAAAGCTTACTATAGTATATCCAAGACCTTTGGATATACTATAAGACCAAGACTACTTGGAAGAATCCATCCCTTATTGACCATGCCTTCAGGGATGTAGCCGTACGCCCCACAATTAACCAAGTGCGGGATAAAAGCTCACCACAGCAGATCCGGATTCTCCTCACTACATGGAAGGAACCATCATTGACCATGTCTTCATCGGTGTAGCCTTACTCACCGCTCTTAACCAATTGCGTTATAAAAACTCACTAGAAGAGATCCAGGACCTTCTCCCTTCATGGAAGGACTCATCCCTTATTGACCATATCTTTAGAGGTGTAGCCAATATGTTTAAGGGATAAAAAAAAAACTTACTAGAACAAATCCAGAAACTTCTCACTACTTATAAAAACCGATCCCTGACTGATCATGTCTTCAGGGATGTAGCCGTAATCGCCATGCTTAACCAATTGCGGGTTAAATCTCACTAAAACATATCTAGAGCCTTTCTACTGCTTAGAAGGAAATTTGACTATGTCTTGAGGGATGTAGCCGTACTCACCGCCCTTAACCAATTGCGGGATAAAAGCTCACTAGAACAGATCTTGACCTTCTCACTAAATGGAAGGACGCATCCCTGATTGATTAGAGCCTTTCCACTGCTTAGAAGGAAATTTGTCTATGCTTTCAGGAATGTAGCCGTACTCACCACGCTTAACCAATTATGGGATAAACGCTTACTAGAATAAATCTTTTCACTTCTTTGAAGGACCCATCCCTTATTGAACATGTCTTTAGGGGTGTAGCCAACATGTTTCGTCATTTACGGGATGAAAACTTACTAGAACAGATCCAGAAACTTCTCACTGCTTGTAAAGACCCAATCCTGATTGATCATGTCTTCAGGAATGTAGTCGTACTCACTATGCATCACCAATTGAAGGATAAAAGCTAACAGATCCAGAACCTTCTCTCGTCTTAAATCATGTCTTTAGGAGTGTAGCCGTACTCACCACGCTTGACCAATTGTGGGATAAATCTCAATAAAATATATCTTTCCACTTTGACTATATCTTCAGATATGTATTGTTACTCACCGCTGGCCAATTGAGGATTAGTGATTTTATTTAATCTATCGTTAAAGGATTTGAATTTAGAGTTTCGTTCTTCTAAACCAGTTGACACCTAATAAGTCTGTCTTGCTATTTACCCGTGGCTGGGAGAGAAGTGATGGATTCATACCATTCTTAAGAGTATTTGCACGTAAGTAACGAATTCGACTGGAATTCAAATTCAGTTCTACGGGATTCACTGTGGGATTCACTTCTCATCGTGCTTGTCAAACTCTCTGCAGGGAGGAACACAACTGAGGCTATGTCGAAGGGCACAGTCTCCTCTGGGGAAACAGCCACCCGACCCCGTGTATTCGGGATCTACGGGAATGTTTTGCCGAGCCTACGGGCTCGGATACCCCACTATAAACTCGGCTTTGTGCCACATTTCACCGCGTGGGGCAGTTAGTGAAGATCTTCAAACTTAGTTCTGCGATTCCTTAACCCGAGTCGCTATCTATTATTCAACTGTGCCTCCACATACAACTAACACTACTCATAACAACAGCAACCCGTAAAAAAAACTATGGAAACCACAGATGTTGCACAAAATCTGGTGAAGCTGTGGCAATGTACACTGCATTGGCGTATACTTCGACTTGTAAAGATCTACCAGAACGATGCACCGTGTGAGAATCACGCTCAGTTCCTCTGTATGGCTTAACAAGAAAATCTTTCTAATCCCTACACGACACTAAGTGTTTTATATCTTTTCAAGTATTCTTTCTTCATCTTCTCAAATGTAATCTTCTATTTTCGTTTTCTTTTTTGTTTTTATTTTTCTAACTCACTCTCTTATTTGACTGTTTCCTTTTAGTGTTGTTTAACGTTAATTTAAAGTGTTTTTTGTTCTTTTTACGCTTTTTTACTTTTTCCCAAATAAAAGTTTTTTTTTTCTTTTACTTTCCTCCAAGTCTGTTCCTTTTATTTTCTTTTACAATCTTCTCGCTTCAACATTCCTACTAAAGCAGCAATGTAATCAGCCAATGGGGACGTCAACGTAATCTCCAAAACTCGGTATCAGACATCAACTAAAAAAGCAACCCACTTTATTTCTTGTTCCTCCCCGTGTACGCGCTTCTCATCGTCCGCGATACTTCGTTCTGTTTTAATCAACATAAAAGGTAATAAATGTCAATTCACTATATACGGGCCCATCAACAAAAAGGGGCCTACCGTAGGGCGTTGATGACGAAACTTGTCTTAAAGGCAGAATCGCTTGTGGAATGAACTCAGTTTTCAACTGACGGACTTATAACGTGGCCTTGAGCCAGATAAAAATGATGCTGGCGCAGAGTATTGACTATTACGCATGACTGCCCGTGGCCGACGATACCAAGTCAAAACGAGAATTTCTAATGGTGATTTTCAAGTCTGGCAAGAGCTTCTCATTTAGAAAATTAATGTAACATATACTTCCAACATTTGTTAAAATATTTATCGCATTTACACTTCCACACAGACACAAACACTATCTATCTATCTATCTATGTTCACATCTATCTAGCTAGCTACCAATCTATATATCTAGCCGTCAGCTCATATCTATCTATCTATCTATCTATCTATCTATCTATCTATCTATCTATCTATCTCTCTCTCTCTCTCTCTATATATATATATATATATATAGATAGATAGATAGATAGATAGATAGATAGATATGTATGTGTGTGTGTATTTAGGTAGTAAATTCTCTTTTGCATGTCTGATTGAATAAATTAAAATTTGTATTTGCTTATTTTTAGTATAATCCTTTTATATTCACGAATATGTTTGTGTATGTATATATATATATATCACTCTGTTCATATCTAGCTGAGTATGTTCATATCTATCTATCTCTGTTAAATCTATGTCAGTTTGTTCATATATATGTATCACATTCCTATTTATCTATCTATGTATATATCTTATTCTGTACCTATCTATCTATCTCATTCTATTCCTATATATCTATCTCATTCTGTTCCTATGTATGTATATATCTATCACATTCTGTTCATATCTATCTACCGATCTATCTATCTATCTATCTATCTATCTATCTATCTATCTATCTATCTCAGTCCGTTGATATATATTTATCTCATTCTGTTCCTATCTATCTATCTATCTATCTATCTATCTCAGTCTGTTGATATATATTTATCGCATTCTGTTCCTATCTATCTATCTATCTATCTATCTATCAAAGTCTGTCTCTACCTGTCACAATCTATTTATATTTATCTATCACGTTTTTCATATCAATCATATCCTCTCCATATCTATCTATATATTTTTGGTTAGATTTTGCTATATTGGTAGGGAAAGAATGCTCATTATTGTTGATAATGTGCACCATTTTTAAGTTGTATGAGAAAAATAATGCTTATAAAATGCAGGGGAAAAACATCCGTGCTATACACGGAGCGTGTGCGTTGTTCATATATCCCAAATATCGATGCAAATTCTTGCATGTGTCCGTGTATTTGTATAAGTGTGTGTGTTTGTTTGTTGTATGTGTATGTGCATGTGTTAAAAATTCATAACACATTACACATTTTTACCTAGACCCTTCCGAAACACCACTCTGCGTAAAAGAAAGCGGATATTTTAAACTTAATTAAAAAAAAATCAGCTTCAGAAAATCATCCAACCAATTTCTACCTAATTTGAACCAAGACATTGAAACTATTAAAAAAATCTTATGATATATGGGTAAGTCTTGAAATATTTATAAAATCAATCCCTCCCACTATCACAAACTTCTCTCTAACAAATTGACCAATACTTACAAACTTGACAAAAATAATGATGCATTTCTATAATTAAAAAAGGTTGCTGCTAATTTTGCGAAAACATTCAATATTGATGACAGAAATACACATGAAAACTGCTTATTTACTCTTTATCTAACCAAATTTCAATAAAAACCAACTAGATTAATCAATCCTTCCAAAACTGAACTAGTGTTTATTTCTAAAATATAATTAAAGGAATAATAAACACTATACAAAAATCTTGTTAAAACAATCTGTGGAAAGATTCTTCCGATAGTATAAAATTTTGATATTAAAAATAAAGAGAAGGCCATATTTATTCAATTTGACATATAGATTTCTAATTTTCCATCTTTAAAGATCTGTTCTGAAAATGCCTAATTTTTGCTAAAAACTATGTAGGAATTACGGATGATGAATTTAACATTATATTAGCATGAAAGCCATTGACTAATAAGAATTCCGCTTAAAAGTCTCTATGATAATTTCGATGTTCCTATGAGTGTCTATGACTACACGAGATATGAAGACTTAATGCGGATCTATATTTTAAATACCCTTAAAAGGATTATTGACCCAAAACAGTTTGGTCAATATAGAGATGATGGACTTATTGTTATCCCTAATAGTAATGGTCCACTATCTTCTTATATACAAAAGAAAATTATTGAGGTTTAGAAATAGTTAATTTCTTAGATATAGCTTTAAACACATTTAAACCATAACACAAGGATAATGAAACCCCAATCTATATTAATGTTAACTCCAACCATTCCAATCAAAGAATTAAATAAATTCCTACCACTGTAAATAGCAGAATCAATAAATTATTTTCTAAAACTTTCGAGAAAAATAAAAGCCTTATAATGACGCCCTCAAAAAAGGGGTTACAGAGAGTGGAGACAAGAGTAAGGAGGTATGATAGAGGAAAGGACGGGGAATAGATCAAGGCATATGGAGACGTCGATTGATATTGCATTTGAATAGTTGAAGAATATAGCTATCAAGGAAGCAAGTAAGAGGAAAGCAGTTCCACAGTCGGGAGGTGCGAAACATGAAGCTACTGGAGTAGATGAGATGGCTACATTTAACTGTATCGACAGTGAGAGGGTGGTAATGAGATGCCAACCTAGTAGCACGTGTTAAATTCATTCGGTTTAGGAACCAGAGAAAGTAGCACGTCGGAAAGTATCTGTGAAAGTATATGTAGAAAAGACAGAGGAAGGCGACCGCACGTCTTTGTAAACGAGATTCCAGCTCAGGGCTAATCACATTGCATATCCATATCTGGATTTTGTCGAGGACCTTAAAACGAACAGCGGGGGCTCCCGACCATATATGACAGTAATATTCCATGCAATGGCGAATGGATGGTTTATAGATTTGAAGGATGGACTCGGGTGAGAAAAACTTTTTGGCGCAACACAGAGAACTAAGTTTCCTTGCGGTAGATGATGCTATTGATTCAATGTATTAAACAAAAATTGTTTTACCTGAAATCTTTAAAAGACACTAAAATAAATAGCACTAGACATAGAAAAAGAAAAGTCACGTGGTTTAACCCACCTTTCTGCAAACTATCCAATATAAATATTGGTCAATAGTTTCTGAAATTGATTGACAAACATTTTAACCAAAATAGTAACTTAGTAATTTTTTTAATAGAAAAAAACTTAAAAATTAGTTACTCCAGCACAAATAACATCTATAATTTTATTAAGTTGGTGCAAAAATAATGACGTTATAATGTCGTTTTTTGACGTTAAAAAATACGTCAAAAACGACATTATTACGTCATTATTTTTGCACCAACCTAATATTAACTCACACATGTTAGTGTGCGTATATATATATACATACGTATCCATGTATGGATGTATACATATATATATATATATATATATATATATATATATATATATATATATATATGTATGTATGTGCGTGTGTATATGTCTGTGTTGTATATGTGTATGTGTGTATGACTATGTGTTTATATGTATGTGCGTGTTTGTGTGTGTATATATATATACGTAGTTTATTGTGTTGTTATATGTTATGTATGCTTATAATGAGGCGTGTATGCTGTGCATGTGTGGTGATATATATTGTATGTGCGTGCATGTGTATATGTACGTATATGTATGTGCGTATGCATGTATGTGTGTCTTTATGTATGTGCGCATGTAGGTATATATATATATATATATATATATATATGTTATGTATATGAGCTGATATATTGTGTGTATATATATAAATGCATGTGTTTTTGCATAAGTTGTGCGGACATTTTTATTTATTTTATATTTATTTTTATTTTTATATGCATGGGTGTTTTTATGTATTTTTATGTCTTTATGAGTTTATATATATATATATATATATATATATATATATATATATGCACATGTGCGTATATGTGTGTATATATATATATATGTGTGTGTGTGTGTTTGCATGTGCATGTGGGGTGTATGTATGTATATGTATCTCTATGCATATGCCTTGCATATATGTATTTATTATGTGTTTGTATGAATGTGTGAATGTATATGGTATTATATATTCAATTATTTTATTTTCATTATTTTCTATTCTGATTTATATATATATATATATATATATATATATACATGTATGTGTATGTATGTATTTGTGTGATATATGTATATCTTTATTCTAATGTATTTCTCTAGCTGTTAGTCGTATTCTCCCAAACACCACATTTGTCGTACCTCTTCTCCACACACCCACGTCTTCAATAATATAAAATTCCAGAAAATAGATTTTCAAAGTCAAGCGTCTAGACCTTCTATTACTATTATCTGTTTTTTTTTTCAAATATTGTCTGGATAAATTTAAAACATTTCGTAAAATTATATCATTTTGTAATTTCGGTCTGGTTAAGTATTAAAAATTTACTTACTGAAATAAATTATAATTGTTTTCGATACACACACACATATATATATATATATTAAAGACATTTTTATGTTCAACGTTCTTTTTATAGATACAAGTATTTAAGTAAATGCTATGTTTATAATAAACAGTATTAAATAACATTTACCGGCCTGAATGTCCGAGAAATTTTCACAGAAAATATTCGTCCTTTGACAGGATTCGAACCTGCATCCTATACGGAACCGTCATTTACGCTGACGTGCCTTGACCGCTCGGCCACCAAGGATCGTTCGGTAGGCAAGGTCATAAATGACGGTTCCGTATAGGATGCAGGTTCAAATCCTGTCCAAGGACGAATATTTTCTATGAAAATTTCTCGGACATTCAGGCCGGTAAATGTTATTTAATACTGTTTATTATAAACAGAGCATTTACTTAAATACTTGTATCTATAAAAAGAACGTTAAACATAAAAATGTCTTTAATAAATAAATTGTTGGACTTTGTCCATTTCTTTATATATATATATATATATATATATATATATATATATATATATATGTATGTATGTATGTATGTATGAAAAAATATAGTTTTACGAGACTCTTTCATGCAAGAAGCAATCATGAGGACATCAGTGTCGCCTTCTGTCGCCTCTGAGTGTTGACTTCAATCTTCACTTATTTATATATATATATATATATATATATATATATATATATATATATATTAACAGTATTACTCGCTTGAAAAAATCTTGGATGACTCAACTAAAACATCAAAACAAAGGGAAAAAAATCGTCAAGTCTCTTAAGTCCAAAGAAAAAAGAAACCAAGCGAGTATAAAGTCAACGAAAACGTAGAGGGTTCAATATGCTAAGGAGAGTGATAAATTAGAATAAATTCTAACGAGCCATGCAAACCTACCTAGGTTTCACCTAAAGGGATCTTCAGGGTAGACTGGCTACCCTGAAGATCCATTTAGTTTGCCTGGCTTGTTAGGATTTATTCTATATATAAATGCATACATATACAGGGTGCGATAGGTAAATTGTCGCCATTTTATATTTTTAATTTCGCGCATGCCCGTTGTTTGTTTTTTGATTTTGTCGACAGCACAGCATATTAGGATCATTTGGGCACCGTCTGCGAGAAAAAGATAAAGAGACACTATGATGCAATTTACTCCGCCAGAAATTTGGAAAGGGTATGCTGTACTGCTTGACATTAGCACTGGAAGCTCTAGTACAAACATTGCAGTGTTTAGGTGACGATATGAGGACGTTGCAGAGGATTTTTCTGATTATTGATTATGCAAGTACGACAGCTCGGAAAGCACACTCTTATCGTTCTGATAAGAAAAGTACTCCCGAATTTGTTGGCGAGGGACTCAGACTCAATATGGAGGCCTACATTAGGTTCTTTGAAGAGATAGTACTGCCTTGTATTAAGAGGATGGCTGATGGAAGACACTATGTCTAGCAAATGGACACTGCACCATGTCACACAAGAAAGAGAACCATGTTATAGCTATCAGACAATTTCTGTAACCACATCATCCCTTGCCATCTGGCCACCTAACTCCCTAGAATGCAACCGCCTTGTTATGAGCGGGAGAACAACAAAACTCCTTGTAACATCAACGACAAACTGAAGGCAGCATTCAACAACTTAAACAAGGAGACAGTCCAGTTGCAGAAGATTCCAAATTTATCTGGAGGCCGTGATTGAAGCCAATGCCGATTTTATTACATAAATTTACTCTTTAGTATTTCAAGATATTTTTGTGTGATTTTGGTAAAAATATGGATTAAAATGAGATGACAGCGTTATTTCATTTTTCTTAATTTTTCCATGACACCCAGTCTCTCTCTCTCTCTCTCTCTCTCTCTCTCTCTCTCTATATATATATATATATATATATATATATATATATATATATATATATATATATATAAGGCTCAAACACTAACATTCCATGGTTGTAATTTATTACATTAGAATCGTAATCATGATCCGATTCAGCAGACCTACAAATTCAAAAAAAAAATAGAAGACTATGACTAAGCTTAAGATATGACCACACACACACACACACACATATATATATATATATATATATATATATATATATATATATATATATATATATATATATATATATATATATATATATATAAAAGAAATATACTTTTCAGGTATGCTATATTTATGGGATTAAGAGCTCAATATCATAGATAGAGCGTATGCAAAAGTGGACATTGAAGTCAGAGAGACTTCAATCCCCACTTTCATATATATATATATGTGCGTGCGTCTTTGCGGCGATATATATATATATATATATATATATATATATATATATATATATATATATATATATATATATATATATATTCTTTTGTTTCAGAAAAGCCATCATAGTGATTTTCCAAGCGTAGCTTAGATGTGGCACAAGGCCGAAAGTAGGAGGAACCCCCAGTGAAGGTCGAACTCACTACTAAGTCGTAATTGTTCTAGCGAGACAAGCTTGCTAATCGCCTCGAGGTGCCCAAGACAAGCCATTACATACGAGACTAAGCCAAATAAATATATGGTGTTTGTTGTAAGGCTATATTTGCATGTTCAATGCTATTGAAGCATGTTGGATTTTCAGTGGATGACCCATTGTAGTACCAGAGTAATGTAACTTCATCAAATAAATGTAAAATAGACCTTCATTTCTAAGTTTATAGCCATTTATAAAATCATTAAAGAAAAAATCATGATATCTCAAATAAATGCTCTATAAATATGGATGATTACCTATATGGTTAATTCTTTTAAAATAATTTTTTTACACAAATTGATTCTTCAAAAAATAAAATACAATTACATACTATGCAATTAAGTAGTCACCATTATTTGCAATGATTTGTTGCCACTGATCAGGCAGCTTTGCACTAACTTTTCAGTAAAATTCCGCAAATTCTAACGTGAAAATTTTTGAGTCTTCCCAGTAAAGCATTTTGAAGCGATCAAAATAAAAGGTATGATGTAATGAATATGAATACACCTAGGTTCCCTCTCACAGTAATATGATTGGCTGGTGTCAGCCATAAATACAGACTGATGTGGAGGTACAAGACGACGTCTATTGCCTACCACTTTGATGAGGACCAGTTCATTACGGTTACCTGCTAGTCTGTCCTACCCGGTTACAGTAGTCCAAAATCACTTTGCTACTTCGAACAAATATATTCCTTTTCCGGGACATATCAAAGTAATATTCGATGTGCAAGGTTAGATGAATATGGCGTTTTAGATAAAACAGACCAACCGAATTGCAAAATTGTTTTCTTGTTATATGCGACCTTGCTTGCTATAGAAGAGGAGAAAAATTCTCATTACATCCACTGTTTACGCTGCCATGGGCAGGGTTAGTGTTTAATGAGGAAGGAGGGCTTCGGAAATTTGACACTTATAGGACATGTCTAAAGCAAAAAAAATGATTAGATGAAACAGCGGGGAAACCTAACTGAAGAGGTTAATTGAATGAATGACAGAACAGGGAGTGGGCGGAGGGGGGAAGTCAAACATTACTAAGAGATAAAAACTTTAGTTAAGTTGGGGAGAGTTATGACTATCCACATCCTAAAAAGACACGGTATACATAAAAAGAATAAGAAGACTAATATTAGGTTGGTGCAAAAATAATGACATAATAATGTCGTTTTTTGACGTTAAAAAATACGTCAAAAAACGACATTATTACGTCATTATTTTTGGACCAACCTAATAATTCTGAAGTGTAGTTGAAAGGGAGACCAAAAATCTTTTCCATTAATGTTATAGGTTCGTTGAAGACCACTCTCAAGGACGTGATGGCCGACATGAAGCAGGACCTCCCTAGAGGAAGAGACTGTCCTCAAACCTGGGGGTAATTTTACTGGATAAACCATGTTGTATAAAACATACTGAGTTTTTGCTTTTTTTTTTCAGATTATAAATTGTTCTCAATTACATGGCACACCTTGAACATATAGAAGGATATCCACATAAGACTTGGTATTGGAGATTTTACAAATACGCGTTCTCTGTTTTCTGATAGATAGATAGATAGATAGATAGATAGATAGATAGATAGATAGATAGATAGATAGATGTGAAAAAACTTAGATACATATGTAAAGAGATATGAACAAATAAAGATAGATAGATAGATCGAGAGATATATAGATAGACAAACAGACAAATATGAAAAGATAAATAGCTAGATAGATATGAACAGATTAAGATGGATGTATGAATAGACAGACAAACAAATATGAACAGATTAAGATAGATAGATAGATAGATAGATAGATATGAACAGATTAAGATAGATAGATAGATAGATATGAACAGATTAAGATAGATACATAGATACATAGATATGAACAAAGATAGAGAGACAAATATGAACAGATTAAGATAGATAGATAGATAGATAGATAGATAATGAACAAATTAAGATGGATAGATAGATAGATAGATAGATATGAACATAGATAGATAGATAGATAGATAGATAGATAGATAGATAGATAGATAGATAGATAGACAGACAGAAATATGAAAAGATAGATAGCTAGATAGATATGAACAGATTAACATGGGTTTATGAATAAACTAAGATAGATAGACAGACAAACATGTATGAACAGATTAAGATAGATAGATAGATAGATAGACAGACAGACAGACAGACAGAAATATGAAAAGATAGATAGATAGATAGATAGATAGATAGATAGATAGATAATGAACAAATGAAGATGGATAAATAGATATATATATGTACAGAGATAGATAGATAAATAGATAGATAGATAGATATATAGATAGATAGATAGATAGATTGGCAAACAGAAACAGACTAAGATAGATAGATAGATAGATAGATAGATAGATAGATAGATAGATAGATAGATAGATAATGAATGTTTTAAGGCCTACTTTGTTAAAAGGATTTCATAATCCTTCATGGACTGAAAGCGTGAACAGAAATTACTGAAATGTCCAATGATGAGTTATTCTCATTCCTCAACACAAAAATCCTTAATCTTCGCCCTGTTGTCCCCACCCCTATCTTGATAGACGATGATCGAAAGTAGGCCTCACGAACCAGGGCCATAAACCTTTCCTTAAATGACTTTATTCGACCTTTTTATGTTCAAAATTCGATACTGTTTTATATATGTTTTATGCTTAAGATATACGAGCAGTTTGATTACTGAAGGCAAAACTGTAGATCACTACCAGTAACACTATATATGTCAAATATCGCCTTAACTGACTGGCCTTTGCGCAAATGGCAACGAATGGAGATACCGTATTTAACTAAGATTATCAAAAGAGAGGATATGTATTGTAAGAAAATTTATATACGTGAACATACATGTGTATGTGCAAGTAATATATATATATATATATATATATATATATAGAGAGAGAGAGAGAGATATGTATGTATATCCGGGACACACAGACACACACACACACACACATACATATATATATATATATATATATATATATATATATATATATATATATATATATATATATATATATATATACGGATAGAAAAGTAATAGAAAGGCTGAAAATAGCCGCGCCTAAAAGAAGACCTTGTGGTCGAAACCTCGGTTGCGACGTTGGTTGGCATTTTAGCCTTTTCTCATATATATATATATATATATATATATATATATATATATATATATATATATAGCATGAACAGTATTCAATATTGGAGAAAATGTATGACAAAGTGGAAAAAGTTTACTAGTACTTCAGGTCTTCATCGAACTAAATTTTTCTACACATGCGCACGAACGAGGGATGCTGTGAATTTTTTTTTTTTTTTTTTGTTTTTATTATATCTATCTGATTTAAGTTAGTGTCTTTTTGTTTACATCACTTTTATTAGTAGATATCCCACATTGTGATAATAGAATATCTACCAGGAATGGTGAAATGATATAAGCGCCAGTGCGTAAATTTACTCTAGATGACCTTTGAAATCAAGGCACTTTCTAGACATTTACGTCAAAGAGAATTGTTTTTCTCCTTTGATCAGAGTAGCATTGTGTCCAGTCTCGTTACCGTGAGCAACCGACGTATTTGATGTATTTCTAAAATTCTAAAACATTCTAAAAATGCCAAAAAGGAAGGTGTAATGGATCCAACAGATTTTATTCATTTAAACATTATTTTTTTAGCGGATACACTTATTTGAGCAGAAACTCCGTTTATTTATTAAACTGTATATTTATTTATTTTCGTCTACCGGCCTGAAGATT
>OZ010596.1:24717449-24782449 GCA_963932145.1 Acanthosepion lycidas
TGCCATCATTAATATTTTCCTTCAGACAATTTGATGATGATATCATTAATAATAATAATAATAATAATAATAATAATAACAAGTATTATTATTATTATTATTATTATTATTATCACTTATTGAGTGTTCACAATAGTAATAAGTGGTGACTTACACTAGAGAGAATGTGACAGCAAGTCTCCCCGTTCCTCTAGCGCCCTTCTTAGTATCCTAAATGTTTTCAGGAATGCATTCTCCCGGATGGATAATCCTGGATTTATTTTTTATAATTTCGATTTTCTTCCAGCACTTTATTTTTTCTGGATTCTTCATGAACGTTCCCAGTATTACGATAACGATTGGTACTACTGTTACTTTCATATTTCGCAGCTTTCTCGGGAACAGTCAAGATACTTATTTATTTCTTTATTTTTATTTATTTATTTATATATTTGCTTACTTTCAAATTTACTCTGTGGTCTGTCCCTGAAAAAAAATACCCCCCCAAAAAAAACATTATCTGGTATGTTTTCTTCTTTTAGTTTAGCAGATCCCATTCGGAGAAGATTTATATTTCAATCCCTAGGACAGATTCTGGCCAATGCATATGCCATTGGCTTAAAATGTAATCACTTGCACAATTCCCAGTGGACCACGTCTCCTACCCAGTCATATCTATCCTAGTATTCGCATGTTATGGTGTCGCACACTGCAATAATACATCTCCTGTAATAAATAACAAAAGTAATAAAAACATAAATAAAAAGACAAATAAATAAAATTAGCTAGACTAGATACCCAAATACATTTTTAAAAAAGGGAAAATAACTTAAAAGATTAAAATTACTGCTTTTCGTCTGCTTCGTACGCATGTATAGTTATTAGGTTGGTGCAAAAATAATGACGTGTTAATGTCGTTTTTTGACGTTAAAAAATACCTCAAAAAACGACATTATTACGTCATTATTTTTGCACCAACCTAATACATCAGCGTAAACATCGCTTTAGTCTGACAAAGTCTTAAAGAAGAAAACGTGTCACGAAAATTTTTCTGGTATATAAAATGTATAAATAACTTAATCCCATATATATATATATATATATATATATATATATATATATATATATATATATATATATATACAGAGTGTCCATAAAGTTCGTGTGCGCTTTAAAAAAATTATAATTTTATTTGTATTTGCGATAGAAATAACTTGTAAAAAGGATTAGAAAGAATTAAATCTATATTTTGTTAAGGTTTTATTGAAATGTTATTTAAGTTTCCACATGTCCTCCATCATTAGGAATACAAAGGGTAATACGATTTTGCAGTTCACGGAAAATATTTGCCAACTGATTTACAGTAATGCCTGAAATCACATTAGTTATTTTAGCTATACTTAAAACTATGTATATTAAACTTTGTAACATTTTTTACAGATTATTTCTATCGCAAATACAAATAAAGTTATAATTTTTAAAGTGCCACGAACGTTATGGACACCCTGTGTATATATATTCATATATATATATATATATATATATATATATATATATATATATATATATATATATATATATATATATATATATATATATATATATAGTAAATGTAACAAATGCATTGGTATGTAATTCAAGTGGATCTTACTAATATAAAATATTATAACTGATCCACAAAAAGAGTTCAATGTATATATTATTACAGAACAAATGATCAAAAAACAATAAAATCAAATATCACTTTATATGGGAAATATGCTATTTCAGCAGACGAGGATAACCCGGGTGTGGACTGAGTCCGTGTCATATATATATATATATATATGACACGGACAATGTTACATTATCTGTGTCGTATATTATGCATATATTTTCATTTATCTTGATTATATTTTACAAGGTAAAGGTATTTTACAAGGTATATATATATATATATATATATATATATATATATATATATATATATATATATATATATATATATATATATATATATTATTTATTTTTAAAGAAAACAAAAATTTATAACATAAAAATGTTATAAAATCACTACAAAAATAGCCATTTTGTTTCAACACCTTCGGTGTCTTATCAAGTGATGACGTTGAATGTAAAATAAATGGCTTTAAAAGTTTCAAATTAATTAATATTAATTAATTTTTTTAATTATTTAAAATTTATTTATTTTTGTAGTGATTTTATAACATTTTTATGTTATAAATTTTTTTTTTTCTTTAAAAATAAATAATTATATCCTCTCTACTTTGTATTGAGCACTCTTTTAAGAATAGTAATTGTTGGTTATTGGAATTCATTCCATATACACCAATCATATACTTGTATATATATATATATATATATATATATATATATATATATATATATATATATAAGTGATAAAAATCAACATGTAATGTGTGCTATATTTATGGGTAAAAGAGTAGAATATGAAAATGAACACTGAGGCCAACACCGACAGAACGCAATCTTCAGGTCATTTGTGTTCTGCGTTTTCTTGACTATTCGTATATACTGACCAAATCTCCATTACGCGTACCAAGGTCTATTGTATTATCCTTACGGTGAGGGGTTTACGGTTATGTTTCAAATTATTCTAAAGCTTAATGAGTACGAATACTGTTATTCCGTCCTGGGTATGACGATAAACTACGTCCAACAGCAAGGCCTCTGATCAGAAGGTTTTGAGGAGCGTGGGACCACCACTTAATTGCTGGTGTTCTAAGGTCCACTCTGTTAGGGTCCCAGCGTGGGCAAATAGGGCGTGAGAAACTTGGGTAAAAACACAATGAAAGTGTAAAAGATAGGTTTTAGTACCAGAAAATCTTATTACTAGCAATAAATTTTTGAAGGAGAAAAAAATATTACCAACAATATGTTTTTGAAGAAAAAATATTACCAGAAATAGATTTTTGACAAAACAAAATATTACCAGCAATAAAATTTTTTCGGCATTAAATAACCCATAGAGGTTGATATACCGTAAAACAAACCAAACCAAACCAATATATACTGAGATAGATAGATAGATAGATAGATAGATAGATAGATAGATAGATAGATAGATAGATAGATAAAAAAAATATTACCAGCAATAGAAATCTTGTCGGCATTAAATAACCCATTGAGCTTGATATGTTGTAAAACAAACCAAATCAAACCAAACCGAATACTGTTATTAGTAGCTAGTTGATAATGTTGTTTTTAACATTTTACTCATTATTTATTACTAATTCCGTAATTATTCCTTTTTCATAATAATTATTATTATTATTATTATTATTATTATTATTAGGTTGGTGCAAAAATAATGTCGTTTTCTCACATGTAAGAAAACGACATTATTTTTGCACCAACCTAATACTTTTACTAGTAGTTGTGTATGCATTCATAGTACATAATTTGCTTATTATTTACTTTATTTATATATTTTGCTTATTTTTTTTCGGGAGTTGCTTATCGTATCTTTTTAGTTTAAATTATTGACTTTGTTAAACCAATGTTACATTATCTGTGTTGTATATTATGCATATATTTTCATTTATCTTGATTATATTTTACAAGGTATTCGTTTTTACCTTTCAATTTTTGAGTAACATAATAAATATTGTTTTCGTGTTCGTTTTTGAGATAAATTCTGATCGTTTATTTAGTAGTTAGTTGATCTGGGAAGGTGATTTTAGCTATTTCCTTCTTTTTTGTAGCATACCTCCGGACGATAATGGGTATGTCCGGAGTCACATAAATATAGTAGTAAATACCGCATGTTGATTTGCTGCTGGCAAATCTTATATGTGTTGTTCTTATCCTAAGTATTATCGGTCATTACCAACCTTCCCTAGGTTACAACACTCTTTGAGACAAATTTTACAAATCAAATCGATCAAGTGAGAATTTTGCCAGTTTTGAAAAATTATAAACCTACGAAATTTGTTAGTGAAGTGATTTCGCCATTCATCAAATTAACATTGCTATTTAATTTTTTGTATAATTTTTTCTTTATGATATATATATATATATATATATATATATATATAGATAGATAGATAGATAGATAGATAGAGATTTGATAGTAAGTTAATGTGTCATTAAGTCCTGTTAGCGAAGTTATTTCGCCATTCATTCATATTAACATTGCTATTTAATTCTTTGCAGGAATTCATTATGTAAAATGCAAGCTGCGTATTCTAATATATATATATATATATATATATATATATATATATATATATATGTGTGTGCATGTCTCTCTTAATTAAATGACCGCTTCCTTACCCCTTCTTGCCCTCATTACTTCATTGTCTATTTATTCTTTCACATTTCAGTTTCAACGTTTTGTTCTTCGCATTCTTTCTCTCTCTCATAATCTCTCTCTTCCTCTCTCTCTCTCTCTCTCTCTCTCTCTCTCTCAAACACTCCCTTCTGGTTTTCCAGCCTTCTCTCAAAGTCTCTTTCTCTCTCCTTTTTTTATATGGTTTCCTTTCTCATCCTTTCCTCTTGATATTCATTCACTTCCCCACTCCCCCTCTCTCACTCTCCATCTATCACTCTTTTCATCTATTTCACTCAAGTATTTACCTTCTAATTTTCTTTCTTTCCTTTCCTTTCTCTCTCTTTTTCTTTCTATCTCTCTCTCTCTCTCTGTGTGCTTTTCTTTCCCCACCTTTCTCATATTGTCTCTTTTAAAATATTTCTGCCTAGTGTACCCCCACTCTCTGTCTTTCTCTACTAATTACCTCAGAATACTAAAACCTTTTGTCTAATTCTTTACTCTCAAAGAGATTCTCTCTATACGCAAAACAATGTCATTTTCAACGAATAAATGAGTAAAGGAAAAGCAACGTACCATTTCTAACCTTCTTTGGAAATGGTTGACCTCTTAAAAATGTTACTTACATAAGCTTTTAATTATTTTCAAAGTTGCTCTCCTTTCAAATTCCTTTCTCTCTTTTCTCGTTCGCTTCTTTTATTTTATTTCTCTCTCTCCACTAAATATTCCCTTGTTTACTTTCTTTTTTCTTCTTTCTTCTTTCTTTCTTTTTCATTCTTCTTTCTTCTATTTCATATCATATTGTATGTTTTCTGTTCTCACTGTTGTTCACCTCCAGATCTCTCTTATTTTCCTCGTTTCTCTTTTTATTCTTTTTCTTTATATATTTATTTATTTATTGATCTTACAGTTTATTTCAACGTTTCTTTCTTTTTCAACTTCTACTTCTTCTCTGTTCGTCAGTTTGTCGCTTATTCTTCTTCCAGTCTTTTTCTACTCTGTTTATTTTTCCTTCAAAAGTTGTCTCCCTTCTTTTCCAATCCACATTTTTTCTTCATTCATTTTCCTCTTTTCCCTTTCTTTTTCTCCACCCACTCATTAGCTTAGCTTAATAGTCTTTCTTTGCTCATCCACTTTTTCGTTTCTTCTTTCTTTCTTTATCTTCAATCATTATTTTTCTTTCTTTTAAAGTCTTCTTTCTTCTTTTCCATACGTCTTTTTTCTTTCTTTTTATTGTCTCTCCCTCTTTATTTAAACTTAGTATTCATTCTCTCTTTTTCGTTTCTTCCGTTTACTTCTTCTTTGCCTTTTTCATGTTGTTTCGTTTTTTCTTCGTTTATTTTTTTTCTTTTCTTTATTTTTTATTCTTTCTTCCTTTCTTTCTTTCTTTCTTTCTTTCTTTCTTTCTTATTTTTAGGTTCTTCTTACTCTTTTCTCATTTATTTTCTCCATTTTCCATTTTCCAACTTTAATTTCTTTTTCCTTTTAATTTTTTCTTTCTTTTCTCTTTTGTTTCTTTATTTTACTTTCTTATATAAGAATAAAGTGTCGCTGCCGACACTTGAGTTTGAACATAGAGCGCCAATAAGCAAACACAGGCGATCCCTTTATTGAATTAAGTAGACTTCGTAATCATAGAGGAAACGCATATATGTAGGAAGTAGCTGACAACTAACGATCACTATTTCTAGTCTATCCTCTATACTATACAGATCGCTATTTCTAGTCTATCCTCTATTAGTATACGGACGGCTATTCTCTATACTATTCACTATACTATTTCTCTACCACTAAACGGATTACTGTTCGAGCGAGTATTATCGAGGAAGTACTATTAGTGCGAGTGATATGATCCCAGTATTGTTCAACGGCGTATTATCGTTGTATCTGCGATTACAAAGTCTCTAACACAACAAGTATTGCGAAGGGGAAAACGAGTATTCGTTGAAATTACAAAAGTGGCAACGTGTGTTCGTTGACATCACAAAATACTTTTATCTCTCCTTCTTTCTTTTCTCCTTTCTTTTCAAAATTCACCGCTTTCTACATTTACTGAATGTATCACACTATGACACAAAATATTTGGAATTCAAATATTAAATTTGACTGGTCCCTTATATATAGACGATCATCCCACCTAGAAAATCTGCACTCAAATTGCTAAATAGTTACCTCTATTCGAATACTGACGTCTTTTCCTGCGTATGACGAAAAAGTAAATCCGGCAGCAAGGCATCTGATCAAGAAGTTTGGAGGAGCAAGAAAACACCTCTTCTTGTCTTCTGACCAAGGGTGGTAGCACCTGTCAGGGTCCCAGCTATGGGCAAATAGTGAACACTGAAATTGAGGTCAAAACATGAAAATATAAAAAATAAATTAAAAAAATTATCAGCAATATATTTTCATATAAAAAAATTAGCAGCAACACAAAAATATCAAATCTGACAAGAAAATAAAATTTTAACATTAAATGACCCATAAAGAGTTGATGCGCTGTTAAACAAAACAAACTTGATGTCAACAGAAAATATACAACTACCTCTGCTACGAGGCTTTCATTCTTCGTCAATCTACTTTGTATTTTCTATTCCCTTTCCTTAAAACTTCACCGAGTGATTCAACCTCATTGTTATTTATTGTCTGTCCTTATCGTCACCCCTCCCACCCAGCATTGCTCCCCTTTTATCCTCCCGCCAACCGTTTTAATGGCTTCTCATTAGATATCTACGGCTTGACTCGCCCATTTTTACGATTTTCAAGTTGCGCAATCAAGATTCGGATGAATGCAGTTGGTGCGGTTTCGCGTCACATTCACACCTCCCCTTTCGGAATTTATATCCTCTGCTTTAGCAAACCCGACCCTGATAGCTGCGCTTGTCTCTGACTTCCACTACGCCTTCCGTCCTCCAGCTTTATATTCACCATCTTTGTTGTTTTCTTTTCTTCTTTAATCCCCTCGTTTTTTTTTTACTCCCACTTTTGAATCTCTTCTTTTATATATATATATATATATATATATATATATATATATATATATATATATATAGAGAGAGAGAGAGATAGATAGATAGATAGATAGATAGATAGATAGATAATATTAGTGGTAAATATACATATATATGCAAAATCCACAGGTGCATATACACACATGTATATTTTTTGAATAAAAAATTCCGAGAGGATAGAAACCAGGTAGAACTCAATGTCCGGGACAGAGTAAGGATTCCAATGGAATAAATTATGACCATGGAATATTAGTGTTTAAGCCTTTTTATTATATATATATATATATATATATATATATATATATATATATATATATATATATAAAGTAAACATAGAAGTCAACACTTAGAGGCGACAGTCTGTTTCATGCTATATGCAATCGTCAGGCCACGTGTGCTGTTATTTTTCTCGGCTATTTATATATATACGGGTGAGTGGTGCATTGTGGGTAGTCTATTATGGCGGTTATTTTACTGGATTTCGTTTGTTTATTTATTTGGGTTAAATTATATTGCTTGTTTTTATTTTTATTTTTTGTTTCTTATTTTATTTATTTATTTATTTAATCGGTGTTTTTTTTAACGTAGTAAAAATTTGTTTATATCACTTATTTAATAGTTTTGTTTTGGTTTGAGAATTTAATTAAAGCTATTTATTCAATTTTGGGGTTGATTGTTGTAGTTTATTCTAACTATTATTTTGGCGGGAACAGTTTTCAATTGATTATCTTTATTTGTTTTTTTTTTTTTTCTAACGGTAACTTTATCGGGATTGGTTTGTTTATTTATTTACTTGGATGAATTTAGGTCATTTTATTTTACTTGTATATTTTCTCTTTTCCTTTTTTCGATTTTTAAGTAACGTAGTATTTATTTATTTTTATTTCTATTTTTTATTTTTTATCATTATATAACAGTTATAGCTATTTTATTTTTCGTCCGATTTTTAGGTTTGATTTTTTAGTCTAATATTTTGGTCATAATGGTTTGCTAATTTGTTTATTACTTACTTTATTTATTTGGGTTCGTTTGTTTTTAGTTTTGTTTTTTTTGTTTGTTTTTTGTTATTATTATTATTATTATTTTATTTCGTCTATTCTAACAGGTGTGATTTGGTAATTTGTTTGGATTAATTAATTTTGCTTATTTTTATTGTTATTTTGTTTATTTGTTTATTTATTTGTTTTTCTTTTATTTTTCCCGTTTTCAATTTTGAAGTAACGTAGTAAAAATTTGTTTTCACGTCTGCATTTTGAGATGAGCTCGGATCTTTTATTTAATAATTTATTTTGGTCTGGGAAAGTAATGATAGCTATTTTTTCCTCCAAGCAAAGTTTGCAAGTTTTTGATTGGTTGTTGTAAGTATATATATATATATATATATATATATATATATATATATATATATATATATATATATGAAGAAATATAGTTTTAAGGTGTGCTTTATTTATATGGGATAGAGTGCTCAATATCAGAGATAGATCGTATGTAAATATAAATGTAAATACAAAAGTGAACATTGAAGTCAAAACTCAAAGGCGACATACTGTTTCATGCTGGACGCAATTGTCCAGCATGAAACAGCCTGTCACATGTTCACTCATATATATATATATATATATATATATATATATATATATATATATATATGCAAGTTTCATTAAATATGACAGACAAGTTGTTTTAAGTTTTTTATATAATTTTTCGTGTTATCTTATATTTTTTTCTTTTCAGTAGATAAATTATATAAGAACTATCCAAATGTTTTTTTGCCGAGCACTTTCGGCTATACATTTAGCCATTTTCATGGTTGAAAGATATTAACTGTTAACTAGAAATAGATTGTTGTATATATTTATATAATGTTTTCATTTTCAAAAACAAGGTCAAGACATTGTGCCCATGTTCATAGTTGATATTATTGAGGATTTTTTGTATTTATTAATAAGGCTTCCATTATTTTTAACCTTATTTTTACATGTAGACGATGCTATTATATTTTGTGTTATCAACTCAATAATTTTTATTTAAAGTAGTATAGAATATCAACTTTTTATGATGTCATTCTTTTCTCTTCGAGGTACACGTGCCATCCATTTTAGTTGTTGCTGCTGTTTGTAATCCTTTTATGTAATGTAAATTAAATTTAATTAAATGTTATTTATCAAAAATGAAATTACTTTCATTTTCAATGGCTGATACCCAATGAACACGGCAAATATTCTATTCCACATTTCTACAATTTACTCGGAAAAATGTTTGGGCTATATATCGTACCTATGAACAATAAATTTATGTCCCAATCCTCATAAATACACTATTTGGACACTGTTGTACGTTGAAGTAATATGCTGTCTAAATAGTCCACCACTAGCAGTGGTTTACCTACTAAAGGCCGCTGGCGAGTATTGTATTTTGTTGATGTTATAAAGATTACCATTTCATTTCCAACCTTTGTTTTGGTTATTCCTCATTCAGTAACCTTTTCTAGATTACAACATGTTCTCAGTAATTTTTATATAATTTCATTAATAACGTGATCTCTGAATTAAAACCTGCCAAGCGTTCTACTGAGTGGAATAGCTTTTAATAGTCAAGCTGTTCTTTTTACTTCATTTGTGTGTGTGGAGGGTGGGAGGTATTTGGCTAATTATATAACCTTAATCTTTACAAATGATTCCTTAACATGGCCTGGACACTGGCCGCGTAACTGTAGCCGATGGTTCGTTTACCAGCACCGTTTCGCGGACAACCACTTTGAGTAACACTGACCTATATAATTTCTTTTGCTTCTTGTTTTTTGCATGCATACTTGTGAATTTTATCTCACTTTTTTGTTACTCTGTGTTATATACCGTACCTAAAAACACTAATGGGTATGTCCCAATCTTCGTAAATATATTGAACACTATTGTAACGGGTGAGGGTAATATGTTGTCTAAGTAGTCCAACACTAGCAGTAGTTTACCTACATCACGCCGCTGGCGAGTATTGTATATTGTTTATAAAGATTATTATTTCGATTGGAACCTCCGATTTGGTTATTCCTCATTCAGTAGCAATTCTTAGGACACAACAGAAAGAGAGACAGAATGAAGTGTAAGAGAAAGCGAATGGAATAAAGGTATAGAAATGATTAAGTGAGAGAGAGAATACAATTGAAAGAAAGAAAGAAAGAAAGAAAGAGAAAGGAAAAAAGGAAAAAAGGATAGAAATGTTTGCATGAAAGAGAAAATGCAATTGAAAGAGAGAATGCAATTGAAAGAAAGAAACTGTTATATGCCGTACCTATGAACACTAATGGGTATGTCTCAATCCTCATAAATATATTGAACACTATTGTAACGGGTGGGGGTAATATGCGGTCTAAGTAGTCCACCACTAGCAGTGGTTTACCTACTTCACGCCGCTGGCGAGTATTGCATTTTTGTTTTGTTTCAATTTCTTCTTTGTTTTTTGGATATTCTGCCACATTGAATATGTTCCTTTGAAAAATTCAAAGTTTGAGGTGCTTAATCCGGTGATTATAGAGGATGTCCATCCTAGTCAGAATGGGATAATTGGACGCACCCGTTCGGGCACTGGCATTTTCGCACAGTCGATTGAGCACCAGCTGGTTTGGCGCCAGATTTTTCACTGTGTTTTGAAAGTTTTTTTTTTTTTTTACTTTTTGCTCACAACACCAAAACTTCAATTCGCTATCAGCTTAGCTTGTTTTGTCAAAGACGCAAAGGAATCCATTATGCGCAAAGGTTTCTTTACAATACTTTGCTAATACCTCCTCAGGTATCATGTTGATAAAATCAGTTGACGCCGAAACGACCGTGTCGAAATTCCATTGCCCAAGCGGCCGTGTTAAAACACCATTGCCCAAGCGGCCGTGTCAAAACGTCAGCACCAAAAAGACAACACTCGAACGGACATACCAAAACGATAGTACCAAAGTGGTAGCGCTTAAACAGCGGCAAAAAAATGAACCAGCCAAAATACCGAGGAAGAAAGAGATAGATTTATACCTTCACAAAAGTATTATTCCAACCTAATGGAATATAACAAAATCGACTGGAATTCGAATCGACCAATTTTTCATTCCAAGCCGATATCCATTACACCACAACTGATATACGCCTTAATATTCTATCAGACACATTTTCTTTCATATTCTACGATCCTCAAAGCAATGACTTCAGTGTATGGAATCCATAATTTTGTTGTTAACACGGAATTCTTATTTTGTGATAAAGACTATATTTCTTGATAACATGCAGAATTCATTCTTCATCACCAGTAACAAATTTAATTATTTTGTTTTATATCTTTTAAATTTTATTTTATATCAAATAACAAATTTTTTATTTTCTTATTTTATAATTTTATTATATTATAATTTTCGTATTTTATAAATTTATAATATACCAAAAAAATTTTATTATATCCCAAATAAATTTAATCATATATCAGATTTTATTATAGTATTTACATTAGTCGGACTATTGTCCTCATCTTTGTCGCCATATTTCAGGTGGTTCGAATTTCGAACTGAACCCTTTATTTCGATCACTGGGGTTGACTGTTCTAGTTCCACGTGCCATGTTTGATGGATGTTAGTTATCAGTTATCTCCTGCTAATTTTCCCTCTGAAAGTTCTCCACTGCCTTAAACGGGTATTGAACTCACGCTTTTTGGGTCCTGTCACTGGATCTAACCAACGCCTTTATCCACTGTGCCATGTGTCCTGGGTATGAATTTCTGGGTATGAATTTCTGGGTATTTTAAACCTAATATTTTCAGCAACCATTTTTTTTACCAGTGCTCATATTGCAATTTTGCTGTTATCATTCCATGTTTTTACCAGATCTCATATTTTGATTTCCACCGCAGTAGGTTACCTTTTTTCTGTGGTAGACTGGCTACCAACCAAGGTTATAGGGCCCATTCTGCTCTGCTATTCAGTCTATATCTTGAAGGAGGAAAGAGATGGATTCATACCTTTCCCAAGGTTATTTATGAGTTACTGAATGTACCGGACCCGGACGTAATGGATAGCGGCTCGGATTGCAGAATCGGGGAGCCGAGTTCGAATTCCAGTCGAAACAATTACATTCACTTGCGTGCTAATACCCTTGGAAAAGGTATGAATCCTCTTCTTCTTGCCCACCCAGCTATGGGAAAATAGCAGGATAGACCGGGTTCCATAGCCTTGGATAGTAACTGGTCTACCGCATAAAGAAATGGCAACCTAATGCAGGAAAAATCTACCTCGTTTGTCATGTATCGAACGGTACAAGAAACATTCAACTTTGTGCAACAAGAATTATTTTGTGTGTGTTTGCTTTTATATATAAAAGAAAATCTTTTATCCTTCCAAAATCGAATCGACTTGGTTATTTATTTTTTCTGTTATCCGGTTCTCACCTGACGAATTCGCAGGGGGACCAACGGAGAGCTTCCGGATTTCTACGATCTGATGACCACTCTTCAGGATAAAAACAATCAGAGCATGGCTGGAGGGAGGCTTCGAATTGACATTGTGTACTGGAGGATTGTGTCTAACCTGTAATACTGTACCATACCAGAACAACGGCCGGTCTGGTGGAGTGCGTGGGGTCCAGTAGGTTGGGGATACAGGGTTACATAAATTGTTTCAGGAACACATCGATTATGGTCTTCCGAGATTGGGATGCGAATAATAAAAATATACCGTTAAAGAATTCTGACCATTTTATTAACCTGTAATTTAGATGACTTTAAAGTTTCACTGACCTGTGTCGTTTATGGGTTTTAAATTCCTACTTGCTTATCAATCCCTGAGAAACGATAAATTCAATTTTCCAAACTCTAAACACCCCATATCTGAATCTTAAATTCCTTCTTCCTGGCATTTCTTAATCCATGTTAGTCCTTACCGAAATTATTCGAAGTATTTGCGTTTGTTTGGTTATTGTTCACATGCAAGGAACATTCAACCTTGCGCAAAAAGCATTGTGTGTGTGTGTGTGTGTGTGTGTGTGTGTGTGTGTGTGTGTGTGTGTGTGTGTGTGTGTGTGTGTTGCTTTTATATATATATATATATATATATATATATATATATATATATATATATAAAATTTGTCCTTTCAAAATCGAATCGACTTGGTTATATTTATTTTTCTGTAAAGCCGATTCTCACCTGACGAACTCGCAGGTGGACCAACGGGCAGCTTCCGGATTTCTACGATCTGATGACCACCCTCCAGGATCAAAACAATCACAACGTGACTGGGGGTGGCTTCGAATTGACATTGGGAACCGGAGACATGTGTCTAACCTGTAATACTGGACCATACCGTAACAACGCCCGGTCTTGTGGAGTGCGTGGGTTCAGTGGGGTGTGAATACGGTTTTATAGTATAACAAGAACGGGATAGATCTGGCGGTGGCCTGAACTCACGTTAATAGAAATGTTGTTAATGAGAGTACTTCAAATATAAGAATTAGCAATGATAATTAATTGAAAGTCTATTCACAATATATGTCTGATGAAGTGATTCATGATGCATAGAATTCCAGTGTTTTGTGTCATCTGCCCAGAACGGTCGTTCGTTTGAACACTCGTAATAACTCAAAAATATAATATCAAATGCATAATTTAAAACATACTCTCCACGACAAAGAATTACGACGTTAGCAGGTTTGTCTCGCTGGATCAATTACGGCGGAATAGTGAATTCGATCGTCAATGGGTGCTCCATACTTTCGGCCTTGTGCCATATCTAATCTATGCTTAGTAAATTGCTAAGGGCACTTCGACCTGACGTAATGGTTAACAGGCTTGTCACGCTAGTTAAAATTTTTATTTGTGAAATGAAGAACGCTGAGTTTAGTGCTGTGCGATTAGCTTGAGTAATGCTAAGGACAGCTAAGTTATCAGGCTGTCGAGATTTTAAAAGTAAAAAAAATAACTTTCAGATGAACACAGTAATTTTGGCTTTGAAAATGATGAATACTACAATGTTTGTCTTGAAATAAACAACACACTGATGATGACTGATGTGCTAATATCGAAAGTACTCGGAATATAATAATATGTATCAACACGGTATTTTTCTCTTTATTAAATAATGACATCAAAAATTCTGTCCGTGAATATGAAAAGATCCAGTTGAAAATAAGTAGACAAAACTTGTGTAAATTATTCAATGAAACATGTTTCAATATATATATATATATTAAAGACATTTTTATGTTTTAACGTTATAGATACAAGTATTTAAGTAAATGCTCTGTTTATAATAAACAGTATTAAATAACATTTACCGGCCTGAATGTCCAAGAAATTTTCATAGAAAATATTCGTTCTTTGACAGGATTCGAACCTGCATCCTATACGGAACCGTCATTTACGCTGACGTGCCTTACCGTTAGGCTACAAAGAAGCGTTCGGTAGACAAGGTCGAATTTACTGCTTATAAACTCAATCTTCCATGAATCTCGAATATTCATAACTGCTCATGGCGTATCAAATGTAAACAAATGAAGTCATATATTACGAAATGGACAAAGTCCGACAATTTATTTATTAAAGACATTTTTATGTTTAACGTTTAATGTCTTTAATAAATAAATTGTCGGACTTTGTCCATTTCGTAATATATGACTTCATTTGTTTACATTTGATACGCCATGAGCAGTTATGAATGTACGAGATTCATGGAAGATTGAGTTTATAAGCAGTAAATTCGATCTTGTCTACCGAACGCTTCTTTGTAGCCTAACGGTAAGGCACGTCAGCGTAAATGACGGTTCCGTATAGGATGCAGGTTCGAATCCTGTCAAAGAACGAATATTTTCTATGAAAATTTCTTGGACATTCAGGCCGGTAAATGTTATTTAATACTGTTTATTATAAACAGAGCATTTACTTAAATACTTGTATCTATAACGTTAAAACATAAAAATGTCTTTAATAAATAAATTGTCGGACTTTGTCCATTTCGTAATATATGACGTCATATATATTAAAATATTATTCCATCGCGACACAGAAATTACGATGTTTCGAAATTTGGCTCAAGTCTTAAAGTTTAATTTCAATATTAAACTTCTAGAGTACAGTTTCCTTCTCAAACGATATTTAGATTCTAAACATCGCTTGAGAATGAAACTGTACTGTAAATTTTGAGTTTAGTATCAAGACTTGAGTCAAGTTTCGAAACATAGTATCAGGTCATCCCATAATTTCTGTCCGAATTTTGAATAAGGAAAACAAGTGACCAAATGTTATATTTAATTACAGATTCAATCAACAATGTATTTTCCCTGATTATCTATGACTTCCTTCCATCTATTAATAAACTTACTAATTCCATTACTGTAAAAATCTTTTGGCTTTGATTCGAAGAAATCACAAATGTCAGTTTTAACCTCTTCCTGTGTTACAAAAGCTGTTTCTTCCAAATGATTCTGTAAGCTACGAAACAAATGGTAGACTGAAGGAGCAAGATCGGGAGAATGAGGTGGATGAGGAATTTTCTCCCAATCAAGTTCTTCGATCTTTTGTGACGTGATTCTTGCTGTGTGGGGTCGCGCATTGTCTTGATGAAACATCACCTCTTTTCGATTCACTAGAGCAGGTCTTTTTTTCCTCAAAGCTTGGTTCAAACGCTCTAATTGCTGACAGTATATTTGATCATTAATTGTTGCATTAGGTGGTAAGAATTCAAAGTGGATTATTCCTTGGCGATCCCACCAGATTGAAAGAAGAACCTTTTGCCCATGAAGTTCCCTTCTCGGCTGGGGGTCCTTTCCCTTTACCAAGCCACTGTCTACGACGCTTAACATTTCGATAAAAGATCCATTTTTAATCGCCAGTCACTAGTCTATCTAAAAAAGGTGAAACAAATTGGCGAGAATGGAGAGAAGAGCAGATGTCAACTCGGGATTTGAGGTTGTTTTCAAACAATTCATGAGGCACCCATTTTCCAAGTTTAGGAACTTTTCCAAGTTGTTGAAGATGACGATGAACGGTTGTATGGTTTGAACTGTGAACCACTGCCAATTCCTCAACTGATAAAGCAGGATTTTCTTCAAGGGCTGCTTCAAGAAGCTTTTCATCAAACTCAACTGGACGTCCGGTTCGATCATCATCTTCAAGGGTGAAATCTCCACCTCTGAATTTTGCAAACCATCTTCTGCAAGTTCTTTCATTCACACATTCCTCTCCATAAACTGAGTGAATGTTTCTAGCCGCTTCGGCTGCTGAGTTTCCTTTCTTGAAATCATAAAGCATTATGTGCATCAAATGATTCTTGGGTACTTCCATGTTAGCAGGGTTTTAATCAAACAAAATTTAATTTTATTGTTCTCTGAAATAAAATTTGATCAGTTTAAATACATCTAAACATAAAAATAATGTTCAGCTCGATTAGACATTATAAAAAAAAGGTAAAATTCGGACAGAGCTTATGGGATGACCTGATAATTTCTGTGTCGCGATGGAATCAGATTATTCTGCCGCCCATTAGAATGTCTGATGCTCAACTCCACGAGAGCACCTCTTTACGACTGCTTGGCCTTACACTTTTCGCTGACCTGAGATGGAACAATTACATTGAATCAATAGTTTCATCCACAACAAGGAAATTTGGCGCCCAAAATTTTTTTCTCGCTCGATCCATCCTTCAAATCTACAAATCAACGATTCGCCCTTGTATGGGATACTGCTGCCACATATGGTCTGATGCCTTCGCTGTTCGCCTTGTCCTCGACAAGATCCAGAGACAGATAAGCAATATGGTTGGTCCTGATCTGGCATCTCGTCTTCAGTCTCACTCTCACAGGCATGACGTCGCCTCCCTCTCTTTTTTCTGCAAATACTTTCACGGTAAATGCTCCGACGAGTTACTTTCGCTAGTTAGCAGACGACATGAATTTAAAACGTACTACTAGGCTGGCATCACGGTCCCACCCTTTCACTGTCAAAACGATTAAATGTAGCCGTCTCTTCTACTCCAATAGCTTCATTTCTCCCACGTTTGTGGAATTCCCTACCTCTTACTTGTTTCCCTGATAATCTCCAACTATTCAAATGTAATGTCAATCGATATCTCCAGATGCTCTGAACTATCCCCTGCCTTTCTCTTAATCCTTTCTTCCATCACACCTCTTTACTTTCGCTCCCACTCTGTAACCCCCTGCCTACTAGTGGCACCTCGCCTTGCTTGGGGTGAAATGCTTAAAAAATCATAATTTTCAGCTCTACTTCTGTATCGAGCACTGTTTTTTTTTTTAAAAAAAAGGACGTAAATACTAAAGAACTTTGGATCATTAATCTAACTTTTCTATCCTATTCCATTAATGCACACACACACACACACACACACACACACACACACACACACACACACACACACACATATATATATATATATATATATATATGTGTACTCTGAATCTAGAAATTTCCATCAAACTGGTTGAAACTATGATGAATTGAGGACAGTGAACTTATCGGACACAAATCAACAAGAAGAGAAAGATTTTTGATTAGTCAGTGGCGCTAACACTCATCCTTCATCCAAGGGCAGATAACTGATACAATTTTTGCTTGTACTATTTAAAATAACTAAGGCTTATTAGTGAATATGATATTATTAAGTATAAAATGCATGCGCCTATATTTTTTGGTATATGCCTTATAGTGCATCCGTTGTATATTATGACTCACTGCTCACAAAATGTTTGGTTCTAATTTAAAATCAAATTATGGACCGATGCCTTTACGAGGGAAAGATAGATTTCCTATGTCAAGCAAATTTGCAGGTAAAGCTATAAAACCATATGGTTGTAATCACAGTCAGTTGATTGTCTGTACAATGTCTTTGTTTTGGTTTGCTTTAAAAATAAAAGCCTATTTATAAATCATTCTCTTGTCAAGTATATATTTCTATTCGCCTCAATGTTTACGCTAGTGTCATCTTTCTTTCGTTTGCTTTCTTTTTTCTTCTTTTTCATTTTTTTTTTTTTTTTTTTTTTGGTTTCAGTTCAACAGCCGTTTTTCACCACGGAATGGAATTATGTATTTGACGACGAAAAGCTATTAAAAGAGTTTCTTATCACATTGTTAAGTTTACCAATGGCTACCAATTGATTTCTATCAGATTTTCATCGTGCAAGTCGTTATTTTACACAAAAAGGATCGCTTTTAAATAGAGGACGATATTGTTTACAATGTCATAATTCTGTATAAAGGCTGGCACGTGTCATAATATCCCCACCACACACACACACACACATATATATATATATATATATATATATATATATAAGGAAAACAAACCACAGTATTGCTGAAGAGTCAATGAAGAACATTGCCAGTACTAAGCCTGCCAAAGTATAAAACATGAAAAGACAAAAGACAAGAGAAAAAGAACTAAAGAAAACAAAGAGGAAATACACCGACATACACAAAAAACTACAGTACTTAATGCCTATAGAAATTAGACTCAGAGAATGGAGTGCCATTATCAAAATAAACAGCACTAACAGACTCCAATCCAAACCGTAGCTGTGCGACCGTCAGACAACAGGATCTTGTTATCTGGGTATTGCATAACAAGAATTCTTCACTACTGTTTGCAGTGTGTATATATATATATTAAGATACATTTTTTTATGTTTATACGTTCTTTTTATAGATACAAATATTTAAGTAAATGCTCTGTTTATAATAAACAGTATTAACGACATTTACCGGACTGAATGTCCGAGAAATTTTCATAGAAAATATGCGTCCTCCGACAGGAATCGAACCTGTATCCTATACGGAACCGTCATATAGACTGACGTGCCTTTACCGATTTAGCCGGTAAATGCCGTTAATACTGTTCGTTATAGACAGAGCATTTACTTAAATATTTGTATCTATAAAAAGAACCTATAAACGTAAAAAAATGTCTAAAAACAATTGTCGTGCTTTGACCATTTCATTATATATATATATATATATATATATATATATATATATATGAAGAAAAATATACGGGAAAAGCGAACAAAAATCCTTATATGCAATTATACGTTGACATTATATTAACATTAAATCAACAACTGGTTTCGGTCGGGGTCCATCCCCAACCGGATCACCAGGGGTGAGATCACTCTGTTGAAAAAGAGCAAAAGTGGTGGGGGGAACCTAGATGCAGGCCCATAAATCTTGTAAACACAGAGTTAAAGATTATGGCCAAGATCCTGCAGGAGCGTTTGCAGTCAGTTGCCGAGTCTCTGTTGGGACCTGAGCAGACTTGTTCTGTGAGGGGCCGAACAATTCAGAGCAACCTGCATCTGATCTGTTTTTACTCATATTATATATATATATATATATATATATATATATATATATATATATATATATATATATATATATATATATGAATAAAAACAGACCACTTTAAGGTTCCATGTAATAAATTATTTCACCAGAGCCATTTTAAAGGGATCTGGATCATCTGAAAACAAATTTACACATTTTGAGTTATATGTACCATTTCAATTCTTTATCGCTAACCCCACTTGGTTAACTTAACGTATGTTATCTCTAGATATGGATGGGTAAGGGGTGAAGAAGAAAACCGACATAAAAGGAAGAAGATACAATAAAATAAATCATGAACTAAATTTCTTTTCATTTTTCATTTTAACCTTTGGAAGTAAAGTCTGATGATCCAGATCCCTTTAAAAGGGCTGTGGTGAAATAATTTATTACATGGAACATTAAAGTGGTCTGTTTTTACTCAAACATATTTGGTCTGAATTTACATTGAGCTCTCCGGATATCATCCAACTTGGGTTTACCCATACAGATTATTTAGTTTTGCATAAACTATATATATATATATATATATATATATATATATATATATATATATATATATATATATATATATATATCGTTTAACGTTATGCGACATTTATGAGTTAAAGTGAACAATATCGGGGACACAGTGATAAATATAAAAGTGTACAGTGAAATCAACACCCAGTGGCGACATCCTATTTCATGTGTAATCGCAATATATATATATATATATATATATATATATATATATATATATATATATATATATATATATATATATATAACTGAATGTACAGTTGAAAGTACTTGCGTATTAAACAAAGACCTTATACACCTTATAATTTTTAAAAACAAGGATCATATAGGTACCTTCATGAGATCGCTAAAAACAGAGTATAGCATGATGAAAAAGACGCCAAAGTTGATGAAAACAAAATTTTAGCGTCTAAATGCTTATGTTATTATTGAGAGGAAAGATCAAAGTAATTTTTACTTATTTTTTAAAATTGTTCCTTCTTTTTTAGAACATTGTAAATTTTGATTAAAAAAAACCTTTTTTCTCTTTTTATGAACTGGGCTGATAAAATAACATATAACATTTTTAGCCCGTTTTTTTCCTGTTTCACACACATTAATTTCGAAAATCTTGCAAAAATAAAATAATTGTCAAATTTTAGCGAAACTTTCAGAAACTATTCACAAATGATGGACCTTATTATAAATATCTTTTTTTTTGTAAAGTCATGGCAGAATTTTTTTGTTTCATATGTATTACCCCCTCTAAATAATTGTACGAAAACTCTATAATTTCGATTTTGAGGAGTTTAATTATTATATTAGTTAAAAGCACAAGGCTTTGAGGAAACCAAATCATGTTCTTTTTTTTTTTTTAGTTGGGCCCCTCTACCTGAAAATCGTTTCTGAAGTGTAACATACAAAACTCAATAAAACAAAAATATTATTTAATTTCAAAAGCTTTTAATTGCTTTTATTTATTCCAATAAATATGGACAATGTTGTCTGAAAGATATTTCGATGAAAAATGAATTTTTAAAACAATTACCTACAATTATTTGTTATTTCTGTAATATTTATTTTTTATTTTTACATTATGTTGTTAATTCTTCTAAAATTATGGAAAAGCTTGTAGAACTTCACGAATGCTGTTTTTAAGTAGATATATATTTACAGATTATAATTTCCAAAGCTTATTACAAACTAACGAGCCCTTGTATTTTAAAAAAATTAAGTATCGTGCGTGCAATAAATAAAAAAACGTCAGCAGTGCAGCACTTGTATCTTTTTTTTTTTATAGTATTTATAATTTCTCCAGATAGTATCAACAAACTTATGGTACAGTACTTAAAAAAAAAACCCAAAAAACGGAATGGCGAAAGTTTTTTTACTTTAATTATTACAAGGTAGTACTTAAGCAAGTGCGCTTGAAAAAACATATCCATTCTGTCCGTCCGTAGGGGAACTCGAATCTCACGTCAGCTGTCAATAATTGATAGACAGCATCAATTCGCACTTGTCAATCCACGCGTGGTTCAAACCGGCTCTCTTTTATTTTAAAAAACATTTTTCTACGAAGAAAGTAAGTAAAAGTTTCTTTTAAATTATTTTAAATAAACTTCAAATTTTCTAAATTTTTTCGAATAAATTTTGAAATACGTATAATTAATTTTTTAAACGAATTTTAAACGAAGAATTTAACTTATTTTTAAAAATTTAAAAAATGGCTTAAAATAATTTTCGTTATTTGGTAAACAAGATTTGTAACTAAAATTATGGACATGTTAAGTATGAGTAAAAAATTTCAAAAAATATTCAAAAAATACTTTAGTGTTTCTTCTCAATAATGAAATATACATTTAACACGAGGAATTTTTTTTTTCATTAATTTTCAGACCATTCTTTGTCATGCTATCGATTTTCATCGATTTTCATGAAGGTACCTATCATAACATTCATCGAGGGATTTGTAGATAACGCACCTTTAAAATTTTGTTCGCAAAGGTATTTCGTCATTTTATATCATTAACTTTACTACTTTTTGTATGAATGATTCATTGTAATATATATATATATATATATATATATATTGAATGTCGGAGTAAACAGTTCGTCATTAAATGTGCCAATATATTGCTATATATATATATATATATATATATAAATAATAAAATAAAATAATTAATATAAAATTATTATCAAATATATTAGAATATTTCATTATTATCACTATTATTATTGTTGTTGTTGTTATTGTTGTTTCAAATAATTGAAAGATGAATAATAAAAGCAAATTGACTAGTAGAAAACAAAACAAAATAACGTTATAATTGAAAACGCTATACCAACAAATTCGAAATACATAACTTTAAAATTAATAATAAATTAGAAAACGTAAAAGAATTAAAATCACATCAAATGTTATGAAAAGAATCTTTGAATACAAATAATAATAGATAAAGAAACCGGCGATAATGCGCCATTTGTCAAAGAAAGATAAAAAAAAAATAAACATTAAAACTCTAAAAGCTTTCCTTCAGTTTCGAAAATTACGACCAAATCGTAAAAACAGAGAAATGTTACGTTTAAATTTAAATAGATTGGAATATAGAATTATTCATGCCACTATATAAAAGATAAAACAAATACAATGCATTATGTTAAGTCATAGCGGCTTATTCTTAATAAATTAAATTTGCTAAACAACACGTATTTTAAAACAAAAATCGTTGTATGCCAGGACTTATCTTAAAAATAAACAAATAAAAGATTTTAAGAATATATTAAATATTATAGATGCATAATAACGTAACAAATATTGTAATATAATATAATCAATAAGAAAAATAAAAGAATAATTGATAATTAAAAAAATAAATACTGTCCTTTTAAAAATACGACATCGCTTTCTTTAAGCAATGAAAAAAAAACACGTCTGTTTACCCTGACATCAGCGTTCATATTCATCTAAAATGCATATGGAGGTCAACACCCTGCAGCGACAGTCTGTTTCATGTTTAAATGCAATATATATATATATATATATATATATATATATATATATATATATATGTATAAGTGAACATTGAAGTCAACATTCAGAGGCGACAGGCTGTTTCACTTTAAAAAAATGATTGGATTTCTCCGTATCCTTGGAAACAAATATTATGAATGTATCTGCTTATAAAACTCTTCGCTTTAAATGAAACAGAACTAGATCCTTTAATTTACTTATATAATTGATTTTAAAGTTTTTAGCTTCTGTTTTTGAAACTCCTGTGTAACGATGGAACCATATTTTTAAATCAGTTAATTTATAATACACACACACACACACACATATATATATATATATATATATATATATATATATATATATATTAGTTCAAATATTATTATAACGGTTATTTCGTGTTTGAAATACAGTCCCCTTTTTATTTATTAAACAGTGTATATTACGTCTATCGGTAAAGAAAAATACATTCCTGGCAAGGATCGTGCCTGCGACACCCTTTGTGGGTGAAACCACTGTTTGATCCGGTTTACTTTGCCGCTTGGTCACGAAGAACTTCGTGGCAAACAAAATTCTGATCTCCTTTTCTCTAGAGAACTCACATCCTTTTCAATTAGATTCTTTTCTCGAATGCTTCTCATCTGCTCAGTTTCGTATCCGAAACTTAAACAAAGCAATTTTTAAGGAAGTAATTGATTTCAATTTTAAACCCATATTTTTGCTCGTCCTGAGTAAGACGATAAACTACGTCCGCGTCCTGGTTAAGACGATAAACTACGCCCAACAGCAAGGCCTCTGATCAGGTTTTGACGAGCGTGGAACCAACTCTTAATTGCTGGTGTTCGCAGCTATGGGCAAATAGTTAACACCCAAACTTGTTTAAAAATAAATTTTAATACCAGAAATACTTTGTAATAATAATAAAAAAAAATTATTGCCAGCAATCATTTTTTAAGGAAAAATTATTATCATCAATACTTTAAAAAATTACCAGCAATAAAAACTGCTATACATTTTTTGAAAAAATATTACCAGCTATAGATTTCTTCAAGGAAAAATATTCCCAGAAATAGATATTTAAAGAAAAGCATATTACCAGCAATAAAAATTCTGTCGGCATTAAATACCCCAATGAGGTTGATATACCGTAAAACAAACCAAACTTAACCATACTTTTGCTACTTCAAACCTTATTATACAGGACACTTCGTATTTGAAATAGACGCTTTATTTTTATTTCGTGAACGGTGTATATTACGTATATCGTCCTGCGCATTCTCGAAATCTTAGTAAAAAAAATTATTTCTTCGGGGAGATCGAACATATATCCCCCATTTGTTCTATTTTCTCCAATAGGAAGAGGATGTCTTTTCCACATTCGGAATGATTCTTCGACGCTTATTGATGTACAATATTTCCAAAAATTTTAAAATGGCTGTGTCCAAACTTTTGACTCTTGTGGGTCATCATCAAGAGTTTAGTGAATTATGTGAAAAAAAAACAAAAAAAAAAATAACCAGTAATAGTGATAAGGCTTCCTGCGTTTTGGATTTGTTCTATTAAATTTAAATTCAATTAAATCTAAACACGCTACTTATAACTATTACCGTTTTTCACATAATCTTAATAATGAAAGATGTGTTCCTCTTCAGGGATCAAACCTGTGTCCCCATTATTGGAGAAACCACTGTCTAATCCAGTGGTCTTTACGGCTCGCTCCCACAGATTCAAACGGTGGCTTTCCCTTACAGAGGTATATATATATATATATATATGTATACATGAGTGTTCGTGTGTACGAAGTCGTTAAGACTGCAGGAGATGAAACAAAATTTAAGACGCGCTAAAACAAATCAAGGAATTCCTTGAAAAGAAATAAATATCTTTACGGCGTCACAAGAACATGTAATAAAAATAGATTCTTGCAGAAGGGTGCTTCGAAAAGCAGAAACGGCAACAAAGAGAAATAGCTGAGTAACAAAGTCCAATAAACAAGAATCATGATATAAGAACAGACTTTTATTGATACGTGTTTCTTTCAAATTTCTGAAGGTTTACATGATAAACCAAGAATAAAAATTACATACATATATATATATATATATATATATATATATATATATATATATATATATATATATATATATATAACAAATAGTAATACGCCCTTATTTATCTATATATTTCTTTTCTTTTTTTTAAATAAAAAAGGCATAACTCAAAACACGATTTTTGTGAGAGATATAACACAATAACAATAGAAACTATTTGACAAATAGAAGTAAGAAACTAAACAACAAAGAATCTGTTTAAAAGAGGCTGAGAAAGTCCTGTAAATGTCAAACACTAAATATATAGTAAAAATGGAGTATTGTCCTCATCTTTGTCACCATATTTATTACAACGTTTCGGCCATTTTACGCTCCGCCCTTCTTCAGGTGGTTGGAATGTCGGACTGAACCCTTTATTTCGCTCACTAGGGTAGACTGTTCTAGTTCCAAGTCCCATGTCTAATGGATGTCAGTTATCTCCTGCTTAATTCTCCTCTCCAAGTTCTCCACTGCCTTTAACAGGTATTGAACTCACACTCTTTGGATCCTGTCACTGGATCTAACCAACGCCTTTATGGCACAGTGGATAAAGGTGTTGGTTAGATCCAGTAACAAGACCCAAAGAGTGTGAGTTCAATACCCGGTTAAGGCGGTGGTGAACTTGGAGAGGAGAAGTAAGTTTCGAAACTTGACTCAAGTCGTAAAGGTTAATTTTAATATTAAACTTAAAATTTAGAGTACAGTTTCATTATCAAGCGATGTATAGAATAACTAAATGAAGAAATGTTTTAGTCATTTATAGGTTGGAAATGAAGGTGTAATCTGTTTTTTTTTTGTTTTTTTTTCGTTATCAAGGGGTCACTACTGTGATGAAAATATGGATGTTTATTATATGACAAATTTTCGGGAGTCGTGTAAGGTTCAGTTGAGGGATTTTTATCTGCCTATAATGGCCTTTTTCCTCAGTTTCTGTTGTTTTTATTTGTTAAAACTTTCTGACTGATGTTATAGTTACAGTCTTTTTGGTATTAATTTATTTGTTTTTTAGTTGATGGTTTCTTAATGGCACGAAGAGCATCTAAGCTAATATTCCTGTCCACATCTATAACATAAAAAACAAAACTAATGATACTATTAATATCATTAAAAAAACGTCCCCCAGGTCTCTATCCCTAGTCTTTGTTTTTAGTTTTCATTAACGTCCTTCCCGATGGCGTCAGCTCTCAATTTGCTATCGATGCTGATGACACAACGATTTACTCCTATCTTAATAGTAAGTCTTATCAATCTGATAAGGTTAAATTAGCGGCTGATGTCATAAACGATCTTCTGTAAACTGGGACAAAGGACAACTTTTTAATTTTAACGCCTCCAAAACTAAAAAAAAATTAGTTGTCGGTTCTTCGCTTGTCTTAATGACTTTTTGAAATCGTCTAATGATTTTGTGGACACACTGTACATTGCTTGATCGTATCCGAAATGTTTGCCACGTGATTTTTACCTCTTTCCCCCTCTCTCCCTCTCTCTCTCTCTCTCTCACAGATACACACTCTCTTTTCTTCCCTCTCCCTTTCCCTCTCTCACACACTCTCTCTCTCCCTTTCCCTTTTTCTTCCTTACCTTCTCTCGCAAGATCTCTCTCCCAGTCTCTCTCTCACACACTCTCTCCCTTTCCCTCGCGCCCTTTTCCCTCACTCCCTTTCCCTCTCTACTTTTCCCTCTCACTCCCTTGCCCTCTCTCTATCCCTTCCCCTCTCTCCCTTTCCCTCTCTCACACACACACACTCTCTCTCTTTCCCTTTCTCTCCCATTCCATCTATCACAAACTTTCTCTCCCATTCCCTCTCTCTCACACACACTCTCTCCCTTTCCCTCTCTCTCACACACACACTCTCCCTTTCCCTCTCTCACAAGCTCTCTCTCTCTCATTCCCTCTCTCACACACTCTCTCTCCCTTTCCCTCTCGCCTGTTCCCTCTCTACCTTTCCCTCTCACTCTCTTGCCCTCTCTCTATCCCTTCCCCTCTCTCCCTTTCCATCTCTCGCACACACTCTCTCTTTTTCCCTTTCTCTCCCTTTCCCTCTCTCACAAGCCCTCTCTCTATCATTCCCTCTCTCACACACTCTCTCTCCCTTTCCCTCTCGCCTGTTCCCTCTCTACCTTTCCCTCTCACTCCATTTCCCTCTCTCTCTCCCTTCCCTTCTCTCTTTTCCCTCTCTCACACGCTCTCTCTCTCTTTCTTTCCCTCTCTCTCCCTTTCTCTTCTGCTTTAACCTGCTTTTCTCTGGACGTGACTTTTACTTCAGCTTTTTATGACTGCCTTATCTCAAACGAATATCAGTTTTCTTCTTATTTTTTTTTTTTACATTTTAAATTTCAGATACGGTTGGGGAGCATTCAATATTTAGATTTTCTCAACTTACAGACTATTTTTTTTTTTTTTTAATCTTTGTCTCTCGGTATTTACTGGAGACTTCCCCACAAGGCGTAGACTCGGGCAAAAATTGCCCGTAGACCCCATATACACGAGGTCATGTAGCTGTCTACCTCCCCAGACGAGACTCTGCTCTTCGGTCTAGCCTCGTCTGGGTTCCTCTCCGCCCAAAGGCAGAGAGTCGACAAGCAGAGTTAACTGTAATCGTTAACTTTTGCCGCTCTCCTAATTGTAGTTTCCTTTTTATTTTTATGTTTGTCATTTTTCCGACATTATACTTTGTTTCGCAATTTGTTGTTTTCATTATTTGATCTATATTTCTCTTTTTATCTCTCTCACTCTTTTTTGCTATTAGGTTGGTGCAAAAATAATGACCTAATAATGTCGTTTTTTGACGTATTTTTTAAAGTCAAAAAACGGCATTATTACGTCATTATTTTTGCACCAACCTAATATTTCTCTCTTTTTCTCCCTCACTCTTATTCTTAATTCCTCTCTCTTTCTCTTTTCACTCCCTTTCTCTCTCTTTTTTTTTTCACTCTCTCTTTAATTCTATATACTCTCTTTTCTCTCTCGGTCTGTTATTCTCTCTCCCTCTCTCTTTTTATCGCTCATTCTTTTATTATCTATATCTCTCTTTTTCTCTCTCAGCCTTGAATAATTTTCTGTCTTTTTCTGTCTCAATCTTTTATTCTATCTCCCACTTTTTCTCTCTCAGTTTTTTTTTTTAAATTTTCTCTCTCTATCTCTCTTGGTATTTAATTCTTTTGCTGTCTTTTTTCTCTCAGTCTTTAATTCCATCTCCCACCTTTTCACTCTCAGTCTTTTATTCTATCTCTCTCATTTTCTATCTCAGTCATTTATTCTCTCTCTCTCTGTCTCTCGTTCTCAGGCTTTTATTCTCTCTCTATATATATTATATTTCTCTCACTTCTCTTTCTCATTTAACTCACCCTTTCTTTTACTTTCAACAATTTTTTTGTTTATCAAACATCTGCTCTCTCTCTCTCTCTCTCTCTCTTTATATTTCTCTCTGTCCCTAATTCATTATTTCACTCTATCCCTCTGTTTAATCGCTTTCTCTCACTTCACTTTCAAGTCCCTCTCTTTCTCTCTTTCTCACTCTCACTCTCGCTCTTTAGTTTCCGACGCTATGACCCAGATTTCTTTTTTATACGATTTCGTTATCAACTCATACTCATTTCGCACAACGCCTCCCCAAAAGAAAAAAAAAGAAAAAGAAACGTTTAAATGAACTCAAGTCGAATTTTTATGTTTTCATTCCACTTTTAACAATCCTTTTATTACCTCTGCAAATTATCCAATTCTTCATATAATTGTTTTTATATCATCAAATTATAGAGATGTTTTCTATTTTCCGTATTTCGTTTTTTTCTTTCTTCATATTGGAAGACGAAATAAAATTTCTTCTTTCACTTTATTTCTAATGAATACTTTTACCCACACACCACCCCGAATATTTACTTTATCTTTTTTTGTTCAACACACACACACACTTCATTCTAGACGCAATCATCAGGCCACCTGATGATTGCGTTTAGCATGAAACAGCCTGTCGCCTCTGAATGTTGACTTCAATGTTCACTTTCATATTTATATTTACATACACTCTATCTCTAATATTGAGCATTTTATCTCATAAATATAGCTTACCTTAAAACTATATTTTTTCATATATATATATATATATATATACAGTGTAACCCGGATATAAGAGAGTTGTCGGGACGGAAGAAGTCTCTTATATTCGGGTCTCTTATATCAGGGTCTAATTTATATATATTAACACAGGCTCTAATTTGGGACCAGAGAAAATATCTCTTATATCCGTGTTTCTCTTATATCCGGGTTTCTTATATCCGGGTTACACTGTATATATATATATATATATTAGATTGGTGCAAAAATAATGACGTAATAATGTCGTTTTTTGACGTAACGTCAAAAAACGACATTATTACGTCATTATTTTTGCACCAACCTAATATATACATATATATATATATACATATATATACATATATATATATATATATACACGTATGCACACTCATACAAGTTTCATTATAGACGGATGAGAAGGTACTGAGATTAAGCTTTTCATACAATTTTTCTTGCGAACGTATAACTAATTTATTTTTCTAGACATAAAATGTGTAAAAACGGTACCAAATGCAAGTATAATAACTTTATTCATTTGTAAAAAAAAAATAAAATAAAATAAAAATAATGTAAGCACTAATGATAAAAAAGCCAAAACTCAAATACTTCAACTATGAACACGGCCGCAAAGTGCTGGCCGTTTTGGAAAAAGAAAAAAAAACATTGGTATCACACTAGAAACATATATAAAAATATATAATAAAATTATCCTTGATAATGTCTAACAGAATAAACGAAAGCGCTTGAAATATATAAACTCTATATGTATTCTTAGGAAAGACAGTTTTTTATCCATTTTGTGCTCGGGAAAGAAAACAATTATACAAACCTAAGAAAACCTGAATAAAACGTAATCGTCTTTATGGAAATTTGTATAGAAGAGGGATTGCTTCCCAAATAGACAATTATATATATATATATATATATATATATATATATATCACGGCAAGTCTGTGAGAATGCGACTGTAGACTAGATGCCAGATCAAGACCTATCACATTATATATTCGTCTCTGGATTTTGCCGATGACTTTGACACCTACAGCGGGGACACACCAGACCATATATGACAGCAATATTCCATGAAAAGACAGATGGTTGATTTATAGATTTGAAGGATGAACTCAGGCGAGAAAAAAACTTTCTGGCATGACACAGAGAACCAGCTTTCCTTGCAGTAGATGAAGCTATTGATTCAATGTATTTATTCCATCTCATGTCAGCGGACAGCGTGAGACTAAGCAGGCGTAACGAGGCGCCTTAAATGATTTGGTAATCAGCCATTCTGATAGGAGGCAGCGAGATGCTGGGAAAAGGAGAGCTGTTTCGTTTTCGAGGCATTAAACTTTACAAGCCATTTCATATATTTATTAATTTTATTTCTTCCTTCCTCTATCTTTCTTCTTCCAGCCCTTTTTAAAGTTACCGCCTTAGACCATGAACACCTTCAAATGTAACGGAACTTGTTTAGTTCAGCGTCCCCAATTTTTATTTCTATCTTATATACGCCATTGTTTGACCACTCTTTATAATTTTCTATTTATCTTTCTTAGACTTAACATATAATATTATGCATTGAAATAATATACAATATAACGTTGTTTCCACAACCGTATCGTATAACTTAACCCACTCTATCTGGTATTATATATTTTTCCTCTTATGCTCCTCATATATTTATATTTATTTCATACTAATTCAGTATTAACTTTATATTTATATTCTACCTGTAATTCTGTAGTGAATACGAAATAAAAATTGTTTCATGTCAACGAACACTCGTTATCATTTTTGTAATGCTCGTTGTAGTAGAGACTTTGTAATCGCAGATACAATTATAGTAATGCCGTTGAACAATACTGGTGCCAGACGCCTTCGAATAACCCTCGCACTAATACTTGCTTGATAATACTCGCTTGAATAGTAACCACCGAATAGTAATCAGTATAGAGTATAGTTTAGAGAAGAGAATAGCGATCTGTATAGTAATAGAGGATAGAGTAGAAATTTTGTCCATTTTCAAGATAAGTCGATACTAGTTACTTTTGGAGTTTTTGTGATATCAACGAAAACTCCTTGCTACTTTTGTAATATTCGTTGTAGTAGAGACTTTGTAATCGCAGATAAAACTATAGTAACGCCGTTGAACAATACTGGTGTGAGACGCCTTCGAATTACACTCGCACAAATAGTACTTGCTCGATAATACTCGCTCGAAAAGTAACCACCGAATAGTAATCAGTATAGAGAATAGTGTAAAGAAGAGAATAGCGATCCGTATAGTAATAGAAGATAGAGTAGAAATTTTGTTCATTGTAAAGATAAGTCGCTACTAGTTACTTTTGGAGTTTTTGTGATATCAACGAAAACTCGTTGGTACTTTTGTAATATTCGTTGTAGTAGAGACTTTGTAATCGCAGATACAACTATAGTAACGCCGTTGAACAATAATAGTGTCAGACGCCTTCGAATAGCACCCGCACTGATAGTACTTGCTCGATGATATTCGCTCGGAAAGAAACCACCGTATAGAGAAATAGTATAGTGAATGGAGAATAGCGGTCCGTATAGTAATATATGATAGAGTAGAATTAGCGTTCGATCTAGATGTCGCGCAACTTCCTATATATGTGTTTCCTCTATAGTTATGTGGTCTACTTTGTTCAATAATGGGATCGCCTGTGTTTGCTCAACGGCGATCTATGTTCAAACTCAAGTGTCGGCAGCGACACTTCATATTATATATATATATATATATATATATATATATATATATATATATAAGCTCTTAACTGTTTGCAAATTCACGACCTTGTGCGGAAATTTATTTTCACCAATAGAAAAAAGGGATTGATTCCGGGTACACAAATGACGAAGACAAAGTTTAACGAGCCTACGTGACTAATGGAAAAGGGAGTTGTTTGCAAACTGTGAAAAAAGTAACGAGCTGATGCCAAATGACTTTTTGATATAAATAGACAGAGAAATTTGAAAGCAGTTAGAGAGATCGAGAGAAAAAGCAGAAAGAAGCAGAGTTCCACGAGTCGGAATAACGCCAGTGTCAAATAACACGCGCTTACATTCTCAGCCTCTAATAAAGGCAGGGCAATTTCAAAGAACTTTATTCAACTTCTTTATATGAAAAACGAACTCTTTCAGTTTGTTTTAAACATTTTGGAATATTACTTTGTGTCCGATGATTTAACATGAACGTTTTTTCTCTTCTTGACAATTCATCGACAATAACAAACTTTAAATATTTGATTCCTTTTACTGAAACAAGCTACTGACAACTTCAAACATGTAAACTTGTATATAAATTCCTTATCTTGTTTTGTGAAATATAACACTTGTGTTTCCTCGTCATTATCCCTCAATAATTCAATTCTGTCTATCTTTCCTCTTCTTCGTCTTTTCTTTTTTCTTTTCCTTTTTCTTTTCCTTTTTCTCTTTCTTCTTTTTTCCTATTTCTTCTTTTTCTCCGATCCTCAAATACGTAAACTTACCCGCTTGAAATGCTTGATCTTTTAAATTTAACTGATATTTTATTTTATTCCTTTTCTTTATCTTACGTTATTACCTTATACACAGACTATTTCTTGCATTTATACCAAAATATTAAATTATAATCATAAGAATTTTAAACTTTGAATCAATATACAATATAGCGTTACTCTCATAAAACCCAAAATTTTTGAAAACACCCGTATTAAAAACCTCATAATTATTAGTACATGATGATTTTGGAGACATAAAACTCTGCGTCGTACAACTGATGTATATATATATATATATATATATATTAGATTGGTGCAAAAATAATGACGTAATAATGTCGTTTTTTGACGTATTTTTAACGTCAAAAAACGACATTATTACGTCATTATTTTTGCACCAACCTAATATATATATATATATATATATATATTATAAATTGATTGGTTTAAAATATGGTTTTATACATCAAAATGCAGCGATAATGAACACGCAAACACCCCTAGTCTGGTTGGATGGATTTCTCTGTATCCTTGGAAACGTGAATTATGATTTTTGCTGTGTCTTTAAAACCCAGTAATTTTAAAAGTTACTCCAAAATTCGCTTGAAGATGAAATGGAACTAATCTCTTTAATTTAATTACAAAATTAAATTCGAAGCTTTCAGCTTCCATTTTTGAAACATGGTTTGAACTGTGTAGCGAAAAAAACATATTTTAAATCAATTAATTTATAATATTAATGCTCTGTAAATTTACATTGACCACTATTTTGTAAAAATAAAAATATCTATAAGAACACCGGATTTTATATCTTACTGTTCTTTCTTTTTATTTATATATGCATGTACGTATATATATATATATATATATATATATATATATATATATATATATTGATTTAAATATAAGTATTATATTTCCCATTTTATTGTTAAAATTGATACAAAAGTATCTCGTTTAAGAAAAAAGCGGGGATCTAAGGCGCCTTTCGACCGAGACTTCTTCAGAAAAATAATCATCGGCAGAATAAAACAAAAGAAATTGATAAGACAAAATTATTATCAACGTCCGATGTTAAAAACAATAGATTACCAAGATGTTAAAAAAAGGGGAAGAAAATTAAAGGAAGAGGAGAAAAAAGAAAGACCTTAAGAGTACTAAATATTTTTAGGTTAAGCAGTAATCTCCCCAAATAGGACCAACCTGAATTTTATCTTCCCTCTGTCTACACAGGGCAGGACGTTAAATATTAATAATAATATACTCCATGATGTCTAAATGGAGCCTCGTCCTAGCCATGCGTATGACAGAAAAGAAATTAGGAGAATAATTCGTCCTGCAATCAATAGAATTTAAAAGGTGTTCACCAATAGCTGACTCATGAGTCTGCGAACACCCGGATGTAATTGGTTCGTGCCTACGTACTAATAGTACTAATACATACATACATATATATATATATATATATATATATATATATATATATATATATAATTATTTATTTAAAAATATGATTCCAACACGCTACATAAGAGTTCTCATGTTTCAAAACAAGTGCCGAAAACTTCAATATAATTATTTGAATTAAAGTACTAAACTCTGTTCCATCTTCAAGCGAAATTTTTTGGGAATAACTTATATCTGAAATTTACGTGTTTTATAAGCACATTCATTATTGAAATCAAAATTTCTATGGTAACGGCTAGAGCAATTGTTTAAAGAAAAAGGGGCGTAAGGTGTTAATAATTTGTATCAATGTCTCAGTTACATTCAACAGATTTCAAGTCAGGGTAAGTTTCGGGTGTCTCAAATTAAAAGCGGAAGAAAAAAGAAAATAAAGAAATAAAAAAATAATTAAATCTCCATAGACGCTTAACCAGACTAGACGCTGTCATCTTCCGCTTTTAATTTGCAAAAACCTATATATAGCTAACCATCACTGATTTTTTTTTTCTTTTTGCGTTTAAATGCAACGGCTGACAGTTTTGCTTAAGCGTTCATTAGAAAGTGAAAAAATTATCCACTATGGAATTTTTTACATGAGAAACAAGCTGAACAAAAAGGTCGTGATGAAATCGATCATAAACGAAATTGACATGTTCATCCTTAATTAATCATATCTAAGTATTGGAATCTCATGAAGGATTGAATTTAAGTTCAATATATATATATATATATATATATATATATATATATATATATATATATATTATTTCAGGATCATTTTTCAACTTATTCCAGATGATCTTACCCCTCTCTAAATTTCTAATTTTCAGTCCTGGATTAACAATGTGCCTCACAAGTTTCACGTACGATTTCATTGTCAAGTCTTTTTTCTCTGCTCTGCCATGGCTGAAACTCTCTCATGTGCTAAACGTTTTATGTATTGAGTTGGATCTTTTCTAATTGATCTCTTTAGCTCTAAGTTGAAATGATGGTCCCTCTTCCTGTTGTGACGTCCTGATCCAGTTTCCTCTCTACTTCCATCTTTTTTACCGTTTTCTTGATGGTTCTTGAATAGAATTTGGAGATGGGATCCAGTGTATGAATGTTGGTACCATTCCTTTTCGTCGCACCATTGCTAATTTGGGAAGACAGTCACAAAACTATTTGAACCAGTTCTCTTTCTAGCTGAATAACTCAAAGGGTTTTTCGCTGATTTTTACGATAAATGGTGTCAAGATAGCTAAATGTCTTATCTGAAAACTTGTAAAAAAACGTTTTGTGGGATGGACAATTATGTTGTTACACAATTTGGGCAATTTTGCTGTTGCACCCGGTATATATACTGAATTTATTTTATTTTCTCTATTAGGTAGGCGCAAAAATAATGACGTAGTAAAGTCGTTTTTTGACGTCAAAAAATACGTCAAAAAACGACATTATTACGTCGTTATTTTTGCACCAACCTAATATTTTTTTAAGGGATGTGTTACCAGTCAAACCTATAGTACCATCGACAAATGTAATTATTAATTTACACATGTGCTACATTTTTTAGATTTACTTTCCAAGATCCCACTATTTTTGAAGATTATCAAAAATACATTGACGTCTGTAGGAAACGCCATATCAATTAGAATGTACATTCTGTTTTTATGGCCTTTGATCACTATCCCCGGGTGATTAGATTTGATTGTTTTTTCTGTGTCTATTCTAAAGTCCCATAAAATTGTTACAGGCCTTATATGTCTGTAAGCGGGTCTGGGTCGTGTTCATACCAATTTATTATAGTTTACTTCTCGTAATAGTTGCAGATTTTACAGTGTAGATATTCGTCCAATCTGTCATACCGAGTTTTATACTCAGAGGGTGCTAATACTGTACAACCTGATACAAGATGATTAATTGTTTCTGAATATTTAACATAGAATCTGTATTATGGGCGAACACAATTTTTTTCAGTATGTGTCCATGCTTACTTCTAGTTAGCAAGCATTGGTTCTGTGCAGCAAGAATAAAACATTCGGTTTCAGCTTTTAATCCTGCACTACGTAGCCACTGATGGGAATGGGTGTCTGTCTAAATCAGGTTTTGTTTGGCACGGGCAGAGTATATTGACTCTGAAGGGCTTAAGAGGCTTATCTTGCCATCGTGTCTGCATTTCGTCCATTGCATTTGCTTTTGCTTTCTTTTGTTGGTACTTTGCCACTGCAGTAGTTGTATTATGATTTACTTGCACTTCTTCAACTACTTGCAATACTATTATTATTATTATTAGTAGTAGTAGTAGTAGTAGTGGTGGTGGTGGTGGTAATCGTCGTCGTCGTCGTCGTCGTCGTCGTGGTTGTATTTGCTTTTTGTTTTGTTTTTCATTACTCGAGACACAAGGTAAAACAAACTTGGAAATATATTGAGTTTGTACAATTTCTGATGTTAAATGCTACTTAACATATACAGTGTTTATATTTTCTTTACATTCATAATGATCTCCTAGAGATATGACCAATTCTATACACTGCATTTTTTTTTAATCTCCTGTAAATAGCGGCGACCAAGATGAAATTGGGATACATTTGTTTTTCACAGCTTATCAAACCTTTGTGGATTATTTAAAGCTGAAATATATGTAACAGTAATTATGTTTTGCTAGTTAATATTTCACTAAAAAAATTTTGAGAATAACAGTTTTATTTTTTGGATACAATCCTACTCTTTGACCCATAGCGAGGAGGTGGATTCATACCGTTCCCAAGAGTCTTTGCAAGTAAGTGAATATAACAAACCTGACTGGAGTTCAGATTATGCTCTCCAATTGGTCGTGGACATCGCTGAAGACTGAAAGATCACAAGTCCTTTTAAATTTTCAGCACCTTACTCAGTATCATGATAGAGACTCCAGTAACACCGTGGTGAGCACAGCATCAAACTTTCCTCGGATTTCCAACACGGCTAATCATTATTCCAACATGGTTCCAAGTGTGCTTAGTATTAAGGACACGATTCCATATCATTATCAGCTCTCAGACAAGTTCCTGGCATTTCAATTAATTCTTACTCTCTCTCATGTTCAGTCGCCGTTCGACTGCCCAGCAATTCCCAGGATCTGACAGATTGTATTCTCCTTATTCCAGGTTGTCAGTGTTGGTCTTCTTTCTTGTAACAATGTGGTCGGTCTGGGTGTCAAATTCGAAAAGCATTTTGTAATTTTTCTTTTCCAGGTAGGGCACTAGTTTGTGCCGATGCTATTCGTCTACATAGCCGAACAAAATTTATTTATATATTATAATTCTGCTATGTTCCTTAGTTAGTTGGCATGTACGTTGCGTCCTGTCATAAATACCCCATAAATAATGAACTACTCCGTTTTGAACGCGAGGAATGAAGGAAAAGACATAACAGAGTCGATGTTTGGTTCCAATGAAAGAAAGAAAGAAAGAAAGAAAAATAGAGGAGGCGATAACGATCTTATGTCTTTAACGTCTGCTTCAGTGAAATGGAAAAACCGGAACAGATGAACATAGATCATTAAAAAAAAACAATAAAAAGGATTTTCTCTATGACGAGTAAAACCTGCCGTAATAATGGTGTCAATTCGTCGGGGCACGTCCTTCATTTTCTGTCTTTCCCTGTTGCTTGTTTTCCTAATATTTTATTAAAAAACAAATTCTCGTATAGATTATTAGCTACGAAACGAACCCGTACTAATAGAATTAGTGATTAAGGTACGAGTGTAAGTAGTTTTGAAATATTTCATCTCAGGTTGGATCAAAATTAACCAACGATTTGTAGTTTTTAAAATATTTACGCAAACTACGGAATACGAACCTTCTGAGTGTGTGTGTGTGGGGGGTGATTTCAAATTCGATTAGCCTTGACATTTAAAAACTAAATTGGCTTCAAGAAATTGAATTTTTACGCATATATATATATATATATGTGTGTGTGTGTGTGTGTGTGTGTGTGTGTGTGTGTGTGTGTGTGTGTGTGTAGTCATCCAAATACAAGCGTGTTTCGCGGTATTACACCTCATCAGCGTGCTAGACGTCCGATTGCTTCAAGCCGGGATCGAAGCCCGACCGGTTTGGCATGAGTCAGGGATCGTAACTCTAAACTATCGGCGCACGCCAGAGAAAGGGAAATTTTAACGTATTATATACGTGGTATATATAAACGACAGCAGCCAGAGGGCTCAATACATTAATGAAGAGACGTATGCGTAAGTATATATATATATATATATTTATATAAATTTAAAAGTGAACATAGAAGTCAACACATGTGGCCTGACGATTGCATATAGCATGAAACAGACTGTCGCCTCTAAGTGTTGACTTCTATGTTCACTTTTATATTTACACACGCTCTATCTCTGATATTGAGCACTTTATCCCATAAATATAGCACACCTTAAGACTCTATTTCTTCATATATATATATGTGTGTGTGTGTGTGGGTGTGTGTGTGTGTGTGTGTGTGTGTGTGTATTAGTGAATATACATAATATCCGACGTCATTAACATTACTCGATTTTTCATGTAATTAATGAAATATAAATAATATATACGATGGTCGTTCAAAAAGTTTCACTCAGAAGCAGTTGGAGAAACAAGACATTTTTTTTTTTTTTACTGTTTTTCAGTATAGCCTCTTGACATAAATGCACGATGCTTAAGCATTGCAATTTCATTGCAATTCCATCAAGGAAGAAGGTGCCGTCTTCTTCCTCTAAAAACTCCTCCACAGCGAATATGATCTGATCATTGTTCGCAAAATGACGACCACGATGGTGGGATTTGAGTTTAGGAAACAGGAAGAAGTCCAAAAAAAATAAGTCTTGTTAGTAAGGGAGGTATGGGGTCGCAATTGAAACCTTCATTAGGCCACCTCAGCTGCTGCAACTCGAACATTATGAACGGGCGCGTTATCCTCTGTGTTTTGTCTTTTGATTGCTTCCTTCAGTTGCCTTAATTATGATGCATAGTAGTATCCATTAGTATTTTTTTACCTTTTCTACTGTTTGCTTTAATCTTTGATTCAGGTACTATAAATGTTAGTTTAATGGGTACACGTATTTGTGTTGCTATCTTTTTTTTTAAATATTATTTTATTAAAAAGTTGGTTGATTTTGTTTAGCGGCATATCAACCTCTCTGGGTTATTTAATGCCGAAATCTACATATTTTGAACACAATTTTATGCCTTCAATTAAAGATAAAATGCATTGTTGAGCATTTTGCTATAAAATGTATTGTTGGTAATTCCACCATAATAGATTTGTTGGTCATTTTAGATTAAATATATTGCTGATCATTTTACTATAAATAGGTATTGTTGGTAATTTTACTACAGAAAAATGTATTGCTGGTATTTTTACTATAAAATGTATTTTTATACTTTCACTTTGCTTTCTTTTTTTGTGGATTCATTATATACTTGGACCCAAACAGATGCTACCATCCCGCTTTAGGGTGAACCTGGCATCCATAGCAATTATGAGGTTATTAAACAGTAAGAAAATACAAAAACAGTGATAGCAACTCAAATACGATTACTCACTAAGATTTATTATAATAATATACAGCGGCCTAAGAAATGTTTTTAGCCAGGAGAAATAATCTACATCCAATTTCAGAATTTAAATGCATAATCTCAACTCAACATAAATAAACAGTATTTGGAACTAGTATGGAGAAGTTCCTCTATTTGCTAGTTTCAGTGATTGTATTGGATTTTTCATGGATTTGATCAAGCTATCAACAATCGTCTGATCCATATTTTGACACTCCTTTAGCAATGTTTCATTAAGGGTTGCCAGTGACGTGATTTTGGTTGCACGCTCTCGACGTTTTCGTTCAAAGTGTTCCCAAATGTGCTCTATTGGATCCATGTCAGGACTTTGGGTTACCCATGGAAGTGACTTGATTCCTTGCGATTCCTTCCAGGCCTTTGCTACTTTGCTCGTATAACATGGCGTTCCATCTTCCTGAAAAAGATAGACATTCCTGTCAACCTGATTGGTTTCAAATAGTAGGAGTAGTCCTTTTCTTTATATTTGACCATTCAATCGCTCGTCAACAAGAATCAGGTCAGATTTCCCTCCAAACCAGACTGTGCCCCACATCATTACTCCATTTCCTCCATGTTTCATGTATTGGAATATTGACAGAATTTACTCACATTTGACCAATTTACAGACTACCAAAATTCATAATCTTTGCTCTCAAATTCTCTCGCCCAGTCCATACGCCTGTTCCTGTTAACCTCTGAAATCAATGGCTTCTTTCTTGCGACTCTTCTTTGATAGCCTAGCTCTTTCGGAGTCTTTCTCACCGCATATGGCGACAGATCCATGCTGTTGGTGACATCTTTGACGCTCTGGCGACGGTTTCTGATGACTTCCTTTCTTCAGCGCCCTTTTCGTTTGCTCGGACACGATGCTTGGTCTTCCTGAACGTTCTTCCACACGCCAATGTCATTCTTCATTTCTTCTTTTTATTTTAAAGCGTTTCACTCCAAGCAAGCCGGAAAGCGACTAGCACGCAAGGGGTGACAGAGAATTGGAGTGGGACCAAATAGGAGTGATAGAGGAAAGAATGAAGAGAAGATAGGCGATCTTGACAATATTATTAACCGTTTGATAATTAACCTGGAAAAACCTAGCAATTTTTCGATTTGACTTGCCACACTGGTACCATCCTATAATTTGCCCTCGTTGAAATTCACCCATTCCCTTACTACAAAAATACAAGTCAACTTGTTCATAGATGAGAGTAGCTTGATATTAACAAGGTATAGTCTGAAAAAAAGAAGAAACGTTATTACACAAGCCAAAATTGCTGTAAACAAGGGTGGCTAAAAACTTATCATAGCCCACTGTATGTGTGTGTGGGGGTGTGCGCCATGTGTTTGTGCGTGTGTCTCTTTGTCCATATATGTGCGTGCATGCGCGCGCGTGTGTGTGCGCGCGCGTGTGTGTGCGCGCGCGCACAGGGTAATGGTCATCGGCTCTGAAAGTAGGGGAGGCATACCGGGTTCAAATCCCTGCTGTGTTCATTGCATTCCCTTTCGCGTAGATACCATTGAGGAAAGGTATGTATCCATATCTTCTACCCCAGTAAGGGCTCGGTTGTCATTATTAATGTTATTCGCTTGCATACCCGCACTAGGTGTCTGGTTTGTTGTCGGTGGATCCCAGCGACACCAAATCTTGTCAGATCTCCAGTCTCATCCTCATTATACTTGCCGACCACTTGAACTGCCTTTTCCTGATCAGTCTCAATCTTTCTTAGAATTTCCAGTTTCTCAAGACTGGCCCCCAGTGCTTTTGGCATGATTCCAATTACGTTAATGATTAGGGACTTGGCTATAACCTTCATATTCTCTCGCTTTTTCAGTTCCCGAGCGAGGTCATTGTATTTTTCTATTGTGTACGCGTAGCGAAGGAATTTTCTATGGATTGTTGTCATAGATACCGTTACAATTTGGCAATCTTTTGCACTTATTATTATGTAACAATATTCTTTTAGCTATTTTTTCTCGTTGTTTTCTCTTGTGTATTTTCATATCCCATGCTGCTGTTTGTCTCCCTTCAAAATCCCTTTTTAAATTTTCTTGGATTTTACCCTACAGTTTTTAACCAGTCTCAACCAATCAAATTGATTCTTCCTTGCGTCTGCACCTTTCTTTTTTCTTTCCTTTCCATCGTATCTTTCTTCCATCGCCTCTATATTTTATTTTCTAACTTCCTGTATTTCTTTTCTTTTCTTTCTATCTTTATTTTCTCTTTCTTTCTAATTTATCTCATTCATTAAATTTTCTTTCTTCTTTTTTACTCCGACCCTTCTTTTACCTTTTTACTTTCCTTTCCTTTCTTTCCTTTTTTTCTTCGGTACATTTTCTTTCTTTCTTTCCTCTTTGCAGATATCTTTAATTTTTTTTTCTTATTTTCTATCTTTCTCGCATTCTTTCTTTCCTTAATTCTTTTCGTCTTATTTTCTTCTGTTCCTTTTTCTTTCTGTCCTTTTTTTTTCATTTTCCTTTATATTCTTTACTCTCGTTTTTCCATCTTTCTTTGCTTCATTTCTTTCTACGTTTCTTTTTTTTTTCTTTCTTGTTTTATCTCCTTTCTATCCTTTTTCAGTTTTTCTGTTATATTTTCATATTTTCCTTCCTTCTTTCTTCCTTGCTTTCTTTCTTTTTTCTTTTCCTTTCTTTCCTTCTTTATTTCTCACATTCTTTCTTTCACTATATTTCTTTATTTCTTTTCTCTATTCTTTCTTTCATTCTTTATTTCTTTTCTTTTTTCTTTTCTTTTCTTTCTTACTTCTTCCTTTTATTTTTTTCATTTTCTTTCTATTTTTCTTTTTTTTTATTCTTCTTTCGTCCCTGCCTTTTTTTCTTTCCCCTCCATTGTTACTTTCTTCAATCTCCGCTATATATATATATATATATATATATATATATATATATATATATATATATATATATATATATATAGTTTTCCGGTTATATTTTCATCTTTTCTTTCTCTTTCCTTCTTTCTTTCTTTTTTTTTCTCTTTCTTTCTTTCTTTTTTCCTTTCCTTTCTTTCCCTCTTTATTTCTCATATTCTTTCTTTCACTATATTTCTTTATTTCTTTTCTCTATTCTTTCTTTCATTCTTTATTTCTTTTCTTTTTTCTAATTCTTTCCTTTCTTCTTCTGATCTTCCTTTTCGTTTTTCTCTCTTCTTTCTTCTCTTATTCTATTTCTTGTCATTATTTCTTTTTCTTTTCTTTTCTTTTTTCCTTCCATTTCTTCTTTTTTTAATTTTCTTTCTATTTTTCTTTTTTTTTATTCTTCTTTCGTCCCTGCCTTTTTTTCTTTCCCCTCCATCGTTACTTTCTTCCATCTCCGCTCTATTTTATTGCCTAACTTACTACCTCTCTTCTTTTTTTCCTTCTCTATTTTTTTTAATTGTCTACATCCTTTATCTTTCCTCTCTCTTTTTTTACCCAGTTTATTCTTTCTTCCTCCTTTCTTCTTTTTTTTTTCCTCATTTCGTACTTTCGTTCTTTACTCGCTTCGTTTTTTTTTCTTCTTTTCTTCCTTCTTTTTTTCGTTTCCTTCTTCCACTTATATCTTTCCCACGCATTTTCCTGCCTTTTTTATGCACAAGCTTATTCCAAAATCTACGGGATTTTTATGATGACTACATATTTTCTGCCCACTCGATTATTTCCCATCCTTTGTTCTCAAGTGTTTTGTTTATTCATTGCTGGGCAAGTATTTCTTTTTAGTATTTTCAAACATTTTGCAGATTATTTCAATGTTTGTTCTTCTTGGCGGAAAAAGTCATAAATCAGAAGCCATTTTGATTGGGGGTCGGTGATTGAATTGTGCTCCCCTTGTTTATGCGCTAATTCTCTATTCATAAAACTATGTTAAACACTTTAAATGGGATCGAATTCGAGGGGAGGGGGGCATTGAAGAATATCCCTTCTCGTGTCTCTTATTTTTACGACATTCTTCAGTTCTAATGCTGTTGAATTCTCCTCCTGTCCTAGGTATGACGATAAACTACATCCGCGTCCTGGATATGACGATAAACTACATCCGTGTCCTGCGTAAGACCATAAACTACATCCGCGTCCTGGGTATAACGATAAACTACATCCGTATTTTTTATTTATTTATTTTTGGTTAACCTTGCAGTTCCTCCAACACAGAAGACTTTTTCGAGATCTGAAGCAGATGATTTTACTGATGTTATGAAACCATATATGGAACTCTTTAAAAAAAAATACTATTCCCTGAACCGTCCTGGGTATGACGATAAACTACATCCGCGTCCTGGGTAAGACGATAAACTACGTCCAACAGAAAGCCCTCTGATCAGGAGTTTTTGAGGAGCGTGGACCGAACCTCTTAATTTCTGGTGTTCCCATGTCTACCCTGACCCGGGGTGGTAGCACCTGTTAGGTTCTCAGCTATAGGTAAATAGTTAACCCTAAAACTGGGGTCCAAATACTATGAAAGTATAAAAATTTTAAAGATTTTAATACTAGAAATACTTTGTAAAAAATTAAAAAAAAAACAAACTTATCGGCATTGAGGTTGATATGCAGTAAAACAAACCAAACCAAACCGATGTACGTCCTCATTTCTGTGTGTCTACAGATATCTCTATATTTCTGTGTGTCTACAGGATTCTTTATGTCTGTCTGGTTAGCAGGGGTATTTTTATGATTCCGACTACGAGTTACTTCGTGCCAACAAGATTATGTACAGCGAAACTTTTAGTGTATATTGTTAATAATGTTCAAGCGTTAATTTTATTACCTAAGTTGTTTTTTTTCTACAGTAAGGTTCACCTCGTACAAGGCCCGGAAGCCACTCAAGGTAGAGGAGTACGTTAAGGGATAGTTTATATCGATAGGATGGAAAAATAACGGTTAACTCTAGACTTCAACAATTTGAGATTATAAGGATCGTTGAACCATCCTCTTGGGAGCCTCTTCCACAGAGCAATGGTTCATGGGAAAAATCTGTTCAAGTGGAACATACTTCTGGCTGATTGAATACGGAGGGAACGTGGGTATTTCCTAAAATATAAACGGCCTGGCGGGTCCTTGATGTGAAAGATAGAGATGGCAGAACCAAGAAATGTAGTTTGTCCAAGCATATTACATGGAAGTAACAATACAGCAGTGAAAGGTTAGTCACATCCCACCTATGAAAAACAGGTTGTGGGGCAGTGAAAAATAATTCAAATAACAAGGAGTCTGAGACGCTTTTGAACTCAATGAAGACTGGAAAGTGAGTACTGGACAGCTCCCGCCCAAATATGGCAACTGTACTTTATTTTCGGCTTGATCTGCCTCTTATAAAGGCAGAGGATAGAATGAGAAGTCAGATACTTACTGGAGCGGTACAGGAAGTCGATCATTTAACCTGCATCTTTAGCGATGGATCGTATATAAGAGTTCCACTTGGGGCGGGTGTGAGTTTGAGCCCCAATAGTCTCTCAACGCAAGGAGCCTCCTTGAGGAGACATCCGTTCAGCGTGATCGATTATAAATTATAATTCTCCCTATTTCTGTCTACACGGCCCTATATTTTTGTGTCTCTACACGATTTTTGGTTTTTGCACTTATGTATGTAAACATTGTTAATATAACATGCATATACAGATACCTATAATTTTGTAAATATCCAGGTCCCTATGTTACTGTGTGTCTACATATCCCGATATTTCTGGGGCCTACACGTCCCTATATTTTTGTGTCTACAGTTCTCTGTATTTCTTTGTTTCGACAAGATGCTGTATTTCATTTTGTCTAGAGGTTTCTGTATTTCTGTATGTCTCCAGATCTCTCTCTCTCTCTCTCTCTCTCTCTCTCTCTCTCTCTCGCTAAAGGTATACACATTTCTGTGTGTCTACAGGTTCGTATATTTCTGTGTGTGTACAGGATTTTATATGTCTGTGCTTACAAATCTTTCACTCACTCTGTATCTCTGTCAAGATGACTCCAGATTTCCATGACTCTATATTTCTGTGTGTCTACAGTTTCCAACATTGTTTCGACAAGATCTATATTTTTGTGTGTCTCCAGATCTCTATCTCCCCCCCACTCTCTCTCTTCTCTCTCTCTCTCTCTATCTGCCCGCATGTATTCACATTTCTGTGTGTCTACTTGCCCCCAAATATATCTGTACCTACAAGCCCCTACATTTCTGTGTGTCTACAGGTCACTTTATTTCTCTAGTCAATCCGTTTCAGTCATGTGGCATGCGGGATACACGCTTAGGCCATCATGTATCTTTCGATACATGACTGATGTGGCAGATTTTTTTTCCCGCTGTAGGTTGTCAATTCTTTCTGCGGTAGACCAGTTTCCATCCAAGTTTATAGAACCCTGTCTATCCTGCTATTTACCCATAGCTGGAGGGGTGAAAGAAGAGGATTCGTACCTTTCCAAAGCATATTAGCACAAAGTAAATGTAATGGATTCGATTCCTCAATCCGAGCCGCTATCCATTACTCCACCGTCTTTGTCTCGACAAGATTCTATATTTTTGTATACCTCCAAATCTCCCCCTCTTTTCCTCTCTCTCTTTCTCTCACTCTTCCTGCAACTCTCCACATGCCCGTGTTTCTACAGATCCCCATATTTCTGTGTGTCTACAGGTCCCTATATTTCTCTAGTCTATAGTTCTCTATATTTCTTAGCTTCGACAATTTTTTTGTCTACAAGTTTCCATATCTTTCTCTGATTGCATTTCCCTTGTGTCTACCGACCGCCATATTTCTCTGTGTCTGCACGATGGTGCATTTCCTGCATTGATGTATACAACAGTTGTTTATGTTATGGATTACGATGCATTTCTGTAGTAACAATCTTATAATTTTTTATAGCAATGTCAGTACAATTTTGATTACATTAAACATAAAACCGATTTATTCTGACAGTAACGCTTTCCCTATTATTCTTAATATATTATTTTTTTCCTTTTAAATCGTGAAGAAGAAAATTTTAGGATTTCTTACTCTTGAGCATGCAACAAGCAACTGGCAATGCGTAATTATTTCTTTCTGGAGCCAAATTCCAACTTTTTGAAGCGTTTGTTCTTGTGATTTGTTTATAGTTCTCGCAGCCGCAAGGCAAACTGGAATCTGGATTCTTGTAAATAAAAACTTAACCTTACACTTAAAACCAGGAACAGTGAAAATTACAGCTGAAATTATGAAGAAAGTGGGTTAGGAAAATTTAACACTCGCAGGATATATTGAGAAACAGATTGAGAAATAGCAAGTAAGCTGCCTTTTCACGCCAAGTAAGACAAACCACTAAAACGGAAGGGTTACTGAGTGTGAAAGTATATGTGAAAAAGACAAATATTATTAAGGAGTAAGGACAGTAAAAGAACAGGAATTAAGAAGATAAAAGATAACGATTGACATTACATTTAATTTTTTGAAGATGAAATTTGACAGGAAAGCAAGAAACCGGAAGAGAGTTACACCAGCGAAAAGTGAGAGTCGAGAGAAGAATCTATCTATTTCAACTCTAAATTTATGAGACCTAGCTGCCAATCCAGCACTGCGTTTAAATTCGTAAAGTCGAGGTACCAAAGTGGAAAGTGCATCAGAACTATTATCATAAAAGTATTTATAGAAAACTCTAAGGGAAGCTACATTACGACATAAGGAAAGTGCCTGAAGTCCAGATGCCAGGTCAGGATGAATAAAATTGCTCATTCTTCTTGATACATTTTTTATCTTCTCTTTTTTCCTCATTTCACTCCAAGCAAGGCACGAATGCAAATAGTATGCAGGCGGTTACAGAGAGTGAAAGTGAGAAAAAAGAGTTTGGGGGTGAGGAAAAAATAAAAGATGAACGGGATTCAAGAAGATAGAAGATGGCCATTGACGTTGCATTTAAATGTTTGTAGTTATCAGGGAAAATAGTAAACGGAAGGGAGTTCCACAGTAGGGAAGTGCGAGAAAAGAAAGTGTTGGAGTAGAAGTGGCGGTTATATTTAACTATTTCAACAGTAGAAGGATAGGATCTAGATGCCATTCTAGTAGCGCGCTTGAACCCATATAATCGGGATACCAGGGAATAAAGCTCGTCAGAGCAGTTACCATGAAAATATTTATAGGAAATACAGAGAGAAGCCTCATTATGTCTGTGAGAAAGTGACTAAAGCCGAGATGCCAAGTCAGGATCGATTATATTGCAGATCCTTCTTTGGATTTTGTCAAGAACCTCGATATGAATAGCAGGAGCACCAGTCCAGATATGGCAACAGTATTACATGCACAGACGAATGGTAGATTTGTAAATGTGCAAGATGGACTCTGGCGAGAAAAGCCTTCTGGCACGACACAGTGACCTTAGTTTCCTTGCAGTAGATGCATCTATTGATTTGATGTAGTCGTTCCATTTCAAGTCAGTTGAAAAAGTGAAACCGAGAAGGCGCAGTGTATTGCTCTCCAGGAGTCTAGCATCTGCCATGCTGATGGCGGGCAGGAAAGTTTCTCACTGGTGCTTAAATGAGAACAGTATTGTTTTGGAGGCATTAAATTTACAAGCCATTTCTTGCCCCAGTTAATCACTGATTGAATGTCCTTTTCAAGAGCAGCGCCAGAGATAATTTTTTGAATGAATGGCAGGGTGTTGTCAAAGAAGGATAGTAAATAGTTAAACATTGCTTAGAACTGCAGAGTACAGGAAGTTGTGGATAGGATACGACAGATAGAAGAAGAGATTTGTGATAAGCATTAGTGCAAAATAAAAATAAGCTTCAACCGGAAATCGTATTCAGTTTGAATATACGGTTTGGCATGGCTATAACTGTCATTCAGTCTAACACCTTCGATAGCTGCAAATATGAAAACACGAAAAGATATTTACGATCAGGTAATTTCATTTTTCCTAAAAAAAAATGAAAAACAAAAGCTTTATGCATGATTTGTAAAATTTACTTTCCACTGGGTCTTATGATAAATCATTTTGTCCATAAAGGTGAGATAGAAGATAACACACCATTTAAATGTTGCTTCACGGCGATTTTGTCAGGATAGATGTGTGCCTATCTGTGCCTGTATATACTTCTTTGGGCCTATCCCTGTCGGGGAGGTAATAAAGGTAATGTGTGCGAGTGTATGTACACGTGTCTGCGGACGATTTAAGAGATGGATAAAACCTGAGTTGATAAAAAATTGATATAAAGGAACGTATCTCTCTCTCTCTCTCTCTATATATATATATATATATATATATACATATATATAGATATATATATATATATATGCATATATACATGCATATATATATACATACATATATATATATATATATATATATATATATATATATATATATATATATGTATATGTTAAGATTAAAAATAATATTACTCTACTTTGTATTCAGCCCTCTTAAATTAAATGTTACGAACGCTGGAATGGTACTCTATTCGTTCTCATCTTACCTGAATATATATATATATATATATATATATATATATATATATATATATATATATATATATATATATATATATTGTAACAGCAATTAGTTTAAGATTTGAACCGTTGTGTCTTAGAAATGATTAAAAATATCTAACTCAAATTTTCCGAGGTTTTTATAACTCTATTGGAATCTGCTTTGAGCAATAAGAATTTACATGCTTAAAAGAAGAGACGTCATGAAATCGATGATAAAAGAAAACATGTTCATCATTAATTAGTCTTAGCTAGTAGTGAAATAAAGTTCAAATATATATATATATATATATATATATATATATATATATATATATATATATATTATTCCAGCATAATTTTCCAGCTTATTCAAGATGATCTTCGCCCACTCTAACCTTCTAACTTTATGCCCTATAGTAACAAGGTGCCTCACATGTTTCACGTACGATTTATTTTTCAAGTCTTTTTTCACAGTTCTTTGGACTGATGTAGGTAAAATTCCTCGTACATGTGCCAAAAGGCTTATGGATTGAGTTGGATCTTTTCTACTTGATCCCTTTAGCTTTAAATAAAATGATGACCCCTCTTCTTGTTGTGACCTCCTGATCCAGTTTTCTTCTCTACCATTCCCTCTTTTTAAACTTATTTAGCGTTCTTTTGATGGTCCTGGAATGAACTTTAAAGATGGGAGCCAGAGTATGAATACTGGTAGCATTGCTGAAGGCAAGAATGATCTTTTTCCTCTCACCATTGCTCATTTGGGAAGACAGTGGTGCTGACACAAAACAATTTTAACCTATTCTGGCTGAATAACTCAAGGGTGTTTTCCGTGATTCTTACGACAAATCGTGTCAAGAGGGCTAAACGTTTTATCTGAAAATCAGGGAAAAGAAACCCATTTTAGTGCTTTGTTGGATATAAAACATTTTGTGGGATGGATATTTATGCTGTTACACGATTTGGACAATTTTGCTATTAAACCAGATATATGTATATATACATTACATTCACTTACGTGCTAATACCCTTGGGAAAGCTGTGAATCCTCTTCTTCTCCCTCCAGCTATGTGTAAATAGCAGGAAAGACGGGGTTCTATAGCCTTCGATGGCAAATGGTCTAGGAGAAGGAAAACTCTGAATTCAAAACTTCCGTAGGGTCGTTTGGGGACCTTGTGGCACGTAGTGCACCAGATCTCTGTATTTGGCCCTTCAAAATGTGTGGTTGGTTTTGCACAATTCCTTCAGCACTATAATCAAATCATATATACTTATGTCTGGGCTGTTAGTTCCTAGAAACTGAGCTGCTTGACCCTCATACGTCGAATCGACAGGAGAGTCCACGACACACACACACACTCACACATACATACATACATACATACATATATATATATATATATATATATATATATATATATATATATATATATATATATTTACAAAGGCCCGCAATATCTGATAAAGTTTTTTATTACATCTGTAATTTTCAAAATCCTTTTTCTCCCGCAAAAAGTTGCATTCCATCCTGAGGACGCTTATTATTATAAGGGGCCAAACCCGTAACTGAAAAAGTTCTTATACTTTGTCTTATAATTTCCATAATATATATATATATATATATATATATATGTATTTAGGTTGGTTGGTTCGTTGGGTTTTATGGTATATCAACCACTGTAGGTCATTTAATGCCAAATTAAGTTTATATATATATATATATATATATATATATATATATATATATATATATATATATATATATATTAAATATACAGTACAATTAAACGTATTGCTGGCTACATTATTTTTTTCCAAATAAACGTATAGCTGGCTACATTTGTTTCAAAAACATATAGCTGGCAACATCATTGTTTTCAAAAAAAAAACGTATAGCTGGCAACATTATTGTTTCAAAAACGTACAGCTGGCAACATTATTTTTCTGAAAACACTATCTGAGGCCTTCCTTGCTGTTGGACGTAGTTTATCGTCATACCCAGGACGCGGATGTAGTTTAACGTCATACCCAGGACGCGGGTGTATTTTAACGTCATACCCAGGACCCGGGTGTAGTTTAACGTCATACCCATGACGCGGGTGTAGTTTAATGTCATACCCAGGACACAATTATGTATTTAGCAGCAATCCCTCTTTTATATAAGTTTCGTTAAAAAGCGACTGACAAGGTATTACTGTTAAGTTTTTTTTATTTAATTTTTCTTGTCTTCTTATAATTTTCTTTCTTTTCTGGACGTAAATTATATGTTCTGTATATTATATTTCTATAACTCTAGATACAGACATAAAAAAAAATCCCTAGATTCAATTTTAAGTAAAAAATAAAATCATCCTTTATAATGGTTTAATGTATAGCCTAAAGCGCTCGCACGTAGAGAACATTTGGACAATTTCTACATAACTGCCTGCTTCTCTTTTGTTACAAGAGCTCCCGGATATTTGAGTTTTTCTTTGCCCTGTGACCTGTCTATATGTACAGGGGATCGTATATTGAAATATGTTTAATATAAAACACACAGCCTCGTACACATAATGATTTCGGTTTGAACGAAATCACCTTGAGTCACTTGAAATTGGTTCCATTAAAAGGTAAAACCATTTGCATAACTATACACAGAACAATCCTTCAAAGCGAACGTAGCAACATTCGAAAGTACTCAGAGGAAAAAAATAAGTTATTATGAATTTTAGCCAAATCACTGATAACACAAAACAACTTATTCGAAAATTTGAAAGATTTCATTAAAAAAATATGACAGACTGAATTTTCCCGTATTAGATAATATACGAATCCCGTAACCCATCAGGGTCGTGGGGGTACCATATGCGCTGAAACCGCAGTAGAAGTGGTGTTTTCGGGAAAAGATAACCTGACAGAGCCCAACCCAATCCAGGCCGGTTTCCAATTTAGAGTTTCCTTTTCCTGCATCGGTTGCAACCCATAGCTATAGAACCCAATCTATCGTGGTATTTAGCCATAGCTGGGGGAAGAAGAAGTGGATTCATATCTTTCCCAAGAATCTTAGCACGTAAGTACATGTAAGTGAACTCAGCTCTCCGATTTCTCAATCCCAGCCGCTATTCATTACTCCACTGTTCCTCATTATATATATATATATGTGTGTGTGTGTGTGAAAATATATAGAAAATAGGAAAGAACTGGTTAGGTAAATAATCCAAAGTTCTTTAGTATTTTTCTTATTATTTTTTTAAAATAGTGCTCGATACAAAAGTAGAGCATATATATATATATATATATATATATATATATATATATATATATATATATATATATAAAGTGAATTTAAGGAACTCGGCCAGAACTCAAACAAGGCCCAGTGACCTCTCTTTCTAAGCCGCTAAGTAAAAGTACATCCTGACATAGATGGGAAAAATATGTCAGAACCTATAGAGAATATATATATATATATATATATATATATATATATATATATATATATAGAGAGAGAGAGAGAGAGAGAGAGTGATAAGGTGAGAGAGAGAGAGATAAGGTGAGAGAAAGAGATACTTGATAGGTCCTAACATGTTTTTTTCATCTATGTCAGGATGTACTTTTACTTAGCGGCTCGGAAAGCGATGTCGCTGGACTGGGACTGTGTTCGAGTTCTGGTCGAGTTCCTTAAATTCACTTTCGCACAAATACCATTAGGAAAGTGATAAATCCATCTTTTATCCCCTAAAGCCATGGCTTAAATACCAAGTTAGACTGAGCTAGTTAGTCGTGTTTGGCAACCAGTTTAGCAGAAGGACAAGTTTAAATTATGAAAAACAACCACCTGAAGCTGTATATGGAAGGTGAGACATGTTCTGAAGAAAAACAGGATAGATTTCAACAAGTATGTATAATCCATTAAGAGCGAAATTAAAAAGGGTTCGTCGAGCCAGTTAATTGCATCTGGTCTAACGAACCCTGTTTTCAAGGTGAAACGTAAGTAGATAAGGTAACATTTTTATATAAGTTCTATTTAATTTTATATAATCGATATTTAATATCAAGCACCTTTGCTAATATTTTACAAAGGGGTGACTATTAGTATCAATTTATTTCGTTCGTCAATTCATATCGAGCAAAGTTGACCCGACCCGTGCTACTCCTAATGATATTGTAATGACGATCTCATTGAAATATAGTTTACTCACACAAAGATTTGTTGAAAATTTATTAAGCATCTCCATTTAACATACGAACGGCATATTTCAGGCTGTCCCCGGTTTTTGTGTTATCTCGTTTGAAGAATGTCTCTATAATAAAAAGAAAAAAATCATTGGATGCACAACCGTTACATTATCGCACCAACTAACTTAAAATTTATCCTAATATATTTAAATTAAATCGCTTCTGCCCCAGAATCACAATATCAAAACACAGGAAAAATATTTACGAATTACAAAAAAAGAAATACTGTATTATATAATGTGTAAAAAAAAATGACGTATTTTAGAAGAATTAAACATAAAATCTAACAGTAAGCGTGATAAATATATTTCATAACTAAGAATAAAAGAAAACGACACAGATCAAACAGACAGGCGATGACGCTATACTTTAATAAAAATCATCAGGATATGTAAAGATATGATATTTTGAAAACAATAAAAAAAAACTTTGGTGTTACGCAGAAACGTAGACACAGAACATAAACCAGCAGAGAAAACGTGGAGAGAAGTTTAATAAAAGACAATAATAATATAGTATCACATATTTCAGTTTTCCTTACGTGTAATACTCTGTCAAAATGACGGCAGACACCTACACTGAAATCAGACGGCTATCTAGAAGAAAATGCCAAGAGTAAACCTCCGATCACTGGACATTCTTATCAACGTCTCACTTGGATGTGCTACGCGCTGTGCACCTTTGGTTTAAAGCGCACGTCATGCCTGATAGATACTAACTTATTTCCTGCAACCATAGCGTCCTGGGTATGACGATAAACTACATCCGCGTCCTGGGTATGACGATAAACTACGTCCAACAAAAAGGCTTCAGATAATGTTTTCGGAAAAATAATATTGCCAGCTATACGTTTTTTGGAAAAAATAATATAGCCAGCTATACGTTTTTTGGAAAAAATAATGTTGCCAGCTATGTTTGATAGTACTGTATATTTAATATATATATATATATATATATATATATATATATATATATATATATATATATATATAAGTGAACATAGAAGTCAACACTTAGAGGCGACAGTCTGTTTCATGCTATATGCAATCGTCAGGCCACATGTCATTTTTATATTTACACACGCTCTATCTCTGATATTGAGCACTTTATCCCATAAATATAGCACACCTTAAGACTATATTTCTTTATATATATATATATATATATATATATATATATATATATATATATATATATATGTATGTATGTATGTATGTATACCTTAATTTGGCATTAAATGACCCACAGTGTTTGATATGCCATAAAACCCAACCAACCAACCAACCAACCTGCAACCATATGTGGGACATATTCTACTAGTCGAGCGAAAGCGAAACGATGTGTGAAGCTCTCCAATCTGTATGATCTTCAAATAACAAAGATTCGTACTTTGCACGAGAAATAATGTACTGAGATGCATCCAATTTCTTATTTATTTTTATCGTAGTGATAATCGATGTTTCTTTGGCACATTCTCAACGTTTGTTTTGTACCCACGTTAAGATCTTCCTGTATTTTATCATATATCAATATATATCGATATATGATATCATATATATCATATATATGACTTTTCAGAACATTCATAACCTGGAATTATGTGATCTGCATCGGTTATATATTATTAGTTTCTTCAATTTGTCTTTGAGAGATGTGTTTAGAATTCCATATATGGCTTTATAAGAAACACACACAAGCAAGCACCATGTTATATATATATATATATATATATATTTAAAAATATTTTTTGTGGTACAAAACTTTATTACGGCGTTAAAAACAAGAATATTTTTACATTGGACCATGATGTTATTAAAATAAAATACCAGCCGACCGGTTTCGCCCCCTCTCTTCAGAGCTGTAAACGGGGGAAAAATTATGAAAAAGGAGAAAAAAAATAAAAAAAATTATATGGGTGACGTGAATCAACGGAAGGGACAGTTGTAACACCTAATGATGCTAGAGACCCAGAAGAGCAAGCCGAAGCAAACAATCTCTCTGTTTACAAAGAGAAGGTCGCCCAGACCTGATAAACAGCGTATCCAACACCTTCAGGTGAAACAACGAGTGTGAAGTGATTGTTTGCTTTGGGTATTAGCACGTAAGCACGTAAATGAATATGATCGATTCGAATGGAATTCAAATTCGGTTCTCAGATTCCTCAATCCGAGCTGCTATCCCCTACTCTGCCGTGTGTGTTTGTATATATATATATATATATATATATATATATATATATATATATATATATATATATATATAGAGAGAGAGAGAGAGAGAGAGAGAGATACGAGCTGAATTTTGAGATACAAGCGAGTTTCAATCAAGACTCCGCAGTACACGCGTTCACCTCTGCTCTGGAAGGTTCTTTGTTGTGTTATGTCTTTTTTACCTTTATTTTGCAAAATTTCTTTAGTGACACCGTGTCCAACGAAGAAAATACGTGAAAAGAGCAGTAGTGAATTTTTAGGGGTCTAGAACGGATTGGAAATATTCCCATTAATTTTAATGCTAAAAACTGATTTGAGATACGAGTCTTTTGAGTTACGGTCTTAAAACAGTTTAAACTCGTATCTCATTATGGTATATGATTAATACAAATAGTAAATTTGTGACTTTGCTGATTGAGGTTTATTCAATATCTCTCAGAAATAACAGCGTTTTTAGAGCATATATATATATATATATATATATATATATATATATATATATATATATATATATATATGTTCTCAGACATAACGGCCTGAGTAAGCCTCATTAATATTATCAGTGTTCACTGATTTCTTTTTACAGTCTCCTCTCAGAGACGCCCCTCTTCCCCATAACCATTGACCCTATTCCATGCCGTTGTCTCGTTGTAATCCAGGCATCAATAATCTGAGCACATCTGGGTCATTTCGTAGTCGGAAGTCCCAGCCAATTCTCTTTTGAACCGAACATTGGGATCCGGCATTCCGGCGCATGCGCAACAACGCCGCCCAAATCTGGTAAAAGGCTCCAGGCCTACTCGCCTTTATTGAAGGAGTCGACACCGGAAATGGACTTTGAAATGCAACTGGCCTGAATGTTTATCTGGTTGATTCACACAGACAAACGAAGGATTATACTCCAAGGCCCGCCAGCTGCCTTTTTCTTTTAGCTATTTCGGTCAGGACAACTTCCGTTGGATATTACAGTTCGCCTGTCCGATTGTGTGGGTCTGTTTGGTCGAAGCAGAAAACTATGTCGGCACATGAATGGATATTTGCCTGAAGTGTGACTCTTTGTTTGAATGCTCCAACGCGTCTTGCCATTTTATATTGACATGTTTCTGAAAAGAACTATATATATATATATATATATATATATATATATATATATATATATATATATATATATATATATATATATTCCTTGCATATATTCTTCGAGTCAACCAACGACTATGTGTTTCCTTGTGCCATTGAAGTATTTAACCACTTGGAACCGACTGACGAGATAGCTTGCAAATGATTTCGTTTTTCTTCGAAGAGTTAAAAATAAAAATTGTTAAAATCCTGGCCTTGGAGTATTAATAAACTTCGCCACGTCTAACACACGATCACATAAAAGAAATTCCCAGAGAGAATCGAATTCTTCAATCGAAGTAAAGTAGGCATCATTTAAAATTATTTAATTAGCTTAGCCAATTTTGTCAAAGAAAAAACGATAAATCTGTCGAATAGTTCAGTAATTTTTAATCATCATAACACTAACGCACATGTTTTCATACGGCTTAACCTTCCGAAGTGTAACGAGTGAAATCAATATGACTACTTAAAATTGTTATATAACTAAGGTTAGATGCTACAAATATAAGGGACCTAGTGTGGATTATGTTTAAAACTTAGTGTGGATCGTGTTTAAAACTTATAGTCAACTGTAGTAGCAGCTCAAAAGCTCATTACTAAAGCTGATGTATCCTTGTTTGTAAAATCATGACCCTTCAGCCGAACATGACTCTATACAATGTTATTTTTATTGATATCTCTAAATTGTAAATCTCCAAGACTATTTTGGGAAAAGAATATTTTTATGGTTTCTATCTACCCGACACATAATTTTGAGTTCAAGCATCTCCTGCCAGACTGGTTGCCCCAACCAAAGATAGACAGCTTAGTTTACCCAGAGCTGGCGTTGGTCAGAACAGATAGATTCACGCATTTTGCAAGACAATTAGCCCAAAATGAAAGCAAATGCCTTGGTCACAGTTTGTACTCAGATCATCTATTCTACGTCAACAAACGCTATACTGCTCCCACATCGAAGATCTTGCCTACTGTACGAATCTAAGAGAAATAAGTAAAAAGCTAAAACAGCTTGTATAATATGTACAGCATTTATTGTATGGGAAGTTACTGACGGTAAGCACCCAGGTTTTCAATTGTAAAACAGACACCCCGCAAAAGAACGCCAGTAAACTTTGTACTGACCAACTGAGAACACGTGTGTAATACAATCAGCTTCAAAAAGTAAAGGGAGTTTATTGTTTAGATCAAGCGTTGACATTGCAGAGACTATATCTGTTCTTTTTTGTGTGTGTTATGTCCCTCGAGGACGAAGGCAATCATAGCTCTCCACAACTTACTTGCTTACATTGCTCTAAACAATGTTTGACATTTTCCCATTAGTCCATGGTATGAAGATGAACTACATTCTGCCGCAAGTGCTCTGTCCACTGTCTTCAATGCCCGCTTATATATACATATATATATATATATATATATATATATATATATATATATATATAGGGGGGGCGGTCATTGAAAATGACTGAAAGGGCGCTGTTCTTCAGTTATTTTATTATATTTTTTATTGCAAACATACAAAGGATTTCGTTTTTTTAGACATAAAGCGTAAGAAATGTCCAAATGATCTTTGGACCCGAGCGTCCGCCAAAACAACCGTTGGAATAATACAACAGACTACCCATAATACAATACAATAGACTATCCTCAATGGATCATTAACCTGTATATATAAATAATCGAGCGAAAATACAACGTATTTTGTCCATGACTATTCCGCACGTTGACAATACAAAATCTACCAAAATGTGATGGAGAGAAAAAGAAAAAAAGTATACAGATGATTTCGGCTAGATTGAGAAAAAATATTTTTTCTAAAATATATTATTTAAAAAATTTTGAAAATACCGGCTCTCTGGTTTTGTGCGCATGTGTAGACGTGGTACTGTCAACAAAGCCCAGCCCGACGAAATCCTAAAGGATGAAACTGTTTGTTGATATATAAAATTATACAAAATTATATATCATTATATCACTTATATATATATATATATATATATATATATATATATATGTGTGTGTGTGTGTGTGTTTGTGTCTGTGTCTGTATATATATATATATATATATATATATATATATATATATAGAGACAGGTATATATATATATATATATATATATATATATATATAGCATTTATTTAAAAAATATAACAAAAACATGTTATAGCATCACTACATAAGCAGCCATTTCGTTTCAACACTTCCTATATATATATATATATATATATATATATATATATATATATGAAAAATTTCTCAGAGTTAACCTGTAGAAAAAGACAATATTTAAAAATGTAAAAGACAATAGGAAAACTGTAATATTAGCCGACACGTTTCGTCCAATGTGGACTTTTCCAAGCCAAAAACGGAATGAATTTATTAAAACAAAATAACTGTTAATAACAAAACAAAAATCTCCTTAGCAAGTCCTTTTATTTGTTTGAAGCTGATTGCATAATATAATAACGTTTTCTAAATTCTTCCAGTTGCTATTGACATTTTTGTTTTGTCATTAACAGTTATTTTGTTTTAAAAAATTCATTTCGTTTTTGCCGGGCTGGCATTCAAACACTTAATTTCTCAATCCTTCACGGAGATAGTCAACTTCCCCACGCGTTTTGCCCCCAACCTGGCAGATAAGGCCTCCCTTCTCGATCTGTGTTTTACCTTCCTCCCCGAATCCTGTAGCGCCACACAGCTCTGCCCTCTTGGTAACTCCGATCATGCCCTGGTATCTGTTAACATTTCCTTCAACTCCACACCCCGCAAAGAACCTCCCATTACTAGAACCTCGTTCTACTACCAACGATCTGATTGGGACTCGTTCCGTGACTTCCTCCGCGATGTCCCCTGGGATGTTGTCTTTACACTCCCTGTCCATGAATGTGCTTCTGAGGTCTCATCTTGGGTTAAAGCTGGAATCAACGCTTTCATCCCCTCAAGGAAATTTAAGGTCAAGTTGCACTCCTCTCCTTGGTTCTACGCTGCTTGCTCAGCCGCCATTGCCCATAGGAACCACTTCTTTCACATATTTCGTAGCGACATGTCGGACTGCAATAGACGTCTCTTTGCCTCCGCCCGTAGCCAGTGTTAGCGTGTCCTCAATGAAGCTAAGACAATATTTGCTGCTCGGATGAGGGAGCGTATTACATCTCGCAAATTTGGCTCCAAAGATTATTGGCGGCACTGCAAGAGTGTCCTGAACAATAGAAAACCCTCCATACCTCCTTTATTCAACCAGTTCGAGGTCTTGACCTCCTCAACCGACAAGGCTGAATGCCTTGCTCGGAAGTTCTCATATAATTCGACGCTCGACTTCACCGGTGTACCCATACCAGACTTCCCTCTAAGAACTGAGGCCCTATTGAGCGGCTTACGCATAACCCCGTCATCAGTACTGGGTATTATCTCCAAATTAGACCCCCACATGGCTAGTAGTGGAGATGGCATACCAGCCATTGTCTTGAAGAAATGCGCGCCTGAGCTAGCACCCGCCCTCTCTAAACTGTATAATTACTGCCTCAAGGAATCCTGCTTTCCTGACTGCTGAAAGTCCCTATCCATTATTCCTGTCTTTAAGAACTCTGGAGACCCCTCTTTGACCCCTCTAATTGCCGTCCTATTAGTCTCCTACCCCTCTTCGGCAAAGTCTTCGAAGCCCTAATCAACGCAGAAGTGGTTAACCACCTTACCGCACTCACACAAGCAATATGGTTTCCGCTACTCCCGTTCTACAGCTGACGTGCTTACGGCCATCACTGAAACCGTCTACCAAGCACTTCAAAATAACAGTGAGGGTCGTGCCGTGGCCCTTGACATCTCCAAAGCGTTTGATAGGGTTTGGCATGTCGGCCTTCTTCGTAAGCTCCAGGGTTACGGTATTACTGGTCGACTGTTTGACCTAATACAATCATTTCTGTCAAACCGAGAATTGAAGGTCGTTCTCAACGGATTCTCCTCCAGTTCCTATCCCACGAACGCAGGTGTTCCCCAAGGCTCCATCCTTGGCCCCACACTTTTTCTTATTTTCATCAACGACCTTCCTGACGCCATAGGTTCCCAAGTTGGCATCTACGCGGACGACACTACAATTTACTCCTACCTCAAAAACAAATCTAGTGTCGCTGTCAAAACTAACCTGGCCGTGCGTCTTCAAATGGACCTCCAATCGGTTGTTAACTGGGGCAACAATTGGATGGTCAAATTTAACGCCTCAAAAACTAAACTACTCTCCATTAACCACCATAGAGATCCTTACCTGCCCCCTATTAGAATGTCTGATAGTCAACTTCTTCAGAGCAACTCCCTGCGTCTGCTCTGTCTCACGTTGACTGCTGACCTGAGATGGAACAAATACATTGAGTCAATTGCATCGTCCACCGCGAGGAAAGTTGGCTCTCTGTGCCGCGCCAGGAAATTTTTCTCCCCTGAATCGATACTTCAAATATACAAAACGACCATTCGCCCTTGCGTGGAGTATTGCTGCCATATATGGTCTGGGGCACCTTCTGTTTACCTCGGAGTTCTTGACAAGATCCAAAGACGGATATGTAATGTGATTGGCCCTGATCTGGCGTCTCGCCTGCAGCCACTATCTCACAGACGCGCCGTCGCCTCTCTCTGTCTCTTCTACAAACACTTTCATGGTAATTGCTCCGATGAGCTGCTTTCACTGGTTCCCAGTCTCCATGAATTCAAGCGCCCTACGAGGCTAGCATTCCGCTCTCACCCTTACACTGTAGAAACTTTTAAATGTAGCCGTCTCTTCTACTCCAATAGCTTCATACCCCGGACCTCTCGCCTGTGGAACACCCTTCTCAATTACTGTTTCCCTGATAGCTATGATCTCCAACTATTCAAATGTAATGTCAACCGACATCTCCAGTTACCTTGATCTACACACTATCCTTCCCTTCATCCTTTCTTCTATCACTCCTATCTGCTCTTGCTCCAAATCTTCTGCAACCCCCCTTCATCCTAGTGGCTTCATGCCTTGCTCGGGGCGCAATGCTTAATATATATATATATATATATATATTTAGCTACCTCCACTTTTGGCAAAAATCAAATAATTGTCGGATTTTAATGAAACTTTCAGGACTTATTCAGAAATGAATTAAATTATTTTGGAAATTTTATTTTTTAGAAAATCTTGTTAAAAAGAGATTTTTTTTAACATGTTTCCACCCACTTACATATTTTCATGAAATTTCGAGAAATTAAATCTTCAAGCGCGGGATTTGTTTTATTAGTTATAAACAGGACTCTTTGAAGAAAGTAAATCACCAGTTTTTTTTTGTAAAACAGTACCCCATATCATAGAAAATCTGCTCTGAATTATAAAAAAAAAATGTAAAAACTATGACATTAATTAATTAGAAAAGCTTTCACCTGTTTTTTATAAATACGTTATACTAAGGACATTATTTTGTGAAGAAATAAAATTTTTTCGGTGAATAATGTATTTTTTACAAATTTAAAATTTTTTTTTCATTAACTTCTTAATACTTAAAAAATCATTTAAAATTCTTTATTGCTTTCAAGCACGTAATGCAATGATAACGTTAATGAAAAAGTAAATTTACGAATCGAAATTTGAAAAGCAGATAACAGTCGTTTGAACACAAATATTTTAAAAATAATTTTTAAAAAGATTTATTGAAAAAAACGTTCATAATTTCTACGTATGGAAATGTATACACGACATAATCCTTTAAAAAATTTAAACAATTATCTAATTAATAAAAATCTTTAAATAATTATCTAATTAATAAAAAACTTTAAATAATTATCCAATTAATAAAAAACTTTAAATAATTACCTAATTAAGAAAGTATGAAATAAAAAATGGATATTACATAATTGCTGAATAAAAATGTTAATATTTAAAAAGTACTAGTTGAAAACGAAAAACCGCGTTCGCTTACTTTGCAAAAATTGTCAATTTTGATCATCCATAGTAATCTGTCATTACCTCGTCACAATCGAGCGTTTTTTAATCGTGATATGCTGCTTTTTTACGTGACCTAATGGAGGTACCTATATATATATATATATATATATATATATATATATATATATATATATAATTCATTCATTCATTTAAACCAGATTTCTTTCATATTTCTTTCTCTTATTCCCACTAGGTGTCACGGATGGTGTGAGATATTAACTTAGATATTCAACAGTCACATTACTCGCGTACTTAATATACAAGGAAATCATAAGGAAAAGAAGTGCACGAAAAATGAGAAAAAACGTGAATATTAAAAATAATATATAAGGAAGCAGCAAGAACGAATAACGAAAGATATGAATGAAGAGAGGAAGAAAATATAGTGAGTATGAAAGAGAAAAGAAAAGTAAGAAAAAGAGGTGTACACAAAAATGTAAAAAGTGTAAAGTTTAAAAGCAACAAAAAAAAAATTAATAATTCTTTAAAAGAGAAAGAAGTAAAATAAATTGCTGGATAATGAAAAGAGAAAAGAAAGAGAGAAAGAAAGAAATGAAAATGTTGAAAATATAGATAACCAAAGAATGAATCAAATAAGAAAGAATGAACGAAAGAAAGAAAGAAAGAAAGAAAGAAAGAAAGAAAGAAAGAAAGAAAGAAAGAGTAAACAAACAGAAAGAAAAAGGGGAAAATTTAAAAGAAATTTATCGAAAGAAATATAGTAAGTATTTCTTAAAATAGAAACAAGAAAAATAGATATTGAAGAAAAAAATAAATAAAGAAAGAAAGAAAGAAAGAAAAATAGAAAGAGTAAACAAACAGAAAGAAAGAAAGAAAAAGCGGAAAATTTAAAAGAAATTTATCGAAAGAAATATAGTAAGTATTTCTTAAAATAGAAATAAGAAAAATAGATATTGAAGAAAGAAAGAAAAAAAAGAAAAATAGAAAGAAAGAAGGAAAGAAAGAAAGAAAAAGAAAGAAATAAAGAAAAACAAAAAGAATGAAAAATGTTAAAATAAAAAAAACGAACAAAATAAATTAAAATAAAAGAATGAATAAATAAAGAAAAGAAAGGTAAAAGGAAGAAAACAAAAGAATACTGAACGGAAAAAAGAAAGATAAAGGTTACAGATAAATACAGAATGAAAGAGAGAAGGAAAAATAGAGAAAAAGAAAATCAAGATAAACGGGAATATAAAGAAAAATGCCAAAAATAAGAAAGAAAGAAAGAAAGAAAGAAAGAAAGAAAGAAAGAAAGAAAGAAAGAAAGAAAGAAATAAAGGGGAATAGGCAGATTGAAGAATGAAAGAAAGAAGAAAGTAACAAACTGAAGCAGACGAAAGAAAGAAAGAAAGAAAGAAAGAAAGAAAGAAAGAAAGAAAAGTAAAAGAAGAAAACTGTTGTGTGTTCTGAGAAGATTGGATGTTTCAAAAATGGGAAAACTCAAAAATGCTCGGGAAGAAATGCTTTGATTATTCCATGGCTTCAGGGATGCAATGGAAAGTGCCGAAAATATCCGTTAATGTGCTGAAAGCTATCTCAGTACGAGCCATCAGCGACAAATTTCTTATGACTCATTGGCCACGTGACGATCTTATTTCTCTGGAAACTCATACAATATTCACTAACACATTACTTCTAAACATGTCCTCTCTAATTCAGCTGTAGCATTACCCCGAGTGTGCAGAGTAGGAGAAAGGTGGATGAAAGTTTCGAAATTACAAGTCAAAAAATAGAATTTCCTGTAGCGCTGCGTCTTGAACTAGTAACTTGTTCGCAGCTACTTGCGTGATCGACTTGGCTGGATGCAGAAAAAGCGACGTAATCGAAAAGTGAACCCATTGTCGAGAAATCTTGGATGGCGAAATATGGTCAATGGAACCATTCAAGCCTATTCAAACAGCGAAACAGGACCACTGCTACTAGACTTTGGAAATTGGGAAAGAAAAAAGTGTTGAATAGAACTCGCTCTTCGTAACGCTCGCCATTGAGGGCAGGCTGAAGATTTAAAAAAATACTTCCTCTTTTATGGAACTTGATTATGAAAAGTAAATCACAAGACTTAGTAACCTACACTTATTTCAGGCGATAGTATTTTGGTCGGGACTGATCAGAAATAGATAAGTGTGGCCTAACTGCTTTCTTTTGCAATGCCCATATTGAAGGGCCATTCTCTTATGCCAATCTTGATTAATGAGCATCGCCAAATAAGGCAACGTCTGTTATTTTAAATAGTCCTTTCCCCATAAATATTACGATGCTGCTAATATATCTGTGTTC
>OZ010596.1:24784949-24807449 GCA_963932145.1 Acanthosepion lycidas
GAGAAGGTGGGAGATTAAAACTTAACAGGGAGAAGTTTTAGAGAGGTGAGTCAAAGACGGTTTAAGTGAGAGAAATATGAATGTTGTATCATAATGCCGTCCTGTATATATGCATCGCAGAGGTTTAAGAAGTCCATCTCCAGTAAATAAAAGGAGGGCAACCTATCAGATAGATGATTGCAGGCTCGCGAAAAATAATCATTTAATTTAATGTTTTTATTTCCTGTCGATACCGTTGTCACACTTGACCCCCTTTGCAGATACTTCTCTTTCATTGCTGCTGCAGCTGAAGCCTTGCTATCGTCCCTCTTCCTTTAATAATGAAACGAATGTTGTATTTATTTTATACTGGGCCTACAGATCAGGCATTCTTTTGTGAATTTGGGGGCCTAGTAATCGTGAGTTCAATCCCTGTCTCGGGTAGTAGAGAGTTAGACTCACTGGAAACGGGACGAACAATGACCGAGCTTTACTAAAGAAAACAAGACGAGATATATGTAAGTATGGACAGCGAAACAGGTGCAGTATACCTTTGTAGATTAAATAAATGGATCATCTCGAATCTGAGGATTACACAGATGGACAGACACCTGAAGAAGCCCGGTGGGCAAAACGACCGAAACGTTGTGATAATGAAAACAGAGATGTGAATATTAGTCCAAAAGTAAATAATCATCTATTCTTTTCTGAGCCGTGAGTTCCTTTCATTGAAACAGTACTTTATGCAATCATTATCCAGCCATTAAAAATCTAACAACACTATCGTTTAGAGCAGCAGGCATTCGTATGTCAGTTTTCCGTGCTAAAAGTGACGTGAGTCCGAATCAGAGTTGGGCCCGGTTCTGTACCTGACAGCTTTGAGGGTACCTTCTGCATCAACCTTCGGGGCGCTTATAGCTCTTGATTTTATGAAAAGACACCGAGTAAGAAAATAAATGTGTTATCTCTTAGGGTGAACCAAAGTATAAACTGGGGTCACCACAGATCAGCTCTTCTTAGGTCACAATTACTGATGGATATTGAAACCGATTCTGACCAATGATATTTCTGGGTGCGAATCATATACTACACTATGAAAACACTACAAAAGACATGAGCTTTTAAAATAACTTTTTTAATAACATATAAGTTATTATTAGTTTATTTAATTGTAATTAGTTTTTATTATACTTTAGTCTATAATTAAAAATTGGTCGCGTTTATACTTGAATCCACATTGGCCGTGTCTATATTTGAGTCTAGAGAAAAAAGCTTGATTTGATTTATATCTTTTTTATACTAAAAAAAAATCACTCAATACAAGACTTGAGAGCCACTCGGAGGTAGAGTGTTGCAGTTAACAAAATGGTAATGCTTAATGAGTACTACAGAATGCGTAAGCCAAGTTTAGAACGGTCTGTAATTGCCCGTTTGCCTCGTGGGCGTGGTATTCTGACAGTGATGTATTGCCTTTGTCTGGGTTTTGAATATAAGATGAAACCAGCGTGAATTCAACACAGGGCAGCAAGAATTCTGAAGCGTCGATACGCCTCCCACACACAGATTAACGAACGGCTAAAACCACTCGCGGAGAGAGTGTCTCACCACGTGTGGTTTTAGCCAACGTCATTCCTCCCGCTGCCTCTTAGAACTCAAGTTGTCACTACTCTCGCCTAATAAAACGAATAACAAAAAGAAATGGGTCTCTTTCGTTTATCCCGTTTTATGTAGTAGAGTGGACACACTCAGAGATGACACAGAACGCAACACGAGCAGCGTCATATGAATGGAAGTAAAAGGGTTCAGAAATGAAGATTATCAAGATATTGAGCCTTGACTTGAAGACGTCAAGACTAGAGTTTTCAAGAAAGCACCCACGCAGGAGTCTCTTCCATAAAGTAGCAATGGATAGGAAAAAAAATCTAAGTGGAACTTACATTTGAAACACGGATAAAATGCGGATGATTCTGCTAGCATTGACCATCTTCATACTTGAATCTATAGTTAAACATTGTATAAACGAGTTTATACTTGAACCCAGAGGCAAATGTTGGTATCTTTATACCTAAGCCTGCAATCATCTATCCGCTAGGCTGTCTTCCATTTTTTATTTATTTTTTTTTTTTACTGGAGATAGACTTCTTAGACGTTTGCGATGGATATAGTCTAGTCGGGATTTTCTATGCCCCACTGAATTTTTCCGACATCTTTATTCACACACAAGTACACACATGCATACATGCGTACACATACAAATACACACAGACACACAAACATACACCCGTATGCACAAAAACACAAACTTTCTTTATTATCATGCCAACGTCGTACAGGCTACTTTACCGGGGGATTTTCACCAGCACGCTCCATAAGCTCCACTTTGGAGGACTCTTCCTCGGCTATGTCGTTGATTGAAGATATCTTTGAGGTTTCTATAACAAGCTAGTTTTTAAGTGAGTAGGTTGTTAGCCTACTGCACAACACCCAACCTAGAGGACCAGGTGGTGTCTTTCGTCTGGCCCCTACCCAACAGACCTGTTGAGCTTGGTTGGACCTGCTATGGGTCGAAGCTTTTGACCATGTTCACCCTAGTCTATGAATATAGAATACTGCGCAGTACGTAATCTATTCAATGAAAACGTTAAAGATTAATACTCTCGAGTCATATATTTTACTGAATCTGACTATATCGCCAATACCACCAGCAGCTGTTCCGTAATTCTTCAGTCTTCGATATCATAGGCTGGCTGTACATATTCGGGAAAAACATGACCACCTTTATACACGTTGCATTGAATATTTTGAGCCTTCTGATTGGTTAACCCTTCTGAACTATAAAATGAGTCATCTCATTTTGGTTGGCTCACTAGTACACCAGGGTACCCAAAAATTCCAACAGAAGCCCCCTCCTACATAACTCTGGGGGTCGTTGAAGCACGCAAGCCGTCCTTCCACGTCAAGGCGACACACCATCAGGACGGAATAGCCGAAAGTGCTCGGATATATACAATAATTGAACAATTTTTACGCAATTTATGTTCAGAAAAGAAACGAACACAAGAAAAATAAAATAAACAGCATAATCGCAATACAATGTAAATTACAAATTAAAAAAAAAGGCTTTCAAAATAAACAAGTAAGTGATTGGAATTGGTCAAGTCTTAGTGCGAACTTTACTGACAGAAAATGATTATGTTATATATAATATTATTAATACACTAGTTTACACAAGGATCTGATGGAACTGCTCAGCAACCTCCATATATTCGGGAAAGTTATCAGAATAAGCAAGAACCTATACTGGCAGCAAACAGCATGCATGCGCATAGGGAACGAGTTCAGTGAATATACAAAAATAGAAAGCGGCGTAAGCCAAGGATGCGTCTTCTCACCCAACCTGATCAACCTATACAGCGAGGCAATCATGAGAGAATTGGAAACCCTACCGGGATTTAGCATTGGCAGCCACAATCTTAACAACATAAGATACGGAGATGACACAGAACTGATAGCAGACACGGAAAAGAAATTACAAAATCTCCTACAGGAGGTAGCGACGGAGAGTAAGAAAAAGGGACTAAGCATAAACTACAAGAAGACAGAGTGAATGGTCGTCAGTAAGCGGATGAGCCCGAAATGCGATCTGAAGATCGGGAACACTAGAATCAAGCAGACGCGGAAGTTTGAATACCTGGGAAGAGTCTTGACAGAGGACGGTAAGTGCGACACTGAGATCAGTAGACGTATTGGGATGACCAAGGACACATTCCAAAAGCTGGACAGAGTAATCGAGACAGGAGGATTTCTTTGGTGACAAAGAAAAAATACTGAGCTTTTATGTGACATCGGTCCTTCTTTACGGTAGTGAATGTTGGACGATTTCCTCAAAGATGAAGAAGAGACTCGAGGCGACAGAGATGTGTTTCTTCAGAAGGATGCTAAGGATATCATGAATCGAGCAACGATGAGATCTTAGAGAGGTTGCAAACAAGGAGGAGGCTTATACTTAATATCAGGAAGAGGCAGCTGATGTTTCTGGGATACATAATGAGGAAGGAGGGCCTGGAGAATCTGATACTCACGAGTCGAATAGAGGGAAAAAACAGACAAGGGAAAACAACGCATGACATACCTAGCGGTCTTATGCAATTGGATGACAGAGCGTGGTCTGTGGGAGAAAGCCGAGGAAATCTTCAGTTGGTTGGAATGTCGAACAACCCTTTATTTCGCTCACTGGGGGAGACTGTTCTAGTTCCATGTGCCATGTTAAATGGGTGTCAGTTACTTCCCTCTGAAAATTCTCCGCTGCCTTAGCCGTGTATTGAACTCACACTCTTTGGGTCCTGTCATTGGATCTAACTAACGCCTTTATCCACTGTGCCATGCCTATAAATAGATCTTATTAAATTCAGTAGAAATGAAAACCTTTTATACAATTACCTATTTATCTAAACTTTATATTCTATTCATTTAGACATGGCACGTGAAACTAGAACTGTCTATCCCAGTGAGCGAAATAAAGGGTTCAGTTCTACATCCCAACCACCTGAAGAAGAGCGGAGTGTACAACGGCCGAAACGTTGTAATAAATATAGCGACAAAGATGAGGCCAATAGTCCGAATAATGTAAATAATGTACATAATACATTATACATCTCAGAAATATAGACAGATACTAAATAGAAACGCGGTCTGCTAAAATAACTCCCCTCACCGACATTTTTTTCGATTCATTATTCATGCTTAACCTTTTCTTCGATCCTTCGTTTCCTGTAATGAATGCGGCATGTGTGGCCTGTTGTCTACAAACTGCATTCGTGCCAAACACTTTGATCATGCGCAGAGACACATAGATGCCATAAGTGAAAATCATGCGATTGTGTTCATAACGAACATAGCGGAGACACGTGCAGTCAAATAAAAAAGAAAGAAGAGACGTCAGTTTGCCGACTTTGAATCATTGATGATTGATTCCGAATGCCCAAGTAAACAATTTGTTCACTATCTCGGATTACTGCAAGAAAATGTCAGTGTTATAAAAAAGAAAGAAAAAAATCACTGCTTTTCAACCCACAGGTCTAAATCAACGAAAAAAAAAACGGTCGGAATACGAGAAACCCGTCGTAAAAAAAGACGTCTTTCAGGAAGAAAATTAGATTAAGTAAAGGTGTATTTATGCCAGTATACTTTCTTTTGTCTTCTTTCTTATAAGCTATACTAGCATAGTACCCGTCAAAATTGGCAGTAACCTTGGTCTCCAGCCCAATATATGTGCCCTCTACTGAGCATCAAAATTCCGTTCAACAGCACTTCTGCATAGAAGAACTGTAACATTTTTTCTCTGTTTGCGATCAAAATGTAGAAACTGTCCAATTAAGATCAAACTGTAGTAACAGTCCTTCACCTTTACTATTTTTTTCTCATTAGGCAGTTCACGGATTAGCTTTAAGGAATGCCTTGTCCCGGTGATTCCAGCACCTCCTTCATTGCACTAAATTTGGTGCGGGGATGAATACAAACGCCAACATGACAGTGGTTGCGGAGATTAAGCAATCAATTTTTGACATTGGTCCCTGTATACGCGTATGAGCATCCCATATTAAAACAAACTTGTGTCACTTCTAACCTTCATATGTGATTCGTACATACTGATAAGTGTGCGCACACTCCAACCTTCAAGCTGGGATCAAAGTGTAGTGTCTGTTCTTCGTCTCTCTGTTGTGTTTTTATCTTCGGACTGTTCTCGGAAAGAACTTTAAGGAATGGCTGGTTCTGGTGGTTCCAGTCCTGCGGTAATACCTCCCTCATTGCGTTAAATGAGGGAGGGTCGATGGAATGTAGATCCCATGTGACATAGTTACATAGTTCGAGAGGGTAATTTTTAGATTGGCCGATGACAACCCCACGTTAATATGTACGCGGACTAAATAAATGCTCCTGGAATGAAAATGTAGTATTTTTTTTTTTTTTTGCCTCCTCTTAAAGTAATTAGTGGAGCTGTGGTCCTGGTGTTTCGAACCCTACCACAGCATCTCCCTCACTGAAATAAAGAACGGGGTTTCGTGAATACCGACATCAGCGTAACAGTGGCAGCGGGAACTGGGTAATTTCTCTCCTTGCTACATATGGACGCCTCAGAGTTTGTCTATATTTCTGAGAAGAGGTATTATTTACATTTTTCGGACTACTGTCCTCATCTTTGTCGCCATATTTATTTAATTTCGCGGTTAAGGCAGTTGAAAACTTTCACAGGGAAATTAACATCTTTGTCGTCATATTTATTACAACGTATCGGCCGTTGTATGCTCCGGCCTTCTTCAGGTGGTTGGAATGTCGAACTGAACCCTTTATTTCGCTCACTGTGGTAGACTGAGGCAGTTGAAAACTTTCACAGGGAAATTAACATCTTTGTCGTCATATTTATTACAACGTATCGGCCGTTGTATGCTCCGGCCTTCTTCAGGTGGTTGGAATGTCGAACTGAACCCTTTATTTCGCTCACTGTGGTAGACTGTTCTAGTTCCACGTGCCATGTTTAATGGATGTCAGTTATCAGTTACCTCTGAAAGTTCTCCACTGCCTTAACCGGGTATTGAACTCACACTCTTTGGGTCATGTCACTGGATCTAACTAACGCCTATAGACAGATACGATGGTTGACTGTTCTCGTTCCGCTGGGGATATCGTCTAGTCATTGTTTTATTTAGTACTGCTTAGTTATTGCTCGCTCGTTTCAACTGCAAGTACCCACTGCCCGACGCAGAGATTGAACTCTCCATCACTATGTCACCAAACTCACAATCCAATGCTTTAATACACTAGGCCGTTTCCCTATGGAAATAATCAAATTTTATATTTAAAAACTCGCCTAAAGGCTGCCGAAGGCGGTTTTTAAATTCAGTGTCATGAATTCATAATTACCGTAATTCCCCATGTATAATATGCCTTCATACATAATACGCACGCCTAACATTGTACTTAAAATGTGGGAAAATGCTTCTACTCATGCATAATACGCACTCCTTGTTTGGTAATCAAACCCTATAAATTGTACCTCTCCAATTTTCATTACGGCCAGCGTTTCCAAATTTTATTTTAAAAAATTGGTTTTAAACATAGAATAATGTTATTCTAATTAATTTTATGATAATTCTTATTTTATTTTACGGCAATGTTTTAAAAATATTTTATAGCTGTGCATAATACGCACCCGTGATTTTGCTTATTATTTTTTATAAAAATGCGTATTATACATGGGGAATTACGGTAATTGCAACTAAATAAGGGGAGCTATTCTGTAATTAACCGAACTCCAACTAATGTCAAAATTTAAACTTAATCTTACTTGTAGGTTAAAAAATCATGTCCCTTCAGAAAGTAGAGAATCATGGTTCTCTACATATTTCTTTTATTATCTGTGAATTGCCATAGTTTTGGGGGAAAGATACGGGAGTGATTTCTCATCGCATCAAAACTAGCTGTTAACCAAGGCTGGAAAGTCCAATCTCCGCTGCTATTTAACGAATACCTCAGGGGGGCATGGCATTTAAAGATAATTTGGTTTTATAAACAAATATAAAATGACATATTAGAAAGAACAATCATAGCCAATTTATTTCCTGTATTGTACGCAGGTAACTACGATTCTTTCAACTGGCGTCGATAGTCGAATAATACAGATTTTACAAGACTGACATTTGAACCAACGCACTACAGAAAGACATAAATCCCTTTAACCTCAACTCCATCGTCAATCTTTTTGTCTATGGTGCTATCACTGACACAGTACTGACGTAAAAGAGGAGCATTAGGGAGAGACGAATAGGGTGATCTTTTAGAATTACCTTTGTCTCGTTACAAAATAGCCGTTATATCCATTGTTAGTGTCGGTAGAGGGACGCTGGTGAGTTATGAGTTAAGGGCAAGGTAAGAACTGAACATGTCTTATTTGAGTTATTAATTACTAGAATACTTGCTGTGGTTTCATGTTGATCGACATCTTTTTTTTTTCTTTTCTTTTAAATCTCACGACAGAAATATATTTTACCGCCAGAACGACATTGGCTTCGGAGCTGCATGCCATTTCCCCAGGGAAGTTTGTGATAATGGACTCTACTAAATCCTATATACTGGCTTGGAAAGCTAGATTTTTTTCTTAACTCCCTAGAGGTTAAATCAAAGGATTTCGTATTATTAGGGATGTGTATGCGTGTGAAAAAAGGCCTTGAGGTACCTCGTGTGAATGCATGAAAGAATTTGTGTGCGACAGATGGTGGGTGGTTCTTGTCGTGCGGCGAGAAGTTAGGGAGGAACGTAGCTGGTAAAAGGGTATAAACTTAGCGAGTGATTGATGTTGGTCTGGCGTCACAAGATTTAGATATTTAATCAGTGTGTGGGGATTCATCTTTACCAGTTTGCAATCTAAACCTATCTTCATTTTTTTTAACGCAGACGAGTCACACGCATGTGCAGTAGCTACTTATTTTTTTTACCCTTTTTTTTTGTTATTTTTAAGCTGAGTGAGTGTGTGGTCTTTTTCACCTTTCATATCTTATTTCTTTTTCAGAACATTGTTCATTTTCTTTTTCAGACAGTTTTTAATTTATTCCAAAGAAAGCTAACTTAACAAAATAAAAGAGAAAGGGAGAGTCATACACTACGACTTGGCTTCCGGGATTTTAGAAAAAAAAAAATCGGAAAGACTTTACATTCTAACTCTTTATCTCTTATCGTTTCCCACCCTGGGTATGACGATAAACTACATCCGGCAGCAAGACCTCTGATCGTGGAGTTTTAAAGAGCGTGGAACAACCTCTTAAATACTGTTCTCCTAGGTCTACACTGACCAGGGGTGATAGCACCTGCCATGGTCCTAGCCATGGTCCTAGCCATGGTTAAATAGTGAACCCCCAAACTGGGGTTAAAACATTTATGAAAATATAAAAATACTTTTTTAAAGTCAAAATATTAGCAATATATTTTCATAGTAAAAAATATTTAGCAGCAATAAAGATTTTCAATTTTTAAATATATGCTGTATTTAAATAGATGAGTTTTTTGTTTTATATATACATACATATATATATACATATGAGAGTATAAACAAGAACACAATCTATTTCATACCTGTGGATGTCTGTAGGAACAGAAGGAAGCTTGTAAAATAAAAAGATCTAATGCAACGGAAATTTATAAAACAGGATCTTTTCATTCATAAACAGTTTCGGGGTTTTTGTATATTATTGAAATGTTCGCGAAGATGGATTTCTCGCCATTTAATCATTAACCTTTGTATTTGTTTTATGTATGAATAATTCAGGAATATATATATATATATATATAGATAGATATATATACATATATATATATACACATATACGTACATATATATATACACATATATATACATATATACATATATATATATATATATATATATATATATATATATATATATTAGGTTGGTGCAAAAATAATGACGTATTGATGTCGTTTTTTGACGTATTTTTAACGTCAAAAAACGACATTATTACGTCATTATTTTTGCACCAACCCAATATATTTATATATATATATATATATATATATATATATATATAAATATTGTTTGTATTTAGGCAGCTTATTTTCATTCATACACGTTTCATTAAATAATATAGACAAGTGTTGTGTATTTTATGAAAAAAATTTACATAAAATAAATAGACAACACTTGTCTATATTATTTAATGAAACGTGTATGAATATATATATATATATATATGTATATATCTGCCATACATATATATCTATCATATATATATATATATATATATATATATATATATATATATATATATACATATAAAAGTGAACATAGAAGTCAACACTTAGAGGCGACAGTCTGTTTCATGCTATATGCAATCGTCAGGCCACATATGCTGTTATTTTTCTCGGCTATTTATATATATACGGGTTAGTGGTACATTGTGGCTATCCTATTATGGCGGTTATTTTACCGGAAGTCGCTTGTTTATTTATTTGCGTCAAATTATATTGCTTGTTTTTATTATTTTTTTTTTTTTTCTTATTTTATTTATTTATTAACGTAGTAAAAATTTGTTTATATCACTTATTTAACAGTTTTGTTTTGGTTTGAGAATTTAATTAAAGCTATTTGTTTAATTTTGCGGTTGATTGTTGTAGTTCATTCTAACTATTATTTTGGCGAGAACAGTTTTTAATTGATTATCTTTATTTGGGATTGGTTTGTTTACTTATTTACTTGGATGAATTTAGGTCAATTTATTTTACTTGTATATTTTCTCTTTTCGGTGTCGATTTTTAAGTAACATAGTATTTATTTATTTATTTTTTATTTCAATTTTTTTTTGTTATTTTGTTTATTAGTATATTTATTTGTTTTTATTTTATTTTTTCCGTTTTTCATTTTTTAGGTTACGTAGTAAAAATTTATTTTCATGTCTGCATTTTGAGATGAGCTCGGATCTTTTATTTAATAATTTATTTTGGTCGGGGAAAATAATGATAGCTATTTTTTTCCTCCAAGCAAAGTTTGCAAGTTTTTGATTGGTTGTTGTAGGCTGATGGTTTTTTCCTTATCTTCCAAGATATTTTTGGTGTGATATGCGTTTTGTTTTTAATTTCCCAGATATACTTAGAAAGCATTGTACTGTTCGCATATTTACTATTATGTTTTGTGTGTATAATTTCTTTGTTTCCAGGGTCCTTCAGTTACTCCTATGTATACTTTTTCTTCATTATCTGGTGATTTTATCGTGGCTTGGTATATTACGTTGTTTTGTAAACAATTTCCGTTTAAGGGACATTCGTTCTTTATTCTGCAGTTGCACGTGGGTTTAATTTGTTCGTGTGGTTTTTTGATAATTATCCTATTGTGCTTTTTTATTTTTTGTGCCATGTTCCCGGTGCAGCTGTAGCTGATTTTTACTGTGTTTTTGTTGAATATCTTGTGTAAGGTGCTTGATTCTGGGAAGTGTTTGTGTAAGAGTTTGAAGAATATTTTTCCTACGTTTGTTTTTACGTTCTTGCTGTACGGTGAGTTGAACCAGATGATATTTCTTCTCCTGTTGGCCTTTTTTGTATTCTGTGGTGAGTATGTGAGTATTGCTGGAAATCCGCTATCTTTTAGGGCCGTTTCATAATCTTTCTTAGCTTTGTTAAATAGGGATTCATTGGAGGAATTGTCGGAGAGCCTGCGGTTAATCGATTTTGGTATCTGTTTTATTATAGAAGGCGGATGGTTGGAAGATGTGTGTTTGAGTGGTTTGTCATTAGGTTTTCTATATGGTTTATATGTGCCTTCTCTTAGGTTGAAGGTAACATCTAGAAAATCTACTTCGTTTAGGTTAGTTTTTATATCTATGCCGAATCCGTTATTTTTAAAAATCTTTATTATTGCTTTTCTAGTTTTGTCTGAGTTTTGTTTGTTACAGTTTCTTAAGATTATGGGACCGTCGTCCCTGTAGAGTCCTGTGTCATTTCTATCTATTATTTTGCTCAGTTCGTTTAGTAAGTAAATGCCTATGATTTCGCATGCCCCTGCACCGTCAAAGCTTCCCATTGTAGTGTCAAATATCCCATCTCTCTTTATCCATGCTTCTTCATTGTGAAATAATAATGATTTACGGGAGTGCTTAATGATGTTGATTTCGCTTGGTTTTATTTTTATTTGTTCCTGAGCTAAGTTGATGGCCTTATCTAGCATACGTTCTGTTATGGATGGGTAAAATTCTTTTATGTCTAATTGTAAGAATTGGCAGTTTTGTTTGTTATTTATGCTGTGGAACCAGTCAATAGTTGTTTTCGTATTTTTCCACTGGTTTACTCCTAATTTCTTCCTAAGTTCAGAATTAATTCTTTCTAGTATTGTTTTACTTATTTTACCTAGTTCGCTTTTGGCTGGGTTTATGAGTCTACATGCAGGATTGGTTTTGAAATTTTCTTTATGGTCTTTTAGTGTGATAAAGGCTCGTGCCTTGCTAATACAACTTATTCGGTCATCTAGGTCTAATTTTTGGGCGATTGTTTTAGCTTCTTTATTGATATCGTGTTCTGTTGCTTGGGGTGCCTTTTTGTATGTTTTGGTTATGTTGTTCTTGAGTAATTTATTGTGTGTAGGAGGGCTTAGTTTGTATAAATTTCTCGTTTTGTCAGCAGCGATAAATACACTTGCTGAATTGTTTATTTTAGTTATATCTGCTTTTAGTTTTTTTGGAATGCATCTTGTTTTTATGGAATTTTATGTTTCTAACTAGGTCAGTTAAGTCTTTCTCGAAATCATCTAAATCTTTTTGTTGTGGGGGGCATTTTTTTGTTTTGAAGCCGTATTTTTCCTTAAGTGTGTTGTTATTGTGAAGGTCCCGGTTTAAAAAGTCGACTTTCCATCTCATTCTTTTTAGGAAACTTTCTATTTTTTCAATTAATTTTAGTTTATATATAGGAGGGGATGGGATGGGTATGTTTTTTAGGGAGTAATCGAGGTTAAATTTTTCCATGTCCATACTGCGTTATAAATGTAGCGAAAGTCCTCCTCTGTTTACAGGAGCTGAATATAAAGAAATATAGTCTTATGGTGTGCTATATTTATGGAATAATGCTCAATATCAGAAATAGAGCGTGTGTAAATATAAAAGTGAACATAGAAGTCAACACTTAGAGGCGACAGTCTGTTTCATGCTATATGGAATCGTCAGGCCACATATGCTGTTATTTTTCTCGGCTATTTATATATATACGGGTTAGTGGTGCATTGTGGCTATTCTATTATGGTGGTTATTTTACCGGAAGTCGTTTGAACAAATAGCTTTAATTAAATTCTCAAACCAAAACAAAACTGTTAAATAAGTGATATAAACAATTTTTTATTACGTTAATAGATAAATAAATAAATAAATAAAATAAGAAACAAAAAAATAAATAATAAAAACAAGCAATATAATTTGACCCAAATAAATAAACAGAGGACTTCCGGTAAAATAACCGCCATATATATATATATATATATATATATATATATATATATATATATATATATACCACACACACACACACACACACATATATATATATATATATATATATGTATATATTTCTGCCATATATATATATATATATATATATATATATATATATATATATATATAAAGAACGTTAAACATATATATGTATATATATCTGGCATATATATATCTATATATATATATCTACCATATATATATATATCTACCATATATATATATATATATATATATATATATGGTATATATATATATATATATATATATATATATATATATATATATATATATATATATATACCATATATATATATATATATATATATATATATTAAACGCGGATAAATATGTTAATTTATATTTGATTAAATATGGATTAATGGTTTGCATTAAATAAAATATATATACGGGCCTAAAAGTATGGGAAAAAAATTCAATTTATTTAAGTTTGTGAGACTTATTTTGTATTAAACATATAGAGAGATTACTACTTTTTAAAATTTAGATTTATTTTCTATAATTTTTTTCTTATTCTCTTCATATGAAAATAAGCTGACCTACAAACCATAAACAAACAAAATGACATAAAATATATAACACACACACACACACACGTATATATATATATATATATATATATATATATATATATATATATATATATATATGAAGAACAGTAAGATATATAACCCTGTGTTCTTACAGATATTTTTATTTTTACAAAATAGTGCTCAATATAAATTTATAGAGCATTAATATTATAAATTAATTGATTTAAAATATGGTTTTTTAAGCTACACAGTTCTAACCATGTCTCAAAAATGGAAGCTAAAAGCTTTTAGCTTCCATTTTTGAAACATGGTTAGAACAGTGTAGCGTAAAAACATATTTTAAAGCAATTAATTTATAATATATATATATATATATATATATATATATATATATATATATATATATATATATATATTCATTTTATTTATAAAATGTTACCCACTATAAAATTTCTAAAATATACATTTTTGTAAAAAGCAAAAATTTCTAAAGCTCCCAAGAAAATTAAATTTCAGTATTAAATGACCCATACGTAGTTGATATGCTGTTAAACAAACCAAAGCAAACCTAGCAAACCTAGCAAACCTAGCAAACCTTTTCGTCTTCCTCCCGCGGATCATTCTAGTATCTAGTTTAAAAGTGGCTGTTTCCGATCCCCTGCCTATGAACAGCGGTGTATCTGTGCTCTGTATCTAAGATCAAGTGTCCGTCTACGCCACCCTACCCTATGCTTAGGATCCGTGTCTAAAGAAAGATAGCATAAAATACAAGTGAAACAGAGAGACAGAGACGAAATTAATACAACTAGGCCTCCTGGATATTAGAAACATTTTAGGAAGGTTCATTTTTAAGTCTTTATCTCATATCATTTTCAAAGATAAGAGAGCTCGTAGAAATCATTAATCGGCTTTCGAGATACATAGCAATAAGAAAAGATAGCAGATGGAGTTAAAAGATTGGTTGAATGGTGACCCATGCCTATCAAAATCATTAAGAAAATACTTAAAAGCAGATTGGAGAAATTAGTATGACGAGTTTGCTGGTATATGAGAGAGACTAGTACAGTCGCATTGGTCATCAAAGGAGAAAGGAAAACTTTATCCAACACTGTACTAGTAAACGTTAATAAGGATAATGCTAGAAACACTTGCATTTGTTTACTGGCCAGTGCTTCACTAATGTGACAAAACGCAGTCTTAATTTCTAGTATTCTAATATACCAATATTAAAGAGTATGCAATAAATATAGTTAAAATATTGAAATATTGAAGCTACATTGGCTTGATATCTATAAGGACTAAATATCTACTTTAGTTTATATCTACAAGAACGAGATATCTTTCGACTTTTTTATCTACAAGATCGATATATCTTTTGGCATTTTAGCTATAATGTCGAAATATCTTTTGGGGTTTCTTTTATCTACAATGTTGAAATATCTCTTGTTTTTTTTATCTACATTGCCGAAATATCTTTTGGTTATTTATCTACAAGAAGAAATATCTTTTGGCTTTTTATCTACAATGTCGAAATATCTTTTTGGGTTTTTATCTACACAACGAAATATCTTTTGGTTTTTTATCTACAACTGTCGAAATATCTTTTTGGTTTTTTTATCTACAATATCGAAATATATTTTAGTTTTTATCTACAATATCGAAATATATTTTGTTTTTTATAAACAATGTCGAAATATTTTTTTTTTATCTTCAAGGTCAAAATATCTACAGGTTACAAATTTTAATTTGAAATGATATCTACACAGTAACATAGGTGCTAATTTGTCTTGTTATCTTTTCTTTGTAGATACCAAGCCAACTAAGCAATGTTTTACTATGTAGATATTTCCAATTAAAATTTGTACGGTGTCGATATTTTAGCCAATATACCTGCTTTTTATCGATAGAATATAAGTAAAAGAATACTTAATATTTTAATTACATTTTCTTTATGTTCTTTATATGTTACAATATGTTTTTCTATGTAGATATCATTCCAAAATAAAACTGGTACGGTTTTGATATTTCTTCCTTGTAGGTAACAAACCAAAATAGTAACGAAATATGATTTGAGAAAGCAATTTCAAGAGTTCTCAAAAAGACAGTGTGTAGTAGTAGTTGTCATTTAAGCAAAAATTACAGCTTAAATATACGTAAATTCAGGCAGTGGGGGTCTTAACCAGAATAGGAGAAGGACAAGCTTGAATTCATAGCGGACTTCACCTTGACAATCGAACTAAACTCGGGTGACACTAGTTCCAGTATATGTCATGGTTTAGTTCTGTGGGGTTAAAGAAACACTGATGCCACTGAGTGGATGGCCATGTTCGTAAACGAGAAGCCATGCTAACGGTCAGACTAATTTTCACTGTATCTTCAAGTTCAAACAACTCTAGTAATACGACACTGATTAAAATGGTGAAGGACAGAGTTATGTTGTAGTTTCTTAAAACCAGGACATTTATGATAAAATCTTCCCCCAAACGATTCATAATTTTGCCGTCCTTAAAAATGTAGTAATAAACTTTATCGATATTTTATGTTTCGCAATAGTTGCATGCACTCGGTACGAACATACACCAAAATATGCGAAAACGCACGAAGTTAAACGTAAGTGAACGAAGACATACGGTAATACATGAATAAAAACATTATTCTTATGAAGTTTAATTATCAGAGCTCAATGTGGGAGAATATTGACATGTAGCATTCAATACGCCCAAAACACTCAAGAGACACTAAATTTACTCCAGTCACTTAGGGGGGGGGTTGTACTCTTAATTAGCCTCGAACGTCTACTGGAATGAAGCGCACTCGAGGCCTTAAGTGGAACTCGCTTTTTCGTGCCATCGCTAAAGATTTTGAAGAATGGTCGGTTCCTTGCAGCGCACCAGAGAGTACCTTTACAAGAGTCAGCTTACATAGAAATTTTTCTATGTGTGATCACAATTCACTCCAGTCCTGATGAGCAGTCGTCTTCATAATGGGTTCCTTGCCTCGAACGTCTTTTGGGACTGAAGGCTCAAGACCTCAAATGGAACTCGCATGTTCATGATAATGGCAGAGGAGGCTCGTTCCTTGTGCCCCTCCAGAAAATACCTATTATTATTATTGTTGTTGTTGTTGCTGTTGTTGTTGTTGTTATCATCATCATCATCATCATCATCTGACTCTTACAATTAAGCTTGTCCCTACTTTCGTTAGTTAGCATAACCATTACGTCCTTCTAATACCTTATGAATAATGGACTATTCTGTTTCGATCTCATGAATAATGGACTATTCCGTTTTGATCTCATAAATAATAGACTATTCAGTTTTGATCTCATGAATAATGGACTATTCCGTTTTGATCTCATGAATAATGGACTGTTCCGTTTTGATCTCATAAATAATGAACGATTCCGTTTCGATCTCATAAATAATGGACTATCCCGTTTGATCTCATAAATAATGGACTATTCCGTTTTGATCTCATGAATAATGGACAATTCCGTTTTGATCTCATAAATAATGTACTATCCCGTTTGATCTCATAAATAATGGACTATTCCGTTTTGATTTCACCAATAATGAACTATTCCGTTTCGATTTCATAAATAATGGACTATTCCGTTTTGATCTCATCAATAATGGACTATTCCGTTTTGATCTCATCAATAATGGACTATTCCTTTTTGATCACATAAATAATGAACTATTCCGTTTCGATCTCATAAATAATGGACTATTCCGTTTTGATGTCATGAATAATGGACAATTCCGTTTTGATCTCATAAATAATGTACTATCCCGTTTGATCTCATAAATAATGGACTATTCCGCTTTGATCTCATAAATAATGGACTATTCCGTTTTCATCTCATGAATAATGGACTGTTCCGTTTTGATCTGATAAATAATGAACGATTCCGTTTCGATCTCATAAATAATGGACTATTCCGTTTTGATCTCATAAATAATGGACTATTCCGTTTTGATCTCATGAATAATGGACTATTCCGTTTTGATCTCATAAATAATGAACTATTCCGTTTTGATCGCGTGGAAAAAGGTGAAAATACACTACTTGGTTTCAGTAGGAAAGCGAATGAAAGCAAGAAGGGAAGATAGAAGTGTTAAATGTCTGTTTCATGAAATGGAAAAAGTTTTCAATTTCAAATCTTTTTATTTTTATCCCCTTACTTCTTAAAGTAACGGCCAGCATTCATAGTTATGGTTCTTCTTGCAAGATTTCGTTAATGTAGTTAAGCTCAAATATTTAATGATGCGATAGGGGAATTTCTACCGATATTTTATTATCGTAGAACTCGTCATTAGCTTATCCAATTATTAATTTATGAATTAAGATCCATCAGAATATTAAAATAGGAAAACCATGAAATTTTCACATGATAAAAGTAGTTACTATTATTATTATTATTATTGTCTTTACCCTTTTTCTCATTGTAATCTCTTACCGGGAATTTGAATCAAGGACACATGGCACAGTGTATAAAGGCGTTGTAATAAATATGGCGACAAAGGTAAGGACAATAGGCCGAATAATGTAAATAGTGTATTATAATACCTCATCTCAGAAATATAAACAGATAATGATAGGGGAATTTCTACGGATATTTTATTGTCATAAAACTCGTCATTAGCTTATTCAATTAAGAATTATTAAGAAGTAAGATCCATCAGAATATTAAAATAGAAAAACCATGAAATTTTCACGTTAGAAGTAGCTATTATTATTATTATATCGTTAGTACAGGTAAGCTAATATTTTATATTTCTCTTGTTTCGATGAGAAACAAATCTTGTGGTGATTACACAGAATTATGGATATCAGAATCATTTTATACCAGCGGAAAAATCATCTGGTAGGTTGTTATCGTAGTTACCTCCCTTTGATAGTGGCATCTATCTTGCATCGGCGCGACTTTATTCTGATGAGTCACTCCCTCTCTATCGCTCTCTCTCTCTCGCTCTCTTCAATGAGGACGTTCACCGCCCATTAATCCAATGTATATAATTAATCTGGTGACATGTTAAGATTGATAATAATTAGCGACAATAAGTGACGTTATTTGATTGTTCCGCATTTCCTTGATTTTTTTTATAAATGTCGAGGGGAAAACAGCAGTTAAGAATAAAAAAAAAATCTAACCCTATCAAAAAAAAATCTAACCCTATCAAAAAAAATCTAGCCGTATCAAAAAAAATCTAGCCCTATCAAAAAAAATCTAACCCTATCAAAAAAAATCTAACCCTATCAAAAAACAAAACAGAAAAAAACCTTGCGTGTCAGGAAACTATTTTGATGAGAATCTCAGGGAGAATTGAAAATTAAATATAGACATTATGGATATATTTGCAATTTTTAATTTAGACTCACCTTTAGTGTCGACCAGATGGATGATAAGGGTTCAAATGCTGTCTGAGACGGTATCGCCCACTTCGTACTCATGGGTGAAATAGCAGAAGCGCAGACTGGACTCTCTTGTCTTGGATAAATACTGGTCTGAGAAAAGGAATTCAAAGTTCCCTTGCTTGACGACACGCTTAAGAGTAAATCCGGAAAGAAGCTCATAGGATCTTTGTACAGGCATCTTGTACCACATTTCGGCAAATACTGCAACTGTATCGGTACCAATCGGCATTAGTTTTGTTTCTTTGCTTTCAACTCTACTGAGAACTCCATAAAGGGGGATCTTTACTTAAGGGCAGCTGAAGATTTCCTTTGACCTAAACTCAGGCATAATATATATATATATAATCTGCTAAAGATATATTGACATGTATGTTAACCCACGTGGCATTTGCCAAAAGGTGGCGCTGCTTAAGTCTAAAAAAAGGCGAGCACTGCCTTCTCTTTCTCTTTTTCTTCTTTGTTCCAAGATGTCACGGCTCATAGATGACAACGCCTGTTGGGGTCCCGTTCGTTTCATGATCCGCGGACTATTGAATTCTTTGCACTCAGGCACAATCATACATGTATTACACACGCTTATTTTTTTTTTCTTTCATTTCAATTGTGTACACATGTAATTCCTCCTGTTAACAACGTGCATTTACATGTCGTTTGTTTTAAAATCCATGTTTTGTGTTTCTTATTTTTTTTTTAAACGGACTCACGTGAGTCCGCCAATATTGTTTGCGGGAGATATGCTCCAAGAACCCGTAAATTTTTTACTATAAAACGTCCACAACAAATGTGGTGATTCTCGCAATACATCAGCATTATAAAATCAGAGAGAATACTAAGGATTTACAAAACGATGATGATTATTAGAAAATGTAGGTTAATTGCGACGAAGTAGCAATGAAAGTTATTTTTATGGAATTAAACGAAAAAAAAAAAATACTAATAATTACGTTTTAATTTTCGTTCTCAGTGAGCGCGTGTGATTAAGTTCTAATGGCAAATATCTGGAAGTTTTTTGGCAGCTCCATTCTAGCGGCTTAATATACCTAATGAAATCAGTGGATTAACATTTATTTTTATTTCTCAATTAATTGTCTTCTTGATTTAATTTTATTTTTATTCTTTTTCATTTCAGATGACAGGCAAATTTCAGAATGTCAAAGGGAGACAATTCGTGCTTTATTATTTTTATCTGGAGTTTTTCTTTTGCCGAATTTGCTCCAGAATTATTAATTTACGGAAAATAGCTTTGAATTTTCATTTCTTTAGTATTTTATTAAATATAGGCTTTTAAAATGTAAAACGTCCATGTTTCTCGCTAGAAGATGAAAGAAAACAATGAAATATAATATCTAAATTGATTCATTGAATGAACTGAACCGATGTACGCGCATGCGCTTTCATTTACATTTTGAGTACACAGTTAAAGATTTATTATTACTCAAAGAATTGCTTTTTCCACCGCCTCAATAAACATCAAGAATCGATTGATCTAAACAAATTCTGAATATGAAAACACTCCAAATGCTGCCATTTTAAACTAAATAAAAGCTTTTAGTGTTAAAAACACGACCCATTTGAAATACGACTGATTGATTATTTTTATTGCTTATCAACCTTTTACAGGTTATTTAAAACCAAATGTTTCGGATGTAAGAATCTTTTTGGTGATAATAACAATTTACTGATCTAAGCCATACTAATTAACCCATAGCTAGGGGAAAAGAGATAGATTTATACCATTCCCAGGGTATTTGCGCTTGTGAATATATAGCACTAGTAATGGATACAGTGGATTAATGGATAGCGGCACGGATTAATAAAGCGGGGAGCCAAGTTCGAATTCCAGTCGAGTTCATTGAGAAATGTCTGAAGCCATTACTCCATCATTATCAGCTATGGGTAAAACAGCAAGACAGACTCGATCCTATAGAGTGGCAGCAGGAGAAGAAAACAGTAAGAGAAGAAGACAAATCTGAATTCAAAACCAGCCTGGAGAGGTTTGGGATCCGTCAGGTCATCTTGCCCAGAAAACACAACTGCTGTGCTGTGACGTCACCCTAACCTCTCTGTCCCCGTGCTATCCTGTGACGACCAATGTGATTTGTTATTAGTCGCGGCGCCAAATGTGACGTTCTAACCCTTGGCTGATTCGGGTGGGAATCTGGTTAGATTCGGTATCAGCTTTGCCGTTCCCAGCTCGCCTCCAACGTCTAGTTACCGAAGTAACTGTTTTGATTTCTAGTCTAACCTACCCACGTTGTGATTTGATCTTAGGTAGAAGAAATCAATCAGTCGCCGGGCCGTAATGCAAGTCGAGTCCGAACAAGGGTAATACCGCAAAAGTATATGTAAAAGAAAATAAAGTAACAACTCGAAAGATTCAAATGTGTTAAAAAAAGAATAACAAATATTTTTATATCTGATTCCTGAATACAGGACTGCGTCTTTCTCCCAAACCGCTTCTATGGATACGTGGCAGTTTGCGTTTGTTAGGCGAGTCTTAACATCTTAAGTTGTTTTTCAATAAACTGGTTTTTGGTGTCTTCAGGCGATATTCGTAAAATTTTTTTGGGCGGTGTGAGTCAAAGTCGGTCTTCAAAAAAAAAATTGTTTTTGGTTAGAAGTCTAAGTCGGAATGCGTGGGATCTTTCATGTCGGCTTCCTGTGAGGCTGGTCTGCGAGCTCACAGCTCAACTCTGCTCTGTCGCTCTGTCTGCGTCTGCGTCTCTCCAACTCTGCCACCGTCTACTCCGTTTATATGGACGCCGACCAAAACCGGGTGGGGGCCTGTCGTGGTTTGGGTTCCTCGATCATTCCAAATCTGCAATAAGGATTTTCTTTGTTTTCGGACAGGAAAATTTATCACTTTCCATTTTTGGAAGTCCATTACTTTCTGCTTTAGAGGGGTTCTTAAGGGAATTGTCCTCCCAAATTCTTCTTTTCTCATATTGGTATCTCACACCAATCCCCTAAGAGGGCGTCAACAGGTTTCTCTTCTTTCTCATAGTGGTATCTCACACCAATTTCTTCAGAGGCGTCAACAGGCCTCCTCTCCTTCTCATATGTTTACCTTCGCCCACCGCTCAAGCCACCACTGATCCATTGACGCGGGTCTCGACCAGACCCCTACGACTCGTAGTGTGGTCCTTAATCTCTATCTTAACTGAATGTCATCTGGAATTCGTCAACGAGATTTTCGCCAGGCGTTAAATGGGTGGTCAACCGAATTATCTGTCCCGGTAACAAACTTTTCTCATGTCCAGGTCTGGACATAAAACAGGTGTCTTTTCCCAAAACCAAATGATATCTCGGAAAGATAGTTAATGTTTTATTCTTTCCTTTTTTTCTCTTTTCCCTTCCTTTTTTTTCTTTGGTGGTCGTCTAAACTGATCTTTTTTTTTTTCGGTCGCATCCATTATCTTTTAGCATTCTGCCTTGTAGGCCACTTGATCAATTTGAAATTTTCGTTATTGCCATGGGCAGATTGCTATCTTTTATTCGCCGCGTCGTAGCAT
>OZ010596.1:24812449-24917449 GCA_963932145.1 Acanthosepion lycidas
AGAGAGAGAGAGAGAGAGAGAGAGAGATACCATGACTACACTGAATCAAATATCTATGAAAAGATGGATTGATAGGTATTAGGTTGGTGCAAAAATAATGACGTTTTCTCACATATTAACATATGTGAGAAAACGTCATTATTTTTGCACCAACCTAATAGATAGATACCATGACCACACTGAGTCAGATATCCATGAATACACACACACACACACACATATATATATATATATATATATATATATATATATATATATATAGATAGATAGATAGATAGATAGATACCATGACCACACTAAATGAAATCAAATATTATATATATATATATATATATATATATGTATATACCATGACTACACTGAGTCAAATATCTATGAAAAGATAGATAGATACCATGACCACACTGAGTCAGATATCTATGAATATATATATATATATATATATATATATATATATATATATATATATATATATATATATTAGGTTGGTGCAAAAATAATGTCGTTTTCTCACATATGTTACTATGTGAGAAATCGACATTATTTTTGCACCAACCTAATAGATAGATAGATAGATAGATAGATAGATAGATAGATAGATAGATATAGATTTTAGGATCGGAACCCTTTCATTGAGCTTTATGGCCGTAATGTCGACTGACAAACTGCACCGTTAGAGGTTTTCCCATTACTTCTGCTATCTGCTCTTCATTTCGACTCATGCCATTACTGCCGTTGTTATGGTTGCTCCGTTTGTTGGCGACGGTCGATGTCATTTGTGACGGCAGTTTCACCTCGAGTCAGCAGTATTGGCAGACGGTCATAAGTCACGTGATTGAGTGCTGCCGTCACGCGTCCTGTCACTTGACAATCTGCTGTGCGATAGACACGATGAAACACCAGAGTGGGCTAACGCAAACTCGCTCCAAAAACGTATATTCTTTTCTTCTTTTTTTTCTTTAAAAAAACAAAACAAAAAAAAAACAAAAACATTTACAATGGCGGATAATCTCACGCATGCGTAAGCCTTTGCAAAATCTGCGGTCAGTGATTCACTGGTCTTCGGGAAAACCTGAAAACGCGGCTTAGAAATGTGGGCTCTCCAAATAAATTATTATGCCTGAATGATTGATTCTTTCTTTCCTAGGTCCTGTCAGATACAACCAGAATTCCACAGACATTATACATACTTATCATTACAGACACTTGCAAGATTACTTTCGTATACGTTGCATTATTATAGGAAAGAAACGCTATTTCCAACACGATTATATGAACATTCGAAAACAATTGTTTGAAAACAATTATTTGAAAAACATTCGAATTGTAAATTATTTGAATGAAAAATTTATCGTCAGGGCAATTATACTAAATGATAATTATTCGAAATGCAGTGAGCCCCGCCTATTCGCGTTTCAACAATCGCGGTTTCACACATTCGCGTTTTCAAACACATGTACTTGTTATTCGCAGAAACCCCCAATATTCGCGTTTTTTCTGAAGAACATATGTAAAAATTATTCGCTGAGAACTGCCTCCATTAGCGTATTTTTTCGACAGAACATATTTAAAATATTCTTGGATTATTTTCCTCTTATTTAAGGGACTCAAAACATGTAACAGTCCATTTTTATGGTAAAAATTGACAAAATTTTACATCTTCATTGTAAAAAACAAATGCAAAAACATGCGTAGTGCTTGCGCTTTGTTCTTTGTTAGTGGCTTATGCTAAGTCTGGGGGCATCATTAAAGTTCTTTTTTTAGAAAATGTCTTAATCTTTATATATTATGTCTTGTTACACATATTTTATACAGTATTTTCAATGGTTGTATCGATCTATGCGTAATTAAAAACGGTTATTGTACGTATGAAAGAAAATTTACGCTAAGTGTATGGTCACCAATACTATTTTTCAAAAATGTTTTAAAAGAGTCTGAAATGTTTCTAAAGAGTTTAGGATGAAAGTTTAAGGCACATAGGATTTTAGCAATCAAAATACGTAGTTATAAGCACATTTGTGGGGTTAGAAGTATTTGCGGATTCTAACTATTCGCGGCCAGTTCTGGTCCATGACCCCCGCGAATACGGGGGTACTCACTGTACCTATGTTTGAAATACGTATGTAGTCTTGCTTGGAGAGAGTCGATGCTGATTTACTTAGAACTAATAACGCCCTTGAAGGATAGAATAGGGCTTTTTGCAGCAAGTGTCATCCCATCATCCCGCAATATGGAAGTTCTTAGACGCTCTTAAAAGAGAACAGGACTTGCAAGAAATTTATATTGCAAAAGTAAGATCAAGTTGCCAGAATCTCAAGAGCGCCAAGAACTACCGCAATGAAAATGGCAAACTGAAACATTCAGTGGCATCTTTTAACGAGAACTCTTCTGTAGTTAACTATTTGCATGCAGTATCATATAACTTATGGTTATAAGGATTTTTTCTTACTAAATTGTTTTATTAATGATATTTGTATTTCAAATAATTATCATTTTGTATTTCCTTTTTTAATTTTTACATTTTTATTGCAATAAAAAATTTGCATAGCCCTATGTAATCATTCAAGGACGTTATTAGTTCTAGGTAAGTCAGCATTGAATCTCTCAAAGCAAGACTACATACATATTTCAAACATGGGTATTTCAAACAATTATAAGGTCGGTGCAAAAATAATATCGTTTTTTGACGTATTTTTAACGTCAAAAAACGATATTATTTTTGCACCAACCTAATATCATTAAGTATAATTGTCCTTTCGATTAATTTTCATTCAAACAATTTACAATTCAAAAAACTGTTTTTTGAATAATGTTTCTCAAATAATTGTTTTCAAACAATTATTTTCAAACAATTCTCTCGGTACGCTCATACATTACTTGGAGTATTTTATTTCTAATAGCTTTAAAATTCAGAATACTTTCTTATATGTGACAAAAAAGTCAATTGTAAATTCTTTGAATAAAAGTAAATCAAAAGGACAATTATACCAAATGATAATTATTTCAAATACCTATATTTGAAGTACCTTTGTAGTATTGCTTTGAGAGAGTCAATGTTGATTTACCTAAAAAATTAATAACGCCCTTCAGGGATAGCATAGAGCTTTTTTGCAGCAAGTGTCATCCCGTCATCCCACAATACGGAAATTCTCAGATGCTCTTAAAAGAGAACAGGACTTGCAGGAAAATTATATTGCAAAAATAAGAACAGGTTGCCAAAAAATCAAGAGCGCGAAGAAATACGGCGACGTAAATGGAAATCTTAGAATATTAGTGGCATCCTTTACCGAGTACTGTTCAGTAGTTGACTATTTGCGAGTATCATATAAACTTAAGATTATAAGGATTTATTATTTTTCTTACTAAATTGTTTATTAATGATATTTCTATTTTAAATAATTATCATTTGTGTATTTCCTCTTGACGTGGAAAGCTCAGGGGCCGATCAGTGATAATGAAATGATATAAGCTAGGTTTTAGAAATATTGAACTTTACAAGGTTCTTTTTCCCCACTGAAATGTATTGAGGCTTCTATATAGAATTAATGATCTGCTAGGAATAAAGTGTCATCTTCCGATGGACTCTAACGTGCTCTCTAAGAAAAAGCATTACACGCGTGAAACTCAGTTAAAAATACTTTTAAAAAATCAATAGATTTAAGTAGAATCACTAAGATGTCAATCTGTGCTAAAATAGGCTCATAATTTCCACATTAGCATTTACTGACCAATCAGCGATGTTGTTTGAGACGCTGATCAAAGGCGTTGAAAAAACAGATAAACATTTCTTTGTCGTGTGCTCAAAAAACTGAAAAATCACATCCAGGAAAAGGATTAACAATCTATTCTCTCCTGAAACTTAATATTAAAATTGGGAAATATATTTATTAACCAATAAAACTTATAAATTTAATAAATATATCTTTTAACTTCCTCTGATCCAAAAATTTCCGATAAATAGCGTAGCTTAAATAAATAAATTATACTTCGACTGACATGTGAATAATACTGATTTCTCAAATTTTCGACTCCTCAAAGAAAAACTTATTGAGTGCAAAAGTTTCTTTGTAAATTGTTATTCGCTTTTAAATTATTTTCAGAAACCAGTTTGCACGGTTTCTATTACTAAAACAAAAAGTGACAATAGACAAACACACAACATTTTTTCGGGATTAGTTGCTATTAAACAGTAATAACTATATTTACTGGCCTGAATATTTATAAAAATGTATAAAAAAATATATTAAAATGATCGCCATATTTGTCACAAATAAACGTCGTGACAAATATGGCGACAAAGATGAGGACAATAGTCCGACTAATGTAAATACTGTACATAATACCTCGTCTCAGAAATATAGACAAAGTCGAACTTAGTTCATTTCATAATATATGTTGTCATTTGTTTACGTTAAGATACGCTTCGAGCAGATATGAGCGTTCGAAAAAAATCATGTGAAATTTGTTGTTAACAAGAGTAATTTGATTTTGCCAGATAAATACTTCCCCTGTAACTAAATGTTATAGTTCGTCATGCCAAATGCTAATTCCGTGCAGGTTCGGTTCTTGTTGGAGGAGACATATTTTCTTTGAAATTTCTCGGACATTCATGATTTAACTGTAGTTAATACTGTTTTGTTAAGACAAGGAATTTATATAATTGATAGTTAAGTTTTATTTTTTTGTAAATGTGCATGGAACCTGCTGTGTTATAATAATAAACGCGTATGAACGAGTTCTGTTATTGTCACTTTAAAAATTAATTATTTAGTTATATAAGGGAGGCAGCATTAACTTACACGATTGTATTTTTTTGTCTTAACAATTCACCGCTGACGATAATCTTGCATTGGGTTGAAAGTTCTTGGGAAAATAAAAGAAATGAAAAAAAAACAAAAACTATGGAGCCTTCCCTAATGAATTTAATAACAACATTAAGAAGATGATCCGAGAGAACTAAAATAAAAATTAATAGACATATATCCAGATTATTTAACCAAACATGCTTGAATATATATATATATATATATATATATATATATATATATATATATATATATATGTATGTATGTATGTATGTATTATGGGCACGTAGCTGAGTGGTTAGAACGTTCGAATTCTGACCATGAAACCCAGGAAGGGGTTATCGGACTGGAGGGGTCGACGGAAAGTGCCTGAAAACCATGCCACAGGTTGACCCAAGCCTTGGGTAGACATCGATAGCTGTACTGGCACGAAGTCACAAGTCATCGTGGCCGATGGATTGAGCGTGCTGGACTTGTTCAGATTGTTGATCTTCGCTAGATAACACTTTCTTTCCCAGAAACTGTTCAGTTCAGTTGCAGTATAAATCGATGGGCGTTGAATAAACACAAAATCGCTAAGTAGACGGGTTTCCTCGAATACGAGTGACCAGCTATATATATATATATATATATATATATATATATATATATATATTGATGCATGTTTCATTAAATAATATAGACAAGTTGTGTCTATTTTATGTAAGTTCCTTTCATATTGTCTTTTAAGCTTAATAACATTATCATTGAAAGGCGAAAAGAAATGACCATTTAAAAAACATGCCTGGCCGCGTACACAAATCCGGAAAATCCTCGTTGAAAACACAACTATACTAAAACATGAAATCAATAAATAAAAACTAAAAATTGGTTTATACTAATGGCTTCCCATACTTAATACTTCTAGTTTTAACTCCCGCATGGTCGTATGTGACGTCACGGGCTGCAATGCGATTTTCGCTTCCGCGTCTCGTATACACGAGTTTGTTGTTTGCTTTGAAATTTTTCATGCAACAAAAACAGACTATCATTATTGTTTCGTCCATGTATTGTTTGATATATTGAAATGTAATTGTCATCTTTGATAATGGCTTATGTAAGCTGAAAGCTTAGATTGGATTTAAACATGTATCAATATGGTGATGTCCTTTCGTCTTTCAATGATAATATTATTAAGCTTATCAGATAATATGAAAGGAAATTACTTAAAATAAAATAGACACAACCAACTTGTTTATATTATTTAATGAAACATGCATCAATGAAAAATTGCTGCCTATATATATATATATATATATATATATATATATATATATATTAGGTTGGTACATAGTAACATATGTGAGAAAACGAAATTATTTTTGCACCAACCTAATATATATATATATATATATACACACACGTGCGCATATATATATATATATATATATATATATATATATATATATATATACATATACATATATATGCGCACGTGTGTGTACCTTAAGTGTAATGAAAAAATGCCTGTAGTAACGGCAACTTTTGTTCTCTTTAACTTCTCTTACAGTTTTGTAGCGTATGTTAGACGACCGAACACCGTGTCAGAGTGATTTTGAAGCCAAATCTATTGAGCAATCGAAGATAACTCCCCCGTTAAACAATTGCGACCATTACAACATCAAATGAGATTTTATCTTTCAATAAATATCATTAAATCAATCAGTTCGTTTTCTTTCGTGTCCTAATAAACACGGTTTGTCTTGAGAAGCTGTTAACTGACACGCTACTTCTCCCCACTAGCAACAACAATAAGCTAGTGTGTCAATTAATCTATTGATTCCGTCTGAAACGAGCCAAGATCAAAGCGAACGGCTTTAATCTGTCGATCGCTAATTAACAACTTTCTCTCGGCAGATCGATGAAATGCTGAGGGAGTAGATTCTAATGCAATTTATGACCATATTCTCTTGTTTACCCTAACAACGTATCAGTGATGTCAGTAATATTTGATGTATTTTGGCACTAATTTTATTTTTGATGAGGAAAGTGTGAAGGTTGTTTCATCTTTTACGCTTAATCCGAGAGAAATATGGTGTACAAATCAGTGACTTAATTTTTTAAGCTTTGCTTCTTCTGTTTTGTTTTCATTTTTTTTTTTACTTGTTTTTGGAAAAGATGTTTATTATTGGATGTGTAAATACATGCTAATCTCCGGCTGAATGTCCTCCAAATTTAATTCAGAAGTAGCAATGAAGAAAAAAACAACAAAAAAAAAAAAAATTTAGACAAGCCATAAGAACAAATTTAGACAAGCCATGAGAACTGAAATATATATATATATACCGAATGTAACAGCAAAATTGTCCAAATCTTCTAACAGCATAATTATTTATTCCACAAAATGTTTAATATCTAAACCACTAAACAAATTGAGTTTCTTTTTTCCAGATTTTCAGATAAGACGATTAGCCATCTTCATACCATTTGTCATAAGAATCACTGAAAAATCTTGATGATGGCCATGTTGGCCGAAACTATTCGAGGAATCTAAATGAAATAATAATAAAAACGAAAGAATATTAATATACAACACAGTGTGTCTGAAGCTTTTAATTTGTAATAATTTTTATTGTTCAATATATATATATATATATATATATATGTGTGTGTGTGTGTGTGTGTGTGTGTGTGTGTGAAAATATTATAGAAAATAGGAAAGAAACTGATTTGGTAAATAATCCAAAGTTCCTTAGTATTTTTGTTATTATTTTTAAAAAATAGTGCTCGATACGAAAGTAGAGCATAAATATAATTATTTAAAAATATGATTCCAACTCGCTACATAAGAGGTCTCATGTTTCAAAACAAGAGCCGAAAACTTCAAAATAATATTTGAATTAACTTGAGTTAAAGTAGGCTCTGTTCCATCTTCAAGCGAAATTTTTTTTTGGAATAACTTATTTCTGAAATTTACGAGTTTTAATAGTATATTCAGAATTGAAGTCAAAATTTCCATGGTAACATCAAGGGCGGATTGTTTAGAATAGGCAGGGGTGGGGTGTTAATAATTTGTATCAGTATAGAGTTACTTTCATAGATGCCGGGTCAGGGTACGGTGGGGGTGGCTAAATTAACGACGGATGAAGTTTTCGCATAGTCTGGCTTGAGCGTCTATGGAGATTTATTTATTTTTTTATTTTATTCTTTTATTGTATCTCTTTATGAAAGGGATTTGTGTATATAAAAAAGCCGTAACGTTTGTTTTTTGACGACTTCATAAATGGTTATCTTTTTTATAGGTTATTTGTTGAAACTTGACTAATGCATGGAATAATAATGCAACACAAAATGTACTTAGAACAAAATGTATTGAAACAAGAAAGTGTACACAATATTTACATATAGTCTTTTGTATATTCCTGGGAAGACCGTTCCTGGAGAATGTGTTGACTGAGTCGCAGTCGGGCTGAGTCTCTGGTTGGATCTCTCCGATTCCTCCATCTCTTCCCGGTACCAACCATATTTATATGGTCGGTACTCCACTATGCAAATTAGGTGGATCCTACCACAACACCCCCCTCCCAAGCCTTGGAATCCCTTTTGGATTTCAAACTGACTTCCTATATGGGTTGATGATTATAGCTATTTCTTTGTAGATCCATTTGCATACTTTTAATATTTTTTTCGTTTTGGATTCACGTCCAATGGTTCCGTGAACTTTCGTTTCCTACCGGATCTTCTCGGTTCAGGAATATTTTGCGGAGGTTCTACTTGAAACATATCATACATTACATCAATGGGATCTTCCTCCTCATCCCGTATACTCTCTTCATGCTCTAGAACGTAACATTTTTTAAGTTGGTTCTGCTGCCTTTTATGAGTATTCTTCGGCCCTTTAATTATGTAAATCAGGTCACCGATTCTCTTGTCCACTATGCCTCGCTCCCTGAACTCACCGTTGTTTTTGTAGCACTTGAAAAACACCTTCTCTCCGGAAGTGTATCTTTTTCTCGCTGTATACATAGTATTCTTTACTTTGTTTTTTCCTGGCAAAAGCTTGTCAAACACTGACTTAACTTTCCTAGCGAACATTAGTTCAGCTGATGCCATGTTTGAGTGTGTTCTCTGGTTTGGCGTAATTCTGTATACCTGTAGGAATTGCTGAAGCGCCTTTTCCGTTGGAACTCCTGAGGCTTTCTTCAGCGCGCGCTTTAAAGTATCGACAAATCTTTCTGCGAGTCCATTGGACCTCGGATGATACGGCGGCGTCGTTATGTAGTTAATTTGATATAACTCACAAAATTCCTTAAATTCTTCAGAAGTGAATTGAGTACCATTGTCACTCACAATACACTCTGGCACGCCGAACCGTGCAAATAGTTCATGCAAAAAAGTTGTTGTGGTATTGGACGTAGGCTTTTTGCAGCGCAGTACTTCCGGCCATTTTGTAAAACTATCTACCACTATTAAGTAGTAATAATCTTCTACTGGACCAGCGAAATCAATGTGTAACCTTTTCCACGGATGATCCGTCTTGGGCCATGGTTTGTGTACTATAGGTGGTGCCTTAGCTGCTAACGCACACCGTTTACATCGATGAACCATGTTTTCGATATCCACATCCATTCCTTTCCAATATACAAAGCTTCGCATTAAGCTTTTTGTTCTATTAACCCCCGGGTGACCCATATGAAAGTCCCGTAGTATTCTTTTCTGCAACTTTTTTGGTACTACTACTCTCTCACTATATAATAAAACTCCGTCACAAATTGAATACATCTCCTGCACTTTTTGGTCATTTGCTACGATTTTGATTTTTATTTCTAAAATGAAATCATCGCTTTCAGCTTCTTTTTTGATTTCCTTTGATGTAACCGGTAGCTCTCTTACCATGCTTTTCACCTTATAATCTGCTCTGATATTTGCAATAATTGATTCTTCGAATCTTTCTTCTTGACTCGGTACGAGTCTTGATAAGCTATCCGCATGAATTATATTTTTGGATGATAGGTGCTTTATGTGAAAATCATAATTGAGAAGAATGGTTCCCTATCTCAACAGACGATTTGCCGTATAAACGAGTAACCCTTTCTTCGAACCAAAAATAGTGATCAGAGGTTTATGATCCGTTTCAAGAATAAAATGTCTGCCGTGGATGTATCTGTGAAATTTTGTTATGGCAAAAATGATACTCAGCACCTCTTTTTCTATCTGTGAGTAACTTCTTTCTCCTGGGAGTAAAGTTCTCGAAGCATGTGCAATTGGTTTCCTAGAACCATCTGGCATTATGTGTTGAATACACGCTCCTATCCCGTATGAACTGGCGTCACTTTCCACTACAATATCAAGTTTTGGATTGTAATGGGTTAAAAAGAGGTCTGATGTAAGCATTTTCTTTATTTCATCAAAGGCTTTCTGACATTCTACCGTCAATTCCCATGCCTTGTCTTTTTTAGTAGTTCATTCAACAGAGCTCTTAGATTGTACATTCCTTTAATGAACGCTTGATAATAATTTGCGAGCCACAGAAAACTCTGTAGCATCGCCACATTAGTGGGAGTCGGCATGTCTCTAATCGCAATGGACCTTTCCGGATCTGGACATCTGCCATTTTTGTTGATTATGTAACCTAAATACTTAATTTCCTCCAAACCAAATTCGCATTTTGACTCTTTGACTTTAAATCCAAAGTCCTGAATCTTTTTAAATACTTGATTGAGATGCTCTCGATGTTCGTCGACGGTTTCGCTCCTTACTATGATGTCGTCTAAGTAGGCGCACGCACAGTCTAAATCATTCAACATGACGTCCATAGCTTGTTGAAAAATGGCTGGTGCCACTTTAATACCAAAAGGAAGCCTGTTGTACTTGAATAACCCTCTATGCGTGTTTATCCCTAGTAATTTCGAACATTCTTCTTCGACGGGAATTTGGAGATAGGCATCTGATAAGTCGATTTTTGAAAATATGACCATTTAGCTTGTAAAAAATCTCCTCCGGACTCGGTAACGGGTAATGGTAGTCCTTGATTACAGAGTTCAACCCTGTCGAAAAATCAACACAGACTCTGATTTCTTTTTAATGCACACAATCGGCGGATCCCATGAATTAGATTCTACTTTCGAAATAATTCCCATTTTTCCAACCTATCAAGTTCTTCGTTAATTTTCTCTACACTTGCGAAAGGCACGTTACGTTTCTTTTTAAAAATTGGCATAGTATTTTCCTTTAATTCAAATTTAGCTTCAAACTTGTTACATCTTCCAAGACCAGGTGTGAAGGTTTCCGGAAACTTTTTCTTTAATTCATCTTTGATGTCCTGTCTTGTTTGCGTATTACTTTCTACTTTTCTGCAGAATGAGTTTAACGGTTTATCCCACAATTCGAATGTTTCAATAAAATCTGTACCCATCAAGTTTTCTCCATTTTTCAGAATGAAAACCTTTATTTTTTTTAACGATCCCGTTCAATTTCATGGGAAGTACAACCTCGCCTTCGAAGTTAATTTCCTTTCCAGTTACCGTTCGAGCGCGTTTCGTTGACTTCATTATTGTAGGCCTTTTTAAAATTTTCCATGTTTTATAGTTCATTATTGTTAAATCTGAACCCGAATCGAGTTGAAATTTGATATTCTTTTTAAATATTTCAGTCGTCACATATTTCCTCAAATCTCTATCTGATTTGATATTCGAATTTGTTTGTCTAATTCGGCTATTGAATTTTTTCGTTTTACAACACGATCCTTTGTGTCCCTTCTTGTGGCACACGAAACATTTCTTATTTCTATATGGGCAATTTACCTCCCAGTGTCTTTCGTTGCAGCGTCTGCAATTATATGGTGGAACCTTTTTTTTTCTCCTCATTCTTCTTATTTAATTTTTCTTGTCTATTTTTAAAATACGCCGAATTTTTACTCCAATTTTTTTCTGATGAGTAATTTGACTGTTTTTTTTTATTTTTTTACTATTTTTAAAATACGCCGAATTTTTACTCCAATTTTCTGATGGGTAATTTGACTGTTTTTTTATTTTTTTTAATATAAGCAATGCCAGCTTCTTCGATTTTTTGAGACTCTTTATCTAAACTTACGGCCCGCTGACACTCCTCTGCTAACTTTTTCAGGGTAAGGTTTTGTTCAGATTCGAGTTTAGATAAAACTCTACGTCTTATTTCGGCACTCTTACTGGATACCAGTCCTTGAGCAAAAATTAAACACTTAAATTCTTCCACAGTAATTTCTGCCAATCTGAAATTGTCACAATGTCTATTCACTATAGATGCATATGTTAAATAATCCTGATCGTCGGATTTAGTGACATTCATGCATAACCATCGCTTATGCCAAAGCGACATATTTGCTCCAAACAGCTCTTTTAGCAATTTCACTGTTTCCGAGAATTCCAATTCATTCGTTCTTCTCGGTAGAATAAAATCTACAAATTTGCTATGTTCTGCTGTACCTAGCTTTCTTAGTAATAGACTGACTTTTCTTGAATTCGACCAGTTTTGACAGTCTGTGTAGAAAATATCATCATATCGTTTAAAATACGCTTCAAACGTTTTTTCTTCGTCTGGCACATAGTTGAAAGTTTCCAGCGAATTAAATATGGTGTTATTAGAATATGAAGAATTTCCATCAATTGCCTGATTGTTGTTTAATTTCTCCAGTATTAACTTTTGAATTTCTAAAAGTCTTTCCTCTTGCTTTTCTTGATATTTTTGCTGGGATTTGAATAATTCAGCCTGACTCAACTGCTGGGATTTGAATAATTCAGATATGACTTTGGATAATTCATCCATCTTTAGCTGATAGTGTTCATGCAACAAATAATATACCTTTAATTTGTGTATCTATGGATATAATATAAGCTGACCAGAAAAATCGAAACAATATACGACTTTTTTATTTTATGTCTTGCTTTTACATTCAAGCCGGTGATAATTAACTTTGGTATATATTTTTTTTATTATTATTACTTCTGTTCGCGTATTTCAATGACAAACCTCTGATTTTTATTATCAGCGGTAAATCCGTCACTATAAAATATTGTTGAGCAAACAAAACAAAAAACAAAAAATTTTTAAAAGTTCGTTACCTTTCAAAATCGACACGGTGTATTTGTGCGCCTTTTAATTCCATGCACGTTTTTATAGTCGGCCAGTTTTTTTTTTTAACGGTTGTCTCGTAGATAACTTTTTCAATTTAAAATCACCGTTATTCGTTTACGACACCTTTCAAATTTTTCTGAGTGAACGTTCCTTATGCTTAGTCGTCCTTTAACGAGTTCTAAATATCCAGAAATTCAGAATCCTTCGCCGTTCCGTTAGATGTTGGACTTTTAATTAATAATTTTTTCCTTCAGACTGGGTTCTTCAATGACTTGTCCCAATTGTTGAAAGCTATCAATTATTAATTCTTTTTTTTTTTTCGTATGGTTCTTTCTACCTCGTCGCCATTGTTGAAACTTGACTAATGCATGGAATAATAATGCAACACAAAATGTACTTAGAACAAAATGTACTGAAACAAGAAAGTGTACACAATATTTACATATAGTCTTTTGTATATTCCTGGGAAGACCGTTCCTGGAGAATGTGTTGACTGAGTCGCAGTCGGGCAGAGTCTCTGGTTGGATCTCTCCGATTCCTCCCTCTCTTCCCGGTACCAACCATATTTATATGGTCGGTACTCCACTATGCAAATTAGGTGGATCCTACCACAACAGTATTAAAACTATGTATATGGGCTATGGATTTTAAAGTTTATTTTATTGTATGCGTGTTTTTAGCTAGTTATTCAGAGCGTAAGTTTGGTAGTGTCGGCAGAAAACCGTTAATTAATGCCTGTTGTTTAATAGATTTTTATTGTTTAGAAGCTTAATAATGTGTAGTTTCTCATGGAGGCACAAAGGGCATGGGTCATCCCAAGTTTTGCAAGTTCTAGTCCTGTTAATAATTTTCCATTTTACTTTAGGTGTCCTATTTTTTTCTTTCAGGAAGAGACTCTTCTAAATTGAAACAGGTAAACTTCCTCGACGTAACCCTAGACTTACCGAGCAACACGTACCAACATTATAGAAAACCAAATGCTAACCCCTTATATATACACCCGAAGTCAAACCACCCTCCATCCACAATTAAAAATATACCCTCATCAATAGAAAATAGAATTAGCAGTAACTCCGCTAACAAAGAAATATTCCACCAACATAACGACTTCTATAACACTGCTCTAAAAAGTAGTGGTTATAAAAATGCTAACATCAAATATAGGGACAATTGCAATAACCAAAGGAAAAAAAAACGGAAAAGAAACATCATTTGGTATACACCTCCGTTCAACCAAATGGTTAGTATTAAACTAGGACAGAAGTTCTTAGTTCTAATCGATAAACACTTCCCCACCAAAAGTAGGCTTAGTAATATATTCAATAAGAACACACTAAAATTGAGTTACAGCTGCACTGAAAATCTAGAAGGTATAATAAGAAGACACAATAATAAAATCCTGAACAAACCCCCATACCTGAATAGTTTTAATAAAAACTCTACACTTAAATCAGATAATAATAGGGAAAAATTATGCGATTGTAGAAACCCGGAAGACAAATTAGAAAATAAGTGCTGCATCAAATCTGTGGTATACCAATGCACTATATCATCCACTGAGAACCCTAACAATAATATGATATACATTGGGTCCACAAAAAATGCTTTTAAAACCAGAGGGAGACAGCATAAATGCTCCTTCAACAACATAAACAAAAGACATCAGACCTCTCTATCTAAATATTTTTGGCACCTGAAAGAAAAAAATAGGACACCTAAAGTAAAATGGAAAATCATTAACAGGACTAGAACTTGCAAAACTTGGGATGACCCATGCCCTTTGTGCCTCCATGAGAAACTACACATTATTAAGCTTCAAAACAATAAAAATCTATTAAACAACAGGCATGAATTAACGGTTTTCTGCCGACACTACAAAACTTACGCTCTGAATAACTAGCTAAAAACACGCATAGAATAAAATAAACTTTAAAATCCATAGCCCATATACATAGTTTTAATACTCTACAAAAAAAGATAACCCTTTATGAAGTCGTCAAAAAACAAACGTTACGGCTTTTTTATATACACAAATCCCTTTCATAAAGAGATATAATAAAAGAATAAAATGAAAAAATAAATAAATCTCCATAGACGCTCAAGCCAGACTATGCGAAAACTTCCTCCGTCGTTAATTTAGCCACCCCCACCGTACCCTGACCCGGCATCTATGAAAGTAACTCTATACTGATACAAATTATTAACACCCCACCCCTGCCTATTCTAAACAATCCGCCCTTGATGTTACCACGGAAATTTTGACTTCAATTCTGAATATACTATTAAAACTCGTAAATAAGTTATTCCCAAAAAAATTTCGCTTGAAGATGGAACAGAGCCTACTTTAACTCAAGTTAATTCAAATATTATTTTGAAGTTTTCGGCTCTTGTTTTGAAACATGAGACCTCTTATGTAGCGAGTTGGAATCATATTTTTAAATAAATAATTATATATATATATATATATATATATATATAGGTAGTAATCCGTTGGTATAATCCAGTCGAGTCCTATTAACATAGGTACCTCCACTTTTTCGGCATAAATTTCGATACCCAAGTTTAAAATACATTTTTTAAAATGAAAAAACATGCTTGAAGATTTCATTTTAGCTTTACTTGAAAGTTGAATCATTAAATTTATTATTTCCATTAAGTAAACAATTCTGGTATATTTCAGATAGAAACTATATACATTGGAATGTCAAATTTAATTTTAAATTTTTAAATTTTCAAAAAACCCGCCATTTTCTTAATTTTAAGAAATTTGTAAACAAACACAAATTTATCGATTTTAAAAATATTTAAAAAAATTCCTGACACGTCATTTTAGTAAAATTAGAAAATTTAATGTTAAATTAATCTGATTTAAAAAAAATATTACTTAATTATAGCATAAAAAAGAAATATACAACGAATTATTAACGATTGGTACCGTAATTTTGATCCGATACTTGATCCACGTGTTGATTGACAAGTGATGACAGCTACGACGGATGACCATAAATGAAAATTACTAGAAATCTGAGTGAACCCTTTTATTTTTAGTTTTACTGTTATGTCTATTTATTAGAATAAAGGGACAAAACTCTTTTTATAATAATGGCAATTTCAGTCTACCGTACATGGAAATAAGGAATGTATTAAGTAGAAAAATACAACATAAAAAATTATTTGAAAAAAAAGTGGAATCACTAAATTTATTAAACTTGGCAATTTTGAACTCGTAAATTTTGTTTCTACTTAATTACTAATTATCAAAAGGAAATAAGCTAATACAGAGTTTTGCACGATTTTTAAACTATTATAAATTATTATAATCAAAATGTAAAACAAATAAAAAATTCTTGTAAAATTTAATTATTCATCAGAAAAAATTTATTTCTTCAGGCAATAATGACCTTAATATTACTTATTTACAAAAGCAATTAAAAGCTTTTCTAATTAAGTAATATCATAGTTTTATTGGATTCATTATTTTTCTATTCAAAGCTCATTTTACAAAAGTTGGAACAAATTAGAAAAAAAAAAGTAGGTGATTTACCATCTCCAATGACTCTTACTTTAAACAAAAAAAAATTGTAAGGAAATAAAAAGAATTGAAAAAAATTTCGGGAAAATAAGTAAGTGGGGTGTAACATATTAAAAAAAAAAATATTTTTTACTAAAATTTACTAAAAAGAAATATTTCAAAAATAATTTCATTCATTGGTGAAATAAGTCCTGAAAATTTCATTAAAATCGGACAATTACTTTAATTTTACAAGAATTTCCAAATCAATGGGTTTTCAACGGGAAAAAAGCGCAAAAAAAAACAATGTTATTTTTACAGCACCGCGATGACGTAAAAAAAGAAAACTTTAACCAAAATTTCGAACGTGTTAAAAAATATTAAAAAATATCAAAAAATAATTAAAATACACTATGGTCTTTCATCTTAATAATAACATAAGCGTTTTGACGATAAAAATTTATTTTCGGTAAGTTTGTGGCATTTGTTTATTACGCTATGCTGTTTTCCCGCGAAAAAGTGGAGGTACCTATAACACAACATAGAATTTGAAATATGTTAAAACTGACTCACAAAAGAGCGTTTTAACTTAACTCTTTTTATTAACTTTCTAAAATGTTTCATCCTAATATAGGGTTTTTGTAGACACATACCAGCTAGCGTATTTATGTTAGTGCTTAAATGTAGATATATGTGTATGTTACTGTAGACACCTATACGAGTAGGTAATATTCACATGGACAAACGCATGAGAACGCATACTTATATATATATATATATATATATATATATATATATATATATACAAACTCACTCCAAATCGTTAAAAACACTCCCACAAAATTTGAACTCTGATATATGGACGAGTTCAGTACCAATAATTCCGAATTAACTTTCATTCATTTTACCAAAGTTACCTCTTTTTTCACATTTTCGTTAATTTCCATGAATTCCCGTCCAATTAAATTTTGACCGTGTGACCATTAGGATGTAGGTCAGCTCATCGGTCTCCCCCTCCCTACTCAAGCTCTCCTACCTCCACAATAGGATTCCAGTAACGGTGCCTTCTTCTTCTCTTCACATCTCCCAATAAGTCTCCTATAACATACTCTCTCTCTCTCTGTCTTTCTTTCTTTCTCCAAATAAACTGTACACTACAAACTGATACTATATAAGGTTTGAAAAATCCTGCAAATTTTAGAATTAAAATTCATAAGTGAAAATTAAGGTATATTAATTCCAGTTGTAAAGAGTATATATATATATATATATATATATATATATATATATATATATATATATATATGATTTGTGAACTTGCGAAAACCTTTCGACAGTATCCAACGTGGTCGAATCTGGCAAATGCTTCAAGCATAAGATATCACTGTTAAGTTGGTAAATTCAGTTGGCTTAACGCAACAACGACCGAGAGTTCTTATACCGGATGGTAATGTAATATATTGCTGTTGGGATCAAATGAGGCGACGGAGACACACACAAATATATATATATATATATATATATATATATATATATATATATATATATATAGAGAGAGAGAGAGAGAGAGAGAGAGAGAGAGAGCGAGTGAAAGAGACATACGTATATACATACATATAATTTGAGGTGAGTCCTGAGCATTTTACAATTAAAATTGCTAGATGTTTCTGTATGTTCTTTGCTAACAGTTTCTTCTCTCACACTTCTCGCTTGTGGAACTCTTTTCCGACTTCTTGCTTTCCACTTAATATTGACCTTCAAAAATTTAAACTTTGATCATTAAAATTTTAAATGCAATATCAATCGTTATATTCCGTCATTTTAATTACTGCTTTTTTCTGTTCTCTATTCCTTAATATTTTTTTTCTTTTTCTCATATTTTGTCACACTCAGTAACCCATTACAGCTTAGTGGATTTATTGCCTTATTTGGGGCGAAATGATCAAAAATATTATATATGTAACTATTTTTATAGAGTTTGGACCCGGCGCGGTTAGTTACGATCTTATTTCCGGCAGCGTTCTTGCATTGTTGTTGTCGGCCATTTCATATTCCTAAAATTGAAAAATTGTCGAATTATCTATTTAAATCAAAATAATTTAATTAAATTTTCTTAAAACTGTACCGAATTATTTAAATAAGTGAAAAATAATATTTACTGAATTAATTTTCTCATTATTATTATTATTATTATTATTACGAATATTAATTATTTTGAATTATTATTAATGAAGACTTTACAGAATTATTTAAATATACCGAATTTTAATTTCATCTCAATTAGATTTAATTGACAAATCCGTAAATAAAATAAAATACATTTTCGTATTTAATTGAAAACAAAAATGATTTCAATTAGTGAAACTAATTGGTTATTGAATTCATTTTTATTAATATAGTAAAAACATTACAAAATTATATAAATACTTAAATATAATCTGTTGTTGAATTAATTGTATTATTAATGAAAAGATTAAACACAAAATTGTATGACATTACTTTCCTCTGTGTGTAGTACAGCCATTCGGCACCTGAAATATATTAACAAAGGTCTTAATAAAGATCATAATAAAGGTCCTAACAAAGATCTTAATAAAGGTCTTAATAAAGGTCCTAATAAAGATCTTAATAAAGGTCTTAATAAAAGTCTTAAGAAAGATCTTAATAAAGGTCTTAGTAAAGATCTCAATAAAGGTTTTAATAAAGGTCTTAATAAATGTCTTAATAAAGGCCTTAGTAAAGATCTTAATAAAAGTCTTAATAAAGGTCTTAATAAAAGTCTTAATAAAGATCTTAATAAAGATCGTAATAAAGGTCTTAATAAAGATATTAATAAAGGTCTTAATAAAAGTCTTAATAAAGATCTTAAGAAAGATTTTAATAAAGGTCTTAGTAAAGATCTTAATAAAGGTTTTAATAAACAGTCTTAATAAATGTCTTAATAAAGGCCTTAGTAAAGATCTTAATAAAGATCTTAATAAAGATCGTAATAAAGGTCTTAATAAAGATCTTAATAAAGGTCTTAAAGAATTTAATGTAACTTCAGTCTCAGAAAAGCTCGTAAGCAATGCTACTTAACGGGATCAACTGGCATCTTCGCCCGAATTAGAATGAATTCAGAACTGAACAAGTTGTAGCCATTCACTGTTTGGTTTTGTATGATACATATCTTACTGTCCATCCTGATAGCTGTCCATAGACATTAGTTCTAGTTCGAACCATACTGTTTTAACTGAGCTCTTAGGGATGAGCAAGCTGTCTGTAAGATGGATCCCAAGAATGCTATCAACATAGCAGAGGCTGAAAGGGGTTAACATTTCCAGGACACATCTGACACGCTTCTATGCTGACCCTGAGTATTTCCAGCACAGATTAGTAACTCAACATGAAATCAAAAATGCAAAGACAAACACTCTGGTTCTCCACCCCGAAGAATTTTAAGCAGGCAGCGTCTGTTGGCAAGATGATGGTTTCTTTCTTTTTTGGTATTCAGAAAGCGTGATCATGATAGACTACCTAGAAAAGGAGAAAAAATATTAATAACAATGCAATGCATCAGAATTAAAACAACTTTAGGAAGCAATCAAAAGTCGAATCGTAAAGTGAAGCTAAGGAGAGGTATGCTCTTACAGCACGAATTCTCGCACTAAGGAGACTTATTAAAAGGAGTTAAATGTTCTAACCTGAAGGCAGTTCTCAGATTTGTGAACTTCCGAAAACTTTTCGGCAGTATCCACCGTGGTCGAATCTGGCAAATGCTTCAAGCAGAAGATATCCCTGTTAAGTTGGTAAATTCAGTTGGCTTAACGCAACAACAACCGAGAGTTTTCACACCGGATGGTAATGTAATATATTGCTGTTGGGATCAGATGAGGTGACGGACACACACACAAATATATATATATATATATATATATATATATATATATATATATATATATATATATATATATATTGTTCAAGTTGAGGCGAATGGGTAGCGTGAGAGAGAATCAAGAGGTTAGGACTGCGCACATCGGAATTGACGGAGACAAATCTTCGGTGAACCTCTAGCCAGCCTCACTGTCTAGATCAAGAATCGGAACTTTACGTAGCTACGCCTTCTTTCGATATGTCGTCAACGCATTTCTTTCCGCTCAGGACACCTGTGCACCCTGTTTATTCTAGGCTCAGGACACCTGCGTGACCTGTTTATTCTAGGCTCAGGACACCTGCGTGACCTGTTTATTTTAGACACCTAATGCATTTCCTGTTTAGGTCTATATCATTTTGGCATAGTGCTGGATTATGCAACGCACCAAGCAATGCGAGATTAAGAAGGGGATCTACGATTTAAATTTCATAAAAGAAGTCGTCTTCACAAGCCAACAATAATAATCGGCACTAATTTCACATTATTTACATTATTCGGACTGTTATCAGAGCGATATCAACTGCGAAATTAGTATGTGTCTAAATCTCTAAGATGAGATATGTTTATTTACACTATATTATTCGGACCGTTATCCTTATCTTCATTGCCATAATCAGCCGTTGAACACTCCAGCCTTCTTCATGTGATTGGAATTTCGATCCGAACCCTTTATTTCGTCCACTGGGCTAGAATGTTCTAGTTCCACGTGCCAAGCCCCTTCCGGATGTCTAAGCTATTTCCCTTTAACTCAACTCTCAAGATAAAGGGTTCGAGTCGAAATTCCAATCACCTGAAGAAGGCTGGAGAAATTTTTATTTTTGAAAACTTCAAAACGGTACGTTTTATCAAAATCTGGGCATTATTTTCGAGTTCAGCATATAGATTTACACGGAAATATGACGATTTGGGAAAGTCATAATCGATTTTCTTTTCGGGGATTAAAAAAGCAAATTTACCCTTTTGATATCCGAACGCTTTTTATGTAAGTACCTGCAATGAAGTTTCTAAGAAAAGCGATTAGACAGCCCCGCTGTAGCAATTAGGTTTTAACTTGCATTGCCGTGTTTAAACCGGTTTGAAGAGTGCCGTATATAAAAGGGACTGACTTCAGCGAATTATGTCATATATTTTGCCTGAACTTATTATAAAATTTAAAGTATATAAAGTCAGCACATGTAACGAGGTTGACTGATGAACATTAGAAAGCATTTCTCTTGGTTGGATGCAGAAATACCAAAACAAATATTAATTATATCTTAAAAGGTAAACGTCAGTTTCACAAATCTGTGGCAAAATAAAGAAAACAGCAACCGGCGAGTAAATTCAAGCTCTCCCAACTGGTATTTCAACCTTGAATCGTTCCTTCTTGAGTTCTGTCTCAAAATCGCACTAACAGACTGTTCTTGCCGCCAACCGTGAACGTCACTCCAACCACTCCCCGCACTGGGTAAAAGTAGTTGCTTTTATATTTGTCCATATACCCATAATCCCTTGCGTCTTCATGTGATCCCATAATTCATTGCGTCCATGTCCCATAATGCATTGCATCTTTATTGCATAAAAATGCAATGCAAGTCCCCCCTCATTCTTTTACGATATCTGGTAATCCTCGAGGCGAGGGCTCTTTCTATCACGAATGTCGGTTGGCCCTCAAGCGACTCTTACGGGCGAAGGATGGCCTCTCCGACGTCCAGCCGTTGTCCCGTAAGGCATTATATCAGGTGTTAGTTAGGGGGAACGTTCAAGATGATCTGATTGACGAGCTCGGGCTGACGAAGCGGGAGGCTCGCTGCATATGGCCTTGGGCGCCCGGGTTGAAATGTCTCACTAACCCCGAGGCATCACTCACCTGGCTGGTGATTCGAGGGGCCCTCTGGGTCGCCAAAAGACTTCGCGCAGCGGGTTTGGCAAAGTCGCCAAACTGCGTTCGCTGCAGTGGGGAAGTGGAGACCATAGGTCACTCCTTCTTTCAATGTAGTGTCGTAGTTCCGTTGTGCAAGTTCGTTGAAGATCTCATGGTTCGCATGCTGCGCGGAAAGTTCTTTGTCCTCGAGGCCAGTTCCGTCTGTAGCAATATAGTACCGCCGTTGACTAAGGCTGAGCACTATGTGTTCCTTTGCTTACTGGGTGTTATGCGAGTCGTGATATGGACGACGCGACAGAAGGAATTTCATGGGGACGAGAAGTTTACCTCTTCCCAACTGATCTTGTTCAAGATCAGGACGGAAAGGAAGCGACTCCATCCATTGGAATTTAGCGAAAGGTGGGTGAGTCTTGCGCGTCTCTGCAAAGCGAAAGGTGCTGACTTGGAGTGGCTGTTTGATGCCGGTTAGGCATTAAGGATTTTGGGATTACTGGGGTGAACATTGGTAACCCCTCCCATGTATAGGATAGTTTAGGTCGGTTTTGTTTTAGTTACTTTTTTCTTTTTTTTTTCCAGTTTAACTTAGCTAGGGTATGTATGCTCATTGGCCCCCCTTTTATTTCTGACCCTATTTTTTTTTCTTTTGTTTAATTCCCCATCCCTCCCATCGTTAGGTGGTTAGTGATATCAGTTCTCTGGTGGGTGCGGGGCGCCTTTCGTTTCGAGTGTGTCTTTCGTAGTTGTTGTTGTGTCTGATTGAGTGTGTGTTTGTAGCGAGTGCATGGATTGTACGAATGTTTTATATATTTTTTCAAGTCCCGCATTGATTTCGTCCAGTTAACTGATGTTTCTACCACAGTTAGGGCTGTGGGGGGTTTTACTACTAACAAAAAAGTTTTGTTTATTTTCTTGTATATAGTTTTGTATTCATTGTAAATTTTCATTGGGGTTTTTAGTTGTTATTTTATTCCCCTCCCCCCACAGACAATGATTTGTATATATGGGGACTAGTTAGAACTTCATAGAGTCTCTGAGGAATTTTGGTGGATGTAGTAAGAATGGTATGTAATGGATGCGTCGTTTTGGTGAAAGGAACATTGTTTGTATGTTTGGGTCAGTGATTGCGGCTAGCTAAGTTTAAAGTTAAGACAGAAGATGACCATCCTTGCCCCCTTTCCCCATTTTTTGGCCTTGTGCCGTATTTGTACTCTTGTACAATAAATAATTTACGATATCTGGTCGAGGACGGATTACGGCAGAGCGGTAAGTGCTTTTTTTCTCCTTCATTTCAACTGCAGTAGCTTTACATGCTAAGCAAATACGGGCTCTTTTTTGGCGGGGACAAGGCAAGTCGCGACAAGTTGTGCTCGTCCCAGGTTCTGTCTCATGTTCGCCACAAAATCTCACTAACTTTTTCTGCCGCTTAGTTTGTGAGATTCGAATATGTGCGCACTTGGTGTGATGTAACTATTTTATTGCTATTGTCACCGTCTTGGATAACTTTTTACTAAATAAGTATGTTTGTTTTCTTTATTTGTTGTGCATTCAGTGTATTTTATTGAACAAAATGGTTATCCGGCCCATCATCGTCATTCTCTAAGTTATCTTGCCCTCTTTGAAAAAATTAGGGTGACCCCTGTTCTAGGGTATGAGATTTTTCCGCCTTACAGCACATATCCCACAGACCTTGCTAGCTTCTCACTATTCTTTCGCCATTGCTATGGCAAATGCTCGAACGAATTACTTTCCTTAGCCCCAGCAGCTCAAACCTAGAACCCACCATACAATATTCACGATGGAAAATCATCTACCTTCCCTTCGTGTTATTTTAGTAAGGAGTAAGTTCCACACAGACATATTCTTCCCTAGAAGAGTTACATTGTGGAACAGACACCCGAGGAGATGTTTCCCTAACCACTACAAGGTTAACGTCTTCAAGTCTAAAAACAAACGTTATATACTCATCATATGCACATCTTGTTCCTCCATGTCTTTCTTTATCAACGATCCCATTCAGTAATGCTCTACCTTGGGTGGCTCTTAGATTTTGTATTGAGTAAACAAAAGTAAAATAACAAAAAAAGTGATGTTGATGTTGGGAGATATAGAACGTCGGACTGTTTCTCGCAGATGAATTTCAAATAAGGCCAACGAGCTCAGGTTCTCCGAATTCTAGTGAAACTCGTTACATTCATTTACGGGAAAATACCCTTAGGAGATGTATGAATCCATCTCTTCTCCCCACAGCTATGGGTTAAGTAGCAGAGCAGCAGTGGTTGGCAAGCAGACTAGGAGAAGGACTACTGTGATTTCAAAACAGTAACAATCATCCATGGTCTGTGACCTTCAGAATTGAAAAAAGTAAAAGCTAATCTTGGAATATATATATATATATATAACCATTACACCACCTCGAGATATATATATATATATATATATATATATATATATATATATATATATATATTAAGGCACCTCGAGGTGTTGTAATGGTTAACAAACTTGTCTCGCTAGAACAATTACGACTGAGTAGTGAGTTAGATCCTCACTGGGTGCCCACAACTTTTGGCCTTGTGCCACATCTAAGCTACGCTTGGAAAATCACTATATATATGTGTGTGTGTGTGCGCGTGTATATATATATATATATATGTGTGTATGCAGATATATATATATATATATATATATATATATATATATATATATATATATATATATATATGTATGTATGAATGTATATTTCAATATTAGCTTTTACCTTTTCCATTCCTCTTTGCTGAGGGTAAGAGACCATGGACGATTTTTACTGATTTAAAATCAGAGTATTCAGACATTCTGTGTGCTAGACAGAATACATCCCTCATTATTTTTCATAGAAAATATGCATCCTCCTGAGGACGCATATTTTCTATGAAAATTTCTCGGACATTCAGGCCGGTAAATGTTCTTAATACTGTTTATTATAAACAGAACATTTACTTAAATATTTGTATCTATAAAAAGAAGGTATGAACATATATATATATATATATATATATATATATATATATATATATATATATATATATATACGTTTGTTTGGGAGAGCAGTAATTTTCTTAAGAAAGTTGAAATAGGAAAAAGGCCTGGGCCTATATTAATATTTGGGTAATATTCTATGGCGGAACTCTCGAGAATTTTCTTTCTGAGTGAGTTATTTTCTTTTTTTTAATTTTAAAATGCCTCACACACACACACACACACACACTCATATATATATATATATATATATATATATATATATATATATATATATATATATATATTAGGAGAAATAACCAGGTTGAGTCTACTGTTAAGTCACACCGTAAAGAAAAAATGCTCAACGTCATATAAAATGCCAGAGATTATTAAATTACGAATTAAATTTCAAGCGAACTGTATATATATATATATATATATATATATATATATATATATATATATATATTACTCTGTGCTGTGACTGGAGTATAATCTCCAGAGAGCAGGCCTGGGTCTTGGTATTTTGAGAACACATGCCACATGAATTTCTCGTTATCGATCGAGCACTATAGAGAAAAGGTTAATTTCAAAACAGTAGCCGCCGCTATTAAAGCACCGCTCTTCATTAATGAATTGAGCCCTCTGGCTGTTGACGTTTATATACATCCGTACGTAATATGTTAAAATTTCCTTTACTCTGCCGTGCTACGATAGCTTAGGTGTAGGAACTTTGACTGATGTCAAATCGTTCGGTTTTCGAGCCCGGCTTCATGCAATCGGATGTCTAGCCATACTGATGAGCTGTAATACAACGAAATTGTGGGTGACTGTATGGATAATTTTGTTTTACCATTCCAGCATCCCTTCAAATTCATGCGCATGTGTAGTCGCATCAGCGTAAAATTTAGTCTGATGAAGTTTTAAAGGCTGAAACGTTTCACACGAAATATTTTTCCACTCTGTTATAGATTTTCCTAAAATTGTTCTGATACATAAAAAATTATATATCATTTTTCCTAATATATATATATATATATATATATATATATATATATATATATATATATATATATATTAGGTTGGTGCAAACATAATGACGTTTTCTCACATAGTAACATATGTGAGAAAACGTCATTATTTTTGCACCAACCTAATATATATATACACCCAGAACATTTTTGTCAAAGTTAAAATGTGGTAGTTATTTCTGGCGACATATATATATATATATATATATATATATATATATATATATATATATATATATATATATTACTCAATTCTCCTAAGCAAGGCGATAATGCTACTAAGGCGCAAGAGACTACCGGGTGTGAAAGAGAATGAGAAAACTCTAGAAGAAACATTGAATAAACCTCTGCCCCTGTTAACAAAACCGGACAAGATTATATAAAGCCAAAGGAAAATCTTTTCTTTACCAGCGCGCTTCGTCCCTAAATGTAGAGATTTTCTATTGCAACTTTAAACAGTGTATTAAAGTCAGAGAAAATTATCGGTAAGTTTTTAATTTTTAAATTTAAGAACGCTTTAAACTGTGTCGTTGAAAGATGAACCATGGAAGTGAAGTGATTTATTGTCAAATAACCGAAAGTGAGAAATGTTATATATATATATATATATATATATATATATATATATATATATATATATAAGTTAACATTGAAGTCAATACTCAGAGGCGACAGACCGTTTAAAAACTAGACGCAATCGTCAGGCCGCCTGACGATTGCGTCCAGCATGAAACAGCCTGTCGCCTCTGACTATTGACTTCAATGTTCATTTTATATTTATATTTAAATACGCTTTATTTCTGATATTGACCACCTTATCCCATAAGTATAGCACTCCTTAAAACTATATTTCTTCATATATATATATATATATATATATATTGCAAGAGATATGAAATGATTCGTACATGGAAGTAGATAAGTAGTAATGTAAACATAACTTATTGTAAAAACTTGTTTCAGAATTTTTGCTTTTGTTTACTTTCCTCATTTGAAAGTACAACAATCTATTATGAAGGACACTGCAATCATTTCACGAATGCAGCTGATGTCTTTGTCAGTGTCATTTGAGATTATATAATTTTTTTTTTTACAAAAATCCGTAAAATACATTTGATAAACCAAGCACCTTAGAAAAGGACTGATAACTACAGCAAAAATTAATTAAATGTCTTCGGGTCGAAGTTAATTGTGAACTATAGAAAATGTTTGAAATTAAAAGGAACAAAAATCTTAAAGAAATTAATTAATTTTCACGGTGGGCGATATCTGATCACGTGATAGCAACAATAAAAAAAACGCAGCGAAGAGAACGAAAAATAATTAACCGTATCCCTCCTTTCAAACAGGGCCTCGTTTTCAAAACGAGACCACAAATGAATCTCATTTTCTTCCAAATTACAGACGATAATCGAAGAAGGATTGCTCGGAGGCTAAGAAATTGTTAGCGATAATTAAAGTGACACGATATAAGGGGAAAGATAATAAAAATAACTAATAACTGGAAAGAAGGAAACTTTAATAACCATGCGGAATTGTTGCGGAGTAATGGTTAGCAAATCCGTCTCACTGATCATTACTGTTTTAATAAGTTCGAGTCATACTATGCCACACTAGCCTAGACTTATCAAAGAAGCACACTCTCGTCATGTTCTAAGACTTAATAAAGAAAACTTGATTACTTTAAGAAAATATCAGAATAATCTGAAGTGTTTACGAGGAAGGAAATGTCTGCGTACAGATAGAAAATAGACTCGGCATGTACACAAAAATAAAGATGGCTTCATGTAACGTAGTAAAGATGGAGTTCAGTCCAAACAGAACAAGAAGTCCTATCAGGACTTATTATCAGTCAGCATAATCTTAACAATATAAGGCATGCTGATGATACCGTGTTGATGGGAAGCATAGAAAGAAAACCAAAACTCTTAGGTAGGATCGTAAAGGAAAGTGAAAATAATATACATATATATATATATATATATATATATATATATATATATATATATATATATATATATATATATATATATATATATCAGTTGCAAGAAAACAAAATTGAAAAAGAGACAGTCAGAGCCTGATTATCTATCATAGGCATAGGGCCCAGGGCTGGATTTTTCTTTAGGCTTGTATAGCCTGTAGCCTAGGGCCCAGGGCTGGATTTTTCTTTAAGTTTGTATAGGCTGTAGCCTAGGACCCAGGGATGGATTTTTCTTTAGGCTTATATAGGCTGTAGCCTAGGGCCCAGGGATAGATTTTTCTTTAGGCTTGTATAGCCTGTAGCCTAGGGCCCAGGGATGGATTTTTCTTTAGGCTTGTATAGCCTGTAGCCTAGGGCCCAGGGCTGGATTTTTCTTTAGGCTTGTATAGCCTGTAGCCTAGGACCCAGGGATAGATTTTTCTTTAGGCTTGTATAGCCTGTAGCCTAGGGCCCAGGGCTGGATTTTTCTTTAGGCTTGTATAGCCTGTAGCCTAGGGCCCAGGGATGGATTTTTCTTTAAGTTTGTATAGGCTGTAGCCTAGGACCCAGGGATGGATTTTTCTTTAGGCTTATATTGGCTGTAGCCTAGGGCCCAGGGATAGATTTTTCTTTAGGCTTGTATAGGCTGTAGCCTAGGGCCCAGGGATAGATTTTTCTTTAGGCTTGTATAGCCTGTAGCCTAGGGCCCAGGGATAGATTTTTCTTTAGGCTTGTATAGCCTGTAGCCTAGGGCCCAGGGCTGGATTTTTCTTTAGGCTTGTATAGCCTGTAGCCTAGGGCCCAGGGCTGGATTTTTTTTTAAGTTTGTATAGGCTGTAGCCTAGGACCCAGGGATGGATTTTTCTTTAGGCTTATATTGACTGTAGCCTAGGGCCCAGGGATAGATTTTTCTTTAGGCTTGTATAGGCTGTAGCCTAGGGCCCACGGTCGGATTATCATTCATTTTGATTCCTTGGGTAACGTAGGGCCGCCACAACACTTCTGCAACGGACTTGGTTCCGGGCGATCCACTTCAGCTCGTCCCATGTCGTGTCCGCTCCCTTCAACTCTGCGTCAACACTTCTGCGCTAAGTCTGTTTTGGTCGATCCACTTTTCGCTACACTTGTGGATTCCAGTGACACTAGAGGCAGGCAGGAGTGTGTGGACGATCCAACCCGATTTCTATTTATTGATGTCAATCTCGATTGGGGCTGGTCTGGTCCCGTCCCACAATTGGTCGCTGGAAACGACTTCAGGCTACCTGATTTTGTGGATGTTCCTGAGGCATCGGTTGGTAAAGTTTGTGGGCGTTGGTCTTGGTTACCCTCCGGGTCTCTGAGTCGTAAATGTAGAGGTTCGTTGATCTCGAGATTGTCTGAAGTATTGGAAGCGTGTCGGGCATTGTTGCCGGATTATACTATTATAGGCTGCAGCCAAGGGCCCAGAGCCGGGTTATCTTTTAGGATAGTATAGGATACAGCCTAGGACCCTTCAAGCTTTTATAAAGCAGTGATTTTAATTTTGTAGATGTTATAACTACAAAATAATTTCATAAACAGAAATTATATTAATATATCATACTCATTATTTTGACATGGCGGGAAGCAAATCAAGGAAAAGAATATTTTAGTTTGTGTCATTGTGTTTTAAGTAGGTAAAATGTTTGATTTTAGTTCAGAATGATTAAACCTTACAAATTCTTACAAAGCAGTGATTTTAATTTTCTAGATTTAATAACTTGATTGCTTTATTGTTATAATGCTGGTTATAAAAAAATTGTTTTTTTTTTTTTTACTACGGGTGTTTTGGAGAGAAGTGAATGAATAAAATAAAAATATAAAAGAAAATCTAGTGGATCTAGGAAGGCTGCATGAATATTTAAGATTGTGCTGCAAATAAAATATGCAATATCCACAAATTATAAGAAATGGCCAAATGGTAACGATATTTAATCACGACAAAAAATACATGTTTGAAACAACAAATTAAATTTTATATACACAATTTACAATTTCTTTGTTTGTAATGATGTGTGCAAAGGTATATTTAAGAGAAAAAGTTCTTTGCTGTTTCGGAAATGTTCAATGTCAAAAAAGTTGTTTGCCTTTGATTAAAAAAAGGTTTCAAGTAGATTTTTAAAACTTAGATTTTCTTTATAAAGCAGTGATTTTCATTTTCTACATGTTATAACTTCTAAATATTTTCATAAAGTGAAATTATATCAATATGATAAACCCATATTTATTTGACTTTGCAGAAAGCAAATCAAGGAAAAGAATGTTTTAGTTTGTGTCATTGTGTTTCAAGTAGATAACATGTTTGATTTTAGTTCAGAATGTTTAAACCTTACAAATTCTTACAATGCAGTGATTTTAATATTCTAGATTTAATAACTTCGAAAGAGTTTCATAAACTAAAATGATATCAATATTGAGAAAGTCATATTTATTTTGATTGTTTTATTATTATAATGCTGGTTATAAAAAATTGTGTTTTGTTTTTTTTTTACTACGGGTGTTTTGAAGAGAAGTGAATGAATAAAATGACATTATAAAAGAAAGAAAGAAAGAAAGAAAGAGAACAAAAGAAAGAAAGAAAGAAAGAAAGAGAACAAAAGAAAGAAAGAAAAGGATTAAATAGAAGTAAACAAAAATCGAAGAAATAACGAAACAAAGAAAGAAAAAATGAAGCGAATAATTAAATAACTGTAGGCAAAAAAGAAAGAAAATGTTTGAATAAAAGAAAGCAAAATAGAAAGAAATAAACAAAAAAGAAAATGATTAAATAAACGCACGTAAAAAGAAAGAAAACAATGATTAAAATAAACGAACGAAAGAAAATGAAAATGATCAAATAATCAAATAAATGCAAGAAAAAAGAAAAAGAAAGAAAATTATCAAATAAATGAAAGAAAAAAGAAAGAAAAAAGGAAAAGAAAATGATCAAAAAATGCAAGTAAAAAAGAAAGAAATAGGAAGAAATATAAAGAAAGAAAAAAGAAAATAATCAAATAAACGCAAGAAAGTAAAAAACAAAGAAAGTTAAAGGATGAAAAAAGAAAATTATCAAATAAATACAAGAAAGAAAGAAAGAAAGAAAGAAAAAAGAAAGAAAGAAAGAAAGAAAATGATCTAATAAATGCAAGTAAAAAAGAAAGAAAGAAAGTAAAGAGAAGATAATGAGAAGCAACCGAAATAGTCGATAATGTTATTATGGAAAGGATGAGAAAAGGGAGCAAATAAAATATATGGAAGGAGAAAATTGTAAAAAGGGAGAAAAGCGAAAAGAAAAAAAAAACGCAATTTTTCTCGTAAAAGAAGAATGAATATAGAAGTCTATGTTGGGCGCTACTAATTGGTTAAATTTTGAGCTCTGTCCAATGCTTGCAGTAATATCTACAATCGACCAACATCAGACCTTACGACTGCGTTCATTCAGTAGTGATTGCTTACTTACAGCGTACTGGACTCGTCTTTCAGGTAACTGACTGAGTGCCGCATAAATGCAACTCCTGGACATTAGAAGGTCACCGGTAGTTTTCGGGCGTAGGACCAGATTATGATTGGCTTCGCCGAAGTAAAAGAAGGAAGGAGGCACCATCAATTTCATGTAATTTCCCTTTTGTAAACATTTAGCCAGGCAAGACGCAGAGTCGGCACGGGAATCACCCAGTAATCTTATAACTTGTTTTCAAATTCTTAAGACCATTATTGTTGGTGAAACTGTCACAAACTGCTTTCATTTAACCAACATAGAGAAACTTTTCTGCCTACCATCAATATGGCTGACGCTAGAATCACGGAGAGCAACAAACTGCGCCTGCTTGGTCTCACGTTTTCTACTGACTTGAAGTGGAGTGACTACATCAAATCAATAGCTGTATCTACTATAAGGAAAGTTTTATGATGTCAACCAACACTGGTCGCAACTTTTGTAATATCAGCTACTCGTTATCACTTTCGTAATGCTCGTTGTAGTAGAGACTTTGTAATCGCAGATAAAACTATAGTTCGCCGTTGAACAATGCTGGTTGTAATAAAAACAGAACCAGTGAATAAACTTATACCAAAGATTTATTGAACTTTACACTGACTACTCGTCAACTGACGGATGTACAGGGTGCTTTTATACCTCCTAGATCTTAAGGGGAGGTAACTGATGATTTATCAGTGCACTGGTATCAGACGCCTCTGAATAACACTCGCACTAATAGTACTTGCTCGATAATACTCGATCGAAAAGTAACCAGCGTATAGTGATCCATATGAACAGTATAGTGAATAGAGTAGGGAACAGCTGTCCGTATAGTAATAGAGGATAGAATAGAAATGGTAATTCGTATAGCATAGAGGATAGACTAGAAATAGCCATCCGTATAGTAATAGAGGATAGATTAGAGATTGCGATCAATTAGACGCCAGGCTAATTCCTACTAAAGGGTTTCCTCTATGTCCACGTTGTCTACTTAATTCAATAATGTGTTTGCTCACTGGCGATCTATGTTCAGACTCAAATGTCGGCAGTGGCACTTGCTTCCTATATTACAGAAAGTTGGGTCAGTGTGTCGTGTCAGAAAATCTTTCTCGTTCTCCATCTTGCATATCTACAAAACTACCATTCGCCCGTGCATTGAATATTGCTGATATATGTGGTCTGGTACTCCTGTTATCCATCTCGAAGTTCTTGACAAATTCCAAAGAACGATCTGCAATCGATCCTGATCAAGCATCTAGACTTCAGTCATTTTCTCACCGGCGTGACATGGCTTCCCTCTGTCTTTTCTACAAATATTTTCATGGCAACTGCTCTGACGAGCTTTTTCCCCTTTACCCAAACTACATGAATTTAAGCATGCTACTAGACTGGTATCTAGGTTCAATCCATTTACAGTTGAAGTAGCTAAATGTAACCGCCACTTCTACTCCAATAGGTTTTCTCTCGCACTTCCCGCCTGTGGAAGTCCCTTTCAAAAATTTAAATGCAGCTTCATTTGAATTTTCTGTCTTGAATCTTGTTCATCTTTTGTCCTTTCCTCAAGTCTCCCTATACCTCATCTTTTCTCTCATTTTCCCACCCTGTAACCCTCTGCGTACTAGTGGCATTTCCGCCTTGCTTGGGGTGAAATGATTATTAAAAAAGGTCTGTGATGGCTGAAATAGCTGCATATTCCACAAAAAATTAATGTTCAAGAAAAAAAGGAGACAAACAGATTCTAGTAATTTTGAAGACTGCAAAAAAACAAATTTACTATCGTGAAAATCCCAAGAGCCACTTAAAGTAGAGGGTTGCTAAATAAGGTTGTTGTAAGGACGTAGAGTGGGGGCAAGAGGTGCAAATTATGAAGGTGGCCGAGTGGTTAGAACGTTCGATTTTCTGGCCATGTTCGATTTGTTAAGAATATGACGTCTTGATCGTTATTGACCTGGAGGAGTGTATCCCAGTGAAAAACTATACTACTGTTTGACCAATGTTGAGTGAAATTAGGTAGACGGAACCCTTGGGAGCCGTCGGTGGTTGTTCTAGCACGAAATCACAAGTAACCGTGACCGAGGGTTTGAGCACTCTCGCGTTGTCCAGACTGTTGTTCACGCTAAATAACACGCTCTCTCCCAGAAACTGTAACTAAGGTCTGCTCAGCATAGTTGCAGTATAAACCATAGATGGGCTATGTGGATAGTTTAACAAACACAAATGTGCCTGATCACGCATCTTCAGCAGGGATTAGCTCGCCGCCCTTATAGACTGGCATCCTCAGATGCAATTGGCTGCGCCATTTACATTTTATCATTTATAGGATACATAACGGCTGACTGGGCTTTTAGTTGCCTAATGACTATCTTAACCCATTACCTGCTATGAGCCCCATTTGGGGATCTGTTAAAATTAAACTCACTACATGTGATTCCTTGTATTTACATTGAATTGCTTACATAACTTGCATTTGCTGAGGTATATTTTACAATACACATACACGCACACATACACACACATACACATAAATATTGTCATTTTATATTGAAAATAGATGTAGAAATAAAGACTATTCACACGCATACGCCTTTAAAATTTTGTTTTAATTATTAGCCGTAACTAATCATAGAAGACACTTTCTGTCGTAATTTTACATTTCACGAGTAGAAAAATAATGACTATTTTGTAATGTATTTTTATTATTTCTAATCAATATTATGTTTTGATGTTTTATACACACATATATATATAGTTCTAGTTTCTATAAAGTTTCAAAGTACCAGCTATTTGATGAAAATTTTAATATTGTATGTTGTTTTCACTCCTAAGACACCTGTCTGGGCCAAAGATAAGCATTAAAAAATATGGCTATTAATGGGTTAAAGAACACTCGTCAAAAACTTTCTAGAAGATGGCCAAAGAATTGTCCAAAAGCACTTGGTACAACAGAAACTACGGCCAATTTTTACGCACCCTTAATCGTTCAAGCAGAATAATAGAAGTATATAAAAAAAACTAAATAAAAAATTAATTAAATATTTTTTTAGCTGCCATATTCAACAAAACAAACACACACAGACATACGCAAACACACACAAAAAACACACACAAGAACAAACACACACACACACACACACACACATATATATATATATATATTAGTAGTAATCTTATAAGTATAAGAAATTATACTCGTTCAGAAAACCTTCGGTGTCTTGATTTGCAAATAATCAAACCAATACCAAAGGGGAAAAATGTATAAAAAAAAGAAAGAACCAAGAACATGGACGTTAGCCGAAAATAATCGTCCAAGATGCAAGTCCAAAGAACAAAGAAAAAAAACCCGATACGAGTAGGCAAAACAACTAAATAAAGTGCTCAATACAGTAAGTAGAGCAGACCTAGTTAAACCTAGAGAGCCAAAGAAACCTACCAAGGTTTCACCTAAGCGGATCGTCAGGGAACACGGGCCTTCCCTGACGATCCGCTTAGGTGAAACCTTGGTAGGATTGTCTGGCTCTTTAGGTTTAACTATATATATATATATATATATATATATATATATATATATATATGTGTGTGTGTGTGTGTGTGTGTGTGTGTGTGTGTGTGTGTGTGTGTGTGTGTGTGTGTGTGTGAAAATTGTCTTCATTTATTACTACACCGAATAACATACTGGACACTTAGAAATATTTCTGAAATCCAAGATTTAATCTTAGCTCTTCAGCTGCTTTTCAAAAGTATGTCTTCTGTCTTGTTTCTTGTTAAATATTTAATTATCTTGTATATTTATTGATTTTTTTTAAAATTTTTAATTCGGTTCGATTACGTTCACTTACGTGCTAATACTCTTGAGAAAGGTATGAATCTTCTTCTTCCCCCACCCAAAGCTATGGGTAAATAGCAGGACAGACTGCGTTCTATATTCTTGAGTGGCAACCTGTCTAGAGAAGGAAAAACTCTGAATTCAAAACCGGCCTAGAGAGGATTGGACTCAGGCAAGCTATCTTGCCCAAGAAACACCAATTCTACTGTGGCTGCAGTAAAAATGGTGGCCCTACGTGTAACAGGATAAAAAAATACATTTTCTTTAATTTTGTTCCTGATATATAAAAATGTCAATATTTATGCGCGTGTATGTGTGTGTGTGTGTATGTGTGTGTGCGTATGTGTCTGTTAATAGTCTTTATTTATTTCTACAACTGTTCTCTATATAAAAATGGCAATATTTATGTGTATGTGTGTGCGTGTGCGTATATGTGTGTATGTGTGAATAGTTTTACATCTGTTTTCTATATAAAATGGCAATATTTATGTACATGTGCATGTGTGTGTATGTGCGTGTATGTATGTGCGTGTATGTGTGTGTATGTGTGTGTATGTGCGTATGTGTGTGAATAGTCTTTATTTCTGCATCTGTTTTCTATATAAAAATGGCAATATATATGTGTATTTGTATGTGTGTATGTGTGTGTATGTATGTGTGTATGTGCGTATATGTGTGTATGTGTGTATATGTATGTATGTGGGAATAGTCTTTATTCATTTCTACATCTGTTTTCTATATACAATGGCAATATTTATGTGTATGTGTGTATGTGTGTGTATGTGCGTATATGTGTGTATGTGTGTGTGAATACTCTTTATTTCTACATCTGTCTTCTATATAAAATGGCAATATTTATGTGTGTGTATGTATGTGTTTGCATGTGCGCATATGTGTGTATGTGCGTGTGTATGTGTGTGTATGTGTGTGCATGAATATCTTTATTCATTTCTACATCTGTTTTCAATATAAAATGGCAATATTTATCAGTATGTGTATGTGGGTATGTGTGTGTGTATGTGTGTGTATGTGTGTGTATGTACGTATTTGTGTGTATATGTGTGTGTGTGTGAATAGTCTTTATTTATTTTGTACATCTGTTTTCTATATAAAAATGGCAATATTTATGTGTGTGTGTGTGCGTGTGTGTGTGAATAGTCTTCAGTTATTTCCACATCTAATAACATTCTGGACACTCAGAAATCTTTCTGAAATCCATGTTTTAGTCTAAGCTCTTCAGCTGCTTTTCTCCTTTGTTTCTTGTTAAATATTTAATTATCTTATATATTTATTGATTTTAATTTCTTTTTTCCAGTATAAAAATCATTTCGTCAGAAATACTGATCCGCTTGGCGGTCACTGACATTCGAGACTTCTTTGATATGGACACAGTCATTTCTGAATGTTTCAAAGGTCTTTAAAATTTGTGTTTTCTGATAAGGCTTTTTCTGGGCACTGAATAAACAGAGAGACTCTTTCAATAGAGAAACTGCTTATGCAGGTTTGTTTTATGTTTATTGAATATCTTGGGTTTTTGTTTCAGTCGCAGCATTCTTTCTTTAAAGATATCATTCCTGTTGCCGATACGCCATATTTATATACTAAATTACCAATGCCTTCAAAAGAATTGTGGTAGAAAATGAAATTTCATCTTCTTCTGCCACCTGACTTAGCACCCTCAAACTTCCATTTCTTTCGTCTAATGAAAGAGTCACTGAGGGGAAAATTTTATGGTGATGTTGAGAAATGGTGTAAGGAAATGGCTACATAAGCAGCTAGCTAAGTTTTACGATAATGGGATACGTTATCGTCATACATAGAACTCCGCCAATGAAAGAGATAGTGACTATATTCAAAAGAAGGGATGTGAACCAATGATGTATAGCTGGATCCTGATGCCCGATAAATTTGATTGTGTTCCTTATTTCTTATGTAATAAAACAAATTGCATTAATTTTTGAATAAATTTTCAGACTAATCAGATTATTTTTTTCTTTTTGAAAATCTATGGCAAAAGTCTTTTCGTGTGAAAAAAAAATAAAAAAATAAAAATATATATATATATATATATATATATATAACGTTAAATTCATATATATATATATACATATGTGAAAAGTGTGTGTATATAGATATAAATAAATATATATATATATAATTATTTGCGTGAAACCCAGGGTCACAAACTCACATCTATCCAACCAAATATATATATACATATATATATATATATATATATATATATATATATATATAACGCTAAATTCATATATATATATATATATATATATATATATATATATATATAATGCTAAATTTATGAATACGCATCTGTACAAATGGAATGAAAAAGACGCGGAACAAAATGAAAAAAATTGGAAATACCGTTTAAAACCACAACCCCTGAAGACTTGAAATTTTACCAAGAAACTTCGAAGTTGTATGAACCGTCTCAGTTTACAGATTATCTCCATCTCCAGGACACTCAAAGATCTCTTTGTTTCCTGTTTTTTTTTAATTGTTTTATCTCATTTATAATGTTTTTATTTTCTTTTTGCAAGGGCTATGAATTCTTACACGCTCTGTAGCACCCTTGCATCTTACTAGCTTTATTGTCATGCTTGGGATGGAATGATTTTTAAGAAGCATGGTGTACGTCCTTGCTCTAAAGATCTGAACTGGCGCAACTAACGAATGAAGCTATTCTGAACATTTAGCAATTGGGTAGCGATTGACTTGTGATGTTACGTTTGTGGCAAAGTGGTCACGGAGTGGAAAATAAATCGTCCCTGATACGACATAGTAAACGATTTGGTGCGAAAGTAAATGCAACACGGCAACACGGAAATCTCAACATACGACACGCATTATGATTATTCCTGGTTAGTAGTTCTGATATGTATGTCTGCTAAAAGAATCACTAGGCTAAAATGCAAATTACAGATTCGGGACACAACAATCAAACAAGTGCAAAAATTTAAGAGGAAGGTAAATTTTACGTATTTATTTTCGAATAAAGACGCCATATATATATATATATATATATATATATATATATATATATATATATATATATGGATAGCGGCTCGGATTGAGAAATCAGAGAGCCGAGTTCGAATTCCAGTCGAATCCATTACATTCACTTACTTGCTAATACCCTTGGGAAAGGTATTAATCCTTTTCTTCTTCCTCCATCTATGGGTAAATAGCAGTACAGACCGGGTTCTGTAGCCTTGGATGGCAATTGGTCTACTGCCGAATGAAATGCAACCTACTGCGGAAAAAAAATCTGCCTCGTCAGACATGTATCGAAACATACATTATCGTCTAAGCGTGGATCACGTATGTCACATAACTGACTGACTTTCCAGTCGAATCCATTACACTCACTTACGTGCTAATAGCCTTGGGAAAGGTATGTATACTCTTCTTCTCCCCCGAGCTATGGGCAAATAGCAGGACAGACCGGGTTCTATAGCCTTGGATGGCAACTGGTCCACCGCAGAAAGAAATGACAACCTACTGTGGAAAAAATCTACCTCGAAAGATATATGATCGACTAAGTGTGTATCATACCCCCTTTTCCTCATTATCCGTCTAAGGAATTTAAGCTCTTTTCCTAATTCTAAGAATAGTGTGTGTGTGTGTGTGTGTGAGAGAGAGAAAGTGTGTGTGTGTGTGTGAGAGAGAGAGAGAGTGTGAGTGTGTGAGTGTGTGTGTGTGTGTGTGCGTGTGTGCTTTGTTTTGTTTTGCCATTTTCTTAAAGACTTCCTCGTTGCTTAATCGCTCCATCCATGGAATTCTCACTATCCTTCTGTAGAACAACAATTTTGTTTGTGAAGTATCTCTCATATTACTTTCATTATTTACATTATTTGGACTCTTATCCTCATCCTCATTGCCACATTCACAACGTTTCGGTCTCTATATCTCTGAGATGATGTATTACGATTATTTGTATTATTTACATGATTCGAACTGTTATCCTCATCTTCATTGCCATATTCACAACGTTTTGACCCCTATAGTTCCGGGATGAGGTATTATGATTACTTGCATTATTTACATTATTCGGACTGTTATTCTCATTTTCATTGTCATGTTCACAACGTTTCGGCCTCTATAGCTCTGAGATGAAGTATTATGATTACTTACATTATTTGCAATATTTAGATTGCTATCCCCATTTTCATTGTCATATTGACAACGTTTCGGCCTCTATAGCTCTGAGATGAGGTACTATAATTATTTGCATTATTTACATTAGTCGGACTGTTATCCTCCACTTCATTGCTATATTCACAACTTTTCGGCCTCTATAGCTCTGAGATGAAGTATTATGATTTCCTGCATTATTTACATTATTCGGGTTGTTATCCTCATTCTCATTGCCATATTAAAAACGTTTCGGCCATTCTATTCTCAGGCCTTCTTCAGGTAATTGGAATTTCGAATGCAATCCTTTATTTCGTCTACCGGGGTAAATTGCCTCTTCTGGATGTCTCAGTAATTTACTTTTAACTAATATCTCAAATTTTGGTTCATCGCTGCTGCGGCCTGGTATTGAACTCACAACTCTTTAGGTCTAGTCACTGGATCTAACCAACTTCAGCAGAGGTGAACCAAAACTTGGAGAGTTGAGGTAAAAGGAAATAACTGAGACATCCGGAAGAAGCAATCTATCCGATGGACAAAATAAAGCGTTCGGTTCGAAATTCCAATGACCTGAAGAAGCCCTGAGCATACAACGGCCGAAGAGTCGTGAATGTGGCAATAAAGATGAGGATAACAGAACGAATAATCTAAATAATGCAAGTAATCATCATAATACCGCATCTCAGAGATATAGAGGCCGAAATGTTGTGAATATGACAATGAAGATGGGGATAACAGTCCGAATAATTTAAATAATGCAAGTAATCATAATACATCATCTCAGATATATAGACAGATATCTCTCATATGGTTATATAATGTTTTCTTTAAATTCCTAGATGTCTGATTTGGGTATTTCTTGGGATATATTTTGCATTTTATTTTGTTAATTGCCGCTTCAGGTTGAATATTTTCTCTTCTTTTAATGAAATGTCTTATTGTATTTGAAGTAATTGTAATAAATTTTAGGTAAAGATTCGATAAATCTTTTCAAAATTGAGCAGAAAGGCACTTAAATGCGCCTACTTTCATCAAGGTTAATTGTGCTGTTTTCATTTTGTGGACTTTGTAAGATTTCCTCTTAGTGTTATATGGGAAAACAAATAATGGAGAAGTTTAAAAGTATTTTCAATATATTTTTCTTCATTATGTGTTGCAGGACTCCCGTTTTTAGGTGCAATTGAACTTGTTTTAGTTAATATTTAACGTCTCCAGAAACATTTGTCCCGGCAAAAAATGCCCAGCGGACTCATGTGAATAAAGGTAAAAAAAAATTACTTACAAAACATGGAATTTAAACAAACTACAATTAAATGAATTACCGTAATTTCTCATGTATAATACGCCTCCATCCATAATACGTAAACCAAAATTTGAGCTGAAAGTGTGAGAAAATGCTTCTACTCACGCATAATACGCACCACTTTCTTGGTAATCAAATCCTATAAATTGTAGCTCTCCAATTTCATTATGCCTGGCATTTCCTACTCTTATTTGAAAAATGGTTTTAAACATAGAATAGTATTGTTCTAAATTTGTTTTATGAGATTTCTTAGTTATTTTACGTTTTTAAGTATTGTTAGGTACATATGTTTGTATTTGACATCATTATGGGGTCACAATTGTCGAATATTAGTATATCGTATGTTGGTTTTGAGTAATCATTTTTGCAATTGAAATCGACCTGTGGAACGGGAATTTTTAAAATACTTTTTTGTAGCTGTGCATAATACGCACCCCTAATTTTGCTTAGTATTTTTTAGAAAAAAATGCGCATTATACAAAGGGGAATTACGGTATATGTCTACACAATTGAAAGTAAAAGAAAAGTTATTGAAAGTATGTTATTAAAAATGTGCTTGATTTTGTCTGTGTGATATAAGCGTATGAGAGAGAGAGGTGTGTGTATGTGCATGTGTGTGAGAATTCAGTCATCACTAGACCTCGGAAACGAACGCGCACCAATGGAGACGTTATTTATCTACGTCCTGCTATATCTGGAAAGAACAAATTTAGAAAAGAGAGAGAGAGAGAGGATATGTTTGTCTTTTTATATCCTTAAACAGCGCCTTCTTTGGGCGTTTTCGGTGAAGCCAAGCGGATTAAACCACACATGTATATAGTGATTTCCTAGTGTAGCGCAGATGTGGCACAAGGCCGAAAGTATGAGGCACCCAGTCGCAGTCGTAATTGTTCTAGCGAGACAAGCTTTCTAACCATTACACCGCCTCGTGGTGCCCAATTGATTTTCCAAGCGTAGAGTAGATGTGGCACAAGGCCGAAAGTATGGTGCACCGAGTGAGGATCGAACGCACTACGCAATCGTAATTGTTCTAGCGAGACAAGCTTGCTAACCATTACACCAAGTGATTTTCCAGGCGTAGCGCAGATGTGGCACAAGGCCGAAAGTATGAGGCACCTAGTGAGGATCGAACTCACTACTCAGTCCTAATTGTTCTAGCGAGACAAGCTTGCTAACCATTACACCGCCTTGAGATGCCCAACCACACATGTATATGTCGAGGGCTGTAAAAAACCCTAAGTGCTTATAAGTCAAAATCGATAATTATCCATGGCTTTATATTTTTTCATTTTATGGTTCGTTTTTATATTAAAATTCTCAACCGTCGAAAACTACTCAAGAAAGATATTGTTAAAATTGTTATGATTAATGAGATGTATGATATGAATGAAAGAGGAAGTCATAGTAAATAAAAATGATGAGGATAATGAGAAAAATAACACTTGACTTAACTTGACGAGATTAAGACTGTAATATTCAGGAAAGCATCCCCACAGGAGTCTGTTCCACAAAGCAACAGTTCTCGGGGAAAGCTAAGTGGAATTTTCTTCTTGAATTTGGAATACGGGATAAATGAGGGTGATTTTAATCCGTGGCTGTAGCATGGTTTGCCCCAGCTGTAACGGTTTGAACTGGCGGAACTAAAAGATGAAACTCATCTGAACATTTGCCATGGAAATAGCGATACAGTAGCGATAAGCTTGAGAGGTTATACCTGAGGGAAATAGACAGCAGAGGGAAGGATGGGTGAGTAGAAACTGATGAGGGTATTTTTGTTTGTAGATTTTCCGTGGATATTTAGCTTTAGATCATTTCATAACACACACACACACACACACACACACACACACATATATATATATATATATATATATATATATATATATATATATATAGTAGTGGATGCGTGCTGCTAATGAGTCCCAAACACAACGAAACAGCCTTATAATGCTTTCTGTATTCTGTTGAGGGTCCTTCTACTCGATGAATTAATTGAATTTGTATTCAAATGCCCGCCTCCAATAATTTCAGTGTTTGTATATCAATGCTTGAACCAATTTCTAATACTCTGAGAGAGACCGACTGGGGAAAAGAAGTTGTCGTTCGTACACAATCCTATGGAAAAGGTATTTTCGGATGAGTTACACCACGGAAAGTGAGATCAGCGTCATATAGAGTTTAGTTTGTCACCTCTTCGTTACCGAGGCCCGCTGGTACATTTGGTATGTCGCTTGCGCCGTATCTTAACTGTCCGGGTTCGATTCTCGGTAGTGGATGCACACTGCTGATGAGTCCCAAATAAGATGAAACTGTCGTCCAGCGCTTTCTGAGTTAATTGTGTGTGTGTATATATATATATATATATATATATATATATATATATATATAATGAAATGGACAAAGTCCGACAATTATTTTAAGACATTTTTATGTTTATACATTCTTTTTATAGATACAAATATTTAAGTATGTATAAACAGAATGTATAAACGTAAAAATGTCTTAATATATATATATATATATATATATATATATATAGATATAGATATAGATATATAGAGAGAGAGAGAGTGCGCATTTCTTGCATCATTTGATTGTAATACATGGAAATATAGGTGAATATGAACGGATTATGCTAAAAATAAATGGGTGGGTGCAAAAATAATGTCGTTTTCTCACATAGTAACATATGTGAGAAAACGACATTATTTTTGCACCAACCTAATAGATAGATAGATAGATAGATAGATAGATTAGAGTAAGTTGAGATAAATACGATCATGTTAGATAGATAGATAGATAGATAGATAGATAGATAGATAGATAGATAGATAGACAGACAGACAGGCAGACAGACCAATGGAGATCTGCCTCAGAATATGTCCTACAGCCTGAAGGGGAGAGCGCTGGTATTACCCTAATTTTTTCAAGTCATTATTTTTTTCTTACTTTTTATTTTTTATTTGATTTTTGGCCTTTTATTTTTTCCTGTCTTTCTTTCGCAATTTAAACATACAGCATTATTTCATTATGCCAAAAGAAAACAACAGTCATTCATATTCTTTCCCCTTCACCATTATACTGTATCTATTTTCAGTGCTTTAAACTATTTCTCCATTTTCAATTAGCATTGTGTATTAGTTACAATTTTGCAGGTGTTCGGGTGTGCCTGCTTGTTCATATTCAGATGTCTACTGTATCATTATATTTGTGTAAAGGGCTGTGTATACGGTGGTCTTATTTTGACAATATAAACATCCAGAGAGTCCCGCCATCTCCCTGACCACGCAGCAAATGTCTATAAGAGACTTAGCCATATTTACAAGTTGTCAAGCTTCATTAGGGGACGAGGAAATTAATTTGAAGAAATAGAATTATATTAGATTAAATTAAATAGTAATTTAAGTAATTAGAAATGCAAATGTGTGTTTGTTTCTTATCAACAATGATTTCTTTTTGCGTGCTGTAAAGAAGTTGGCTGAAAACGTACATGACAAAAAGGATATGCCTTTTAAAAATGTTCATTGGTGGTGAAAAAATTAATGAAAGAATGAATGGTGTCTTAATCATTTCATCCCAAAGAAGTGGGTGCAGAATTAATTTCAACTCGGAACTAATTTCAACTCGGAACTATTCAAACTAAATTAAAATTTAATTTATTGATTTTCCTAAATTTTGATCAATAACAGCTTCTTTTGAACGATAGTTTTCTACCAAAAAAAAAAGCTAAGCAATCTACTGTTCTTGCTAGAAAGAACATTGCATTTTTATTGGATCAGATTTAAATGAATAAAAAGCAAATAAAAAAGTACTATTTCATTCATACAAAAAGAATGAAAGTTGCAGAAATGAAGAATTCTGAATTATCTTTTATACTAATGATTTTAAATACTAAATTAAAAAATGAATACAAACTCATTGAATTTTGTTTAAGAATTCACAGAAATGGATAACTTTGATTTTAAATTGAACTGAAACTACTTTCGAGTTGAAATTAATTCCGAGTTGAAATTAGTTCCGAGTTGAAATTAATTCTGAGTTGAAATAATTTCCGAGGGGAAATTAATTTTGAGTTGAAATTAATTCCGAGGTGAAGTTAATTCCGATGTGAAATTAGTTCCGAGATTAAATTAGTTCTGTCGCTTCAAGGGAGGTAATAATGACATTACTAGATCTGCTACTAAGAAATTTGGTTCATTGTGTCGTGCTAAACAGTTTTTCTCTCCAGAATTTATTAGGTTGGTGCAAAAATAATGTCGTTTTTTCACATATTAACATATGTGAGAAGACGACATTATTTTTGCACCAACCTAATATCTTGCATATTTCTAAGTCTACCATTCGTTCATGCTTTGAATATTACTGCAATATCTAGTCCGGCTCTTCTGCAGTATATTTAGAGTTTATTGATCAAATCCAAAGAGAAATCAGCAATATTATTGGTTATGACCTGGTGTCTCAGATACAATCACTTTCCCTCGGACGTGATGTAGACTTTTCTATAAACACTTTCAGGGTAATTTTTCGGATGAGCTCTTCGCTATGGTAACTAAACTTTATGAATTTAATCGTAGTACTAAATTGAGAGCAAGATCTCATCAATTCACTGTTTAACTGGCTAAACGTAACCATGAAGTCTATGCTAACAATTTCTTTTCTCACACTTCTCGTTTGTAGAACTTTCTTCTGGCTTTATGCTTTCCAGCAAATTTTGATCTTTAAAAATTTTAAATATCAAATGCTATCTACTGCTTTGATTACACTTCTATTCTCCTCGCTCCCTAATATTTCTTCTGTTTTTTTTTTGGTGGGGGGGTTGTTTTTTTTCTCGTTCTTTCACACTCAGTAATCCCTTATGTCTTAGTGGTTTTACTTCCTTGCATGGCGAGGGTGATTAAAAAAAACAAAGGTGCAAGGGGTTGCTGAGTGTGAGGGAATACAAGAAAAAGAAATCAGTATTAAGGAGAAAGTATAATAAAAGAACAGAAATTAAGACAGATGATAACGATTGACATTGCCTTTAAATTTTTGATCAAAATTGACTGAAAAGCAAGAAGCCAGAAAAAGTTGCAGTGAAACATAAAAATTTAGAAGGAACTGGAAATCAAAAGACCGGAGAGGTGTGTGAACCGGACGATAAGCAACTACTACTATGGATTTGTTGTACTTTACGTATTATCAACCCCTTGTGGGTTATTTAAAACCGAATCATATTTTGGATTTTAGGACGTTTCTTATAGTACCCGGTCCCCATCTAAGTGGTTATAAAAAGTGATCATCAAGATTTCAGTCTAATATCGTTTACAATTTCATTAAAATTACGAACAAGGTACTTCTGTTAGTTTTTTTTTTTTTTTTTTTTCCTGTTATGTCAAAACAAGAGATCTCGCTTTTGGATATAATTTCTGTAGAAACTGTCTAAATGATTGTTCGATCCAAAAGATTTTGGCTAATCTGTTAACAATTTTCAAGGATTTTGGTTAAGCAAGTGCGACACGGAAATCCGAAGGGATACCGAAAGATGCCTTCCAAAATCTGATCAAAGTATTAAGAGACAGGAAAAATTTAGTTAAAACAAAGAAAAGAATACTGAACTGTTATATAGCCTCAGTTCGCCTATATGGCAATGAACGCTGGACCATCTCCAGATGAAGAAGAGGAAGCAACAGAAATATGGAACTACAGTAGGATCACGAGAATATGATGGGCCGAACATGTGAACAACAATGAAGTCCTACAAACAATAGTAACAAAAAGATCACTTATACTTAACATCAGGAAAAACAGATGAGGTTTCTGGGACAAATAATGAGGAAGGAAGGCTTGGGGAATTTTATACCCACAAGACAGATTGAATGTAAAGTGAGACATAGGAAAGAAAAGCACAAACTACCTGGCTAGCTTGAGTGAATGGTTAGCGGAGCAGCGTTTGGGAGAGATGGCAAAAAGATAAAAGTTATTAAGAGCTACAAGGGACAGGAAATTGTGGAGAGCCATGATCGCCAACGTTCTGAAAGTACACGGTACATACAAGAAGAAGATGATTCCTATAATAGATAACCTGATAAAAAAAATCCTGCAACATCAACTACAAACACATCCATAATATATTAGCCCTGTTTCAGCAACTTTTGCACCATTTGCATTTGTGCCGTAGGTGATACACCCATGGCGAATGGGCCGTAAATCAGGGACGACGAGTCTTATGTTTTTTCGAATTATTGGCCTAAGTTTGAAGAGTCCATTATTTTTTGTCGTGGCTCGGAGTGAGTGGGCAGTTACTTTTTCTCGAGACGATATGAGAGTTGGATTTTCTTTTGAAGTTATGTTTTTCTAACCTTTGCCTATATAGGCAGGACCTACAAGACAGCAGATGGTTTGAATTCAGAGTTTTCCTTCTTCTAGACTGGTTGCCAACCAAGGATATAGGATGTCTGTCCTGCTATTTACACATAGCTGGTAGGTAAAAGATTGATTCATAACTTCTCCAAGGGTATTAGCACGTAGGTGAATGCAATGAAGTCGACTCACTGATCCCTCAATAAAAGCCGCTATCCATGACCCCATTGGGTCTCCATACCATTTGCAATAGCTTAACCCCAAATCCTTGAAAATAGCGAATATATTAACTGAAGGGGCTCGGAACGAGCAATCATTTCGACAATATCTACACGCAGTAAAAACCAAAAAGGAACCTTTTTGTTAGCACACAAGAAAACTACAGTAAAAATAGCAGAAGCTCTTGCTTGGTCATTTTTACTTGAAGATGGATTCAAGTGATATTGCTATCCAAATACAGGATGATATACCAGAGATTGGTGAATCACTTGCTCATTAAAAAAAAAAAAAATCTGCCTAAATATTTAGGATTACTGTCACCCTTGACAGAGATATCTGTTGTAAGATAAAGTATCAGATAAATACTGGAAACTATTTTCTTTACGTGTGCTGTAATCAGTGTGTGACTAAATTATATAATAATATATATATTCTTTCTTTTTATGTCCCATGTCCTTTCAGGACGTAGGCGATCATGGCTCTCCACATTCTCTATCCCTCTCAATAAGTTCTTTCCTTCAGACCACGTTCTGTCATCCACTTGCTTAAGCCCGCTAGGTTATGTCACGTGTTGTTTTCTTTTTCTCTCTTTCCCTCTATTCGACTCGTGGGTATCAGATTCACCAGGCCTTCCTTCCTCATTATGTGTCCCAGAAACTTCAGCTGCCTCTTCCTGGTATTAAGTATCAGCCCCTCCTTGTTTGCAACCTCTCTAAGACCTCATCGTTGGCCACACGCTCGGTCCATGATATCCTCATCATCCTTCTGTAGGACCTCATCTCTGTCACCTCAAGTCCCTTCTTCATCTATGAGGAAATCGTCCAACATTCGCTGCTGTAAAGAAAGACACGTAACAGCTCAGTTTTCTTTGTTACCAAAGAAATCCTCCTGTCTCGCAATACTCTGCCCAGCTTTTGGAATGCGTCCTTGGCCATACCAATACGTCTACGGATCTCAGTGTCGTGCTCACTGTCCTCTGTGAAGACGCTTCTCGGGTAGTTAAGCTTCCACGTCTGCTTGATTCTGCAAATCGTATTTCGGGCTCATCCTCTTATTGATGACCATGCATTCTGTCTTACTGTAGCTTATGCTTATTGGATATTTTAATAGACATCGTTCAAGAAGAAGAAGAAGAAGAAGAAGAGGAGGAGGAGGAGGAGGAGGAGGAGGAGGAGAAGAAGAAGAAACAACAACAACAAGAAGGTGGAGGAGGAGGAGGTGGAGAACAACAACAACAAAGAAGAACAGAAATCTTTATCAGAAAAAAATATTCTCCAAATACTATCTTTCATCGTGATGTAAGCCATCATTGATATTCACAGCTTTCTTTTCTTTATCTGCGAATTGCCTTGAATTCTTGGGAAAGATGGTGGAGTAGTTTCTCGGAGACTTCACCTGAACAGGCTCACAACCAAGTGTATTGCAAATTCCAGTGCTACCATCTGCATCACTAGTTGGACTTTTTGAAACACGTTAATTACGAGCTTAGGAGTCGTCTTTTGAAGCTGAGAAAGCGTCGAACAAAAAATAATGTTTTGAGTTGGTTGAGAAAAAAGCTAAATAAAAGAGTGAAACAAAAGGAGGAATTCTTTTTCTATCGGGAACACTTTTATGAAGAGAAAATTCTTAGGTATGTTCTCGAAAGAAAGTGAGAAATTCATGAATGTTGTTAAGAGTGTTTGTAAAAAAAATGACGAAGACAAATATGAACTTACTCTGTTGGTGAATTAGAGAATGAGTAATGTGCACTAAGTCATGTGCAGGTGTTGCACAGAGCGCTAATTTTAGCGTCCTATGCCGATCTCAGCTGGAATTCAAAGAGGACTAGCCTCTTGGAATTTACAGCACTCATGCTCCCATTTTTTTCTTTTTATGCATACCCCAAAACTGTAAATAGGTTACTGTCGTTGACTAGGTTATCAACACAGGCGTGTCAAACGAAAAGTCTTTACGTCTACCTCACACACAAGAAAAACAAAAACTCACAGAATATGTCGAATGCAAGAAAAAGCAAATAACTTATTTAAGGAGTTTATGTAAATGAATGGTGGAGCAAAGATTATTAGGCGGTAAGGGGAGAAAGAATCCTTGGATCTACAATGGATAGGAAATTGTAGAGAGCCACGATCACCTACGTTCTTAAGAGACACTGCTTATAAAAGAAGACGGCTCTTAGTCCTAATGCAACTATTACAATTAATACTTATGATGATGATTAGGATGATGATGATGATTAGGATGATGATGATGATTACGATGATGATGTTTGGAGTTTTCAATTCGCTAATTTGTTTACGCGAAACAATTTTCATACGTAAATAACCCGATTATATTTTTTTCTTCTTTTTTTACTATTGTCTCCATTTATCATTCGATTTCTCCATTTTAGTTATCCTTTTCTTTCCTTTTTGTGCTTTCGTTTTTACTTACAAAACGTCGCAGATTCTCTGCTGTACTTAATTAATATCGGCTTGTTAAATTGATAAAAAAAATATGATAGAAAACATAATGAAAGTGAAAGTGAAAGTGAGAATTTTCTCAATTAATAAAAGCAAGCAAAGCAAATCTGTCTTACAAATAAACAAACAGATGAAACTGATTATGTCTTACGATGTTTGTTACGATTCAAAATCGAGGTGAGAGCAAGTCGAAATAACTTGAAAATTTTAATTTGGTGTCTAAAGGATCAGATAATAAACAACAGTCTAAACTGAAACCCATTTTACTTTTTATTTTTTATACTTATTTTTCAGTATAATTCAGCTGATAATTGTGTATAAAATTGTATGTATTTTTTTATGTCGTTTGCTTGGTTGATTTTTGTTTAGCGGCATATCAACACGTCTATGGGTTATTTCATGTCGAAATCGAAATATTCTGATCACAATTTTACGGCTTCAACGAAATATTTTTAATCACAGTTGTATGACTTCAACTACAGATAAAATGTATTATTGGTCATTTTGCTATAAAATGTATTGTTGGTCATTTTGCTATAAAATGTATTATTGGTCATTTTGCTATAAAATGTATTGTTGGTCATTTTGCTATAAAATGTATTGCTGGTAATTTACTATAAAATATACTACTAGTCATTTTGTTATAAAATATATTGTTGGTCATTTTCCTATAAAATGTATTGTTGGTCAATTTACTCTAAAATGAATTGTTGGTCATTTTGCTATAAAATGTATTGCTGGTAATTCTACTATAAAATATACTGCTAGTCATTTTCTTATAAAATATATATTTGGTCATTTACCTATAAAATGCATTGTTGGTCAATTTACTCTAAAATGTATTTTTGCTCATTTTGCTATAAATTATATTGTTGGTTATTCTCCTATATAAAATTGTATTGTTGACCATTTGGCTTTAAAATTTTATTGTTGGTAATTATACTATAAAAAGGTATTTTTGTACTTTCACAGTACTTTGTTCTTGTCTGGGGGTTCATTATTTACGCATAGCTGGGGCCCCAATAGTTGCTACCACCCCAGATCAGAGTGGGCCTGGGAACAACAGCAATTAAGATGTGGTAATGTGTTACTATTAAAATGTTTTGCTGGTATTTTTACTATAAACTTTTTATACTATCATAGTGCTTTGACCTCAGTTTGACGGACAACTCTTTGCCCATAGTTAGGGGGACTAGGAACAACAGCAATTAAGACGTGGTTCAACACTCCTCAAAAGCTTCAATATCCCGATCAGAGGCCTTGCTAACGGATTTGATGTCGTTCTTCGATGTATTCATTTTAATTCATATTATTTTTTTCAGCATATGTAAAGATTTATGACTTCAGTCTGAATCCATTCAAATGCCTTTCTGTTTATCCTGAGCAATAAAAATGATATTCTAAGACTTTCTAGTTTCTGCAGATGTTATACTTCAATTTGGTATTAATGACAAAACCATTTCCATAATAAATATTTACTGTTTCCAAAGCTATTGTCTTGTTCTGTGTAGCTCATAATTAATATTAAATCTTTCTATGGGTTTTGTTTTCTTGAAGAAAACATACATCAATGTTATTATTAGCAACGTACTGAGCCAATAAGTCCCGCTTTTTCTTTTTTTCCTGAGTCCTTTAACATTTCATATCCTGATGGTAAAGTCTTTATATGCGATTCAGAATACGACGGCTGCACCTCTGCAGAGGGGTAAGCCACTCAACCCGAAATGAGGCGTCCTGGGTAAGACTACACCCAACAGCAAGGTATCAGGAGGTTTTGAGGAGCGTGGGACCACCTATTAATGGCTGGTGATCCCAGGTCCATCATGACTCGGGGTGGTAGCCTGTTAAGGTCACAGCTATGGGCAAACTGAGGTCAAAACACTATGAAAGTGTAAAAATAGGTTTTAATACCATCAATGAATTTTTGAAGAAAGAATTATTACCAGAAATGAATATTTGAAGAAAAAATATTTACCAGCAATAAATTTTTGAAAAAATATTACCAGCAATACATTTTTGGAAAAAGTATTACCAGTAATACATTTTTGGAAGAAAATATTACCAGCAATAAATTCTTTGATAAAATATTACCAGCAATGCATTTCTGGAAAAATATATTAGCAGCAATACATTTAAAAAAAAAATATTACCAGCAATACATTTAAAAAATATTACTAGCAATATATTTTTTATGACCAGCAATAAAAATCTTGTCGGCATTAAATAACTCATTAAGGGTGATATGCCGTAAAACAAAACAAACCAAACCAAACTTTATTTGCGATTGGCGGCATTTAACAAGTTTTGAATAAGAAGTTACCAGCTTTTAATGATTGACAACTGGAGATATCATAACCTACACTGCACATATTAATCTTGCATTAGTTACCTTCGTTTTCCGAAAATGCATAGCAACCTGGGTTGTTTACAAACCCCAATACAAAAATGCTTATAGACTTACAATTATTAAAAATATTGTCGTACTGCTGAAAAAATAATATAAGCGACAATCTCCGTTACAAAATACATTGAATAAAACCACGAACTGAAGATATAATTATTTATTGAAATGAAAATTATAATAAATTTGTTGCATAAACAAATGTAAATTTTAGGGGAAAGACACCAAGAAAAAAATAGAGAAAAATGTTATTCATCAAAAATAGACAACAATATATTTTCATAAATAGAAAGATATTACATCAGCTAAAATTATAATTACAGGACTGAAAAGTAATAATATATATATATATATATATATATATATATATATATATATATATATATATATATATATAGATAGATAGATAGATAGATAGGTTGTCTTGGTATCGTTTCTGCATCTCCCCTATATATATATATATATATATATATATATATATATATATATATAAAAGGTAATAATCAGTTGGTATATAATTCAAATGTATCCAAATAATACAAAATATTAAAACTGATCCACAAAAAGACCTCAGTATATTTATTATAACAAAGCATATATATTACCTAGAAAAGAAATTCAAATTTACTTCATTTGAATAGCTATTTCAGCCAACAAGAAGACCTATATTGGCATTGTCAACTCTGATTGTCAACTTTTGACTTACTAGTACCCTTATTTTTCTTCTTGGTAACTAGTACCCTCATCTTTCTTCTTGGCCACTAATACCCTTATTTTTCTTCCTGACGACTAGTACACTTATTTTTCTTCTTAACAACTAGTACCCTTATGTTTCTTCTTGGCAACTAGTACACTTATTTTTCTTCTTGGCAACTAGTACCCTTATTTTTCTTCCTGACGGTGAGTACCCTTATTTTTTTTCTTAACAACTAGTACCCTTATTTTTCTTCTTGGCTACTAGTACCCTTATTTTTCTTCTTGGCAACTTGTACCCCTATTTTTCTTCCTGACGACTAGTACCCTTATTATTCTTGGCAACTAGTACCCTTATGTTTCTTCTTGGTGACTTTTACCCTTATTTTTCTTAACAACTAGTACCCTTATTTTTCTTCTTGGCTACTAGTACCCTTATTTTTCTTCTTGGCAACTTGTACCCCTATTTTTCTTCCTGACGACTAGTACCCTTATTTTTCTTAACAACTAGTACCCTTATTTTTCTTCTTGGCAACTAGTACCCTTATTTTTCTTTTTGGCGACTAGTACCCTTATTTTTTCTTAACAACAAGTACCCTTATTTTTATTCTTGGCAACTAGTACCCTTATTTTTCTGCTTGGCGACTAGTACCTTAACCATGGCGAACCTTTTCGTTTACTGTATCGGATCGGGAGCGGACATATCAATATTTTCCATACGTCTGAAAGCGAAATCGGAATGTTCAAATTTGGCGCATGTAACATAACGTTAGATCGTCTTACATTTATCTATCTTCTTCTTTTGTGTCATATCCCTTCAGAACGTGAGGGGCATGGCTCTCCACCATTTCCTGTCCTTTGTAACACTTAATGTTTTCCTCTATCCCCCTTGACTTCAATCTCTCTTGTGGGTATAGAATTATCGAAACCCTCTTCCCTCATTATAAACCCTAAAAATTTCAGCTGTTGCGTTCTGCTGTGAAGTAAAAGTGCCCTTTTTGTTTCCATCTTCAGCTTCGTCGTTGCTGATATGTTCAGTACATCGTATTCTCAGTTGTCCATCTGTAGAACCACATATCTCTTGTTTCAAGTAATCTTTGAGGAAATTGTCGAGCCTTCGCTGCCATATAGGAGGGATGATATTGCATAACATTTCTGTACTTTTGTCTTTTACGAACGAAATTTTCTTGTCTCTTAATACGTTGCTTAGCTTTTGGAAGGCACCTTTGGCTATCACAATTTCTATCTATCTATCTATCTATCTAGCTAGCTATCAAACTAGTCACAACACATTACATTGCATCTAGACATATGGTTCTGTTGTTAATACTTTGTCACTCGCGTGGTATGACGTCATAGAACCGCATCTTAAACTTACGACCTGCGTCTGCTAATTCGCGACCTTCTATGTCATGGCAAAATATCATCTTCAATGGTGAATAACTTTGTTTAAATGTCCCTATAAAGACTCTGAAGATGGCTCATGTGAGCCGCAAGATTACATCAAGGACCAACTTAAAAAAAATATCCAGATATCCATTTTTTGTGTTTAATTTCAGCTGAAATTAAAGCAAACATACAAACTTTAGAACGGCTCATGATCAGGCATAATAGAAGTTGATGTTGCTGGATTTCAGTATGACACTTTCTGTCCTCTGTTAAAAACACTTCCAAGATATTTAAATTGTTGCACTTGTTTGATTTTGGTATCTCTAATTCGTAATTAAGATGATGCACTGATCCTTTTGATAACAACAATATTTCGATACAATATGTTCTCACATATCTGGTGAACGATATATATATATATATATATATATATATATATATATATATATATATATATATATATATTAATAAGGAATCTGTTAGCTGATATAAACGGTTGCTGTTTACAACTAGTTCCAGCAACATCAACTTCTGAATTAATCTATTAAATCTGAGAATGTTAAGCATTATTTTCACATTGTAGAATTTTAAAATCTTGCGCATGCCACGTAACATTACCTTCGATCATCTTACATAATCCTTCGCAAAAATATGTTCTCAAATATCTGGCGCATGCGGCATATATTTTTCTAGCTACTAGATAGACGGATAGATATTGCGAATATATATATATATATATATATATATATATATATATATATATATATATATATATATATATATATATATATTGTTAAATATAGCAGACAATGAATGTCTATTATGCCTGATTATGAGCCGTTTCAGCTGAAATTAAAGACAAAAATTGTCCAACATCTGGATATTTTTTTTAAGTTGGTCCTTGATGTAATCTTGCGGCTCACATGAGCCATCTTCAGAGTCTTTATAGGGACATTTAAACAAAGTTATTCACCATTGAAGATGATATTTTGCCATGACATAGAAGGTCGCGAATTAGCAGACGCAGGTCGTAAGTTTAAGATGCGGTTCTATGACGTCATACCACGCGAGTGACAAAGTATTAACAACAGAACCATATGTCTAGATGCAATGTAATGTGTTGTGACTAGTTTGATAGCTAGCTAGCTAGCTAGATAGATAGATATGAACAGGTCTAGATAGATAGATAGATAGATAGATAGATAGATAGATAGATAGATAGATAGATAGATATGAACAGGTCTAGATAGATAGATATGAACAGGTCTAGATAGATAGATAGATATGAACAGGTCTAGATAGATAGATATGAACAGGTCTAGATAGATAGATAGATATGAACAGGTCTAGATAGATAGATATGAACAAGTCTAGATAGATAGATAGATAGATAGATAGATAGATAGATAGATAGATATGAACAGGTCTAGATAGATATGAACAGGTCTAGATAGATAGATAGATAGATAGATAGATAGATAGATAGATAGATAGATAGATAGATAGATAGATATGAACAGGTCTAGATAGATATGAACAGGTCTAAATAGATAGATAGATAGATAGATAGATAGATAGATAGATAGATAGATAGATAGATAGATAAATAGATAGATAGATATGAACAGGTCTAGATAGATAGATAGATAGATAGATAGATAGATAGATAGATAGATAGATAGATATGAACAGGTATAGCTAGCTAGATATATAGATAGTGACAGAGAGAGAGAGAAAGACACAGAGAAATAAGGAACCTATTAGGAAATATAAAATATTATTGTTTACTGCTAGTTCCAGCAACTGCAAAACGAATGTTATTCGAGGTATTTGATTTAAAAATGGTAAGCATTTTTTCCACATTCGTTATTTATAAAAACAGAATCGCGTGCTTAAATTATACCACTGAATAGAAATATGACAAACAATATTTTAATTTAAAATATCTGATTTAATTAACAATTCACGATTCTATATTTGCGAATAAAAGTTTATGAATAAAATTTTGTGCTAGAAAAAGCGTTAGAAAACTTTTCATCAAAAAATCAGTACATGACCCAAGCAAATATTTGTTCTGTCATTCAAGTTAAAGTTGGAAAATTGATTATAGGAAGAATAATAATGAATATTAATAGGAAGAAAAGACTGACCATTGTTCTTTATAAACTTTAGGAACTTTTCGTAGCCGCGATATAAACATTTTGTTACAGATTTTTTTTGTTTTTTGTTTTTTTGTTTTCTTCAACTGTTCACCAAATAGAAAGGCCAAAAACCACTCAAAGTACAGCGTTGCTGAATAATGTTGTACGAGCTTAAGGAGGGGAGGTAAGAAGCGCGTTTTATGAGATTATCTAGGTGTTGAATTACGGATGATAATCACAGACGGCGCGATATTTGAAATGCTCTTCGTTTTTTTTTTTCCCTTTGACTACACGGCGTGTAAATTACTGTATTGCACTTTTCTTTCTTTAATACTTCAGAAACATTTATTAATTGTTGCTTGTTTCAATTCCATGTTTTGTGATCCAATTTTACATGGACTTACATGAGTCCTCCAAATATTGTTTCCGGGACAAATTTACCAGGAAGCATAAAATGGTAATACATTCCATTTCCCGGAACGTAGGAGAGATAACGGTTAACTCTAGACTTGAAGAGATGAAGATTGTACTGATCGGGGTAACATCCTATCTGGAATCCGGAATCACAAAGTTGCAGTTCTTGGGAAGAAGCTGTCCAAATGGAGCTTCCTTCTTAATAATGGAATACAAGGGGAATATGTATGGTCCATCTCTGTTTACGTGGTATATCGGGTTTAACTGCGAAGATCAGAACGAACCTCCTCCTCTTCCTTCTGCTTCTTCTTCTTTTACGTGTCGTGTTCCTTGGGGAAGTAGACGATAACAGCTCTCTACAACATCCTATCCTTTGTAGTTTTAAGCAACTCCTGTTCTGCACTCCGTTAACACACATTACTCGAGGTTTCACTGTGCCTGTCTTGCCTTCGATATGCCCTGTGAGTGTCTATATCTCTAAGCTCGCTTTCCTCATTATATATCTCGGAAATTTCAACTGTCCCTTTCTGACTAAGTATAAGTGATATTTTTGTTACCGTTTTGCTTTAAACGGTCTCGTTGCCCACCTATTCTGTCTAGTATTCTCAGCATCCTTTTGTAGAACCAGATTTCTGTTACTTCAAGCTTCTTCTTCATCTCTAAAGAACTGTCCAGCATTCATTGTAACATTTGATGTTTATCGTCTGTTCTTCCTAAAGCAGTGTTGAAAGAATGTGGGATAGGTAAAAGTTGAAATTAGGTACTTCCACTGATTCATTAAAAAATTAATATACCATGATAAAGAAATGCCCCAAACTTAATAAAAAAGAAAGTTTTATCTTCAAAAACATTATGCTATTATTAAAAAGAAAGCCAAAAGGAAATTTTGGTTATTAAATTATAATTTTTATTCTTTTTAGAACTTCCGAAATTTTGGTTTATTTTTTTACTTGTTTTTTTATAGAACGAATCAAAAGAATGGACGCAGCTATAAAAAGTCGACTTTTGTATTTTTACCAAGACAAGTGAGTAATAGAATTCGTTTATTAATACAGGATATTAATACAGGTATAAATATGTACTTTATACAAGTACGCCCGGTGAAAAACGATAAAAAAAATCAGTTTGGGGTGAATCCTTAGCAGCAAGTTGGTAATTTCTACAAAATGAAAGCAATCATGGAGCAGCAACAATACCACAACATTCTTCAGTATCTGTCTATATTTCTGTGATGAGGTATTACGTACACTATTTACATTAATCGGACTATTGTCCTCATCTTTGTCACCATATTTATTATAACGTTTCGGCTGTTGTACGCTCCAAATATGTGAGAACATATTTTATCGAAATATATTTATCAAAAGGATCAGTACATCATCTAAATTACGAATTAGAGATACCAAAATCAAACAAGTGCAACAATCTAAATATCTTGGAAGTGTTTTTAACAGAGGACAGAAAGTGTGACGCTGAAATCCGAAGGTGAATTGGGATAGCCAAAGGTGCCTTCCAAAAGCTAAGCAACGTATTAAGAAACAAGAAAATTTCGTTATAAAAAAAAAGAAAAGAGTATAGAACTGCTGTGCAATATCATCCCTCCTATATGGCAGCGAAGGCTCGACAATTTCCTCAAAGATTAAGAGACTTGAAACAAGAGATATGTGGTTGTTGTACGTTCCGGCCTTCTTCAAGTGGTTGGAATTTCGAACTGAACCCTTTATTTCGCTCACCGGGGTAGACTGTTCTAGTTCCACGGGCCATGTTTTAATGGATGTCAGTTATCAGTTATCTCCTGTTAATTCCACTCTGCAAGTTCTTCATTGCTTTAACCACAATTAGTTGAACTCTTTTGGGCCCTGTCACTAACCAACGCCTTTATCCACCGCCCCATGTGTCCTTGACGACATCTGTGAATGAATTTCTGGCTATTATAAAACTAATATCTCAGCAATATTTTTTTTACCAGTGCTCATATTGCAATTTTTTGCTGTATATCGTTACATGTTTTTACCAGAGCTCATATTGTAATTTTTGTTGTTATTATCGCTTTTTTCTGGCACTCCTTATTACTGACATCCATCAAACATGGCACGTGATACTAGAAAAGTCTACACCAGCGAGCGAAATAAAGGGTTCAGTTCGACATTCCAACCACCTGAAGAAGGCCGGAACGTACAACGGCCGAGCCGTTGTAATAAATATGGCGACAAAGATGAGGACAATAGTCCGAATGATGTAAATAGTATACACAGCATTCTTGTTAATAAAATGTGGCTTTCTGCTAAAAAAAACATTTTTGCCCACGGCCAATACTTCACGTTCCAACACGATAACGATCCTAAGCATATTGTCTTAGAGAATAAACGTTATCAAGAGTGGAAACCCGACGAGGGTAAATTGTAACTTTTCCAGTGGCCTAGTCAGAGTCCTAATTGAAAAACTTTTAGGTGATGTTGGACAAGCGTTCCCGTAATAGGAAAGTTAACAAGGATGAACTTTTTCACGAATTAAAGAAATACTGGATAAAATCTGGCGAAGGAAGATGACTTACTAAAGAATTTAGTCTATAGCAAACCACGAAGATTTAAGGTCGTTATTAAAGCAAAAGGTTACCGAATAAATTACTAAATCATTTTTTGACTTGTATAATATGCATATGTACGCCTGTATTAATACTCTATTAATAAACGAATTTTATTACTGACTTTGTCTTGGTAAAAATAAAAAAATCGACTTTCTAAGGATGCGTCCATTTTTATTTTGCCTCGAACTGTGGCTTCAGCGAGGAGATGAGCAAAGATTAGAATAGGGAATTTTAGCGGGGTTTTTTGGGTTTTTTTTTTTTTTTTTTGTTTTTGTCGGTGAAAAACATTGATTTGGAAATTCTTGATTTTGAGGAAACTTTCAGGACTTATTTACAAATGAATGAAATTATTTTAGAAATCTTCCTTAGAAAATCTTGGAAAAAAACATTTTTACATCTATCAACCACCTCCTATATAATTTTATGACACTTCGAGAAATTAATTTTTATAACGCTTAATGTCTAGATTACTTACACGCAATACTTGGAGGATTTAAATCATCAATATATATATTTTTTTAAACAGGACAGCCAGGACAGCCAGGACACTATTGACAATACAAAAAAATTATGATGAATAATTAATTTATACAAGGATTGCTTTTATCTTTTTCATTTTAATTAGAATAATTTAAGACGTTTTAAATCTTTTAAAATTCTGTATAAATTTCAGCGGTTAGATAATATTGTTATTAAGTAAAAAATATATTTACTAATTATAAATAGAATAAGCTTACTAGGATTCATCGATGCCTATATTTTTAAAGGATTTGGATTTTTTTGTGTATAAATGTGCCGATGTTTGAAATAAGACCGATAACTATAGTAAATTTAAAGCCAAAGTACCTAGAATTCAATAAAACATTAGATTACGAAAAATATTTTCCTAATTTTTTAAGATTAGTGGGTAATTAATAATTATATAAAAAATGTGCTCATGTTATATTCCTCAAGTAATTTTTTACAGGTATATCTACCGTAGAATTAATCTGATTAATTAAACTATAAATCAACTAATATTCCTCAACTAAAGTTTCAGGAAAAGTATATTTTATTTATGAAAAATTGTTTAATATAGCGATGTTTCATGGTTAAAAATGGCACTGAAATCAGCTATATTATCAATTTTATAACAAAAACCCCTTTCAGGTAATTTAAATTAGTATTTAAATGCTAAAATGTATTTTGCATTTTGCTTATAGCAAATTTAATCAATTAGCTTGTAATTAAAACTAAAATAAAAGCTTCAAAGAAGATTTTTAATTTTTAAGAACTCGTTTTAAACTATAGGTATCGCGTTTCTGTGGAGGTATCTACTTATCTAATGAAGTTATATTCAAATATCTATAAAGTTAGCTTCACACTCGTGACAGTAATATAAAAATTACCGAAAAAAAACTGTTAATTATCCTGCAACAAAACAATGTTAAGATCCCCATTTCAACACTCCAGCTGGAGGCACGTGTAACATTTTTTTTGTATTCCCAAACCATCATCCCAATAGCAGTCTCTGAACCCCACCAACCTTCTATCCATTTTTACTCTCGACATCAAAGAAAAACCTCCAGATACGGCTCACCATTTCTACCGACGTCCCGCGAGATTACCATGTCCTATGACGTCGATTTATTTCGTCCGGGAAGCGACGCCAAAAATGTCTGCATTTTCCCCAGACACCGATTTCTCTTCGACCCTTGAAGACTTTGGCTCGCCAAAAAGCATTGACCCTCAACCCACATCAAATGCATACTTCTCCGCTGACTAAGCTAATGGGCATCTCGCGTCTGCGCTAGTTACAAATTACCTGAGGCCTTGGCATGGCTCAGCTTAATGGCAGAACAACGAATCGACGACTTGAGGTTTGGGTGGATAGGATATACGTCACTAAGTCATTCCTATAAAACCTGAATTTAAAAAGCTGAGTATGGTTTAAGGATAAAACTCTAAAATGGCGGGTAAGATGAAAGAAGTAATTCATTCACATCTTTCTATAATATAAAGATAAGATTAGTGTAATGCAAGTCAAAGAGAACGGAGCACCTAGTGAGAATCAAACTTACTAGAGTGGGGCTAGTTTATTATCCATTACTCCAGAGTAATGTGGCTAAAAATGTTTTAAGTTTAATTTAGTCTGGCAAAAGGCCATTGGAGTGTGTATTTTAGAAAATTGTTCCACACGAAAAGAGAATTAATTATCCCACTACGTTAGGCGAATTTATTAAGTTTTATCTCTATATATAAAATAGATGATGTCTGTGCGTCTGTCTGTGTGATACCTTTTCATTCGAGATTCATCCAACCGATTTCGACCAAATTTAGCACATAACGTAACATTAGTACAACGTAAGAGATAGATTCTTAGCGTAAAAAGTCGATAATTTAAAAAAAATAATAATCGATAAAAAATGGATAAATTTTTCTTTTCCCTCCGATTCGTTCAAACTCGGTATGTAGGTTACTTACATCATGACGAGCTCAACGATACCTCATTTTTATTTCTACGCCACTGCGTTTAGCGAAAAACCGCGAAAAACGAATAATCGATTTCAACACAAATTTTATTCTAAAACTCCCTCAATTTTCAAGCTATCAAATACAAACTTCTCTCAATTGTAGCCAACAATAAGTTCATTGTTTAACAGTCATTTAACTTGATAAGTGACCCCGTCCATATAGTGAAAACCCACGTAAATAGCAAAAAATGCCGATTTTTATTGGTTTCTTTCTTATTTTTCGTTGATCTTTCAACCATTTTTCATCAAACTTAATTGCTTTTTAAATGTATCCTCTGATAGTATACTGACATATTGAATGTCAAAATCTCCAAAATAATCGTGGTTTGAAGTGGGTCTTCATGTTGCCTGTTTTATCCCTTCATGTCCTCGGCTAACTTCGATTGAATAAATACAGACTACTTCTGTTATATCAGTAACTGCATTAATTCAAAATGTTTTTTTAATGAAAGTACTTTAAAGTAATTGAAGAAGTAGACTCTGTTACATCTAAACATGATGCTGTTTTTGCTCCATTCTAACTGAACGCTTTTTCTGATCGACCAGCTGGGTATGGCTGCTAGTAGACGATAACTTCAGGCTTTTATTTATTCATTTTTTATTTCTACATTTAATTATTTGAAAGCGAGCTTTCAAACGAAATCCTACTGGTTTCTATCTTAATTTCTACGAGTTATCATTATTTACATTCAGACTATTGTTATCATTTTTATTGTTGTTGTCACGTTTCGGCCGAGGTGCCATCCGGCCTTCATCAGGGACATCAGTCAGTTATTTTCGATACGTGACTGACGAGGCAGATTTTTCCCGTAGTAGGTTGCCATTTCCTTCTGCGTTAAACCAGTTGCCATCGAAGATTCCGGTGTCCTGCTATTTACCCATAGCTGGGGGAGAGAAGAAGAGGATTCATACCTTTTCCAAGGGTATTAGCACGTAAGTGGATGTAATTAGAGGATTCGACTGGAATTCGAACTCGGCTCTCCGATTCCCCAATCCGAGCTGCTATCCATTATTCCACAGTGCCCCATCAGGGGCATATCGATCTGTTTAACCAACAGAGAATTCCGAAATGATATCTATAGACTTTAGACTAAATAAAGAGTTCATTTTCTAGGGTGTTCTACCGCTTTCTTATCGCTTTCTTACCGTTATATGGTGTTCCACGGCCTTCGTATAGGCGATAACATGAATGAACATAACCAAATCAACAAAATCTCAAATAAACAGTGTACTTTAGCAGACAGGTAGAGAACAAGAAAAACCTATTGTGTTTCTACTAATAGGTTTCTACTTTAGATATTCTAATATGATGAGACAAAGTGAATTTCTTTTTTATCAAAGACGCGTTTCGCCGGAGAAAGTTTATGCTCTTTTTGGCATCATAACTTTGATGAAACCCTGTTATCGACACAGCAACGATAACCACTTATCCTCAGAGATCCCATTACATTTTCCTCACACATAGTTTTGTCTTTCTCTTAGCCAAACTGACGATGACAAAGAGAGCATAAGCGTTCTCCGGCGAAACGCGTCTATGATTAAAAAAATCCCATTTTGTGTTATCATACACACACACGCACACACACACACACATATATATATATATATATATATATATATATATATATATATATATATATATGAGTGTTATCATACTCACACACGCACGCAAACACGCACACACATACATACATACATACATACATATATATATATATATATATATATATATATATATATATATATATATATATATATATATATATATATATATGAAAATTTCTCCGATTTAACCAGTAGAGAAGACAATATTTATGAATAAAAATGACATCAGGAAAACTTGTAATTGCTGACGCGTTTCGTCCAATGTGGAAATTTTTCTTTGATAAAGTTAACATTGGAAGAAACGCGTCAGCAATTACTAGTTTTCCTGTTGTCATTTTTATTCATAAATATATATATATATATATATATATATATATATATATATATATATATATATATATATATATATATATATATACAAATGTTTGTTCGTATGTAACACCTTATAATAAATATATGTGCGTGTCTGTGCGTGTATGTGTGTGTTGCCTGATGATTGCGTTTAGTATGAAACACTCTGTCGCCCCTGAGTGTTGACTTCAATGTTCACTTTTATATATATATATATATATATATATATATATATATATATATATATATATATATATATATATATATGTATACTCCTTTCGATTCTGTTTTGTTCATTTTTCGTACAAATGCCTTCGGAAAAGGCATGAATCCACCTCTTCTCTACACCAGCCATGGGTGAATTCGTAGGGTAAACTGGGCTCTCTAGTCTAAGAGAATGATAAATCTGAATTCAAGATTTGTAGAAGGTAACTGGAATCGACTCACCTGTCTTTCAAAAAATGTCACGGTAATATGCATATATTGATGTGGAGAGTTGTTATCGCTTAGGTTATCTCTTTTTTTTTTTAAATCTTAGTATGACACATGTCCACATATAAGACCATTCAGCGAGAATGTGTGAGAGCCGTCTCGCGAACTAGCACCTTCTGTTGGGCGTCCTGCGTCCATTTCTCTGGATTTGGGATTCGAGCTTCGTTGCATGCCCACCTTCATGTTAGTGCCCTATCCTAAATCTAAACGGACATTTGCTGTCACACCACGTCGCTGATGAAGTGGGGACATTTTTGTTCCCAATCCATTATGTCAAGCAATAAAATAAAATAAATGTCTCTCTGCTCCATTCGTCTCTTAAATAAGCGTTTCCTCTCCCCGATCCATCTAAATTATCCACTACGGTCTAATTCCTCTCTCTCTCTCTCTCTCGCACACACTCATACACACACACACACATTGCTTTTACTACATCTATCCTGTCTAGACACTCCTGTGTTTAGAATACGCGTTTACTCTTTCTTTGTTTTTTTTTACTTCCCTATCCGCCAATTCATTTTCTCACCTTTCTTTTCAATACCGCAAAGCATTTTCCCTTTTTTTTTAAATAACATTCCCTTCTACTATTCTCTTTATTTTGTTCGCAAGCCTAGTATAAGGTCAGATGAAAAAGAGTAAGATAGATATAGATAAGAAGACTGTGTTGCACCAATTCCAATTAGGGAACGCCTCACTGCCAACATAGAAAATCAGCATTTTAAATCATGACTTTTCTTCCTATCTGGGCTTTGAAAGGCGAGTTACCCCACTTTCTTTGTACGTGCTCTCTCCCTTTCTGTCCCGCTCGGTCATTTCCAACGCGTATCGAATTCACCTTAAAGTAACTGCTCCGATAAGCTGCTTTTGCTGGTTCCCAGACTTCACGAATTTAAGCGTTCGACTAGGCTGGCATCTCGCTCTCACACTTTCACTGTCGAAACTGTTTAAATGTAGCCTTCTCTTCTACTCCAATAGCTTCATGTCTCACACTTCTCGCCTGTGGAACTCCCTCCCCATTTCTTGTTTCCCTGATAGCTATAATCTCCATCTATTCAAATGTAATGTCAATCGACGTTTCCAGATGCCTTGATCTATCCCCTATCCTTCTCATCATCCTTTCCTCTATCACTCCTCTTTGCTCTCGTTTCAACTCTCTGTAACCCCTTGCGTGCTAGTGGCTTCCCGTCTTGCTTGGGGTGAAATGCTTAAAAAAATAAATAAAGGAATTGGATGACAGTCAGTTATGATTGCATATACCCTGAGTCCATCATAACAAAAATTAGTAGAATTAGTAAATACTAAACACTACGCTTACGTCGGTGTGTTCAACATTTATAACAAATTTAGTAACTGAGATAAGAAAATTGAACAAAGAATAGGCTGTGCTCGTTTCGTCAAACGCTAGAAACTACTACAAAACATTAACGTAAAATTTTGAGTCATTTTATTCGTTAGATTAACACTTTCATATATTCAAGCATGTCATTAAATCCATTCAGATATCTAAACACTGTCAACCGTATACAACCGTATTCCTCAGATGATTGGTTAAAAATGGCTTCAGACGAGTGAAGCCTGTAGATCGTAGTGAGATCTATCTTTCTACGAACCTCGTGGACTGGCGCTACAGAATCACAAATTTATTTTATTAGAAAATTACAAAAAGAACACATCACTTGAGGACTTTCAACAGCAGCAACAACTAAAATGCATAACACATATAACATAATCAAGATGGTAACCTTTCACATTATTTCAAAGAAAGGCTAGGCTAGCTGCCACCATTACTAGAAATAGAAATAACAGTTAGTGAACTTGATAAACTTGAAAACTTGTTTTAATAGAAAAATTTTATAAATTTCACTGGCTGCTCGGCTAATAAATACCGGATGATTCCTTCCAAAGAAACGGTTAATAGTACTATTAACAATATCAATTATATATATATATATATATATCCTTACTCTGTCCTGGACATTGAGTTCTACCTGGATTCTCTTCTCTTGGAATTATTTTTTATACAAATATATATGTATGTGTATGTATGTATATATATTTATGATTGCAGATAATGATTGCATATGTATGTGTATATTTACCACTAATATTATCATTATCTATCTATCAAAATATATATATATATATATATATATATATATATATATATATATATATATATATATATATATATATCACCGACACCAAACGTTGATGTTTGTATGAAGATTTTAAAATCAGGTCTTCCGTCATAGTAGGATTGGTGTACACCATAATATCCGCTAAACTAAATGACCCTCAGTAAAACCCGTCCAAACTGAGACATCAAAAGAGTTATTCGATAAGATTATCTATCTATCTATCTATATATATACACACACATATATATATATATATATATATATATATATATATATATATATATATATATATATATATATATATGTGTGTGTGTGTGTGTGTTCATAAATATATATATATTTATATTTCATATATATATAATATACATATATATATATATATATTACAGCGTGTTTATTATCTTTCTATCTATCCCAGTGTGTATATATATATATATATATATATATATATATATATATATATATATATATATATATATATGGCTCAATCCTTCCATATCTAACTATCGCAATTTTCCCATCTGTCTATTTATTTCAACCTGTCCATTATCTATCTATCTATTTATCTATCCCAGTGTTTTCATATCTATATCTATATCTATATTTATCTATAGCGTGAATGAGTGAATGTAAGCATTTACAAAGACATTCAAACAACAATAAATAAATTTTAATTAAAAACCTAGCCTAATACTAATAATAATAACACTCTAATACTTAAGATGCCACCAAAGCAAATAAGAAAAACTAAATAATGCCCAGGTGAAGCCATATATAAATATTTGCCTTATCATTTAAGCATTATTAAGGATTAATAATTAAAAATATATTACTGTGAAAAAATGAACTACACCTGCATTTTCAAAACGCAAGAAAGCCCTATAGCACTCAAAGATGAACAAGAGCAGTGACCGCCTGATAAATCGGATGTCGAATTGCTACATTTGTCTCTTGTACTCAAAATTGAAAGATAGAGAAAAAAAAGGAATAAAACCAATGAGGGGAGACAAGAAAAAAAAAACGTCGAAAAGGAGAAATAACTACGGCATTCTACACAAATGTATTATTGTATATATAGAGAAACCTACCCAGGTTTCACCTAAACGGATCATCAGGGAAAGCCGACTTTCCCTGACGATCCGTTTAGGTGAAACCTGGGTAGGTTTGTCTGGCTCACTAGGTTTATCTATCTCTCTATCTATCTATCTATCTATCTATCTATCTATATATATATATATATATGTATATATATATATATATATATATATATATATATATATATATATATATATATATATATATACGGATGTGCGTATGTGTATCTGTAAATATATGTGTGTGTATATATATGTATATGTGCGTGTGTGTGCATGTGTGTGCGTGCGTATAGATATATATGTACATGTATATATATATATTTATATTTATATATATGCGTGTATATATGCACGTATATATATTAAGACATGTCTCATTAAATAATTTAGACAAGTTTTGTCTACTTATTTTTAATATGATCCTCTCATAATCACGGACATGTTTCTTAGTATCCTTATTAAATGAAGGATGAAATTTACCATGTTGATGCCTATTCATTTTAGACAGATTCAAGAACTTTTAGTTTATGTTTGTGATTTTCTTGAAAAAGTAGAGATGCATTTTCAATATAAATTTTGAATGTGGATAGGCAGCTGTTGTAAATTTTGATAGATGTGAGATGCATCATTCAAATGAAAACTCAACCTTCAAGACAAATTAGTAGTGGTATGACCAACATATATATTTTTTTTCTGTTGGAACTAAAATCTCCCGAGGGATATTTAAATTTATATAAAATGTTGTTTATTCTACAACACGTTAGTAGGTGTGGTGGTGTCATGACGAATGATCAAATTGGACATATTGGATTTAGTATAGTATATAATTATTTTTTTTTACTAGGATCTGTAGGAGATATATTAGTATTTATTAGTTTTAGGATATTTTCATCCTATTTATATATGCATATATATATATATATATATATATATATATATATATATATATATATATATATATATATATATGTCTGTATATATGTATATGTGTGTGTATATATGCGCGTGTATATGTGTTTGTGCGTATATGGATGTGTGCGCATATATAAGTATATATATATATATATATATATATATATATATATATTTGTGTGTGTGTGTGTGCATATACATAAAACATCACGTTTACAACAACGGTTGTTTTTGTTCGTAAAACCTGTGTATGTGAGTGTGTGCGAGAAAGACAGAGAAAGAAGCTGTGATGGGAAAGAGAGAGGCTTGTGTGTGAAAGAGAGGGAGAGGTTGGGACTGAGAAACAGAGAGGCAATGAGTGAGAAAAAGAGAAATTGCGCGTGAGAAATAAAGAGAGAGAGGTTGTGTGTGAGAGAAGGAGAGATTGTGAGTGAGAAAAAGAGAGGCTGTGATTGAAAAAGAGAGGGATTTTACTTTGTGTACCCTTTGAAATAAAAAATATTAATATTTGAAGTCTATGAATTAAAACAAAAGAAATGTTTTTTTTTTTAATTCCCGAACATGACAATTTGTCGAAAATTTGATAAAAAGTTTCTATAAAGACACAATTTTGTGATTAATCTTGGCCCCTTTATATATCGTGTTCTAATAAGTTGGACCGATTTTAAATGTGAATTAAGTTTAAGCGTCTAATTATGTTTTTGCTTTTTCTTTCAGATTTAACAACTGGTCAGCAGGTTTAAGTTCTTGTGTCGATTGAATTTTGTAAGCGCTTAGAGACAAGTCTTTTGTCAACCTATGTTGTACCCTTGCTGTGGAGAGGTTCAATTCCTGCGCACAATGACGAATAGAGGTGTCCGGATTTTTGGCCACATTCTCGTGCACTGCAGCAATGTTTTTAGCTGAACGGCGTAAACGAGCAGACAATGATGTTTTCACATCTGCCACCGACCCAGTTTGTTTCAATTCTCGAATAATTTTTACAATTGCACTCTCGGTTGGTCGATTATGTTGACCAAAAATCGCGAAGTACACGAAATGAATTTCTGATCGAACTTTCATTTTTCGTAATAGGCTTCGATAACTTTAACACGTCGTTTGCTTGTTGATCTTTCCATGGTTGAAATGGCCAAAGACTTAAGTTGTTAAATCTGAAAAGAAAGAAAAAATCATTAGATGTTGAAACTTAATTTACATTTACAAATATTTATTTTTCTTTTTCTTTTTTTTTTATGTTTTGTTTTTTACATTTTGGTCTCTTTTTCTTCTATTTCTTTCTTTCTTTCTTTTTCTTTCCTTTTATTTTTTTTTCTTTTGGTTTTCTTTACCTTTCTTACGTTACACTTTTTTTTCCTTTCTTTCTTTCTTTCGTTATTTATGTATTTACTTTTTCCTATTTTTCTTTTTTAACTTATCTTTTCTTTCTTTCTTTTTTCCTTCTTTCTTTTTGCTTACTTAATTTCTTTATTTCTTCTTACCTTTTGTCTTTTTTACCTTGTCTTTCTTTCTTTCTTTCTTTCTTTCTTTCTTTCTTAATTCCTACGTCTTTCCTTCTTACTTTCTTTCTTTCTTTGTCTTTTTTTCTTATTTCCTACGTCTTTCCTTCTTTCTTTCGTTTATTTTTGTTTGTTTGTTTCTTTCTTTCTTTCTTAATACGCTTTTTTTCTTTTCCCTTCTTTTCCTCGTCATTTTCTTTTACGTCCATTTTTCGTAATAGGCTTCGATAACTTTAAGACGTCGTTTACTTGTTGATCTTTCTATGGTTGAAATCGCCAAAGACTTTTTAAATCCGAAAGAAAAAGGAAAAAAATCATTAAACGCTTAAACTTAATTCACATTTAAAATCGGTCCAAGTTATTGGAACACCATATATTTCTTTAGTGTGTTGTTTGACGCTTCACCGCCGAATTGCCGTAATGAACTAAGGGAAATAATCATGTCGTTTAGAGAAGGCGGCGTTATTGAGTCGGGGTAACTTTTTTCTTTTCTTTTTTTTTTTTTTTTTTTTTCCGGCGGGAATTCATGACTCGATTTTAGGTGGACTCCATTTTAACTGGCTTAATACAAAAAATAATTATTTTATAACTTTTAGAACGATCATAAATTACTTGTTTTTTTTTTATTTATTTTACGTTAACTGTGATGAGTTAAAGTATTTTTATATAATTTGACTTGCACTCTACTACGTTCGTACCCATATTTATTTCTCGTTGTTTCCTCTGGAGCCATATTGGAAACTATTCCTATTAGTACGGATTAAGTGAAAACTAAATAAGACAAAATAAAGACGAGTTAAATATTAAAACTAATGCCAATACTTCTTTTAAGAAATTAAGACAAATTATTATTACATCTAATACTTCGAGCATAAACAAACAAAAATGGCGATTTATTTGAGCTTTGGGGCCTAATGAGACAGTCTCTTTCATAGTTGAAAATGCTGTAAAAATTCTTTCTTTTTTTTTTTTTCAAATCGATTCTTAATTAATGGTCGTAAAATAACGACCTGAAATTTGCCATTAGACGAAGCAGTTATGTGGTTAAATAGAGACTGTCATAACGGATATCGACACGGAGAGTGTTATCGGCGATCTGGGTTCAAATTCCAAGCTAGTCTATTATGTTCACTTTCGTATAAATATCATTGGGAAAAGAAGGAATCCGTTTCTTCTTTCTCCACCTATGGATAAAATAGCAGGGTAGACTAAGCTCTCTAAACTTAAATGGGAACCAGTCAATAAGAAGGAAAGCATTGAATTCTAAACTGTGAAAAAGACAATGAGAAACCATTCCACTATGTTTCCCAAGCATGCGGGGCAATTCACAGTTGATAAAAAGAAGCTCTGGAGGGCTATGATTGCCTATGCCCTAAAGGGACACGACATTTTTAAAAAAAAGTCGATAATGAATAACAGAGAAAGTGTACTTCTTTGTAATAGATCGCTTAGTTTATACCCAGGGTCTCAAGAGTTTGGCACCAAGTGAGTGAGTGATTGATTTTTTTTTTTTGTTTATTACGATTTATCAACCCTTTGTAGAATATTTAAAGTCGAAACGTATTCTAGATTGCGGGTGGTGGCTTACAGTACTCGGTGTACCCAAGCAATTTTTATTTTTAAGCATTTCACCCCAAGCAAGGCGGGAAGCCACTAGGACGCAAGGGGTTACAGAAAATTTAGAGCAAGATCAGATAGGAATGATAGAAGAAAGGATGAGGAGGAGGGTAGTGGATAAATCAAGGCAACTGGAGATGTCGGTTGATATTACACTTGAATAGCTGGAGATTATAGCTCTCAGGGAAACTGGAATAGGGAAGTGAGTTCCACAGGCGAGAGGTGCGAGACATGAAACTATTGGAGTAGAAAAGACGGCTACATTTAGGAGTTTCGACAGTGAAGGGGTGAGAGCAGGAAGCCAGCCTCGTAGGGCGCTTGAACTCATGACGACTGGGAACCAGCGAATGCAGCTCCTCGGAGCAATTTCCATGAAAGTATTTGTAGAACAGACAGAGGGAGGCGACGGTGCGTCTGTGAGAAAGTGACTGTAGACGAGATGTCAGTTCCTCGTTTAAGTACTGCCTAACTACGGTGTTCAAACAAGCACCCGACAACCGATAAGGTCCGAACTCAATATCAATAATCTGCAAAACCAACTCGCTAATCACTGCATCGTGACGAGGAGACCCAGTGTTTACAATGTAAAATAACAGTATTACGAAGTTGATAATAAAGGAAAATTAGCTTAGTTAATGATCATAAAGAAACGTAATGAATACGCATACACCTGGGCTCGCCCTCACAGTAATATGATTGGCTGGTGTCAGCCATAAATACAGACTGGTGTAGAGGTACAAGAGGACGCCTATTGGCTACGCCTATTGCCTACCACTACGACGAGGTTACCATTACGGTTACCATTACGGTTACCTGCTAGATTGTCCTACTCGGTTACAGTAGTCAACAACCACTTTGCTACTTCGAACAAATATATCCCTTTCCGGGTCATATCAGAAACAAAGCAAATTTATTCATATTTTAATAAAAAACCACCCGCACTCTTTTGACATTAGTCCTTTCTTCTCTCACTACCCGACTTCGTATTTCTAATCTTGTCGCCTTTGTTTTAGCGATGTTTTCTCTTTCTTGCAAAATTCCTTTGTCTACTGGCCCTCTTTTTCAAGGTTTAAACATGTTAATAAGAACTCAAGATTATGCCGGTTGTTTAATACTTATTGGAATTAAAATGGAATTGGCGAGTCGAGTTCTAATTTCCACCATGTCTGCTTCATTCACTTTCACAAAAACTGCCCTTAAAAGGGGCATGAATCGATTTCTTCCAGCTATAGATAAATATAGTAATCTGTGCTCTCTAGCGTTGGGTGGCAGCCAGTTTTAGGGATGGCCTTCTCTAAATTCAAAACCCTGGATAAGGCATGGAGGAACTACTTCACTATCTTTCCTAAGAAGTCATGGCAGTTCATCGATAATAAAAAATAAGAAAAAATCAATGGAGACTCATGACTCTTTCGCCCTGAAAAGACATGGAATTAAAAATATCAATGTTTATGCTTGATATTCTTACATTTTCTTTATCGTCCAATTAATTTGAATTCTGTTTTTCTTTCTGTTACGCATTCTTTCTTTCTCCTACTTTAACTTTATTCTTTAGTCCTGGGTATGACGATAAACCACATCCGGCAGCAAGGCATCTAACTGATGGTTTTGAGGAGCGTGGAACCAAATCTTAAATGTTGTTCCCAGGTCCTTCCTGGCCTGGGGTAGTAGCACTTGTTAGGGTCACAGCTAGGGGAAAATAGTGAACCCCGCCAAACAAAAACAAAACACCATGAAAGTATGAAAATACATTTTTAGTAAAATACCAGTAATCTATTTTTATAGTAAAAAATACCAATAATGCATATTTATAGTAAAATGACCAACAATACATTTTATATGTAATTGAAACCATAAAATTGTGTTCAAAATATTCTGATTTAGGCATTAAATAACCCATAGAGTTGTTGATATGCCCCTAAACAAAATCAACCTACCAACATTTATTTTTTATTTCATCTTTTTTTATATATATTTTGTTTTTCTACATTTTGGTTTCTTTTAACTCTATTTCTTTCTTTCTTTCGTTCTTTCTTTCTTTCTTTCTTTCTTTTTCTTTCCTTTTACTTTCTTTCTTGGTTTCTTTTCGTTTTCTTTACCTTTCTTTCTTTACTATTTCCTTTCTTCGTTTCTTTCTTTCTTTACTCTTTTCTTTCTTTACTCTTTTCTTTCTTTCTTTTTTTCTTTCTTTTTTCTTTCTTTTTTTTCTTTCTTTCTTAATCTACATTTTTCTTTTCCCTTCTTTTTCTTGATATTTTCTTCGTTTCTTTCCTGTCACTTCTTTAATTCTTTTTTTCCAATTATTGTTTTCTCTATCGATATTAATTTCCTGTCTTTCTTTCTGTTTCTTTTTTCCTTCTTCTTTGTTTCTCACATATTGGTAACTTTTTATTCTCTTTCTTTCTCGCCTTCTTTCTTTTTCTCTCTCTCTTTCTTTCTTTCTTTCTTTCTTAACCTTTTTTTGCTTTCCCCTTCTTTTCCTCGCCATTTTCTTTCTGTTTTCCCAATTATTGCCTTCTATCACTCTCTATTTCTATTTCTCTCCCTTCTCTCCCCCTCACATACATTTTTAGCTTTCACTCTCCCACCAGTCTTACCCCTACTACGACTTCTTCGTTCAAAATGGCTTCCACCTCCCACTCTTCCAACCCCACTTCTCCTCCCCCTCCTCCTTATATAATGCCTCTTACTACCGATTCTCTATTTCTTCTCTTACATCGCCCATTGACTACAGTCCCTATCTTTGCTAAACGGGTTCCCGTCCACAGCTACAAAGACGTTGATATATGCGGTTTTTCCCGAGTGTCTCATCGAGGGTGAAGTATCGTGGCCAAACCCAGTGTCAAGCCACGACCCCGGGGCCCGGGTTTTCGTCACGGGACATTACACACGTCAGACGCAGAAACGTACGCCGGCCAGACGGACATGGGCTTGCTCATCGGAGCGTGTTTCCATTTGTCCAGGCGTTCAATATTATGTCATTGATACAATCGACAAATAGATAGCTGCCTTCATGATATCAGTCGCTTTTTTTTTGTTTTGTTTTCTTTCTTTCTTTCTTTCTTGTTTTTTTCCTTTTTATTTCTTTCTTTCTTGACCCTACTTTGTCTTTCCTTATTTTTTTGTTTATTTATTTGTTTGTTTTTATTTATTACTTTATTTCCTTTCTTATTTATTTTTCTTTTGTTTGTATTTCTTTCTTTCTCGTTACTTTCTTGTTCCTTACTGTTTTTACTTGTTTGTTGTTTTCTTTGTTTTTTTTTCCTTTGCTACTGTTTTTTTTCTCCTTATTTTTCATTCTTTGTTTGCTTTTCTTTCTTTCTTTTTTTCTTTCTCTTTCCTACTTTCGCTTTCCTTATTCTTTTTCGCTTTGGTTGTTTGTTGCTTTGTTTCACTTTTCCTCCTCTCTTTTTCTTTCTTTCTTTCTTTCTTTCTTTCTCACTGCCCGACCCTCGCTTACTGGCATTTGATAAACCCGGAGTCCGACAGACATATACGTCACATGAATTCTGAACGCGTACCGTCGAGAGGAGCAAACGTGTACTTTCTTTCGCCAGATATTTAAGGCTTATATTCTGAGACGCACCCAAATTCGTACAGGTTTTTCTGAAGATAAAAACGTGTACAGAGGTAAGGTTAAAAGTCCGTCCAGTCGTATCACGGTTCAAATCTGTCTTCATGACAAATGCGAAACATTTCCAGCACGGTGACAATATCCGTTTGTTCGCTTCTTCTGCCAATTACAATAACCATGACAGATATTGACTAAACCTAGCTTAGACTAATAAACAAAGCAACGTAAAGGGGAAGGGGGGGGAGGAATTAGGTAGTGTCAGGTTCCGAATTAAAAGCCTGATATTCAAAATGAAATCCGAGAAAGACAACTAAGATGACCATTAGCGCTATCGATCAAGATGAAACTATTATCAACACGAGGTTTACAAGACACACACACACAGACATATATATATATATATATATATATATATATATATATATAGGCACTGAATATTGGATTTAAGCATGAAACAAACTGTCCCCTCTGCTTGTTGTGCTCAATGTCCAATTTTATATTTACATATGTTATGTTCTAGCCCTGAAATTGTGCTCTTTAACCCATATATATAGCATACTATATATATATATATATATATATATATATATATATGTGTGTGTGTGTGTGTGTGTGCACTGAATATTGTTTTTAAGCATGAAACAGACTGTCGCCGCTGTGTGTTGAGCTCAATATATATATATATATATATATATATATATATATATATATATTTATATATATATATATATATATATATATATATATATATATATATATATATATATATATATATATATCAGGGACCTGCTGTCTGGTTAGGCAAGGTAGGCAGTGCCTATCCTGAAGGAAATAGATCAGCAACTACATTTTCCTTCTGTGGCACAATATGCACCTCATTCAACAAAATTATGAAGGATCCTCTGATTATTATGCATAAAATGCAGCATATTTCATTTTTTTTTTGTTGATTTACTACATAAAGCTCACAAGCTGTCAATCCTGAATAAATACTGACCACACATGTTTGATTTTACACACACACACACACACACACATATATATATATATATATATATATATATATATATATATATATATATATATGATGAAATATAGTTTTATATGAAGAAATATAATTTCAAGATGTGCTATATTCATGAGATAAAGTGTTCAGTATCAGAGATAGAGCGTTTGTAAATATAAATATAAAATTGAACATTGAATTCAACACTCAGAGGCGACAGGCTGTTTCATACTAGACGCAATCGTCAGGCGGCCTAGCGTGAAACAGCCTGTCTCCTCTGAGTATATATATATATATATATATATATATATATATATATATATATATATATATATATATATTATGAATTAACTGATTTAAAATATGGTTTCTTCGCTGCACAGTAATAAGCATGTTTCAAAACCGAAGCTAAAAACTTCAAATTTTATTATATAATTAAATTAAAAGCTTTAGTTTTGTTTCATCTTCAAGCGAATTTTGGAATAACTTATTTTTAAATTTACTCAACAAAGGATTATATATCTTACTATTCTGTCTTATTATTATTATAATATATATATATATATATATATATATATATATATATATATATATATATATGAATTACAAAAATGAAACCCAAATTACACCATTTCAGATGGCCATTTCGTCCCCGAGAGATTCTCCCTGGTCTTGCCAATGCAAATACATATTTCTTTAACAAATGTATTTGCATTGTTAAGTCCACAAGAAAATCTCTGACGATTGCATATAGCATGAAACAGACTGTCGCCTCTAAGTGTTGACTTCTATGTTCACTTTTATATTTATATATATATATATATATATATATATATATATATATATATATCTTTCACTTCCTATAGCAGTAACAACAAAAAAAAGGAGAACATATGTAAGTAGAAGGAAAATAATGATATGACCATGCCGGGAGCTTTACGCATTGTGTAAAATAAAACATTTGCAAGGGATCTCCTATCAGTACTAGAAAGTTCAATAACAGTTAGTGGACTTGGGAAACCTAATGTCCTGAAAGCATGTTATAAAAATGTTTTAAATTTCAACCGACAGTTAAGATTTGAACCGTTGTATCATAGAAAAGATCAAAGATATGTTGCTGGAATTATACGAGCTTTTTATTATAATATTGGACTCTACTTTGAACAATGAGAATGTATAATTACTCTCCAAGCTTAACAGAAGAATCGTGGTGAAATCGATTATGACATGTTCATTATTAAATAATCAGTGTTAAGGATCGGAAGCTCATGGAAGACTGAAATGAAGTTCATATATATATATATATATATATATATATATATATATATATATAATATTCCAGAATCAATTTTCAACATATTCAAGATAATCTTCACCCTGTAACCTTCTAACTTTCCGTCTTAGAGTAACAAGATGCCTCACAGGTTTCACGTACTATTTAATTTTCAGGTGTGTTTTTTTTTTACTGCTCATTGGACTGTTATAGCTGAAACTTCTCTCTCCCCTACTAAACGTCCTATGGATTGAGTTCAATCTTTTTCTGAAAGATCTCATTAGCTCTAAGTTGAAATGATGATCCCTCTTCCTGTTGTGACATCCTGATCCAGTTTTCTTCTCTACTGTTCCCGCTTTTTTAAACTTATTCACCGTTCTCATAGTGATACTTGAATAGACTTTGAAGATGAATGCCAGAGTATGAATGTTAGTAAAATTACTGAAGGCCTGAATGATATTTTTTCCTCTCAGCATTACTCAGTTTGAAGGCAGTGGGGCTGACATAAAACGATTTTGACCTGTTCTCTTTTTAGCTGAATATCTCAAAGAGTTTTTCAGCTTTTCTTAAGAAAAATGGTTTCAAGGGGGCTAATCATCTTATCTGAAACCCTGGAAAAAAAAGAAACAGTTTAGTGTTTTTTATATATTTTTTTCTTCTGGGATGGACAATTATGCTGTAACATGGTTTGAACAATTTTGCTGTTACACCCAGTATAGCAGTGTTTCAAAAACATCGATGTCTTTAAAGGCTTGACCATTACAAGCTTAAGAAGAAAATTACTTTTACTGGCTACCATTTTTGGTCCCAGAAAACATTAGCAGTACAGTTTTCATTTAAAGGGATTTATGAAGAATCTCTTCTTTTTTTTTTTTTAGAGAGGGCGATAATAACGATTTAAATCCCTTACGGAATGCAAAAGGCAAAGGATTATCCACCCCATCTTAAAGATTAAGGAATTTAGAATCCAGTTTAAAATATCAAATGACAAAGACTTGACTTAGACACAGGAGCCATATATTTGGTGTCTATAGCTTTTTAAAAATAAAGATGGCACCTAGCTACCTTTCAGGGTTAGTACGCCCGGGCGCACAGGTTAAGAAACGCTGCTATATATATATATATATATACATATATATTAGGGTTATGATTGTTTTGTAATCCTATGTTCCTGTGTCATAATCCGATGAACTTTTGTTTAAAAGTAATGAAAAAGACATTAATTTATTTTATTTCTTGAAAAAGACCAGCCCAAACCGAAAATTGGATTTTACTATATACGCAATAAGGTTAAAAATATTTCAGAAGTATATTTTGCTACTGCTGTAATTGATGTTGTCGGTTAGTTGAAATAATTCTTGTAGCGAAACAGAGAAAGAGAACAACCAGCAATACACAGAAATATCGACAGACCGGAAATACTAAAAACCAAAATGGAAGCTACACTGTCTAAATTGTACAGAAACAAAGAGGCAGGACCCGACGGAATTATAATAGAAATACTGGTAGCCTTAAACGATTTCGGCAAAGACATGATTACATAAATAATGCATGAAATCTAACAGTGGTGACATACTGGAAAACTTAAGCAGATTATTTTCATATCACTGCCTAAGAAACCAGGTGCAAACGAATGCGAACTCCACCGAAAAATCAGCCTAATGAGCCACATAACAAAACTCATCATCCGAATTCTGATGAATAGAGCGGGCAGTAGAATCAGGCCAGAGATAGGATAAGCACAGTATGGGTTCGTTAAAGACACCGGTAAAAGGAACGGGATATTCATGCTCAGAATGTTATCAGAAAGAGCAATAAAAATGCAGAAGAACGTGCATCTGTGTTTTATAGACTAGGTAAAGTCGCTCGCCAAAGTACGCCACAAAGATCTGTTAGAGCTGCTCAGCAAACTTGACATATTCGGGAAAGACATCAGAATAATAAAAAAATCTCCACTGACAGCAAACCTTCTGCATACGGATAAAATGATATACAGATATACAAAAATAGAAAGGATGTGTCTTCTCGCCAGACTTATTCAACCTATACAGCGAGGCAGTTCTGAGAGAACTGGAAATCCAACTAGGATTCATTGTTGGAGGCCACAATATTAACAGCTCTTAAGATATGCTGATGACCCAGTGCTGATAACAGACACGGAAAGGAAAATACAAAACATCCTACAGAAGGTAGAGAGGGAAAGCGAGAAGAAGGGACTAAGCATAAGCTACAAGAAAACAGAATGCATGGTCATCATTAAAATGATGAGCCCAAAATTCAATTTACAGTTCGAGGAAAATGAAATCAAGCAGGTGCAGAAATTTAAATGTCTAGGAAGTGTATTAGCAGAGGGCGGAATGTGCGACATTGAGATTCGAAGACGTATTGGGATGACCAAATACACATTCCAAAAGTTACGTAGAGTATTACAAGACAGGAAGGTTTCGCTGGTAACAAAGAAAAGATTACTGAACTGCTGTATGATATATGTCCTTCTGTATGGCAGCGAATGCTGGACAATCTCCTTAAAGATGAAGAACGGACTCGAAGCAACAGAAATGTGGTTCTACAGAAGAATGCTAAGGATACCATGGCCCGAACATGTGACCAACGAAGAGGTTTGGGAGAGAATGGAAAGAAAGGGGAAACTCAACATCAGGAAAAGGCAGCTGAAATTTTTAGGACACGTAATGAGGAAGGAGGTCTTGGAAAATCTGATACTCACAGGACGGATATCGGGAAAGAGAGACACAACGTATAAAATACTTAATGGGTTTTAGCAAGTGAATGGCAGAACAGAGTCGGGAAGAAATAACAAAAAAACAAAACTTTTTAAGAGCTAAAAGAGACAGGAGAAGGTTGGAGGCGGGGGGCATAATCGCCTACGCCCTGTAGGGACACAGCACATAAAAGAAGAATGATTTAATTGAATAGTACTTATATATTTTTAACGCATTTAACAGTTTCTATATCTAGCATAATATAGAAATATACAAATAAACAAAAACAAGTTCTAAAAGGTTTCATCAAGTCCTAAAAGGCTTTGAGAAGTTCTAGAAGGTTCCGGAAACTTCTAGAAGGCTGCAAAAAGTCATATTACTACTATATTTATATACGATTTTAGAAACTTCATGTTGGTGGTGGCATTTTTTTAAATAAATGGAATGGAACCGTTCTTCAATATTTTTAACCAAATTCTTACCGAATTATGATACAGGAAATAAATTATTTTACAAAATTATCAAAGAATTATAAACCTATATATATATATATATATATATATATATATATATATATATATATATGTATATATATTTTGAGAGAGAAAGAGAGAGGGGGAATAGAGAGAGAAAGTAAAAGAGAGCAAGAGAGATAATTTATTTCTAAAACCTGGGCCTCAGTGAATAAAAGGGATGTAATCTGGAAGTCTGATATTCTTGACAACCTCAAGCGGAGCTAATTTCGAGCCACTGTAGAGGCGGTTTAAATGTATGATATCATTGCTTAAGCATTAACTGAAACCATAGTCTAAGCTTGATGGACCTTACACTTGGATGCTGAGAATTGTACTTAACATCACTTGAAGACATCATCTAACAAAATCACAGCTCTACGGACCCATCCCTGAAAATTCTACAATCATACGTGAAGCCAGAAAATGTTTTGCAGATCACTGCTAGCGAGCAAAGCAAGAACTGCTGATCTGGACACGTAGACATCCACTATAATAGCATCTGATGATATATATTTATATATATATATATATATATATATATATATATATATATATAATGGATTCTCCTCTCGGTTTCGACGTTTGAGGATTTGACAGCTTAATTGATACAATTATGAAATTTTGTGCGATAATCTTAAGTTGCACTTAAAACCAGCTAGTGATTTACAAAGGAGGCCACATATGGAGCAAGAGTGAGGATTTTGAGATGAAATCACTGTTAGATTGGCTGACCTTTTAGATCTTGCTCTCTCTTCTTGAAGAAGATTCAGACAAGCCTTCTTTCGCTACTTTTCATGGTAAGTGCTTGGACGAACTGCATTTCCTGGTCCGCGAACCGATGCTCTGTGTAACCGACTCCCAAGATGATGTTTCCACGATCTCTAGGATCTTAACTTGTTCAAGGCTAGGATTATCCGTTATCTTTCATTCCTAGCAGCACAAATTTCTTCCTAACGTAACCTTCTACCTCGAATCGCCCCGGGCCTTCTAAAGGGAGAAACTTAAACTGTAATATATATATATATATATATATATATATATATATATATATATATATAATGGAATATTCTTACAGCTGTGTTCCCCTTCAGTGGAATATGATTGGCTGGTGTCCGTCATAAATACCAGTCGATTATTGATACCATATTCTATTTGGTTATAGTAGCCAAAACCACTTAGCTACTTCGTTCAAATAAATCCCCTTCCGGGAAATATCAATATATATATATATATATATATATATATATATATATATATATATATATATATATATATATAGGTAACTATACTCGTTTCGAAAAACCTTCGAATTTTTGATTTGCCAATAATCAAATCAATCTCGAAGGAAAAAAGGTTTTAAAAAAAGAAAGAGCTAGAAACATGAAAGTCTGTCGAAAAAAATCGCACAGATACAGGTTTAAAGCCCAAAGAAACAACCCCGACACGAGTAAACAACTAACTAAAAAGAACTCAATACAACCGTAGAGCAGACCTAGATAAACCTAGTGAGCCAGACAAACCTACCCAGGTTTCACCTAAGCGGATCTTCAGGGAAAGCTGATACATAATTATAATTAAATAATCCTAAGGAGCCAAGCAAACTTACCTAGGTTTCACCTGAACGGATCTTCAGGGTAAAACAAGACTAAAAAGGCTAATAATGGAACAATATTTATTGATAAAACCAAATAAAACCATGACCACGTGACAAAAAAAAACTTACATGTTACTCTAATAACCAGCTTTTTTCTTTTCTTTTCATTTCTTGTCTTTTCATTTCATTTCTTTTCTTTTCTTTTCATTTATTTTCTTTTTATTTCATTTATTTTTTTAAAATTTTTACTGTGGTGATATTTGAAGACATCAAGATATTTCACGACAAATATTCTTTGGCCAAGCTCTTCTTACTCAGGTCATGATTCAGAGATGCAATTAAAAAAACAAAAAAAATCATGAACAAGATGATTTACTAAGATCAGCTGACGACCTATCTCACCGTATGACGTCACACATAATACCACGTTCCCAAATGGCTAACGGAGCCAAAATAAAATAAAGCGTGGCTAATTGAATTAAATTTGACGGCCATTATCAAAGATTTATGGGCGTAAATTATTTCTTCTCAATTTTATAAAATTGAACTCTGTTGGAATTTCCTTGGTAACTCCAGATTCTCGGTTTTCGAACTATTAAATTAAATCAGCTTTCGTTATTAAACATTAAGCATTCTTTAACTGGAACTCTAGTTAATTAAAAGGTTGGTTGTTTTATAGCCCTATATAACTGGAATGACAATTTTAGTTGATTCATTCGATTGTAGCGCCCTCTAGGAACGAAACTCAATGCACTGGCAATGATCTGGAAGATTAGGTTATCAATCATCGAACTATGGTAGGCACCATTTAGCTGCAGAGTATAGCTATCCAGCGAAACATGGCGACTGTTCTAGAATTACCAATCTGTCCTCGCAAACTATTGTTACTGAATTCGAACATCAACGGCAATGGTAAGGAAGATAATTTCTTTCTTATAAGGAAACATTTGACATTTGTTGATCAAAGAGTCTGCGTTACCGTTGGTTCAAAATTTAAAAGTTTTTTTTTCCTCTCAGTTTTTCTTCTCAAACCCACTAAATGTTATCGTTCTTTCTCGTACTGATGGAAGTATCCTTCCTAACCTTTTTGATATAGAGTCTTTTTTCTACATCTTGATTATATCGTTATTTTCCTTTCTAGTTACATATGCAGTCTATTTTAGTTGTTGCTGCTTTTGAAAGTCTTCAAGGGGTTTTGTTTCTGTTTTGTGTTTGCGATTCTATAGCGCCAATCTTTGAGATTGAATAAAGGGTTGTCTTATTTGTGATTGTTTTTTTTTAATCATTAACCCATCCTGAGTATGATGATAAACTACAACCGCGTCTTTGGTAAGACAATAAACTACACCCGAAAGCAAGGCCTTTGATCAGGTGGTTTTGCTGGTGTTCCCAGGTTCATCCTAACCCGGAGTGGTAGCGCCTGTCACAGTCCCAGCTATGAGCAAATACCCCCCCAAAAAAGGGATCAAAACACTATGAAAGTATAAAAATAGGTTTTAATACTAGCAATACGTTTTGGGGAAAATTATTACCAGCAGTATGTTTTTGATAAAGAAAAATATTACCAGCGATACATTTTTTGGAAAAAAAATATTACCAGCAATACGTTTTTGGGAAAAAAATTATTACCAGCAATACATTTTTGGAAAATATTACCAACAATATATTTTTGGAAAAAATCTTTTACCATCAATACATTTTTTAAAAATATTACCAACAATACATTTCTGAAAAAAAAAATTACCATCAATAAAAAATCCTGCTGGCATTAACTAACCCATTGAAGTCGATATGCCGTAAAACAAAATAAAGCAAACTAATCATTGAACGATTTTATATAGCAGACAGTTTAAACATTTCTGAAAGGGTTGGACGCTACATATGACATCACTATGAGAGTTTAGACTTGACCAGGCTATTTAAGATTGTTCGCCGTATTACGTTAATATTTTAGTTTCCTAGCATCTTCCGGTGTTGAACTAAAGCTACCACTCGCGCAATCTATCCTTTTTTGATTTCTGTGTCTCCTATATTATTTTTTCTAACTGTTTAAGTACATCAAGGTATTTGAAGTGTTTAAATATTGTTAATTCCACATTCTGAATGTTTATGATGAATTCAGGTTTTATATACCACCAGTGCTTTCGTTTCGATTACAGATCACGGTTTCTGTTTTGAAAAGGTCCATCTTAAGTCCTATCCGGGACACTTACTAAAGAATATTGATCCTTATTATCGCAACTACAGTGTGGTCTTTGCCAGAAAAACTTAAGCTTAGTGAATACCAATGAACGTCTACTTTGGAGCAATAGTCAGTAAGTGTGTTTCACTAGATCTGTTGGGACAGCATTATTAATAAATATAACTATAAAATAATAATAGTAATAATAATAAATATTATAAGTAAAATAAAATTAAACAAATAACATTAAAACTTAGTTTAAAATAAAATAAATAAAACTAAAATAATAAAATTTCTCCCAGCATGCAACGGAAACGTTCCTGTCTGAGAAACGGATTCTTCGCGCCCAACTCACTCTCTCCGCTACCGAACCTCAAAGGGTGAAGACATCTACAGGTATATCTCAGGTTACGTCGTTCTCAGTTATACGTCGTTTGTCAAAAAATATATGGAAAAATAAAAATCAAGTTGAAGTCAATGTATCCAACTTTATGTCTGTCAGCCACAAATATTGAAGTTGTAATATCACAAGAAAAGCGTTAAAAGCACATAAAATCATGTTACTGTACAATAAATAAGAATAAAAGTATATAAAATCTTATTAAAATCTGTACATTTACAGTAATTGTTAATATAATTATCATAAATCCTAGAGAACGAAATTTGAAAACATCTGTGACTCTGTGTTGTCTTATTTAACGGTCTTTAAGGCTATCTCGTTACGCTATATTGCTGATAATTTATTTTATTCAGAATACTGAACGTACATATCATAAATGCTGTAATAGGCAATAGTTAGTGATTATTTTCGGTTTATGGTGTGGTTATTTTAACTTTAGTCGTTTTTCGACCTAAGTCGTGACCTCTGTTACAAATTAATGGCGTAGGTTTAGGTATATCTGTATTTCTTCTTCTCGGCTCCTTGATGAAGGGACTTTTTTTTTTCCTTTTTACACGGAACCTTAAAACATTAGGTTGGTGCAAAAATAAAGTCGGTTTTTTACGTTAAAAACTACGTCAAAAACCGACATTATTTTTGCACCAACGTAATATATATATAACTAAAATACATACACACAGCAGTGCATAGAAATAAAAAAAAAAATTATATGATTTTAATCTACAATTTAATATCCTTTAAGCGTTATTTCTCTGTGTTTTTATTTCTGTGAACACAAGTCTGTCCTTGCTAGTATGAGTTTAATGAGTTCGATCCTAAATGGATGACTTATGACCCTGAGACAGACTAAACTATGTTTAAAAAAAAAACCCAAAATCCCAAAATAAACGCTATATCCACCACCAACGACAAATTGTTTAAATGACATGACTTGAGAATTTTAGTTATTATTATCAGCCGACACATGACCTAAAATTGCACAGGAAATAAGTCTTTTTAATATGTCATCATCTCTCGATTGATTGCCGACCAGGGATGAAAAGTTTATATTTCTGCTGATTAGCATACCAACCAGTTTTGAATTAAAAGTTGTACTTTTCATTGACTTGTTGCCAATCAAGGCTAGAGAGCAAAGTCTGCTCTATAGCTGGAGGTAGAAGAGATTGAATCATACCTTTCGGAAGACTAGAAAGCCAAGTATGCACTATAGCTGGAGGTAGAAGAGATTGAATCATACATTTCCGAAGGGTAGGAAGTCAAGTGCGCTCTATAGCTGGAGGTAGAAGAGATTGAATCATACCTTTCTGAAGGCTAGAGAGCAAAGTCTGCTCTATAGCTGGAGGTAGAAGAGATTGAATCATACCTTCCCAAAGTCTAGAAAGCCAAGTCAACGCTATAGCTGGAAGTAGAAGAGATTAAATCATACCTTTCCGAAGGCTAGGAAGCCAAGTGCGCTCTATAGCTGGAGGTAGAAGAGATTAAATCATACCTTTCTGAAGGCTAGAAAGCAAAGTATGCTCTATAGCTGGGGGTAGAAGAGATTGAATCCTACCTTTCAGAAGGCTAGAAAGCCAAGTCTTCTCTATAGCTGGAAGTAGAAGAGATTAAATCATACCTTTCTGAAGGCTAGAAAGCCAACTCTGCTCTATCTCTGGAGGTAGAAGAGATTGAATCATACGTTTCCGAAGGCTAGAAAGCCAAGTCTGCTCTATCGCTGGAGGTAGAAGAGATTGACATACGTTTCCGAAGGCTAGAAATCCAAGTATGCTCTATCGCTGGAGGTAGAAGAGATTGACATGCGTTTCCGATGGCTGGAAAGCCAAGTCTGCTCTATCGCTGGAGGTAGAAGAGATTGACGCATGCGTTTCCGATGGCTGGAAAGCCATGTCTGCTCTATCGCTGGAGGTAGAAGAGATTGACTCATACGTTTCCGAGCCAATTCTTTCTTCTGTACAAGAGTGAATGTAACGAACGCGACAGCAATTCAATCTAGACTCGTCTGTTTCTCGTTCAGCCTTTCTAATAGTCACACTAACCTCACATTTATAGAGAACATTATAGAGTATTATATGCCATTACCTATATCGTAAGAGTAATGACCATTTCCGTATGAAGTAATATTCGGCATTATAAATTTTAACTGAAAGTCGTACTAGCTTGAACAGCTAGTACGACTTTCAGTTAAAATTTATAAAATCTTTCGAACAAAACAACAATTTCTCAAGTCCAATTCCGTTCTTTTTAGTATTAACGAACATTTCCTTCCTCATCTTTTACGGTGGAGTAATGGATAGCGGCTCGGATTGAGGAATCAAAGATCCGCGTTCGAATTCCAGTCGAATCCATTGCATTCACTTACGTGCTAATACCCTTGGGAATGGTATGGATCTTCTTCTTCTCCCCCACCAGCTATATGTAAATAGCAGAACAGACCGGGTTCTGTAGCCTTGGACGGCAACTGGTCTACCCCAGAAAGAAATGGCAACCTACTCCGGGAAAAAAAATCTGCCTCATGTATCGAAAACGTGTATCACGCATAGCACATGACTGAAACTGATTGACTAGAGAAATATAGGGACTTGTAGACACACAGAAATATAGGGACCCGTAGACACACAGAAATATAGGGACTTGTAGACACACAGAAATATAGGGACTTGTAGACACACAGAAATATAGGGACTTGTAGATACAGAGATATTTGGATGCAAGTAGACACACAGAAATGTGAATACATGCAGGCAGAGAGAGAGAGAAAAGAGATAGAGATCTGGAGACACACAAAAATATAGAATCTTGTTGAAACAATATAGGACACTGTAGAGACATAGAAATATAGACACACGGAAATCTGCCTCACCAGTCATGTATCGAAAGATACATGATCGCCTAAGCGTGACTGACTGACTGAGTGTGGAATGTCAACATCTTGATCGTGTCATTATTTTCTCTTCGAGTTGCATTTGCTGACTATTTTACTTACTTTTGAAAGTCTACAAGTGATGCGGTTTCTATCACCTGGCAGAGTTCTTTGTTTTTTCTGTAGCTCGAGACCACGAGGTTCGAAGAAGTATGGTCGTCGCCCTTCATTTGCTCGAAGCCATTTTTAATCATTGATCTGAGAAAACGGCTGTGTATTAGTGACTGAACAAATTTGGCACTGTGTATCACTTTTGAAAAGTATCGATCTGACGAAGCTATTTAAGAACATAATTCGACTTCTTAAATATTTTCATCTTATAGCAAATTGAGGTCTTGGACAAAATTATCCCAATCGCTACCTATTCTATGTTCAATTCCCTTATCTCCTTATTTTATAAATTCTCTATACACCAAGGCATATGCAGAGACTTCACTCCACAATAGATAAGTGTGCATAACTTATTACATACACTACAGTTCAAAAGTTTGAGAGAACAGTTGGTATTTTTTCATATTGGCCCATATCTCTGCTTAAAATATTGTTCCCACATATGGTCCGGTGCCCCTACTATTTATCTTGAGCCCCTTGATAAGATCCAAAGAAGAATCAGCAATATTATTGGTGCTGATCTGGCGGCCCGGCTTTAGTAACTTTCCCACCGCCGAAAGGTTGCCTTTCTGTGTCTTTTCTATAAATAATTTCATGGTAATTGTCGGGATGAGCTCTTCGCTATGATACATAGACTTTTTGAATTTAAGCGCAGTACGAGGTTTACGTCGAGATCTCATCAATTGACAGAACTGGCTAAATGCAACCGTAAATTCTATGCTAACGGTTTCTTCTCTCGCACTTCTCACTTGTGGAACTCCCTCCCGGCTCCATGCTTTCCAGCCAACTTTAATCTGCTAACATTTAAATGCAATGTAATCGCTATCTATTGTCCTCCTGATTAAACTTTTCTGTTCCCCGCTCATTATTAATGTTTCTGTTCCAAATTCTTCCACACCTTGCAACCCCTTGTGTCTCAGTGGCTTTATTGCCTTGAATGGGGTGATATCAATTTTATAAAGTTCAACAGACAGTCAATAAATACTGAATGATTCTTCATAAGGAAAAACGGATAATCATGACAGCGTAGAATTTATACACTAAGAATTTTAAAAAAAGAACATTAAAATAGTCGGATTTTATTTTAGCGTGATTGTTGGTCTTACATCAATTGATAGTTGAAGGTTAACTTCACTAGATACAGACCCATTAAGCGTTTGAAAGGAAACAAATAAAAAAAGCGGTAATTATATATATATATATATATATATATATATATATATATATATATATATATATATGAAGAGGGAATAACAGATGTTAACTGGCCATAATCTTGATATGGAAGGGATGAAACATATGGCTAATATAACCAAATAATACTGCATCTGGCGAGTGGTGTCTTTGTGCAAAATGGGATGGAATTGCTTCTATAGAGAAACCATGATATATTAAGTCGAGAAAGAAAGAAAGAAAAAAAAAAGAAAGAAAGAAAGAACATAATGATGGGTGGGGTTTAAACAGGAGCGCATTCATAAAAGGGTACATTAAGAAACAGGGAAAGGGGAATAAAAAGATTGGCATTGCATTATCGGTAAGGAAGACAGCAATGGTTTTACGTTTCATTCATCAATCATTTAGCCAATCATAGCATGATCCTCGAGAGGCCCCTATCCCAGCATCCTTCACTCATCGGCCACATGCTTCCCGCCACAAAATTCACGAGTTGTGCAGTATGTGCTTGTCATCTCGTCTCTTGTGCTACATTTAAACTCAAGTGCCGCAGGAGATGGTGCGTATCTGGGTGTAAAATGGAGTCCATCAATAGGTGAGTCCCATCCCATCAGAGTGTTTTACTGTAGCGGACTAGCATCGAAGCGTTGAATTCATGGAAAGTATAAAGAAAAGGGAGAAACAAAAGAGAAAATGACAAAAATGTGTATAGAAAAAAAAAGAGGATGAGAAAGAAAGAAAGAAAGAAAGAAAGAAAGAAAGTGTGGAAAGAAAGAAAGCGTGAAGTGATGTAGAGAAGAAAAGAAAGGAAAAGAAGAAAAATAAATGACAGCTTATAAAATGTGGGGGAAAATGCTAATAACGTCAAAATGGATTTTGCAATATCGAAAAGTAAAGAAAGAAAGAAAGAAAGAAAGAAAGAAAGAAAGAAAGAAAGAAAGAAAGAAAGAAAAGGTGTGGAGAAAAGATTGAGTGAAGTGTTGTAGACAAAAAAAAGAAAAGGAAAGAAGAAAAATAAATGACAACTTATAAAATGTGGGGGGAAATGCTAATAACGTCAAAATATATTTTGCAATATCGAAAAGAAAGAAAGAAAGAAAAAAGGAAGAAAGAAAAGGTGTGGAGAAAAGATTGAGTGAAGTGTTGTAGAGAAAAAAAAAAGAAAAGAAAAGAAGAAAAATAAATGACAACTTATAAAATGTGGGGGGAAATGCTAATAACGTCAAAATATATTTTGCAATATCGAAAAGAAAGAAAGAAAGAAAGAAAGAAAGAAAGAAAGAAAGAAAGAAAGAAAAAAGGAAGAAAGAAAAGGTGTGGAGAAAAGAATGCGTGAAGTGTTGTAGAGAAGAAAAGAAAAGGAAAGAAGAAAAATAAATGACAACTTATAAAATGTGGGGGGAAATGCTAATAACGTCAAAATATATTTTGCAATATCAAAAAAGAAAGAAAGAAAGAAAGAAAGAAAGAAAGAAAGAAAGAAAAGAAAACGTACGTAATAAATGTAAGCGTTAAGGATAAGAAGAAAACGTCCAATAAGGAAAATAAAAACTCCAAACGGATGGTGTGAGAAAGAAAGTTGGAGACAAAGAAAGAAATAACAAAAGAGGAGAGAAAAGAGGAAGCCATGATAAAAAAAAAACGAAGAGTAAAAATTATATCAAACATGTTAGAATGAAAATTCTAACAGGACGATGAAAAAAAAAAGAAATGAAGAGGACGATAGAAAAAAAGAAAACTAAACGGAAAAGTGATGAAAGCAAAAAGAAGGTCGAGGAAGAACTGAAAAAATACTAAAGAGAACGACGACATGTTGCAAAAAAGCGATGAAATATGTTACATCTTCAAAGTCTAGAGAAACTTTGGAATATAGAGAAAAGGAAGAAAGAAAGAGAAATCAGAAGAAATTGATATTTTATAGTTGAAATTGAATACAAACAAAGTGAGGTTAGGAAAAGAGAGGTTAGAAAAAGAAAGGTTAGGAAAAGAGAGGCTAGGAAAAAGTTAGGAAAAAAGAGGTTAATAAAAGAGAAGTTAGAAAAAGAGAGGTCAATAAAAGAGAATTTGCTAAAAGAGAGGTTAATAAAAGAGAAGTTAGGAAAAGAGAGTTTAAGAAGAGAGAGATTAGGAAAAGAGAGTTTAAGAAAAGGGAGGCAAGGAAAAGAGAAGTTAGGAAAAGAGAGGTAATGATAAGAGAGTCTAGGAAATAGGTTAGGAAATGAGAGGTTAATAAAAGAGAAGTTAGGAAAAGGGAGTTTAAGAAAAGGAAGGCTAGGAAAAGACAAGTTAGGTAAAGAAGATTAGTAAAAGAGAGGTTAAGAAAAGAGAAGTTAGGAAAAGAGAGGTTAAGAAAAGAGAAGTTAGGAAAAGATAGGTTAGGAAAAGAAGAAAAGAGAGGTTAATAAAAGAGAAATTAGGAAAAGAGAGGTTAATAAAAGAGACGTTAGCAAAAGGGAATTTAAGAAAAGAGAGGTTAGGAAAAGAAAGGTTAATAAAAGAGACGTTAGGAAAAGGGAATTTAAGAAAAGAGGGGTTAGGAAAAGAGAGCCTAAGAAAAGGAAGGCAAGGAAAAGAGAGGTTAGGAAAAGAGTCTAGGAAAAAGGTTAGGAAAAGAGAGGTTAAGAAAAGAAAAGTTTGGAAAAGGGAGTTTAAGAAAAGAGAGGTTAGATAAAGAGAGGCTAAGAAAAGGGTGTCAAGGAAAAGAGAAGTTATGAAAAGAGAGGTTAGGAAAAGACAGTCTTGGAAAAAGGTTAGGAAAAGAGAGGTTAATAAAAGAGAATTTAGGAAAAGGGAGTTTAAGAAAAGAGAGGTTAGGAATAGAGAGGTTAAGAAAAGAAAGGCTAGGAAAAGAGAAGTTATAACAGAGAGGTTAAGAAAAGAGAGGTTAGGAAAAGTGAGGTTAGAAAAAGAAAAAAAATCATGTACATAAAATAAAAGAGACAAAAATGGCCGCTTCACTTTTTCTTTGAACTGCCATGCAACACTCATAATGAAATCTGAGAAGCCAACGCTAATAGGTAAGAAATTACTAAAATTTGGTGAATACACACACACATTAAGGAATCATATTTTGGGGGAAAGTAATAAAGATAAACATAATGGTTATTAAAAATTTAAAAAAAAATAGGCTCAAACTATTTTCCTGGCACTCAAACAGATAAAAAAAACAAATTTTGATTTTCAAAGCAAGCAAGTTTAAAGCAATTTCGAAAATTGACGGAGCACAATCTTCATAACTTTCTTCTCTCACACTTACCCGTCTCCGGAACTCTCTTCCAGCTTTTTGCCGTCCTGGGTATGACGATAAACTACATCTAGCAGCAAATCCTCTGATCGTGAGATTAAAGTTTTTGAGGAGCGTGGAACCACCTCTTATTTGCTGTTGTTCCCAGTTCCATTCTTACCCTGGGTGGTAGCACCTGTTAGGATTCCAGCTATGGCAAAATAGTGAAATCACCCCCCCCCAAAAAAAAACACAATGAAAGTATAAAAATACATTTTTATGGTGAAGATACTAGCAATACAGTTTTATATTAAAAAAAAAATAACGAACAATAGATTTTATCGCGAAATAACCAACAATTTTATTTATAGCTGAAGCCATAGAATTTTGTTCAGAATATTTAAATTTCGGCATTAAATAACCCATAGAGGTGTTGATATACCGCTAAACAAAATCAACCAACTAACCAGCTTTTTGGATTCTAACCATTACGATCTTCAAATATTCCTTTCGTATTCCATTGGTGATATGTAAGTACACTCGAGCAGCTTCTTCTCACGAGTCACTGCTTTGTGGAATCGACTCCCAAGAGGATGCTTTCCCAATAATTACAATCTTGACCCTTTCACGCCTAGATTCAAACAATATCTTCTCCACATATCCCCATATACTGAGCCTCTTACTCTATTCGGTCTTTTTGAATTATTTTATTATTTTATTATCCTTTCTCCTCAATAACGTTTTCTCCGTTTCTTTCACTCTGACTACCCCCCATTGCATCATAGTGGCTTTATCACCTTGTTTGGGGGTGAAATAATTAAAGAGAATACTATTTCACGCGTTGTGTCGTATAACGCCAAACTTAAAAATTAAGTTGAGCAAAAATAATTCAAATTCTGAGTTTCAAGTCACACATAAAATTTTTTGCTTATTCTCGTTTACCAGGTGTCGATTGCGTGCAGGAAAGTTCAGGTTATTTCTAAAAGCTTTCATTAAATAATAATATATTATTTACTATTATTATTATTATTATTATTATTGGTGTTACTGAGGAGACACAATAGAGGAATGGATTGCGGTTCGGATGAAGGAATCGGAGAGACAAGTTCGAATTCAACGTTAATTATGTTCACTTACGTGCTAATACCTTTCGGAAAGTTATGAATCTATCTCTTCTCCCCAGCTATGGTTTAATATCTGGCAACATGTCTAGAAAGGAAACTGAATTAACTGTTTAGGGGCCAGAACGAAAGACACGGAAGACAAAGGTAGGTTGAACAAGTAAATTGAAATAACAGATATATACAAAACAAGTGTGTTAGTAATAAGCAGATAGCGGTGTACGTCCGAACGGTAGGTTAACACTGCGTCTCCCCTCTCCAACCGACTCACGCAGTTAGTATTTATGAAAGGAAGAAGAGTTCATTCTACTGTAGGAGGGTTTACCGCAACAGTATCTACAAGGTGTTCTGCGCCAACCACAAAGGGAACAGCTTCATCTGCTCTTTCATACATTTCCCTTATTTACCCTAACAGGTCTTTCTTCGTACCTCTATATTTTCGTCAGCTCCGCCTTACCGATATTCTTATCCCAAGCTACCGCAATGTCTGTCATGGCCCATTCATGGCTGCTCTTGTGCACAAGCGTGATGTCAGGGCGATTGCTCTCCAATCGCTTGTCAGTCAAGATGGCTTATTATTGTTTCCTTTGAATACCTTCCATTTTTGAAACATGGTTAGAACTGTGTAGCGAAAAAACATATTTTAAATAAATTAAGAATATTTAAGAATAGTAATTGTTGGTTCTTGGAATGTATTCCGTATACACCAATCCTATACTTGTATATATATATATATATATATATATATATATATATATATATATAGCATTACTAATGTTCTATTTCTCCATCTGCTTGTAGTTGTTTTCTAAAGTTAACTTAACCCGGGACAGACTGCCCAATGGAATTTTGTCTGGGTCAGTGACATTTTGGGGTCGAGGCTTTTGTTACTTCTAGAGACATCTCTTGCTGAAATGAGTATATTACTGAGATTGTGATCAGTGAGACATGGGATGTTGGGGAGAGGATGGCCTTTGTCATCTAACGTTGATGTAAATAATGATAACTCCTTGTCGTAAAGTTTCAAACAGAAAGTCTTTCAATATAAGTAAACGAGTAGAATTCTTGAATATAATAAAAAAAAATGTATTTAGTAACTTCTTTTGTTTAAATTTGGGTTATGATTTTTTTCTTTACCATTTGTTTTTTGTGGAAGAGTTGTTTTAGTCAAACTGACATTAGTAGTGTAGCTTAAGATTTAGTTAGATATGAGTATAATTGCTTATAAAAAAGTTATATAAAATTATACATTTTGGGTTAGATGGAGCTCGAGAGCCCAGGAAAGCTGAAGGAAACCCTGATTTTAAACCTCCGCTGCTTTGCAGTCATATCCAAACACGGAAAGGACTATGAAAGTAAATCCAGGTAGAAAACCCGGAGTGCAGCCCCGATGACGGTCAGCTGTTAACACTGACACGTTTCCAGCAACTACTGCGGCCCCAAATGCCTTGTATTCCTTTGGATTTTGCCGATACGACTGAAAGTGGGGCCATGTCTGGGCAGTGAACGGTTCTTATATCCCACCGCACAGACCTGGGTCCTGGAGTAATCACTCCAGTCTCACCACAAAAGAACCTAACTTCAATCAAACAGGGTGCTATCTTTGTCTTTCGGGATAAACTAATGCCTATCTAGTTATTTATATAAAAGAAAAATCGTCTATTTATTTGCACGAATTAACACATCGTCAGCGTAGCCTATAAACAAACTTTTTAAACATTATCTTATAAATGGTGATGTCTTCTTAAGATGTAGACTGTTCTAAAATCACCTACCGTACCCGCTATTTTTACAAATTTACCTTAAAATCTATGTCAGACGGCTTTCCCATAAGGAAATCTGGCTACGAGCAACCGAAACATTTTTTTTTATTCTTGATTTCTCCTATCCTGGCAACTCTGCTATAAGCAGGGACCCCCTACAAAGTGACAACTCATACTACACCCCTAACCACGATCGCCATCCCCAGTTTTGTTTTCCTGATGTGGGTGGAGTTCTCGAAAATTATGTTTGTTTTCATTGTGCCCGTAGCCATTTAATGACGTCAGCGTGATAAACACTTTTTACCGTTCGCTTAACAGTTGCCAGATGGCGGTAACACCTCTACCGCCACCTTTACCATCTCTTCCCTCCGTTATTGCTACTTTGTACTGTTGACTCGAACCGGCCGTCCCTCCTTGGCATATTTTTCTCTGGGGCATTTTTGCCAATTTTCTGGAATACCACCTTTCCAGTGAACAACTTGGTAATATGCCTCACGAAAAGAAAAAAAAAAAAAAAGACTTCTATTAGGTTGGTGCAAAAATAATGTCGTTTTCTCACATATGTTACTATGTGAGAAGACATTATTTTTGCACCAACCTAATAGAAAGGTTTTTAAAATATTTTTTAAGCGCCATCTTGTATGGATTTATTTTCTGTATTTTTTTTTTTTTTTTTATATTTTCCATGTCTATCTACCTATTTTGAAACCTAGGTATGTTACCCCGGATAATTGTTAGTGGGTACGAGAGGGTTCTGATAAAATAATAAAAATCAACAAATAATGATTTCTTTTAGGCTTATTTATTTGTAAATTAATTCAATTCTTTTTTTTTTTTTTGACAAACTCATAGCCGACTTTGTTGTAGAAAGTATCAGTACCGCGTTTTACCATCATCTTTCTCAAAGAGTCTTCCTTCCTGGAAATGAAAACCAAATTACGCAATCTAATTTCAATTTGAGAACAGAAAGAAGCTGGTAATCTCATTGCTTTTTCTTTCGTCTTTTCTCGCTCATTCAACCTCATATTATGACATATTTAAGTAAACGCTTTCTCCGTCGACACATGTCTGAAGTATTTTAGTCACTGTGCGTTTCCATAGGCCAATGCATCATCACGAGTGGCGCAAGCTTGCTGGGTCGTGAATGATTCTATCGAGTTACCATCTCGAGAATGGTTGCCAAAAAAGTGTAGCACTTCAACAAGAGACGTCTATTACTTAAAAATAAAACTTGCATTGCATGATAATAGCACTTGCATGATGTAAAAATAACACTTCTATTATTTAAAAATGACACTTATATTACATAAAAATAACACTTTCATGATTTACAGTGTAACCCGGATATAAGAGAGCTGTCGGGACCGGAGAAGAAGTATCTTATATCCGGGTTTGGTCTATTTTGTTTAGGTAAGTATGGCTCTAATTTGGGACCAGAAAAAATATATCTTATATCCGGGTTTCTCTTATATCCGGGTCTCTTATATCCGGATTACACTATATTTAAAATAACACTTGTATTACTCGGAAAAAAACACTTGTCTTACTTGAAAATAAGACATGCATTAATTAAAAAATAAGACTTGTATTATTTAAAAATAACAATTAAATTACTTTAAAATAACACTTGCATTAATTAAAAATAAGACTTGATCGAATTAAAAATGACGATTAATAATAAATTTAAATTATTTTATATTTTAATTACATTTTGATAATTTGTGTCATTTAGTATCAGCATTTGACATGACGAATATCGGAATATCAATTCTGTCTTTAAATTTATAAATTAATTTTAAAATTCCAAAGGTTGGTTCCGAATGTAAACATGGAATTCAGTTGACGGCTGCAGTTAAACCTTATCACACAATACGTTTAAATAAAAGACCTGTAAAAATGGCGGTAACCGTTAAGCGAGTCAGCCATTCTAGGATCTGCGATAAGCAAGAGTGTCAAAATTCTGAGCTTCTCATTGAATTTTCAATGGCTTCCATTTAGGTGAGTGTTAATTTCGTTTTGATTCCTTTTTTTCAACAAATGGATCATAATGACAACCTAAAAAAAGTATGAATCCGTCAGTTGTATTGTTGATCTGAATGCTATGAACAACTGCAAACGAAATCACTCGATTGCCGTACAGTGGGTTTAAAAGCGGACATTTAATTTTCTTGAAACATTGTCTAAGTGATGTGTATTTTATCTGAATGTAGCATTTCAGAACTGGTTTAACTTTGTCCAAACTTCAAATATTTATCATGTTTATGATTGTTTAAAGTTAATGATGTTTATCTTTTATTTCAGATGGTCACTTCTAAATAGTTTCCTTTTTCTGACCCTTTTTGCTTTGAAAGTCATTGAAATCTTATTGAAATTAGTTTTGTAGCGACAGGCAAGTTTATACGTTTTCAAAAATGACTTGTGTCAAGTTACTTTCGGGGTCTTACAAAACAAAATTCAGTCAAATGTACACAATTTTTGTCTCTAACCTAACCAACGTTGGACAACACTAAAAAAAAAAATGACAGAAAAAAATTTCTTCGGTTTTGTTGTTTTTTTTTTTCGTTTTTGTTTTTTTTTGTTTTTTTCTGTGTGTGTGAAAATTTCCAACACTAAATGAGTTAAATGTAAACTTTAAACTCTTTTCTTAAATTTTGTCTCTTCACTGCATACGACCGTTTCTAAATCTAGGCTCCTATTTTTTTAATTAGAAATATAAAATGTTTGTTTTATTGTTCCTCTGAGGTACAAATAACATTAACACGGCTTGGTAACTGAGCTGAAAATCATCCAGGAGGCTGTAAAGGACTCTATTGTGTGACACCAATGTATGCCACTCTTGATTTGCAATGAGGTTACTTGTACTTAAACTCCTAAAATTCACTTCGGATTTGAAAAGTCGTGCACCAGAAATAAAACGAAACAACAAAAAAGGCTAATATGCAGATTATTTGTTTGCATACATTTGCTGCTGAGTAGCTATGAGTTGGTTATTCACTTGTCTTGATTATTGCGTACGCAATATAGTTCTCCCGCGCAGTAACTGAGACAAGTCAGATCAGTAAAAAGGCTGTTACGTTCTTCTGTGTTTAGTTTTCCGCATCGAATGTATGCACACAACGCCGGTAATGGCTGCCGCCAACGACGTGGATGAATCCGAACTTTTACTGTCGATAACTCCAAAACGGAAGATTTTATCAAGTCATTTTCGAATGAAGCCTGTACATTTACACCTAAATGTAAGTATTCGGGAAATTTTTATTGCAAACTGAGTGCGGGTCTTAATCTGCAAATTAAGCTAAAAAAAAAAAATAATGCCTGACATAAAGTATTTTTTTTATTTTTTTTTTTTTTTTTTCCAGCAAGAAATAAATTTTAATTCAACATTTGTTACAATAAGTCTCAGAATTTGTAAAATAAGAAAAATTAAAAAAAAATGCCCTGATCTGCCTTCTTTGGATTTGAACTCATTAAATAATAAAGAAATGAAAAAAAAATAGCATCTGTAATGCAAGATACCTGTGACTAATAGAAAAAAAAAACAATTTTTTTTTTTTTTTTTAGTTTTTGAAAATTTGGTTATCTCATTTGAAAAATAATTTACAATGTTTAGTATGCAGAAAGAGTTAAAAGGAACAGTATCCTCTAGGTATTTACCTGTGTCTCCATCCAGACCACTGATCTTAGTTGGTCATAGGTTGTCTAAGATACTACAATAACAGCATCTCCTCCGACGGGAAAACCTATCCTCTGGAACCATGTCCTCTGTTAATATTCGGCATTTCTATTTTTTTCTTGTCGTCAAAATTAAAACAAATGTGTCCGGTTCTATTTTTGAGCAAGTATATATGAGTTTGTAAGCAACTTCAATTGATCGTGAATAGTAGGATCCATCTTGTCTGGGTGCTGCACACTTAGGGCCTTGTGCCAAAACGAATCTATTCTTAGTATTTTAATGTACTTAACGGATCTTATCAAGACTCCAGTCGGAATGAATATAGTCTAACTCCAGAAGCCGTCTCCTCAGGTTGAGCTTCTGAAATTTTATTAAGTGGGTAAGGGATAGAATTAATGTCAGGGGTTTTTTTTTTTTTTTTTTTTTTTTTTTTTGGAGAGAGAAAAAAAAAAAAAAAACTTCTTCCTATTCTCTTTAAAAACGCTTTTGAACAGTCTTCTGTTCGAATTTGTGAAATTAAAAGAAAATGACAACTTTTTTTTTTTTTTTTTTTTCCATAATTTTTAAATTACTTGAATTTTTAATTTAATTAACGGATTTCGGCTGCATATTTTCATTGTCGAAGAGCCTCTGACTGAACTCGGAATAAGAGTGGAAAATATATTCCGTAGGTTGGGAATGTAACCTATTTTTGTTAAGGCGCATTTTATGAACGACTTCTAGGTATATAGAAGACATGTTAGATGAGGAGGATATTTGATCTGAAATATTAATCTTAATAAATTGGAGAAAATGCCAACGCAAACATCTGCAGTCGTTTTCATTAATTTTGAAAAGAAGTTTCAGAAACTTTCTGAATTGAGCGCTGAATATCCTCTCTGAATACCGTCCATACTCTCGTATAGTACGAGTTTTTCTGATTATCGTGTTACGTAAAAAAAAAAATATAGGAGGTCGCACTATACATAGGTTATTTTTTTGAAGAGGTTCAAAATCATGCAATTTCAGTCACCGGTTGCACTTGATACATTTATTGACGTGGGGGTTGTTAAATTCATGCAAAAAAAATCAGGGATCGTACTATACATGATGTCGACTTATACACGAGTATATATAGATTTTTTTTTTTTTTTTTTTTTTTTTTTTTTTTTTTGTAATACCATTTAGATGATTTTTGTTTTAACAATTGAGAAACTTTTTTGTCAAGTGTGTTTGAATTTGACATTATTCATTGTTCCTGAAATAAGACTTGTATTGATTAGAAAATAAGACTTGCTCATCGAGAAAAAAAAATTGTCCCTTCGTGAATTTAACTCCTTCTCCGCCAATTATTTTTGGAAAAACCTTTCATTTTCTGTCGACGATTTTTTTTTTTTTTTTTTTTTTTTTTTTTTTTTTAATATAGTTACTAAGAAACTGAGCCACCTTGAAGTACCCGAGCGGTGCCTAACATATCTACTAGAAGTATTGTAGTCGTTTCAAGCTCGAAAGAGCATAAAATGAATCAAGATCGACGTTTAAACATGTCTGTAGCTAGTTTATTGAACGTTATATTTTGGACGTGTTTATTCATCCCTGTCCGATAAAAAATTTCCGTAAAATCGTGTATACACGTCTACACCGGATAACGGGCTTAACGAAAAACCACGCAGAAAATAACATATTTGGCTTTTTCTCATATTAACCAAAAATTAAAAAAACAAAACTTTCGTAATTTCAAGCTGAGAATCCGTCCTTTTCTTAATGCCAATTTCAGTGAAAAAATTTTTGGTTTCTTCAAAAATACGATCGAACAGTTCTCCATCGAAATAAAGATTGGAAAAAAAAAAAAAAAAAAAAAAAAAAAAAAACTGAGGTTCATTTTATCACTGATATTAAATTTTATACCTTGAGCACTGTGGAAAGGGAAGCCATGAAAATTTGTAATTAGTGGATCCATAATTTGTTTTGCCATATTGCCGAACATTAAGAATGGACTCACCTCCGTCCCGTGAAAAAGAGTCATCATTACTTTCACTGACTGAATTACTATCCGATTCACCATTTGTCAAATTTCTAGTCACTTTTACATTCTTTGGTAATGGTAATATTAGAAGTTTCTTTATAAGGAAACATTAGGCATTCATTGACCGAGCAGCCAGTTGGTCGTCGCTTTTATTACTAACGCTATTTTGTTTAGTTTTGTAAATAGTATTTTGTCTTTGCAAATAAGCATTGTGAGTTAGATTGTTATAAGTGATTATTTTAATCCACAGACAATATGTACATTGGAGACAAGTTAGGTCTTCATAGATGCGGTATTTCCAATCTTTGATTTGGTATAAGGAAAATTATAGTATGTTTAGATCAATGATTGTGACTAACTTAAAGTTGGACAGATGAAGACCAGTATTTCCCAACCGCTCTTGGCTTTGTGACAGTTTCTGTAAAAACACAAATATTGTAGACAGTGCAACTCTAGTTATGCTTTTCTTCTTTCCCTGGCCATCGAGCTGGGGTCAAAGTGTAGTATCTGTTCTCCTCATATCTAATGGTAATATTAGCCGTTTCCTTATCAGGAGACATTCGGCCTCCAAACTGTAGGTTGAAATTTATCTTTTTATTAAAACAATTTTTCGGGAAAACAGGCTTTTTTTTTAAATCAACTGTTATCTTTTTGATCGCAGGATGGTGGCTTCCTTTAAGTTTTTGTTTGAAGTAGTGTGCAACGTCAACATCTTTATGTAATTTTCTCTTCGAGTTACACGTGCTATCCATTTTAGTTGTTATTGCTGTTGATAGTCCTCAAGTTTGCGATGTTTGCTATTTGGAGGAGTTCTTTTGAGATTCCACGTGGGTCGAAGAATGAAGGTCCTGTCTAAGACCTTCATGAGTCATTCACTTGAAGCCACTTATTTAGCAGTGTCCGGTTTTGTTGCCACTTTGTCTCTATTAGCCACCGTCCACTCATTTACTTTTCCGTTTCCCTTTGGTCAAAGTGGATGTCACTTAGAAGAACAGACTTAAAAAAATCCGCTGGCTATAAAATCAAAACACTTTAGACCGAGATAAAATCACACGTAGATTTAAATTTTGTAAACATATGTGTAAAATTTCATTGCTAACTGAAACCGAAAAAAGAACTGCCGTTTAAATAATAATTGACGCTAGCCGAACGAAGTGACCAACAGAAGTGAACGAATTCTTGAAGTTCTATTTAGCAGCTGTTCTGTTCGAGTCCATAATTTGTACATTACGTACCAACCGAATGTGACTAATTTAGTAGATGCCATTATCAGATGTAGCGCGAAAGGTATTCTTCTCCAGGAAGCCAACTTGAAAGTCAGATGAAACACTTTTGTATGGAAGACTATCGACATAAATCTCAGCCATCTGTATGGAACACCGTGAATGGAATGAAATAACAGGTCTAAATATAGCGATCTCTTGAGAAATGACAAACAAATGCCACCTGCCGAGACGAGAAATGGCGGAGTGTGTCCCACTTGATGCATTCCAGGATGTCTTAATTCTTTGAATGATGATCAGCCATTTCCAAAAGCCTAACACAATTTTCTAGAAATGGAACCAACAGATGATTCATTCCAAGGAGACAAATGGTTCTGTCTTTCCAGCTCTTTTTTCCTCTTTCCTTATTGAGCATCTCTTGTTTTACTGATTTTCTCCTGATTTACATGTACGAATTTTCCTCTCTTTCTCTGACCATCTTTTCTTCCCCATTGGAATCTGATTTGATTTAACCGTATCTTCAACACGATCCCCCTTCTCTCACACTCTTTGAGTTGGTCGTACGTCTTCGTTCAATCGCGAAATAGCTAATATACAATTCTTTATAAATTCCATATATTTTCTTATCAGTTTTCTCTTTGATCCTGTCATCTTAATTTCCTATTTCCCTCCTTGCTTTCCCTTGTCTTGTATCACCGGATTTTTCCCTCTATTTTACTCTGTCGTCTTCTACACGGTTATTTTTGGTCATTCTAGGCACATTGACATAAAGTAATGGTTAAAGAGACTATTCTGGTTGATCAATATTCCAGAAAAAAGATTTTTCCCCTGACTCGCATTTTTTCCAAACTTATATATCAGTTCGACATTCCAACCACCTGAAGAATGCCGGAGCGTACAACGGCCGAAACGTTGTAATATGGCGACAAAGATGAGGACAATAGTCCAAACTATGTAAATAGTACATATGTTACAAACCCTCATCTAATTTAATTCTAAAATCAACACTAAAGCTTAGATTTTAGAGGTACTCTAAATGAGGAGACGGTACTTTCAGAAAGTGTGCAAATGAAAAAAAGAAATAAAGTGAAACTGACAACGGTTCTTGATCAAACTTGCGTGCATCCAAGGAAAGCTTATGTATCCTATGAAAAGTATCCATTCTCCTTGGTCACGTGATAGCGATGATCTGACCGGATGATGATCTGAGATACGTAAGGAAAAGTCAGTGACCTCTTTTCGCCCACACATGTAAAATAATCTATATTTGGAAGTTATGGGTCACGTGCCAAAATCGAGGCGCGAAAATAAAGACCGCCACTAAGTCGGTCCCTCTTCAGAATTTAAACTGAATGGACATTCAGCTAAACTTGTTATGATCTGCTATAAATTTGGATGTGCGGAATTTATAGAAATCTATTAAGGTTTCTGAACTGAAGATTCAGTAAAGTGTTGATTCAAATAAATCAAACTCCGGCGTGCTAAAAGAAGCAGATTCAACGAAACAGATACATTATCCCGAGAGAGAAGGAAAAAGATTAAATTTATTCTTCAGTTAATCTTTGGAAAAGACGAAAAAAAAGTACTGTCAGTATATGAATACATATAGATTCTTTTGACTTTTATTGGTAAACAAACGCATACATTCGTCTACCGACCTGAACATTCGAAAAATCTTATTAAAGAAAAGATGCACTCTCCGACAGGATTCGAACATACCTGTCCCTGACCAGGAAAAACCGTTGTTAAATCAGACGTACTTTATTCCAACTCGGCCACGAATGTTCTCACCATTCGAGCAAAGCCAAATAGTACCTTACGTGGAACTGTATATCGGTACTTGCGTAGCTGAAGTTTGATCTGAAATTTTCATTATATAATGTTCGCTCTATATGATTAATATAACTACCGTACAATGCTAAAGAACAATGTTGACAATTTTTTTTTTTCATTAGGCTAAGAATTATATATAAAATTAGATAAATGTGTGTGTGTATATATATATATATATATATATATATATATATGTATATGCACACTTACACGAGCGTGGGTCAATAGATCCGTAACCTGATAGTCATGAGGTGATTTTGGTCTTATATTTACATTGTATAATATTCTAGATAGATAATTATTATTCGTCACTGAATCAGGGGCGTTGACATTTGTTGTGTAAAATAAGTTTTTTTTTTTTTTTTTTTTTTTTTTTTGTTTTGTTTTTTAAGCCGTGGATGCATCTAAATAATTTCTCTTCAATTTATTTCTTGTAAACTTTTAGATCAATGATTACAAGTAGTCATGTCAATATAAATATAAGAATGTTTTCATTTTTTTAATGTATGCTTCCTGCAGATTTATGGACCTGGAATAAAAAAAAAAATTGGAAGTTAAAAACGGAAATTGCTTATCGCTTTTTGAAGCGTGACAATTTTATCGGAATTTTTATTGTACTCTCGATTACACCTCTTCATCAAAGCCGTCGCGTTTCATCATCCATTTTGTTTAAATGAAAACGAGGCTTAAATTGCGTATAACTGCAGTTGTGTACGCAAATGTTCTTTGTTATATTCTAATGGAAGCAATGCAGAATCGATCATTTCCATATCGGGTTTTATTTTATGCTTGTGCAGTTTTTTTTTATTTTATGAACTGTATTTATGGCGATGTGTGTTTCGTATTTTCTCGGCATTCATTTTTAATATATTACATTAATGTTTAAATTTCTTC
>OZ010596.1:24922449-24954949 GCA_963932145.1 Acanthosepion lycidas
TACCTTTAGGTTTGTTGCAGCGCGTCGTTTGTTTGTTTGTTTTTTTGTTGTTAAAATGTAAACATGACCGCGTCGCTATCAGTGTTCACAAAGGAGGAAAAAAAGAGTGATCCGATTTCTCTGGTCTGAAGGTGTTCAAACAATTTTAACACAATACAGTGGAAGTGTGTATGAAGGAATCGAGAAGTTTAGAATCGGCCGGACAAGCCTGACGCACGAAGAAAGAACAGGAAGCCCGTCAACTACCAGCACAAAAGAGAAGATTCAACAAGCTCGAGAGATTTTAATGGCGATCCGGCGCGTTATCATCGCAGAGGTAGCGTGTTCTCTGCAGATTCGGATCACTTCTTTGTTTCTCCTCGATGCACACTGCTAGAGGAGCGGCCATGTTTACACTGTAACAGCAGCAGGCTAAAACTTCGATCAAGTGACCACTATAACACCAACTATAAGTACGCATGAGCAGAAGGCAGTGTGACAAACCTAAAGATATGCCATGCCAAAAGTGTAGATATTTTTTTTACTTACCCTCATAATTTATTTAAAGTTTTCTCTCTTTTTTTTTTTTTTTTTTTTTTTTTTTTTTTCTTCTTCTTCTTCATTCAACTGTTTTACGCCGTTTACAAATCCGACAAAAAAAAAAAATAAAGAAATAAGTTTTGCACGAATTTAAAGGTTTAGGTTTATTTTCTTTTACGGCATCTCAACACTTCAATGGGTTATTTAATACCAACAAGACTTTTAGGATAGATTCGTATAAATATAATATTTACTTTAAGACATTTTTAATGTTTATACATTCTTTTTTTATAGATACAAATATTTAAGTAAATGCTCTGTTAACCGAAACGCTCCTCCGTGGCGAAATTGGTAAAAGCACGTCAAGCTATATGACGGTTCCGTATAGGATACAGGTTCGATTTCTGTCGGAGGACGCATATTTTCTATGATAATTTCTCGAACATTCATGCCGGTAAACGTTTTTAATACTCTTTATTATAAACAGAGCATTTTAAAAAATATTTTTATCGATAAAAAAGAATGTATAAACAAAAAAAGTCTTAAAATAATTGTCGGACTTTGTCCATTTCATAATATTTACTCTTTGTAAGAAATCAGTTTGTAGATCAGGTTTCATTGACGTATTTTTGTAAATAGGGTTTTTGTCGAGAGTCAATTGTAATTTTTTTTCAAAAAAAATGTATTGCTTGTAATAATTTTTCAAAACTGGATTTCTAGCAATAACTATTTGCTTATAGCTGGGACCCTAACAGGTGTTACCTCCCCGGGACAAGGTGAACATTGGAACAACAGCAATTAAGGTGATTTCACTTTCCTTAAAACCTCAGGTCTTACTAGCGGATGTTGTTTATCGTCATACTCAGGACGTCTCACTGAGGCGGGAGTCTTATCCCCCACCCTCAGAGGTGCAGTGGGCATATTCTGAATCCCCAGACGACAATGTGTGAATTTAAAGGAAGAAACATCTATCAGATTTTATGTCCTTGTTTTTTTTTGTTTTTTTTTTCTTAATCCCAAAGGAGCTTTCATTATCTCATAATATAAAAGTTCTTTTAAAATTTTCGTATTGCTGTGTTTTAAATAGGGTTAAAGCTCTTATTTAATTAATTCAATGTTAAAAGGGGACAAGGAGAAACTAAAACTAAAATAGTTAGCAATATAAAAAACGAAAGCAAAGAAAAAAAATAAAGAGATTAATTTAAAAAAATTAAGTAACCGCTTATCGCTCATCATTCGTCAGAACTCGACCAAGAAAATTAAAATATTGTGCTACCGATTAAACAGGAAAACACGAGGAAGGAAAATACACGCGAATATAAAACACATTGTTAATACGTGTCTATTTTCTTTCATAAACGCGGTAACTTACAATATACATGTGTCAATACATCTATATACAGGTAGATCCCAGTAATTCCTAACAACTAATCTTTTTTTTTTTTTTTTTTTTTTTTTGCATGTGTATGGCTGTCTAGATAAGTTCTCCATTTTGATTGAATCACATTCAGACTACCAGTTGAAAGTCTTCGGGACAATCTATATTAAATCAAGACTAGAGATCCAAAATATGGAGGAAAAAGTAAACCTCACTGAAGTATTATTTGCTAACTTAATCTCGGGAGGTATTAAAATTAATTCCCGTAAAATAAGGATAAATTGAAATTTTGTATTGACTATTACAGGAAGGAAGGAGTGGCAGAAATGAGGAAGACAGGAGAGAATGGAAGGAAGAAAAGGAAAGAAAAAGGAGGGAATAATGACAGGAATGAAAAAAGAATGAAAAAGAGAAAAAGGAATGACAGGAATGAGAAAAAGGAAAGTGTGACACTAATTAGCTTGCTTAAAAGGGAGAAAGAAGAAAAAAAGGAAAGAAAGAAAAAAAGAAATGCGAGAGTTAAATTTAGATGATAAAAAAAGCCATCACGAAAGGGATATTAAGCGGTGTCCTTTTGACAAGGAAAAATGGTGAAAATTTTTATTGCCATTGTCGAGAAAAAAAAAAGATACTGTAATTAATCTGATTCAGGTTACGGGTCGGCTGAAAATTCCAGGTTGGCCAAATAACCTCAGAGACAGTTAATTTTTTATCTATTTAGAATTCTGTGTCATGGTGGCGAACTTATATTATCGGGAATAGATAACGCCAGAATGTGAAAACGTTTAATGGGCCAACCGCTTGGTGATGGCAAAAAGCTAAATGGACAAATTCCAGGTTGGCCAAATAACCTCAGAGACAGAATTCTAAAGAGATAAAAATTAACTGTGTCGTCCTCTGACCGAGAAACGGAGGTGTCCGTGGGCCATACACGAGTTGCAAAAACAAAGAAAACCAAACCATAGGTTACATCTTTGTCGATGGGAAGATATCATTGGACAAGGTCTGTTTTGTGTTGAAATTATGACAGCGAAATTATTTTATCAGAAATTGGCACCAAGAATGCAAATACGGCTAGGATAGCGAAACTACCTTATCAGGACGAAAAGTTGGCTGTCTTTCGCTAGATGGCCACCCACTTGATGCTGTCGAAAATCTGATTGACGAGTTCCATATGAAGTGACATTGGGATAAGAATTGAGATTATCACACTACGGGTCGTATTAGTCTGTTGGCGGCCAGAGGAAAAGGAAAAGAAATAGAAAAAGGATAATTTTTTTTTTTTTTTCTCCGAGCAAGATTTTTTTAAAAACAAGGCTAGTCTGGTCACACCCACACTGTTGAGCGCCCATTGGCTGAATGTTAACGAGAGCCAGGCGGAGATGATCATGTGATGCAGGGGGGAGGCCTGCTGGCACCCATTGAGGGGATAGGTATGAGATGTCAATGCGAGAGAGAGGGAAAACCGTTGACGCCCTCTGAAGGTATGGTGAGATACCCATATGAGAACAGAAGGTGGGAGTAGGAGAAAACTTCCAAAAATGGAAAGGAGTGGAAATTTCCTGAGCGAAAACAAAGTGGATTGTGGGTTTAGAATTATCAAGGAACCTCAAACCCCGACGAGCCCACCCCGGTTTTGGTCGGCGTCCATATAAGCAAAGTCGCAGCGAGCGAAGTTCAGTTCGAGTTTTAGTTCGTCCGAGTTCCAGTGAGTTCGAGTTCCAGTTGAGAGCTCTGAAGACCCACCACGCATTAGCTGACCAAGATTCACGCAATTCTGAAGTCATCTTCTAACCAAGAACAATTTATTTTTGAAGAACGACTTAGACTCGTACCACCAAAACAAGTTTTACGAATATCGCCTGAAGACACACCAAGAACCAGTTTCTTAAAGAACAGACAAATTAAGATGTTAAGACTCGCCTAACAAAAACGTGTCACGAATCCATATAGCGGGTTGGGAAATAGACGCAGTCCTGTATCCAGCAACCAGATATAGAATATTGTTATCATTTTTTTAACACATTTGAACTTTTCGAGTTATTTTCTTTTACATCTATTTGTGCGATACCACCCTTATTCGAACTCAGCTTGCATTACGTCCCGGCGACTGATTGATTTCGTCTGCCTAAAAGATCAATTCACAACGTGGGTAGGTAGACTGAAAATCAAAGCAGTTACTTCGGTAACCAGACGTTGGAAGCGAGCTGATATCGAATCTAACCAGATTCCCATCCGAATTACCAAAAGGTTAGAACGTCACATTTGGGTGCTGAGACCAATACCAAGCCAGTTAGTCGTCACAGGACAGGATAGCACGACGGACGCGGCCAGGCAGACGTCACGTTTGGCGCAGCGACACCGGGGGGGGGGACGTCACAAAAGAATAAAAAGGAATGAGAGAAAGGAAAGAATGAAAAAAAAAAAGGAATTAAAGGAAAGAATGAAAAAGAAAAGGAAGGAATGACAGGAAGGAAAAGAAAAGGAAGGAATGACAGGAAGGAAAAGAAAAGGAAGGAATGACAGGAAGGAAAAGAAAAGGAAGGAATGACAGGAAGGAAAAGAAAAGGAAGGAATGACAGGAAGGAAAAGAAAAGGAAGGAATGACAGGAAGGAAAAGAAAAGGAAGGAATGACAGGAAGGAAAAGAAAAGGAAGGAATGACAGGAAGGAAAAGAAAAGGAAGGAATGACAGGAAGGAAAAGAAAAGGAAGGAATGACAGGAAGGAAAAGAAAAGGAAGACAAGAAAAGAAACGAGGCAGACAAACTAGAAAGAAAAACCAGGAAAATTGGGGGGGGGGGGGAAATGAACAAAAAGGAAATAATTCAAAACTAGTGAGGAAAGTAAAAAATGACAAGTAAAATAGACGAAGAAGGGAATAAAAGAAATACATAAAGGGGAGAGAAAGAAACACTGAAGAAAGAATTAAAAAAAAAAAAAAAAAAAAAAAATTTCCAGAAAGGGAAAATATCATACGAAATGGGGTGGGGGGGGGGAAATAAAGCCCAAAATAGGAAAATGTTTCAGGTAAAAACAAAAGAACGAAGCTAGAATCCAAATATTAATGAAAAACAAACTTAAAACCAAACAAAAAGTTGATATGGAAATTGAAACCACCAAATATTTGTAAAAAAAAAAAAAAAAAAAAAAAATTACTTCTAATGAATGAAACCGAACAAGAAATGGCTTGCGTTGCATTCTTAACCCTGATTCAGAAACTAAGCGGTGATCCGTTTAATCATGATGCATACCAAGAATTCTACTTGCAATCCGCATTCTATTGTCCATTTGCCAAACATGAATAAAATGGCGGCTTTGGCGCACAAAACAGAAGAGCAACAATGGCGCTGTGACGTTTAATTAAAGCTGCTTGCATTTAGCAAAGTCATCAAGCGCTATCTCGACGTAGTCTTGTCGGACGAGCGGCCAACAATGGCAGAAAACAATCTTTGTTTTTCTCTTGCTTTATCCTTGTTTCTTCTATTGTGGTTCTTGCTCATAAAAGCCGCTGGTCACACACAGATGCTGCCTATTGTTTTGAGAGATGCCAACACGCACTTCACTTGATAACGGCAGTCATTATTAAGCTTTGCGGAACTTTGCCTATTTTCTATATTGACTGCTGCTGACAACTTGTTTTCCCCTCGTCACAAAGAACTTCATCTTTTTCGTAGTTTCTTTGTACCAACAAGATATCAATTAGCAGATTTTGGTTTCGTTTTAATTTTGACTTAACTTTTATATTCTGGTCTTTTTTTTCTTTCTTCTTTTTCACTCCCTCTGTCTCTTTTCTTTCCTCTCTGTCTCTTTTCTTTCCTCTCTGTCTCTTTTCTTTCCTCTCTGTCTCTTTTCTTTCCTCTCTGTCTCTTTTCTTTCCTCTCTGTCTCTTTTCTTTCCTCTCTGTCTCTTTTCTTTCCTCTCTGTCTCTTTTCTTTCCTCTCTGTCTCTTTTCTTTCCTCTCTGTCTCTTTTCTTTCCTCTCTGTCTCTTTTCTTTCCTCTCTGTCTCTTTTCTTTCCTCTCTGTCTCTTTTCTTTCCTCTCTGTCTCTTTTCTTTCCTCTCTGTCTCTTTTCTTTCCTCTCTGTCTCTTTTCTTTCCTCTCTGTCTCTTTTCTTTCCTCTCTGTCTCTTTTCTTTCCTCTCTGTCTCTTTTCTTTCCTCTCTGTCTCTTTTCTTTCCTCTCTGTCTCTTTTCTTTCCTCTCTGTCTCTTTTCTTTCCTCTCTGTCTCTTTTCTTTCCTCTCTGTCTCTTTTCTTTCCTCTCTGTCTCTTTTCTTTCCTCTCTGTCTCTTTTCTTTCCTCTCTGTCTCTTTTCTTTCCTCTCTGTCTCTTTTCTTTCCTCTCTGTCTCTTTTCTTTCCTCTCTGTCTCTTTTCTTTCCTCTCTGTCTCTTTTCTTTCCTCTCTGTCTCTTTTCTTTCCTCTCTGTCTCTTTTCTTTCCTCTCTGTCTCTTTTCTTTCCTCTCTGTCTCTTTTCTTTCCTCTCTGTCTCTTTTCTTTCCTCTCTGTCTCTTTTCTTTCCTCTCTGTCTCTTTTCTTTCCTCTCTGTCTCTTTTCTTTCCTCTCTGTCTCTTTTCTTTCCTCTCTGTCTCTTTTCTTTCCTCTCTGTCTCTTTTCTTTCCTCTCTGTCTCTTTTCTTTCCTCTCTGTCTCTTTTCTTTCCTCTCTGTCTCTTTTCTTTCCTCTCTGTCTCTTTTCTTTCCTCTCTGTCTCTTTTCTTTCCTCTCTGTCTCTTTTCTTTCCTCTCTGTCTCTTTTCTTTCCTCTCTGTCTCTTTTCTTTCCTCTCTGTCTCTTTTCTTTCCTCTCTGTCTCTTTTCTTTCCTCTCTGTCTCTTTTCTTTCCTCTCTGTCTCTTTTCTTTCCTCTCTGTCTCTTTTCTTTCCTCTCTGTCTCTTTTCTTTCCTCTCTGTCTCTTTTCTTTCCTCTCTGTCTCTTTTCTTTCCTCTCTGTCTCTTTTCTTTCCTCTCTGTCTCTTTTCTTTCCTCTCTGTCTCTTTTCTTTCCTCTCTGTCTCTTTTCTTTCCTCTCTGTCTCTTTTCTTTCCTCTCTGTCTCTTTTCTTTCCTCTCTGTCTCTTTTCTTTCCTCTCTGTCTCTTTTCTTTCCTCTCTGTCTCTTTTCTTTCCTCTCTGTCTCTTTTCTTTCCTCTCTGTCTCTTTTCTTTCCTCTCTGTCTCTTTTCTTTCCTCTCTGTCTCTTTTCTTTCCTCTCTGTCTCTTTTCTTTCCTCTCTGTCTCTTTTCTTTCCTCTCTGTCTCTTTTCTTTCCTCTCTGTCTCTTTTCTTTCCTCTCTGTCTCTTTTCTTTCCTCTCTGTGTTTGATGTCAGAGAGAGACTTTCCGTCTCTCTGCAATACGGTTCTTTCCTTTACTTGAAACTGGGCCGATATGTGTTCCCCTATTGAACTCGACATCGGATGAATCGCAGATCACCATCCCAGCAGATGTTTTCTCGTATCAACTCTGCCCCTGGCTTCTCTGAAGATTGCTAAGTCTCTTCTGCAGGTGAATCGTATACTATTTTTTTTTCTTGTCTTTTTTATTAATTTTTCTCGCTTATTTTTTTTTTTGTTTTGTTCTCTGGCCTTCTATCTTTCTGAAGCCCAATCTACGCCACTATTTTTTTTTTCTCCTATGACGGACGTTCTATGTACTGTGAACTTATTATCCGCCTTTGTTATTGCAAGGGGTGTAATGATGGAGTGTATGTTATCCCGTGCGGGGAATTGCATAACTCTCTAATACAAAATTGTGTACATTATTTACATTATTCGGACTATTGTCCTCATCTTTGTAGCTGTATTACAACGTTTCGGCCGTTGTTCGGGTGGTTGTAATGTCAAACTTAACCCTTTATTTCGCTCACTGGGCTAGACTGTTCTAGTTCCACGTGCCATGTTTAACGGATGTCAGTTATCTCCTGTTAAATTCCCTCTGAAATTTCTTCACTGCCTTAGCCGGGTATTGAAATCGCACTCTTTGGGTCCTGTCACTGGATCTAACTAACGCCTTTATCCAATGTGCCATGTGTCCTTGAGGTAATTGCAATGTTGCCGTCAAAGCAGGCATATGACAGCATCAACAAGCTTCCTCTTCTCGTTCAATAGAAACCGTTTCCAAAGCTCTGACTCCACAGAATGTTTGGATATACACGCACAGATATGAAGAGATGGGCACTAATTATTTAAGCATTCCATACAACAACCCAAGCGAATCCATCAAAAAAAAAATAGCATTCCTGTTTTCCGTTCCTAGATCTATGTGCTAACGATATCACCTCATCCGCTATATTAATGAAATGTGTATTCATAATTAAGATAAAAATGATATTTAATTTAAAATCCAGCATTCTCTATCAAGTGTTCCAAAAAATCGGGCGTAAAAAAAAAAGCTAACCAGGTAATCGGGCTTAAAAAAAAGTAAAAAAAGCTGACCACGTAATCGGGCTTAAAAAAATCTGTACAAACTATGATCTGTAATTGGAATGAAAGCAATGATGGCACATACCCTGAATCCATTAGACTTACTTCGAATAACTCTGTGTACAGCTCGGTTATAACAAATTTAGTAGAGAATATAAGAAAATTGAATATAGATGAGGCTGTTTGTCCAACACTGCAAATCGCTATAAAACCAAAACATTAACAAATGAATTCTCGAGTCCTATTCTTAAATGACCTTTTCAAATTACAGACTTTCATATGGATGTTATGCATGGCGACAAACTCTTTGAGAAATATATAAACTAGCCTATCAGCTATACACAAACACTTGATATCAATGATTAAAAATGTCTTCGAGTGAATTAACCATGAAGGTCTTAGAAAAGATTACCCTCTTGGAACCACTTGGACTGGCGCTACAGAATCACAAAGAACTGTAACGAATAACAGAAACCACACCTCTTGAGGACTTTAAAACAACATTAACGACTAAAATATACATTACATGTAACAGGAAAGAGAAAATAATGACATAATCAAGATGTTGGCTTTCGAAACTACTTCAAACAAAAGGTTAGGAAGGAACCCCCTATCAATGCTGGAAGATCGATAACAGCGGACTTGAAAATATTTTCCTGAAATATATTTTAAAAGAGGGTTTTTGATCAATTTCAACTGACGGTGGCGCAAGGTGAATGTTGAATGTTTCTTTGTATGGAAACGGCTAATATTACCTTTATTAATAGTGTACCCGTGCCGTCAAAATTGACGGCAAGAACGAATGGGTTACAAGTAATATGCATTATATTCTTAGTAATTTTCGTTTAATTCAAGTACAATTTTGTCGTATAAAATAGTTTGGGGTCAATGTTAATAATTGAGCTGTGTACGATTTATAAACACCTTTACAAGCAAAATTATATTTACTGCAAAAGTTCCCAAAGCACAATAATTTTTGTGTAAACGTTTGAAGGTCTGAGTAATCCTTGACAGTCGGTAATTTGTAATTTCAGAGTCTGCTTATTTCTCGTCCTACTAAGAACGTCTCATCAAATATTTTTCCTTTTAATTTATTTTTTTTTTCTCGAGCTATTACCAAATTCCATAAGATATGCTTCGAATCGTAATATAAAACTTCATTGAAACAATGTAATTATTTAATTGTATAAGCTTTTAATTGTTATCATAAATAATGGAAATTAAAAGATGTAGTGTGAATAAAAACAAAATTCCTAATGAATTATTACAAGAATTTCCACCCCCACCTCATTTTTCTAATTATAACTTTTAAACTTTAAAATGAATTTCTAAAAATGAACAAAGCATTCTTCAAGCTATATGTGGCGTATTATACGATGCTTACTCGTTCCCCCACGTGGTCTTTTTAAAGTGGGGACCCAAGCGCGTGCACCCGGGCAAGGGACAAAAAAAACCGTCGGTTGCGCTGGCCTCGGTGCGAGCACCGATCCCTCCCTCTGCAATGGGATGGTGCGGCCTCGAGCAGCTGTTCCCCAGGGGCTGGGCACTTCTTCAGTATTATTTTCTCAGTTGCCCCTCTGTCTGTCCTTTGATAGAGAAGGCCCTGTCTGCGTTCAATCTGTGGAGTTAAGCTTCAAGACAAGACATCTAACGTAGACCTGTTTAATAGGTGTAATATTGGAGGAATCGAGACTTTTATCATACAGTCTCAGTTACGGTGGACTGGTCATGTCTTGAGAATGTATGATGACAGGATACCAGAGATCCTAATGTACAGCCAGTTAGATCAGGGTTACAGGAATGTAGGACGCCCATGGCTAAGATACAAAGACAAGCTGAAAAGCAACTTGTCAGCAGTTAATATACCACATAACACCCTTGAGCGCTTAGCTTTGGAGCGGGTAGAATGGAGATCAACGTGTTTTAGTGGACTCGGCAATTTTCAATCTGCTTGTCTGAATCATCTTCAGGAAGGGAGAGCAAGATCTAAAAGGTCATCCAGTCTAACAGTGATCTCATCTCACAATCCTCACACTTGCTCCATATGTGGCCTCCTTTGTAAATCTCTAGCGGGTCTAAAATGCCACTTAAGACTAGCGCATAAACTTTCATAACTGAATCAATAAGCTGGCAGATCCTCATACGTCGAAACCGACAGGAGTCCATTATTATATAACTATATATATATATATATATATATCTCCTTGGGATAGGTATGAATCCTCTTCTACCACCAGCTATGGGTAAATAGCAGGACAGTGAGTTCTATAGCCTTGATGGCAACTGGTGTAGGTGAAGGACAACACTGAATTGGAGGGTCGTTGCACGTTGTGCATCAGATATCTTTATTCGTCTCTTCAAAAAGTATGATTGATTTTGCACAAAGATGCAGGTATCTAGCTGTCGGTTCCTAGGAAGTGAATTGCTTGATTCTCATACGTCGAAAAGACGACGGGAGTGTCCAGTGTGTGTGTATATATATATATATATATATATATATATATATATATATATATAAATTTAAGGCAGTGTGTGTAACGAATGCACGGCCGCAATTTTCCACGGATTTGCACCAAAATTTACATGCACATGCTCCAAGTTAGCGGGAAGGCCAAGACCGACTTTGCATTTCCCAACTACCATCGATAGTGGAGATAATAGATTCTGATTCCGCAGAACTGGGTTGGGTGTGAAAAAGTATGTTGTTAACATTCTATTTTAATACGGTTTTTCCAGTTAAGAGTCCTTTTTTAAAGCTGATCGTTTTGTGTTCATTTTGTTTAGTTCTTTTTTTCGTAACAGATTTAATGTTTAGTATAGAGCTTAGAAAAAAATTCGCAGTGTGAGATGGGCACGAGGTTAGGCATGTATCAACATCAACACGGCAAAGGGCACTCCTTTAAAGGCAAGGAAGGGCGAAAATATTTTAAGTCGAGTGATAGCGATTGCTGTAAGTCATACGATTTTAGAATCCAGCACGGGCAACGCTGCTAGTAATATATATATATATATATATATATATATATATATATATATATATATGAGAGAGATTCTGACTATAATCCAAGTATTTGTTGCTTAACCTACAGCGTTTTGGCTGTTATATTCTCCGGCCTACTTCGGGTATCTGTTCTTCTTGATAACCTTTTCGGAATTTTAAACCGAGCCCTTTATTTAATCTACTCTTGAGGGTGAGTATACCTGGAGTCGATATCTCCTATCAATTAATTCTCTCTAATCTCTTTTTTTCTGTTGTTTAGCCGTTTCTTCAGCTAAAAAAGATTATGGCATTTTTCGCAAATGAATAGCGGCTCTGATTGAGGAATCGGAGAGCCGAGTTCGAATTCCAGTCGAATCTATTACATTCACTTACCTTTCCCAAGCGTATTAGCAGGTATCAATCATCTTAAAGCTATGGGTAAGTAGCAGGACAGACCGGTTCTATACTCTTGGATAGCAACTGGTCTACCGCAGAAAGAAATGACAACATACTGCAGGAAAAAAAATCTGCCTCGTCAGTCATGTATCGAAAGATACATGATCGTCTAAGCGTGTATCACGCATGGGACAAAACTGACCGACTGACAACCTAGGGAGTGACGACCACCGTCAGTTGAATACTTGTCAGGTCGAGCGAAAACATATTTAATTTAGTGGAAGAAACCGACAATCGGTACAAAGGCGAATAGGCTAGCGAAAATAGAAAAATACAAGATATCTCCTAAGTGGGATAAAAACAATCTACACCTGTGGAGTGAATAAAAGATTGCGTTCAAAATGTGTCAGACACCTGAAAAAGGCAGCCTCAAGAGTATAGCAAGCAAAGTGATCAAAACGGTTTCTTCAGCTATGGAGATAATGATAATTCGTCATGTCAAAAACTCCGGCATAAATTAATCTTAGTACGAATACACAAAAATGCTACACCGAGAATAAAACATTAATGTCAGACCCTTTCACAAGGGAATACGGGAGATGAGGCATATTAATGTAATTATAAATTAACGAAACAAGGGAAAGCCTCCGCTCCAAAAGCCGAAATAAAGATCAATAGAGTGATTAAGTTTGGCTCAAACAATATTTTTATGCCATGTTAGAATAGAGAAGAGACGAAAATATTTCATGTCACTTGATTGTAAGCGATATCCAATGGAGGAGTAAGAATAATAATGATGATATTGATGATTATATAATGAATATAATAATAATTACAATTATGATGATGATGATAATTGTGATAACATTGTTAATAGTATGATGATAATAAGAGTTATAATGATAATAGTAATAATTATAAGTAGTGATGGTGATATTAACAATTATAAGCGATGATGGTGGCTATAATGATAGTAACAATTTTAAGTTCTGATAATAACGATGATTATAATAATAATGACAATGTTAATAATAGTAAAGATGATGACTACTCCAAAGAAACAGAAAAGATGGCAAGAAGTCAAGCTTTAGGGAGAGGGATTCATTTGGAATTGAGAATGACGCTTGTTCAACCTTTTTAAATTATTTGTATCGGCACAGTCCAAAGATCAGAAAGAATGGTTATTCCATCTTGATAATGCACGTGCTATACAGTGAAGATTCTATCCGAAAGAGACCTCGGCTGGTAAAAGCATTCACACTTTTCTTTTCCTTCTTAGCTAAATCATGCGCTGTCTGAGAGCCATCTATTCGACTGATTACAAAACCCTCTTTATGAAGTAGTTCCTAATTGGTCTAAAAAAAAAAGAGCAAATCTGTGCATTTATTTTTCTCTTCATCAAAAGATGGAAGCGAGGAACTGTAATGAATATCGGCACGAGCAATAGAACCGGTGAGCCGTATTCAAGCGCCAATTTCTTTTACTTTGGTCTTCAGGATCCTTTAAAAAGCATTACTTCTCCCCCTCGCAGTTATGGGTTAAACAAATTTAGATTTTAGTTTGCATGGGTGACAAGAACTTTAACAGAAGACAAGTTTAATTACACTGCTATCTTTCCCAAGAAGACATAAAAATTCACAGGGAAGGGTTCTGTGAAGGAACAAGTTTGCCGACGTCCGGGGAGGATATATTAAAAAAAAAAAAAAAAAATGACGCTTGTGATTCGGTGGAAGTAGATTATTGATAATTATGGGACCCATGTGTTATATAGGAATAAAGTGTCGGCAGTGACATTGGAATTTGAACACGCATCACCAGAGAGCAAAAAGACGATCCCATTTTGAAAAAATAAATCACGTGGTGGCAAATATATATGGGAATTAGTGACATCTAATTGATCACCATTTCTATTCTATCCTCTATTGCTATACGGATCGCCATTTCTATTCTATCCTCTATTGCTATACGGATCGCCATTTCTATTCTATCCTCTATTGCTATACGGATCGCCATTTCTATTCTATCCTCTATTGCTATACGGATCGCCATTTCTATTCTATCCTCTATTGCTATACGGATCGCCATTTCTATTCTATCCTCTATTGCTATACGGATCGCCATTTCTATTCTATCCTCTATTGCTATACGGATCGCCATTTCTATTCTATCCTCTATTGCTATACGGATCGCCATTTCTATTCTATCCTCTATTGCTATACGGATCGCCATTTCTATTCTATCCTCTATTGCTATACGGATCGCCATTTCTATTCTATCCTCTATTGCTATACGGATCGCCATTTCTATTCTATCCTCTATTGCAATACGGATCGCCATTTCTATTCTATCCTCTATTGCAATACGGATCGCCATTTCTATTCTATCCTCTATTGCAATACGGATCGCCATTTCTATTCTATCCTCTATTGCAATACGGATCGCCATTTCTATTCTATCCTCTATTGCAATACGGATCGCCATTTCTATTTTATGCTCTATTGCAATACGGATCGACATTTCTATTTTATCCTCTATTACTCGACCTCTCGAAAGTGGCAGCGAGTGTTCGTCGACATCATAATCCATGTTAAGGAATTAATTCTTATTAAAATTGATTTTTGACCGTTTTAGCTACATAATTTTAGATTGGCCAAAAAATTAATTCGTTTATTAAGTAGATTTTCTTAAACCGAACGAATTTTTTAGACAACCCAATGTCTTTTTGTTGTTATTCGTCTCGTTGTTTTGTTGTTCTTTTTCAGCTTTCCTTTTCTTCCTCCCCTCCTTGGTTAGCACTTACCAACACTACGACTTGCCCTTACCTCAGATAAATAATGGCCTATTCCGTTTTTATCACACGGAAAGACGGAAAATGTTACATAAACACTGTTTCTTTCCTGTGAAAGAAACGTGGCCTAGCCGCATAACGCTTTCATGTGTTTAATGTCTACTTCAATGAAATGAAAAACCTTGTTATTTTAAAATCTTTTCATTTGTACCCCCTTCTTCAAATAAGGAACTGTATTCATACTTATGATTTTTATTGAATATCTTCTTACAGTTGCTAAGCTTAAATATTTAATGATACAAGAGGATAATTTCCACTGGTATTTTTATAGTTGTAGAACTTGCATGGGGTTTATTCAATCATTTGTCCGGGATATAAGGATAAACTACATCCGGCAACAAGCCTCTAATTGGGAGGTTTTGAGGAGTTTGGGAACCAACTCTTAATTGCTGTTGTTACCAAGCCAACCCTGACTCATGGTGTTAAAGTCTCGGCTATGAGAAAATTGTTAACGCCCAAATTGAGGTCAAAATATCATGAAAGTATAAAAATACAATTTTGTAGTTAGAAGTGCCGGTAATGAATTTTCATAGTAAACCAACAATACGCCTTTTGCGAAAGAAATTAGCAACACTGCTTTTTTTTTTTTTTTTTTCAAAAGAAATTAGCAACAATACTGTTTTTTTTTTTTTTTTTGCCAAAAGAAATTACTAATGCTCCCAAGAAAATTAAATTTCAGCATTAAATGACCCATGAGAAGTTGATGTGCCGTTAAACAAACAATATATTCAATCATTAACTTAATAATTATGATTCAACAAATTAAAATAAGAAAAACGCGGTAGTAAGAACATGATTCTGAAAGGATGACTATGAAATCGTTTAAAAATAATTGTTGCTAATATTCTTTAATATCAGATTTCACCGACAATGTATTGCAATCTTTTTTTTTTTTTTTTTTTTTTTTTTTTCAGGAAGAAAGTTTGGCTTTAGTATGATAATATCACAACTGTCTGTGTATCGATCCAATCTTTTAAAATACAAGACTAATTATTTGGTAAGATGTTTTAAAAGAATTAAATCTTAAAAGTTTTATATCGGCAACGGATGTTTATAGTCAAGAACGGTATAAACCTAATACCGCTCAGTTTTCACTCCGTTTCCTCGAATTACTAAAGCAGGAAAAAGAATTCGCATGTTTAAAAGATGTTTCTTTTTGAGATAGCTGTAAAATTCAACAATGGGCAAGCGTTGAAGTGTTACCAGTTCCTCCATCGCTGACCTTAGACAGTAAAATGGCGTTTGTCACGAAGACATCAACTAAACGGACCATCTTCCTTTACCGGACTTTCGACCTTTGACTCCATGAACTTTTCGGAATAATCAAGCGAAGTCATGATTTTAAATCAATTTATTGATGTTCCTGAATCTTTGCTTGCATCGGCAATGTATATTGTCATCTTTAGGGACCGGTTTGTAGGCGAGGGCTGAGAGTGTTTGGCATTGTCTCTTCCAAAAACTTCTACGAGAAAAGGATGCACTACTGAATATGGTTACACTGTGAACCCTCCGGGACTGGAGCTGTTAACGAAGGAGCGTGTATCTTTCTAAGAGCAATTATTCAAATGTCTATTCTGCGTGGTTGACAGTTGTTCCATTAGATAATAAAGGCAAGAACATTGAATGGGCTCTGTGCACGGAAGATCCATCATCAAGTTGTCGATGCTCAGTTGGCCGATACCGGAGATCCCCTACCGCTTTCTTGATTACACTGGATCTAAATGCTTGATCTTTTGGTAAACTTGTTGTCAGTATTTGTTCGCTATATTTGAAAGACGTCAGTGGATGTTTATTGTAGTCGTTTGTCCCTCCGATTCAACGGTGATCTTTGTTCTGTTGTCTTCACAACCCTAATCTTCTAAACCCTACAACGTTTTATAGCTAACTGTGAAGTTACAGGAAATAAAATAATGGCAGCAGAGGTCTTAGATTAATAATAATTTGAAAGAACATCGAAGAACCTTGCAAAGTGGTTTGCAGAATTTGAAATTCAGAAGCAGAATTTTAAAAAAATACAAAAAAAAAAAAAATACCCACACAATTTTTATTTCAAACGCTACATCCCTCCTTGACGTAAGCGATCATGTTCCTCTACAGCTTCCTATTTATTATCTATGAATTGGCATACATTCTTGGGAAAGATAGTGGAGTAGTTTTCCGTTGCTTTGTCCACAGTTTGAAATTCAGAGTTCCCTTTCTCTTCGACGTTTTCTAGAGTGTCCTGTCTATTCCCCTTTTTAACTCGTAGCTAGAGGGATATGATAGTCATACTTTCCCAGAATAGGGTTCATCTGAACAATTTTCAGGGGAACAGCGATAAAGTAGCAACATGCTCACAGAGATATGATTGGATATATAGAGTGCGAGGGGTAAATTGGCAACATTTCATATAATTTCACGCATGCGCGTTGTTTGTTTATGTCGACTGTACACTATAGTAGGGTCAGCTGGACACCGTCTGTGAGAAAAAGGGAACCAAGGCGCAATTCAATCCGCTAGAAATTTGGAAACGGCATGCTGTACTGCTTGGCATTCGTGCCAGCAGTTCCAATACGAATATTTCAGTGTTTCGGTGCCAATCTGATAAGTGCAGAAGATGAGCGTAATAGCCATTAGAAAGGTACGGCAGCTCGGAAAAATCATTGATTGTTCTTATGAGAAAAGAACTCTCGAATTTGCTGGTGAGGACCTTAGACTCAACACGATGGCCTACATCAAGTGCCTTGAGATAGTCCTGGCCTGAGTCAAGAGTGGCTGCTGGAAGATCCTATATCTGGCAACGGGAAACTGCACCATGCCACACAAGCAGGAAAAACAAGTCATGGCAGTCAGACAATTTCTGCGGCCGCATCACCCCTTAAATCTGGACATATAACTTCTCAGAGTGCAACCCCCCTTGATTAAGTGTAGGGCGCAGTTGAGCAAGAAACCAACAAAACTCCTTGTAAACCCCAAAGATTAACTGAAGGCAAGGATTACGGCAGCGTCCACCAACTTAAACAAGGAGACCGTCCAGAGGAGATGCAGGAGATTCTGAAGTGGTCGGGAGGCTGTGGTTGAAGCCAATGGTGATTTTATTGAATAAATTTACTGTTGTAATGGAATGTCCCACACTCCCCATCGCCTATGTGGACGAACTATATCAGTAGCTATATAGTGAGCACAGGATATACCTAGGAGTGGGGGGGGGCTAGCTTTGGGAATTACTAGCCTACCACCCGATTTCCTGTCTTTCAGTAGTATATTCTTTTACATTAAACCTCTCTTCTTTCATCTACGCGCGTGTTGCTGTTCCTTCACTTGAGTACCACCTTTGTCTGTCTGTAACCTCGTTAAGGATACATTTACTCTTTAGTATTTCAAAATACTTTTGTGTAATTTTGGTAAATATATCTGAGATGTCAGTGTTAATTTCATTTTTGCGTCATAGAGACGACAATTTATCCACGCACCCTCTACATATGTTGTTTGTTCTTACACTCTTTTCTTTCATCTTTTGGCTACGTACTTCATTTGCTAAGTGAAATACCGTAAATATTAATAATTTTCATCGCATTCACATTAGGTCATTTACAAATGAAAATTTATCATATATAAAGTCTATTAGGACCGGTAAAATACGGCAACACTGTCGTTTTAATAAAATAAAGCGACAAAATCAAAATGACATTATGATGAGCTGCAGATGACTGAAATCAGTCTATCATTTTGTAATCAGACGTCAAAATAAAAATGGCGGCCTGTTAGAAACAACTTAGCCTCTCTGAATAAATATTCTTCCCCCCCACCCTTCACTTCATTTTTGTTTAGTACCTCCGTTTTAAATTCTTATTTACGTTTTAATTGCGACAGACGGTGTTCAGATTTGATTTTTGTCTTTTTTTTTTTTCTCTTCAAAATCAAAAATGGTTAATACACTGTCTGTTCGTAGACTTCATTTCTACCACTCAATTCACTATTGAAATACTTGTCATACAAATATTGAAGTAATACGCACGACATCAATATTCATATTGAGTTAGCTTAATTTAATACAACAGAAAATTGCATGAAAGAAGATTCAGCGTAGGAAGGCTGTGGTTTCAAAATAGGCTAAGATTTATATTAAAAAGAAGCGATTATCACACATTTTTATATAAGCCCCGCAGATTTGGAGTTTCTCTTCACTGGCTTAACCAATATTCCCCGTTCTCAGCTTTTGACATTAAAAACTACCGTATTTTTCTGACGCAAATTTTTACCTCAACATTCGATGTCCAAACCTCAAGGACACATAGCTCAGTGGCTGAAAGACGTCGGTTACTAGACCCCAAAAGTTGTGAGTTCAATACCAGGCTACAGTAGTGGTGAGCAAAAAAACTTGGATAGTTGAGTTAGAGGGGAATAACTGAGACATCCGGAAGATGCATGGCACGTGGAACTAGAACAGTGTACCCCCGGTGTACGCAATAAAGGGTTCCGTTTGAAATTCCGATCACCTAAATAAGGCCGGAGCGTACACTGTCCGAAACGTAGTGAATATGGCAATGACGATAAGTCTAAATAATGAAACATACGCGCTCAATACACGAGGCCTCCCTGGTGGAACATTCGTTCATCGCGATTTGTGAAAGTCCTAAGTCATTTCGACGAGTATATCTGTTTGCTATGGTGACTAACCAGATCCTGTTGCAGACTCAGGCGCATTTTTGGTTCATTCAGAACGCACAGAGCCAACTTGTCGTTTATACTGCAACTATGCCGAGCGAACCTGAATTAAAGTTTCTGGTTCAAATCGCTTGTTATGGCGTAAACACCAGTTTGAACAGGACCCAGTGCGCTCAAACCCTCGGGCACAATGCGCAACCATCGATGGCTTCCGAGCAGTTTTGTCTACCGAATTTCACTGACAATGGTCAGGTTAAATTTTTTTTTTTTTTTTTTTTTTCATGCAACAGTATCGACGAAATTACCAGAAAGTTATCACTTTGCCAAATCGGCCATAGTAAGATTCGAGCGCAAGCTCTATATTCGGAATATTGAAGACTTGAATCTTATACAGGGTGTCCATAAAGTTCGTGTAAATTTAAAAAAAAAATTTATAACTTTATTTGTATTTGCGATAGAAATAATCTGTAAAAAAATGTTATAAATTTTAATGTACCTAGTTTTAAGTAAAGCTAAAATAACTAATGTGATTTCAGGCATTACTGTAAATCAGTTTGCAAATATTTTCCGTGAACTGCAAAATCGTATTACACTTTGTATTGCTAATGATGGAGGACATGTGAAAACTTAAATAAAATTTCAGTAAAACCTTAAAAAATATAGATTTACTTCTTTCTAATCTTTTTATCGCAAATACAAATAAATTTAGAAATTTTTCAAAGTGCACGCGAACTTTATGAAAACCTTGTATATTAATTAGATCATAGCCACCTACAAACCTTGGGGTTTCTATTACCAATTCTTTAAGACTTTAAATGGGGAATGGAACATCTAGGTACAGCAGAAAGATTTTGCTGCGAGCGCTTACAAACAACGGTGTGTATTCAAGTGAAGAATATTTGGGAAAAGCTAAGAGATATAGTGATGTCAGAAGTCAGTAACTCAATGTCTGGGACAGAGAATGACAATATCGTAATATCGGATTAATTGATGAAATGTCTGATTCTTTTTCAAGCGATAGAGAAAGTAATCGACAGGGTTTCCATTTAAAAGGCAGTAAATTCAAAAAGACATAAGACAACCGTTGAAAACTGGCGACGACTGATGTCTGAAAAATTCAGGAAGCGTTTCTGCACATTTCGTTAATCCTTACATTGGATATTGTTCTTTGAAACGTACGATAACTTGTCGCTCAAAATCAGCGAGTTGTTTAGCCATAAAGAGAAGGGTAGAACGAAAGACGAAAGCTGTCTGCAAATAACCTTTAAATAACGAGTCACAAAATCAAGCAATAATTAATCAATCATAAAAGAACCAATCTGATTTAAGTAATTACACGAGAGTCAAATGATTATTCAAGGTCATGAATATTTAAGAAATTTATTCAAGGTCATTCAATACAAATTATTCCTGAAAGATAAAACAGTGATAATTAATTTCCGTTTTTTTACTGGGAACTCTGTAGATTCTGTAGCAGACACTTGCTCAAGCGTATTTGTGTTTAACACCCACAGAGCCCACCTAGGCTGAGCAGACCTTAGTTTCAGTTTCTGGGAAAGAGCATGTTGTCTAGCGTGATCAACAATTTGAACAAGTTCAGCACGCTCAAGACCTCAGCCACGATGACTTGTGACTTCGTGCTAGAACTGCTATCGACGGCCGCCAAGGATTCCGTCTACCCAGTTTCACTCACAAGGCTTGGATCACTTTCCAAAGGTGCCGCACGCTGTTGATCGACCCCCTCCAATCCGATAACATCGGGAAGTCTCCTGACAAATCGACCATGTTGAGATTCGAACCCGGGTCTCATGGTTAGAATGCGAACATTCTAATTGTTAGAACGCCATGTAAATAACTGAATGCTTTTTTTTTTTTTTTTTTATTTACTCATTTTTTTATATTGATGTTTACGCTTATATATTTTTTTGAAATTATAATTTATTGTTCTAAATTTTCCCACTGGATTTTTACTGAGTAAAAATCCTTTAAATATGATCCTAGCTTCAAGATAGGCAAATCTTTTACACCGGTCGGATTTATATTAAGAGAAATACATTAAATAAATCTGGTTGCATGGAAAACACATCCGCATTAAGACTTCATTTCTGCAGTTTGTTTTCTATTTAAAATCTTTTAGCAATTTTTCGGTACGCAGTGCATGTTTTGAATTGAACACCAGGAGTAAAATAAACTACTACCAGCGTTTGACAGAGGAGTACCATTAGCGGAATAATATAAATGTATTATTGCCAATGATTTACTATGGAAAGGAACTGAAAATAAAGTGATTATCTGCAGCTATGGTCACAAGCGTTAATGATAGACCAAGATTAATCTTTAATACAAACAAAATTACGTATAGACTCGGAAAATATTGGATGGATTTTAACCAGATGTACCGGGGTGTGGGAAGGGTAAAGCTTCCCTAGGTCAATTCTAAAGATAAAAAAGTAAGGTCAAAGAAGTCATTTCTTATAAAGTAAAATATTTATTCGCACATAAAAACAAATGGTGGTAAATCAGCTTTTGATAATAAATTAATGAGGGATTATTTCCCTTAGTCATTTTAACAATCTATATCAGTGTTTTTTAAAAGGGTTTAAATATTATGAAATAAATCCATGGATTTTTTTTTTAAAAAATACACACACAAATATGAACTTGCATAATAGAAGGATAGTGAAAAGAATTATTTGAAAAATTGTTTAATACTTATTTACTCCAATACTAACGCTGTACCATTACTACACACACGTGTAATACACACACACACACACACACACACACACACACACTATCTACATTAAAACAAAGCAACCGACACTCAACAAAATTAGATTTCAAACCAGTCACAGCACATCACGTTGCATCTAGACATATGATTCTGTTGTTTCGGCCTCTCGCGTGCTATGACGTAATATAACCTTATCTTGAACTTAGGACCTGCGTCTGCTATTCCGCGACAATTATCATTGCATAGCAATCTTCTACGTCAACATAACAAAATATAATCTTCGATGGTGAATATCTTTGTTAAAATGTCCGTATAACCACTCCGAAGAGATATATATATATATATATATATATGGATTTCCAAGAGGATAGAATCCAGGTAGAACTCTATATCGAGGACAAAGTAAGAATAATTTTTAGGTCTGGTGAATTAGATCGTGATTACGACACCAATGTCATAAATTATAAGCATGGAACATTAGTTTGAGCCTTTTTTTTTTATTTTTTTTATATATATATGCCGTGACAATATTTCGAGCACACTATTGTGCCGCAGCATGTCAATTGAGAATCACTGATCTACATGAATAAAATGAAGTTTGATTTTTATTGACTGTAAATAATACGCACAATTATTATTATTATTTTATCATGAAAATATCATTGCGTTGAATCCGATATTAATATTACGTCGAGGAATCCGTCTACCGAAGCTGGAAATGAATAGCTATGGGATTTGGGTTAACTGAAATGTGTAGTAGATACGTCTGAAAATCATACGTCTTACAGATCATCAAATACTGTAAATTAGTTCCCGATCAACACCGTGCATATTTCTAAATCTCCATAGTGACTGGAGTAATGAATATGATAAAGCGCTACTCACTATATTTACATACTAAATACATTATTTTTCTATAGAAAAACATTACAATTAATTTTACTAAGGAATCACACCAAGAATAAAAGAAAATGCATTGTTACTTGTCACTAATGAATAAAAGCGATATCAAAATAATTTGCATATATGCAGAATTATTACTGCCATAGAAAAATAACTTTCTGTAGTCAAGTGACACGATATTATCTTCAGTTACAATGACGTGCCAAAAGTCATGGATCATGTATGTCCCTCTCTGAATTGAGAAATTCAGCCACTCTACGTGCCATCGAATTAATCAGAAGAATGCTGTAGAGACGTTGTGCCACGCCACCTCATCAAGTGTACATAGCAACCTGATTGCAGGTGTTAGTTCCAATCCGAAAAGATTTGCAAAAACATCACCTGCCCAAATTTATAGGCAAATCCTGCAGATGCATTCTGGGATTTCTTCCTGGGCGATAAGATAGACCACTTCTAGCTCTTATCCCCAATATGATTATTTTTTTTCCTGGAGTCAGAACACTACAATCTTTAGGTTGTATCCCTTATGTATGTTAATCCTATTCTTAGCTTGTGAAATTGTGAGCTACTTTTGTCTTATACAGGATGTCCATAAAGTTCATGTGCACTTTAAAAATTTATAACTTTATTTGTATTTGCGAAAGAAATAATTTGTAAAAACGATTAGAAAGAAGTAAATCTATATATTTTTTTTTTTTTTTTTTTAACATTTTATTGAAATGTTATTTAAGTTTCCACAATGTCCTCCATCATTAGCAATACAAAGGTTAAAACGATTTTGCAGTTCACGGAAAACATTTGCCAACTGATTTACAGTAATGCCTGAAATCAGTTATTTTAGCTATACTTAAAACTAGGTACATTAAACATATAACATTTTCTCTACAGATTATTTCTATCGCAAATACAAATAATGTTATTTTTTTTTAAAGTGCACACAAACTTTATAGGCACCCTGTATATATGTTTTATTTTTTTACCCCATCTTCTTTTGCTTTAGGGAAATTTTGTCAATTCTATTTGTTGATAGGCAAATTAAACATGACCAATTACTGAACGGTAGGTACAGTAATTTGCAAGCGTTTACACTTCTCCACTGTGGCCGATAATTATTCGATTGACTCGTGTCGGGTGAAAGTGGAATCAACACCATTCCTGGGAAATCTCCAAAATGTTCAGCAAACCAATTCTGCTGGAATCATCAATCGTTCTTGGAGTACATGGTTTCCAGTAATAATTTCGAATGATCTCGAAACAGGATAAAGTAGCTGTCACCGGTCAACAACGTGTAAAGACGAACCAGTGAACCCAAACTATTCCGAATAGTATGCACGCAATACTGTTATGAAACTACCATCAACCTACATTGCGGAATACTGGGATCTATCGCTTCGTAAGGTTTACGCTATTAGCTTAAAAGAACTGAAATCCATTCAATTATGCCAATAGTAAAGGCTTATAGATACCAATATCAACAACGAATATTTTCCAAACCCTGGACCAAATAAATGCATATAAATTCAAATATAAAAGACCAATATTTATCTATTCCTGAGACGAGTAGAAGCTTGTAGTGTCAAATGTTAACGACTAATATTTCTCTATACTCGATACAGGTAAATGCTTGTAGTGTCAAATATTAAACACTAATATTTACCTATGCCTGAGGCAGGTAATTAGTTATAGATTCCTATCTAATTTAATGAAGACAGAATGCATGGTCATCAGTAAGAGGAAGCGCCCGAAATGGGATTTGCAGGTCGGGAACAACTGGAATTAAGCAGACGCAGAAGTTTACATATCTGAGAAGCGTCTTCGCAAAAGACGGTAAGTGCGACACCGAGATCCGTAGACGTATTGGTATGGCCAAGGACGCATTCCAAAAGCTGGGCAGAGTATTGCGAGACAGGAGGATTTCTTTGGTAACAAAGAAAAGAAAACTGAGCTGTTACGTGACGACTGTCCTTCTTTACGGCAGGGGATATTAGACGATTTCCTCAAAGATGAAGAGACTTGAAGCGACAGAGATGAGGTCCTACAGAAGGATGATGAGGATATCATTGACCGAGCGTGTGAGCAACGAGGAGGTCTTAGAGGATGCGAACAAGGAGGGCACTTGTACTTAACATCAGGAAGAGGCAGCTGAAGTTTCTGGAACACATAATGAGGAAGAAGGGCCTGGAGAATCTGATACTCGCAGGTCAAATAGAGGTAAAAAGGAAAGTAAAGAATGACATACCTGTCAGGCTTAAGCAAGTGGATGATCGTCTACGTCCTGAAAGGACATGGCACATAAAAAGAATCTAATTTTAAAATGTTTAAAACATTGAATAACCCAACGATTCTTGATATGTTGTAAAATGGCTTAGTTGTAAAAATCTTGTAATATGGCTACTTGACTTAGTTTGATAAAAGTTTTTAATATTTTGACTACATAAGAAATGTTACATTAATCAAAACGAATAATAATACGATGATTCCAAGTTTGGTAAATATGATGCGTGATGTAAAATCTTCCATCCCATTGCCATTATTGCTTACAAGATTTGGCAAAACAACTTATGGACGACTGTTTTCATGCAGCAGTCTTTCCGGCTTCCTCATCTTGTATATATTCTTTTTGTTCAATTGGAGCGTTCAAATAGATAAGTTGATGATTGTAACGCCCTGTCGCAACATTAACACCACGTTTCAGAGATTTGTCTATATTGCAGTCTTTCAGGAACCAACAATAATATTCGCAGTGGGACTAATATCCTCATCTTTGACACGATCACTACGTTTCAAACATTGTACCTTCTGGCCTTCTTTAGGTTTCTGTCGATACGATTAACATAATTTTGAATTGATTTCTTGATAAAATTTACGCGAACCTGTTCTGATTTGGTTTGGTCTGTTTTACGGCATATCGACTTCAAAAGATTACTTACATCCTGGGTAAGATATGAAACTACATCTGCGTCCTGGGTAAGACGATAAACTACATCCAGCAGCAAGGCCTCTGATCAGGAGGTTTTGAGGTTCGTGGAGCCACCTCTAAATTGTTGGTGTTGCCAGGTCCACTCTGACCCGGGGTGGTAGCACCTCTTAGGGTCCCAGCTATGGGAAAATAGTTAACTATTACCAGCAATACTTTTTGAAAAAATTATTACCAGCAATACAATTTTGAAGGAAAAATATTACCAGAAACAGATTTTTGACAAAACAAAATCTTACCAGCAATAAAAAAAAAAATTGTCTGCATTAAATAACCCATTGTGGTTGATATGCCGTAAAACAAAATAAACCAAACCAATCTAAACCAAAGAATACATATTCTATTCATACGAATCTATCCTAAAAATGTTGTCGGCATTAAATAACCCATTGAGGTTGATATGCCATTAAACAAAATAAACCAAACCAAAACAAATCAATCGATTAGTTAATGTCAAGATTTATAGGATAGATTTATGTATTGGATATGTATTCATTGTGGGTATTATTTTCTTAATGTATAGCTGTTATTTTTACTATAATAAAGTATTTTTATCCCAGTTTAACTATTTTCCCGAGAGCTGGGACCCTAACAGTTTCTGCCACCCCGGGTCAGTGTGGATCTGGGAACAACGGCAATTAAATGGTAGTTCTACGCTCCTAAAAAAAAAACTCCCGAACAGAGACCTTGCTGCGGGATGTAGTTTATCGTCATACCCAGAATGCAGCATATTCGGATTCCGATGTCCATTTCTCGGTTATTCTGTCTTTGTTAATTGTTCAGTTATTGATATTCATGTTTCCGGTGGTTTTGAGTATATCCGGACTACCTGGCACAAGGATGGAACTCGCAATTATTTCATTTGTCCGGTATTTGTTTGTTTGTTTAACGGCATATCTACTCCTTATGGGTCGTTTAATGCCGAAATTTAATTCTGGGAGATTTGATAATCTTTAAGATCTATTTCTGGTATTATTTTTTTTTACTATAAAATGTATTTCTATACTTTCATAGTGTTTTGAGACACACACACACATATACACACACACACACACACACACACACACACACACACACACACACACACACACACACACACAATGCATATATATATAGTTTTTTTTCTGCAGTTCACTGCTACCAGCAAGCAGAAATATTTCTTCTGATGATGGCCATGTTGGCCTAAACTAGTCGAAGAATCTAAATTAATAAAAAATATATTAATCTACAACCCAGTGTGTCTGAAGATTTTAATTTCTTAATATTTTTTATTGTTCAATATATATATATATATATATATATATATATAATTATATAAAAGCTCAGGTGAAACAAGACTATCAGTATCTAACTATGGTAATATTAGCTGTTTCCTTATAAAGAAAACATTTATTGACCGAGCAGCCAGTGCTAATGTCGGTTGAACCTTATAAAATCTTTTTCTTAAAACATTTTTTTCAAGAAAGTAGTTTTCTCAAGTCCACTGTTATGGCTCTTTTCTGTAACGTGGACGAGGGGGGACCTTCCTAACCTTTTGTTCGATGTGATGTGGAACGACAATATTTTGATTACGTCATTAATTTCTCTTGAAGTTTTTTTTGTACTAATGTTCCCCAATACAAGGCTCAAGAGCCACTTAAGGTAGAGGGTTATGTGATATCGTACGAACGTAAGAGAAGGCAAGAAGTGCAGTTTATGTTGGAAATATAACGGTTAACCCAAAACTTGAAGGGGTTAAGGTTGTAGGGATTAGAAAAACACCCTGTCAGTGGGAGGAGTCTGTTCCACAAAGCAGCAGTTCTTAAGAAAAACTGTTCGTCGAACATGCTCATTACTAATGCAATACGAAAGGAATACGGATGATTCATCCTCGTGTACGGGAATGGCGATAGAGTAGCGACTTTTCGACTGTAGGTAGAGTTTGTCGGGTGGAAAATAACTCAGCACACACAAGGCTGCGTCGAAGCTTTTGAACACACAAAAAGTGGCAAGTGACGACTCGACAAGTGATTTACATGGGCTATCATTTTAACTGTTGTTTTTGCTGAAAGTCCTCAAGTGATGGAGTTTCTGTTTATTTGGCATCACACTTCATTTGTGATTCTGTAGCGTATGTTCATAATGTTTCAAGGACGGTCCTCGCGAAGATCTACAAACTTTGTTTGGTCGAATCCATCTTTTTAGCATCGATCTGAGCAAGCGGTTGTATACAACTGACAGTTTAGATATTTCTGAACGCGTTTGGTTTGTTTACGGCATATCAAACTCAATGGTATATTTAATTCCGACAAGATATTTTATTAGCTGGTAATAATTTTTCCCTTTAAAAATGTATTGGTGGTAATAATTTTTCCCTTTAAAAATGTATTGGTGGTAATAATTTTTCCCTTTAAAAATGTATTGGTGGTAATAATTTTTCCCTTTAAAAATGTATTGGTGGTAATAATTTTTCCCTTTAAAAATGTATTGGTGGTAATAATTTTTCCCTTTAAAAATGTATTGGTGGTAATAATTTTTCCCTTTAAAAATGTATTGGTGGTAATAATTTTTCCCTTTAAAAATGTATTGGTGGTAATAATTTTTCCCTTTAAAAATGTATTGGTGGTAATAATTTTTCCCTTTAAAAATGTATTGGTGGTAATAATTTTTCCCTTTAAAAATGTATTGGTGGTAATAATTTTTCCCTTTAAAAATGTATTGGTGGTAATAATTTTTCCCTTCAAAAATGTACTTTTACATTTTCATAGTGTCTTGGGCCCCATTTTGGGTGTTAACTATTTGCGCATAGCTGGGACTTTAACCGGTGCTACCACTCCGTGTCAGGGTTGACCTGGGAACACCAGTAATTAAGAGGTGCTTCCACGCTCCTCAAAACCTCCTGATCAGAGGCCTTGCTGCTGGATGTAGTTGATCGTCTTACTCCTGACGCGGATATAGCTTATCGTCATACACAGAACAGACGAGTTTGGTGACATGAAAGTTTCAATCTAACGAGTCTATTTAAGAACATAACTCGAGTTCTTAGGTTAATGTTTTGGTCTCGTCGCAAGTTGTGGCTTGGGGGGAAACTAACCCTGCCTTAGCTGAGCTTATTCTACGTTCAATTTCGTTACCTCTTCAAAGCTAGATTTTAGCCTGCTCGTTAATCCTAATACGGAAATTTAGATTTCCTTTTAAAAATATTTTTTTCATTTCTTCTACTTTAAATTTTTCCCTAGAAAATTAATCCCCCTTTTTTTTCTTTTCGCGGCTTGTGATTCCTCCATCCACCTATCCAGTTACGGTGCGGTGCCCTAATCGGGGATGATTGTAAGTAATGGTTAGCAAGTTTGTCTCGCTAAAACAGTTACGACTGAATAGTGCATTTGATCCTCACTGGGTGCCCCATACTTCCGGCCTTGTGCCACATGTAATTTACTCTTGGAAAAAAATCATACGTTGCATTAAATGTTAGCTAAATCAATTTCTATTGAGGAATGACTTCGATCCTCACTCGGTTCTCCATACTTCCAGCCTTGTGCGACATTTAAGCTAAGCTTAGAAAATCATTTGGGCACCTCGGCGTGGTGTAATGGCTAGCAAGCTTGTCTCGCTAAAACAGTTACGAGTGAAGAGTGAGTTCGATCCTCATTGGGTGCTCCCTACTTTGGCCTTGTGCTACAGCGCTTAGAAAAATCAATACAATTATCCCCGATTATTTTTGTTTTTATTTCCGTTTTTGATCATATTTAATTAATCCATAAACAGATTTTTTTTTCTTTTTACTTTTCGCTTTTTTTCTTTTTCTTTTTTTTTTTTTTTTTTTTTTTTTTTTTGTTTGGGTGGGGGGATAGAAAAGGCACGATTTTAGGAGAGTCGAGAAAAACAAGTAACCCAAAATTAATTGCAAATTCATGAATGGTGCCCAGAGGAGAAAGGTGAACGAAGGAAGTGTTGACGCCCTGACAGGTTTGGGGTGTGAAAATGTCAATTTAACTTAATGAAGTCATTTCAACCGCAAATGACGTTCAGTTTAACCACCCCAAAGCAGTTGCAGAAACACTCGTATAGTGGATTTTTTTTTTTTCCTTTTTGATTTTTTTTTTTTTTTTTTTTTTTTTATTTTATTTCAAATTCAAAACGTCTGAAGAAACTGCAACGATAATAAAAATTTAAAATATAAGTAATGACCACCTGTAAAAATGAAGTTGTGTTACTATTAGTAATATATTATTAATTTTTTTTATCATTTCTCCCCAGGCAAGGAGTTACTAGAAGTGAAAGAGAATGAAACGACTCCAGTTAAGAGAAAGGTCAATAAAATCCTGTAAAAGTGATGTTTTTGTGTTACTGTTAGTAATATATTATATATACTATTAGTAATTTCTTTTCTTTTTTTTTTTTTTTTTTTTTTTTTTTTTTTTTTTTTTATCATTTCACTCCGAGCAAGGAGATAATGCCACTAAGGTGCAAGGAATTACTAGGAGTGAAAGAGAATGAAACGACTCCAGTTAAGAGAAAGGTCAATAAAAATGATCAATCTCAGAACGACTGAAGATGGCGATTGGTGTTGCATTTAAATTTTAGAAAATTGTATGTAACAGGAAAGTAAGAAATCTGAAGGGATCTCCAAAAGCGAGAAAATAAAAATAGACCAGAAAATAAACTGTTAGAATAGAACTTGCAGTTGGCTTATTGGTAGTTTAATAGTAAAACGGTGAAAGCTAGTTCCCAATCTCATCATCATCCTTCGACCTCCCTATGGTTGGTCGGAATTCCATTGACAATCCCTTTCTACACATTGGTTCTGTATTGCTGTTCCAGATCCTCAATGTACAACCCTTAATCCCGTGCTATTTTGTCTGAGAAAGTCAGTTTTCATGAAAAGAGACTTCCAAAAGGATATCATTGGAGTACGGGTGAGATGACTTCGCTGTCCGCTCTCTGGCATTGACCGGCAAACTGTAGTCTTTTTTGTTTGAGCTTAAGATAGATTGGACTCAATTCTCCGTAATTTGTGTTCACCATTGTATGGGATCTCTAAGTGATGTTCTGCATTTTTCTAAGTAGATTTGTATATGTTCCATCCAGTTGTCTTTCAAGATGAACAGATAATGTCCAAATTTTTTATCCATACAGTAGGACTGGTTCAATTAATTTCAAAATGTTTGGACTTTTAAGAAGGATGGAAGGTTCGAGGGCCAAATCTTGTGAAGTTTCTTACACGCAACCAAGGGCTTTGCGGATGTTGAAGTCTTTTTGGGAATCTATTATGTGAGATCCAAGATATTTGAAGTCCTCAAACAATTGTTTGATGTCAAGTGGAACATTAGCGAAATTATCTGTTAAATCACAATTTCCTTTCGGAGAAATTTTGATTAACGTTGGTTGGTTTCAAGAATAGAAGGATAATGAGCTAGTATATCATTTGTGTTGTTAGCGGTTCAAAGTTTGAACTGAACATGCGTTCAAAGGCTGTGACGATGAAATGGATTTCAGACTTGTGTTGTAAAAGTAACCTCATTCATTATCATCCTTCGATTTCCTATGGAAGGAACTCCATTGGTAATCCCTTTCCACACTATTCAGTCCTGAATTGCTGTCCCCACATCCCCAATATCCAAGCCTTAAACCCGAGCTATATCGCTGGCAGTAGTAGGCAAACTGTAGTCGTTTTTGCTTGAGCTTAAGAGAGATTTGTATCAGTTCTCAGTGTGTTAAGTGTCGCATGGGATCTCTAACTGGTGTTCTGGATTCTTCTTAGTAGATTTGTAAGTGTTCCATCCTGTCGTCTTTCAAGACGAATAGATAATGTCTAAGTTTCTGATCCATACAGTAGGGCTGGCTCAATCTAGTAGCACGCTTAAATTCATGGGATCTAGATACCAAGGAGGAAAGTTCATCAAATGTATTTGATAGATTTAGTTTAGTTTGGTAGACATTCAAGGGTGTATAACTTCAAGTTAGGAATGTACGTGATTTATAACCAGTTCTTACATCATGAAATAACTGCAATCAGCTGGTGGTGCATGCAATTGTCTGTTCTTCGAATCCAAAGATGACATGTCTTTATCTGCCTTTTGTCGAATGTGGCTCCGCATTCCCAAGCTGGAGGTGCAGAGCCAGGAAAACAGTGGACGTACTGAAAGTTTGTTGTAATCACTGCTGACGATGCCCTTCGGCGTTGATCTTTGGCAGCGGCGGGCTACTGGTGTCGAGCATCCTCGAAGGTGACAGCAGCATCGTAGATTGTATTTCACCAAGGTGGTCGATCACTGGCACGCTCCTCTAGTTCTTTGGGTTTGAGCTTGCACCCCTGGAGATTTTTCACCGTGTTTTTGTACCGCTTCTTTGGACGGCCCTAGTTTCTCTTGCCGTACAGAGGCTCTCCGTACGGAAGACGTTTTGGTAAGCGGTGCTTCTCTGTGGAATCAATGCTTGAGGAGTGAACACGGTAGCCCTTATTTTCGGCCAGGGAGAAGAGATAAACTGTGCGATAATGAAAGAAATGACCTCGGCTGAAATATGAACTACCAAATCTATGAATTATGTCACAACTATCCCACCGGATTTGAATACAAAGGTTCTCTTCTCCCAGATAATTGCGAATAAAACCTAGAAATATAGCTTTTTCTGGCAGCAATGAGCATCTGACGTCAAGCATCCTCGAAGTGACAGCTGCATCATAGATTGTGTTTCGCCAACGTGGTCGATCACTGGCACGCTCCT
>OZ010596.1:24959949-25024949 GCA_963932145.1 Acanthosepion lycidas
CCGGAATCTTTTTAATTTGCTCAAAGAGTCGGCCTGATACAAAATGGTATATGTTGGGGTACGACCTCTAGGCGTAAAGTTGAAAAACTGTGACACGCTGATATTCACACACACATATATATATATATATATATATATATATATATATAGTTGCATATTTACCAAGTAATTCTATAAGTTTAAATTATTTACTGTTTTCTAAAAAAAAAAAAAAGCTATAAACAAATTTTTTATTTAGGGAACTCACAAAGCATATAAATTGTTTAGCATTTTGTTAAATTATCACTCCACTTCATTTTTCTTAGAAAATGTCATTGTCTAGTGTGTAAAATTTTTTTATCCATTAAACTCCACTCCTATTTAACGTCTGCGCTGCCATTGACTCTGCTAATCTATGGGTCATGACCCATTTACAGATTATAATTTCTTAATTTTGCTTCTTCGCTTAGTTTAAATTTAGCGTGGGTCATATTCGATTTGTTGATCCGTGTAAAGCCCACAAAATTTATACCCCCCACCTTTTTTTTTTTTTTTTTTTTTTTTTCGTAAAACGAGGTTGTATTTTGCTTTTAAATCTAAATAAATCGTTCACTTGCCAGTAATTCACAATTGCCTGATGAGATACATTTGATATGCATCGAAACTCGATTGCAATTGTATAGCGATTTGACGTGTTTTCGGTGTAATATTTTATATATATATATATATATATATATATATATATATGCGCGCGCACTTCTCAAAGCTACGTCTAAGAAGACTTGATCGAAGAAATAAAACCTCTCAACGGACATTGGTTCGTCTAATCACCACCGCTCGGAGCGATCGAACTGAAATCAAAAGAGCAGCAGATATGGTCGTTATCAAATCTTCGACTTTCGCCCTTTCCCTCAATTCAATCTGCCCATCCACTTAATTTCCCGCCCCGGGATGGTGGTGGATGTTGGCGGTGGGTTCACGTGACAGGAAACCTCAATTATCAGAACGGTTGGAAATCTAATTGGTCTGACGGTTGACCCAGAGCCAAATGATTTCGCTGCAATACAAAAGCTACAAGTTTCTTGTCATTAGCCAGAATCGATGCCGGGTGATCACCAGAGATTTTGCTATACTAGACTGATTGCTGCTGGGAGTATGTTTTATATTTTGTTTTAAACCCAAGTTTCAATTCACTACGTTTACAGAAGTCATTGTTAATGGACCCTGTCAGCGGCAAAATCCGAATGAACACCAGGATTTTGAAAGAAATCTGGAGTTATAAACTTCACACTATTCACATTTGGGTAGCCTAGTGGATACAGTCTGTGGTAAATTTTATCTAGTCCTAGGTATGACGATAAACTACATCCGGCAGCAATGCCGCTGATCGGAAGATTGGAGGCTTTGAGGAGCGTAGAACCACCTTAATTGCTGCTGTTTCCAGGTCCGCCATGAGCAGAGATATTACCCCACCTGTTAGGGTCCAATTATGAGCAAATAGTGAACCTCCTAAACAAAACATTATAAAAGTATGGAAATGCATTTTTATATAACAAATTACCAACAATATATATTTATATAAAAAACATACCGACAATACATATTTATATAAAAAAATATTACCGACAATATATATATATATATATATATATATATAAAACTTACTGACAATATATTTATATAAAAAAATTACCAACAATATAAATTTATATTAAAAAAAATTACCAATAGTGCATATTAATATTAATAAATAACAAGGATAGATATTTATATAAAAATATTAGCAGCAATACATATTTATGGAAAACTCACCAATACTTTTTATCTGTAGTTGAAGGCATAAAATTGTGTTCAAAATATTTAGATTTCGTCATTAAATAACTCATTAAGGTTGATACAAAACAAGCAACAGGAAAGACCCTTTCATGACATTAATCTTTGTAATATTCTACAATTTCTTAAAGAAATCGAACTCTATTCCAAAATATAACTTTAACAAAACTACAATATAAAACACACATCTCTAGTAATTATGTCCACAGAAACTTATATATGGACAAAACCATCTGCCATGTATTCAATTGTGAAAGCAGAATAGCATATATCATATTTTTAATACTTTAAAGCTCTCAAAAAAAATTTCATTAAATGACCCATAAGGTGTTGATAGACAAACTAAATCATTAAATCGCATCTGGTAATCTAGAAGTCGTCAAATGTTTCTCTGGACAAAATCGTGCTGAAATGAACCCCCGCTCAGTGAAGAAAACCAGTATTATCAAAAAAAAAAGTGAAAACAACATTGCTCAGAAAAGTTCGGTCCTGTAAAGTCTGTCCGGAAAAATTACGAAAACATAATCTTGGAGAGAAAAAAAAAAAAAGACATTTTAAAGGGGAGTAATTATCGAAAGACAAATAAATAAATACTGATAATAAATTAAAAAAAAAAAAAAAAAATAAAAAAAACTTAAAAGGTAGGGATAATTGAATAACTATTGGTTTGTTTTACGGCATATCAACCTCAATGGGTTATTTTATGCCGACAAAATTTTTATTGCTGGTAATATTTTTCCTTCAAAAAATCTATTTCTAGTAATATTTTTTTTCAAAAAATCTATTTCTAGTAGTATTTTTTTTTTTTTTTTTAAATGTAGGGCTAGTAATATATATATAATATATATATATATATATATATATATATATTTATTTACATATGCACACATTTCCTTGAATACTCCCGACAAGGTGCTTTCATTTAGTTTTTTTGCAATGTCTCATGTGATCTAATATTTTTTTTTTTCTTTTGGAATTTTAAATATATTATACGAAAAGAAAAAAAATATATCACATGAGAAATTGCATAAAACTTAAATCAAAGCACTTTCTTTCGTATTCAATGAAATGTGCATGAAAGGATTGCTGCTTAAATACTCAAATTTATATATATATATATATAGTCCCTTTTTTTTTTTTTTTTTTTTTTTTAATGCATTGCTAGTAATAATTTTTACAAAGTATTTCTGGTATTAAAACTTATCTTTTCACTTTCATAATGATTTTACCCCAGTTTGGTGGTTAACTATTTGGCCATAATCAGAATCTTAACAGGTGCTACCACTCCGGCCTCAAGGTTGACCTGGGAACACCAGCATGGAAGAGGTGGTTCCACGCTCCTCAAAACCTCCTGATCAGAGACTTTGTTGTCGGGTGTAGTTTATCGTCATATCCAGTACGGTGAACAACTATTAAAATATCAGTTAATGAAAAACCAAACGGATGTTGGAGTGGGATTAAGGTTCTTGGTACGGAAATAAGAATCATTGTGACGAGTTCAAATTCCAGCAGAGTCGGTTGCTTTCACTTTCGCACTAATGTCCTTAGGAAACTCGGATCCATTTCTTCTATCCGACACCACAGCTATAGGTTAAATAGGAGGTTCGACAGCCCTTTCTTACCTGCAGTGGGAGCCAGTTTAATAGTAAGCCAACTACAATAACTTTTCAAAAATCTATGACAATTCAAAAGTAATAATGAAAATATCCGTGAGGAAATATGAACGCCTACGTTCTGAACAAAGATGCTACAAAAAGTATTAAAAAAGAAAAAATTCAGTCTTTGAAACCGAATTTTCTTGAGCCATCGAAGAAAGACATTTCTGACCACCGACATGACAAAATGAATGAAACAAAGTGTTTCTGCTCGATATTCCAAGAATGGTTACCTAGTTTGAAAAACACAAGAGCGAGGATGAAGAACACTGTAAACACTGATCTTGTGAAATTCCATGCGCAAATTAGAAAGGTGCCTGTGTAGCTGCTTGCAAATGTTTATTTTATAATATATCAATAGGACTGCATATTTATGAATGACATTGTTAAGTGGATCTCTCTCTCTTTCTCACTCACTCACTCACTCACTCACAGAAACTTTTAAATTTTTTTATGTCAAGTGGTGTTTAGTAGGTGCCCCCTGTAAATATGCGGCATGTGGTGAATGAGTAATGGTAAAGAATGAATGGGTCGTGATTCGGATTAACTAGGACTAGAATAGTTAATAATGACCAGCACCCCCCCTTTTCCCTTACTTAGGCCATGTGCCACAATTATAATAAATACCCGCCTCTCTCTCTCCCAGGGAATTATACTGTTCGGCTTTCCAATTTCTTAAGCCAGTGATAAGCACAATGCAACAAACTACACATATCTTCTCATAATCACTAATGATTTATTCTTTATCGATTCAATTTGAATCTTCAAACTCTTTTTCACACACACACACACACACATGTATATATATATATATATATATATATATATATATGTGTGTGTGTGTCTGTGTATTAGGTTGGTGCAAAAATAATGTCGTTTTTTGACGTTAAAAAATACGTCAAAAAACGACATTATTACGTCATTATTTTTGCACCAACCTAATAGCATAGCTGGCCACACGTCTACTAGGCCGGTTAGCCAATCCCTATTGCAGACGCCTGCTCAGGCACATTTGTGTTTATTCAACACCAAGAGAGCCCACCTGCGGTTTATACTGCAACTATGCTGAGCAGAACTTAGTTACAGTTTCTGGGAAAGAGCGCGTTATCTAGCCTGATCAACAATTTGAACAAGGCCAGTACGCCGAACTCCTCGGCAACGTTGACCTGTGATTTCGTGCTAGCACAGCTATCGAGGGCCTCCAAGCGTTCCGTCTACCCAATTTCACTCAAAAGGCTTGGGTTAACCGGTAGTATGATTTTCAGGCACTTTCCAAAGGTGCCGCTCCTGAGATCGACCCCTCCAGTCCAATAACATCAGGAATTCTTCCTGTCAATTCGAACGTGCATATATTAGGTTGGTGCAAAAATAATGTCGTTTTCTCACATAGTAACATATGTGAGACATTATTTTTGCACCAACCTTATCTATCTATATATATATATATATAATCTTCCAAAATATAGAGGAGGCACGGTATAATGGTGGATACCGTCTCGGACTGAGGAATCGTAGATTCGAGTTCGAATTCTCTGTATTCGGCCCTTCGTGGTTGGTTCTTCACCTCTGTATTCAGGTGTCTGATTAACCCTGCTTAACCCTCGTATGTTGGGAGTCTAAACACACACATATATAATATCGGAGGTTGCTCCCACGAATGATATCAAAGAAGTGCTGGCGATGTGGAAAATATGTATGTCGTGTGGCTGCTTTGTTCAATGAAAATTGTTTACTATTTTTGGGGCACTTTGGATCCAGAACGAAACGCGTTTCTATCGAAAAGTTTCTAAAGAAACGACCTCGAAGTGCCGAAAGCGAATTAAATGCCACAAAAGTCAAGTTCTGAGTAAAAATGCCAGGAACTCACATGAAACGTTTGTTGTTGAATAAAAGCTGTTTATTTCTTTCATTCTCTCTTATCTTCTTATTACATGGACTTTTCGTGATTTAATTTCTTGCTGTTCGTTTTCTATTTTTTGAAATTCTAAAATAGTCATTTTGGATGCTTTGGAGAACTGAAATGGATTAATATTCCATTAATTGCAGCAAGAAAATATCTCTTAGAATAATCCTAAGGAGCCAGGCAAATCTACCTACGTTCCACCTAAACGGATCTTCAGGTCAAAGCCGGCTTTACCCTGGAGGTCCTTTTAGGTGAAACCTAGGTAAGTTTGCCTGGTTCCTAAGGATTTATTGCAGTTTATCGCTCTACTTGGCGTATTGAACACTCTACGCCATTGTCTTTTTACTCGTTTTGGCTGATTTTTTTTTTGGGGGGGGGGGGTAGGACTTGGAGCTTAAACACTTGACGATCGTTTTCGCCTTGTTTAAATGTTCTTGGTTCTTTTCTTTTTTTTTTTTTTTCTAATTTTTCCTCGGGTACCGATTTGTTCTACTGCAAGTTGAACTATACGAGTTTTTTTTTTCCAAACTAGTACTACCATATATATATATATATATATATATATATATTAAGGTATGCTATATTCATGGCTAAAATTGCTCAATATCAGGGTAAAGTTTGGATAAATTAAATTTGGACAGTGGTGAGTTTTTCATGCTTGATATATGCCGGTCAGCGAGGCATTATGAATAGCTAGGCTATGTATTTCCGGTTTGTTTTCTCCTAATTATTATTGAATAGTCGAGTGCGGTAATATATATTAAAAATTTAACTATAACTTCTACAATATTAACACGTGCTGTTGAGACCAGAAAGGCCACTGAGTAATTTTAAGAAAGTAAGGGAGGAAACTCGTCCTATTTTCTGAAGATCACTTGCGAAACTTAGTCACCATGCAGTATTGATTCCTATGTCTACACTTTGTACACACACACGCAATCTAAGTTTTATAAGTATAACTCGATATGAGTTGTCCCCCCTTTCAATCTCGAAACAGCGATGCCTCTTAATCGTGTTTTCAAATTGATTTCGTTCCAATTTTTGGCACTGTCAGAACCACCGCAAGGTAATTTTACGTAGTCCTGTGAAGTTTTGTTGAAATCGGTTGAAAAATGTAGGAAATCCGATCCAATATATAAACGAACAAACGCACACAACCTGGGTTTTATAATAAGTATGATTTGTGTGTGTGCGTATATATATATATATATATATATATATATATAATGCACGTATTTACTTATTATTGAAATTGACAGAGTAAAGAATGATTTCGACCGATGAAACAAAGATTTTTTTTAAAGTTAATTTTTTTTTTTTTTTTTTTTTTTTTTTTATTTTGTTTGAAGATTTAAACTTTGAGCTTATTATATAAAAAAAAAATCATTTGCTAACTTAAGTGTCGAATTATGATTCTATATTGAACCCAGTTTTTCAAATTAGGAAATTCTTCTCCGGGGCCTCATTTTGCGCAATGGTTAACGAGACCGTCTTGTTAACCTTTAGTACAGGATGAACCGCAAAAAACACAGGAAATTTTAGTTTTACTATATAATAAAAAAAATTAACTAACATATAAAAAAAATTAACTATATATTTTACTATATGAATAAACTAAAAAAAAAAAAAATAATCCTAATATATACATTTTTTAACCATTGAAAATTTTCAAGGTGAGCTGATTATTCTCTTGAAGAAAGAACATCCAAATTGGGGACTGAAAAAATGCCAAGAAATTTTGCCAGAATTCTTTAGTTTGAACACCAAATCTAACATTTGTGTTTTTGTTGTTTTAAGCTAAATTTCTATCCCTTGCTTTTGTTTCAAATAACTACAACAAACATTCCAACAATTAAATAAACTGTACCAAATTTCCTACATTGTTGCGCACCGTCTAGCAAGTGGTGAGTTCAATCCTCACTGGATGACCCATGCTTATTGTCTTCTGACAAACTAAAACTAAGCTCATTAAATTACATACCAAGGAGCTCCCCATAACCGACAACTACCTCTACCAAACAGACAAAAGAGAATTGTGGAATAAGGTCTGGGTATTTATCCATTATTTCGCACCCACTGTTGCACAAAATCAAAACCGTCAGAAAGGTCCATTATTTCTGCAACTTGACGAGAGTGTCCAAGTATTTTCGTAAAAGCCCATTTGCAATTTTGCATCAAGTAATCATGCATGAAAAAAGAGTACATAGCGCCAAGATATGAAAAAGCAACCACAAAATAAGAGTAGTTATTCTCTGAATAATTCGGACGAGTACCTTTTTGTTTATTGTTTATACGATGGCATGTCAACTGATGCTTTTCGTTGCCTTGTTCGGGAGTATTTGATATCTGGCAATCTTCTAAATTTGTATCCTGTTTAAGGTTAATTTTGAATTCAGAAGTGTCTATACTTGCTATCCAAAGAAGGCTAAAGATACCAGTCTATCTTACTGCCGGTTTTTTTTTTTCTTCTCTTAGACTTACTGCCATCCAAGGTCAAGTGACCGTTCTGCCCTTTTATTTAACACATAACTGGTTCCAAGTGAACGAAACTAACCTGGTCCAAATTCTGAATTCTGCATGCCAAATTCACTTTCCACCATAATTACATAATACCCGTTAAAGAAAAGACTGGTTTATTGTTTATTGTATAAGAAAATTGATGACCATGTACGATGAGTTTCCATCACATGCAGTTTTTGGAAGAATTAAGTGTTGCATATTATTATTACACACAATACATAGTTAGCATTATTTATTTATTATTATTATTTATATTATTATTTATTTTATTTTTTTTTTTTAAAAGTAGTGTAAATCGACACAGAGGTCTAGCGTTATCCTAGCATGAAAAAGGCCGACATGAATCTAGTTTTAGGCTATCAAAACATCCGACATAGGTCCAGTCAGATCTCAATCCGGTTTTAGGCTAGCAACAGAAAAAAGACCAACGTCTGATTGGTTTTACCTTCAAAAGGAACGACGTTGGTTCGGTTTCAGACTAGCGTCAAAATGGCATATGTTGGTCTGGTTTGAAGGCTTAGGTCATAATGGCAGATGTCACTCAGGTTTTAGGCAAGCGTCAAAAAGACCGACTTTGGTCCGGTTTTAGGCAAACGTCAAAATGGTAGACGTCATTTCGGTATTAGGCTAGCGTCAAAATAGGTCCAGCTTTAGGCTAGTGACAAAAGACCCGACATGGGTCTGGTTTATTCTCGATTCTTTAAGTAATCATCCGAAAGGTGACTCCTTTAAACGTCGTCTTACTCCTCTTCAGGGGAATGCAGTTACCCTATTGTAAGATATGGCTGTCATCCACTGTAAGAAAATTCGTAATTTCAAATCGAAATCATCCCGAACACTGTCAACAGTTACCGATGTTCCCGCCTGTTTTACTTGTATATAAGCATAATAAAGTCCGTGAAGAAGTCTTTTGAATTCTTATATTTATCTTCTTCTGTTTTTATTTTAATTTTTGTGTGACACTGTGTCTGCAATCGCTTAACTCTGCGTTCGGTTTACGAAATATAAAACTTTGTAATCTGATTTTAAAAAAAGCACTCAACATAAAGAAACTAAAAGGATCTAAAAAGAAGTTACTCTTCAATTTCCTTATCATTTCAAACTTCATTTCTATTATCCATTTCTTTTATGCGCGTTAAAAGAAAGGTATAGACTCTCGCAGCTGCGTATAAACAATTATGTTTCGATATAATCAACAAAGAGGAAACTGTTCCAAAACTTTTTTTTTGCTCTTTAAATTCGTTGTTCCAAGAGTGTTGGTTTTTCTATTTTATTGGCTCGACAGTGCAGTCTACTATTTCTGAGATAACACGAGCCAACCTTTTCATGTGAAAAGGTCTATGCGACCAACAAGAAAATATCTAGATAAAACTCTTTTGTTTACCTAAAAACATTGCGCTAAAAAGAAAAACCGTTTAATTAAAAAGAAAAAGAAAAATTAGATAAAGTAATTCCGTCTTTAATTGTTATAAATCCTCACCAGGAAACTTCGCCATTACGTTTTTATAAATAACATTTTGTTTGTCTAACGAAGACATATCTTCGGTAGAAGTTTTCAAAATTTACATAATTTAGACTTGTTGGGTTTTTTTCTTTTGTTGTTGGTGGTTTTCACACTCCGTAAACACCTGCGTCTTAGTGGCTTTATTACTTTGCTTGGGGTGAAATGATTCAAGGTTTCAGTTTTTATGCATTCTGTACATTTCTGTGTACCTCACAATTTTTAGTCATTTATGTCGTTATTAAATCTTCTCAGAGATAGCTTCTAGAGATGTGTGGCTTCTGGTGTAATCAATTGCAGCTCGTAATGGAGAGTCGAGATCGAATTCCAGACGAGTAAAATTCACTTACGCGCAATTTTAGAAAAGGTATGAATAGATCTCCCCTCCTTCAACTATGGGTTAAATAGAACAAATTCGGATCTATAGCTTTCATTGGTAACCATTCCACTGATTCAACAAAAACACCCATCTAAAAGCAAGCTTGAACCACTCGCGAGGATATGTCTGCCCATGGAAATGCACACTGATTAAAATTCTTGTAATTGGGTGAGTATTAATTTACTCTACGCTTCTAGTAATTGGGTGAGTGTGGATTCCCTTTGTCCTCGCCGTAATTGGGTGAGTGTGGATTCCCTTTGTCCTCGCCGTAATTGGGTGAGTGTGGATTCCCTTTGTCCTCGCCGTAATTGGGTGAGTGTGGATTCCCTTTGTCCTCGCCGTAATTGGGTGAGTGTGGATTCCCTTTGTCCTCGCCGTAATTGGGTGAGTGTGGATTCCCTTTGTCCTCGCCGTAATTGGGTGAGTGTGGATTCCCTTTGTCCTCGCCGTAATTGGGTGAGTGTGGATTCCCTTTGTCCTCGCCGTAATTGGGTGAGTGTGGATTCCCTTTGTCCTCGCCGTAATTGGGTGAGTGTGGATTCCCTTTGTCCTCGCCGTAATTGGGTGAGTGTGGATTCCCTTTGTCCTCGCCGTAATTGGGTGAGTGTGGATTCCCTTTGTCCTCGCCGTAATTGGGTGAGTGTGGATTCCCTTTGTCCTCGCCGTAATTGGGTGAGTGTGGATTCCCTTTGTCCTCGCCGTAATTGGGTGAGTGTGGATTCCCTTTGTCCTCGCCGTAATTGGGTGAGTGTGGATTCCCTTTGTCCTCGCCGTAATTGGGTGAGTGTGGATTCCCTTTGTCCTCGCCGTAATTGGGTGAGTGTGGATTCCCTTTGTCCTCGCCGTAATTGGGTGAGTGTGGATTCCCTTTGTCCTCGCCGTAATTGGGTGAGTGTGGATTCCCTTTGTCCTCGCCGTAATTGGGTGAGTGTGGATTCCCTTTGTCCTCGCCGTAATTGGGTGAGTGTGGATTCCCTTTGTCCTCGCCGTAATTGGGTGAGTGTGGATTCCCTTTGTCCTCGCCGTAATTGGGTGAGTGTGGATTCCCTTTGTCCTCGCCGTAATTGGGTGAGTGTGGATTCCCTTTGTCCTCGCCGTAATTGGGTGAGTGTGGATTCCCTTTGTCCTCGCCGTAATTGGGTGAGTGTGGATTCCCTTTGTCCTCGCCGTAATTGGGTGAGTGTGGATTCCCTTTGTCCTCGCCGTAATTGGGTGAGTGTGGATTCCCTTTGTCCTCGCCGTAATTGGGTGAGTGTGGATTCCCTTTGTCCTCGCCGTAATTGGGTGAGTGTGGATTCCCTTTGTCCTCGCCGTAATTGGGTGAGTGTGGATTCCCTTTGTCCTCGCCGTAATTGGGTGAGTGTGGATTCCCTTTGTCCTCGCCGTAATTGGGTGAGTGTGGATTCCCTTTGTCCTCGCCGTAATTGGGTGAGTGTGGATTCCCTTTGTCCTCGCCGTAATTGGGTGAGTGTGGATTCCCTTTGTCCTCGCCGTAATTGGGTGAGTGTGGATTCCCTTTGTCCTCGCCGTAATTGGGTGAGTGTGGATTCCCTTTGTCCTCGCCGTAATTGGGTGAGTGTGGATTCCCTTTGTCCTCGCCGTAATTGGGTGAGTGTGGATTCCCTTTGTCCTCGCCGTAATTGGGTGAGTGTGGATTCCCTTTGTCCTCGCCGTAATTGGGTGAGTGTGGATTCCCTTTGTCCTCGCCGTAATTGGGTGAGTGTGGATTCCCTTTGTCCTCGCCGTAATTGGGTGAGTGTGGATTCCCTTTGTCCTCGCCGTAATTGGGTGAGTGTGGATTCCCTTTGTCCTCGCCGTAATTGGGTGAGTGTGGATTCCCTTTGTCCTCGCCGTAATTGGGTGAGTGTGGATTCCCTTTGTCCTCGCCGTAATTGGGTGAGTGTGGATTCCCTTTGTCCTCGCCGTAATTGGGTGAGTGTGGATTCCCTTTGTCCTCGCCGTAATTGGGTGAGTGTGGATTCCCTTTGTCCTCGCCGTAATTGGGTGAGTGTGGATTCCCTTTGTCCTCGCCGTAATTGGGTGAGTGTGGATTCCCTTTGTCCTCGCCGTAATTGGGTGAGTGTGGATTCCCTTTGTCCTCGCCGTAATTGGGTGAGTGTGGATTCCCTTTGTCCTCGCCGTAATTGGGTGAGTGTGGATTCCCTTTGTCCTCGCCGTAATTGGGTGAGTGTGGATTCCCTTTGTCCTCGCCGTAATTGGGTGAGTGTGGATTCCCTTTGTCCTCGCCGTAATTGGGTGAGTGTGGATTCCCTTTGTCCTCGCCGTAATTGGGTGAGTGTGGATTCCCTTTGTCCTCGCCGTAATTGGGTGAGTGTGGATTCCCTTTGTTACACTATTGTTTCTGGATGTGCGAGATAATTATTTTTCTTCTATGTTCCATGTCCATTCAGGGCGTGTTCGATCATGGCTCTCCACCACCTTCTGTTCTGTCTTTTGTAACTTTTAGTAAGGATTGTTTGTTGTTCGCTAATTCTTCTAACCCCAGTTCTTCAAAATATTGACACAAGCGCATTAGCTAGGTTATTCGCTGTTTTCCTCTACTCCTTTGTCTTCAACATGTCCTGCGAGTGTCAGATTTTTCAAACCTGCTTTCCTCATTATACGCCCTAGTAATATCAATTATCTCTTTCTGAATTTAACTGTGTGACCTTTTTGTTCCCATTTTCCCCTAAACGTCTTCGTTATTTAAGTGTTCATTAAATGGAATTCTCAGAATTTTGTATCACCACATTTCGACTGCTTGGAACCACTTCATCATTCTTGAGATTAAGAATTCACTTTCAAAATTCGATTTTCGATATTACATTAGAGTTCAACACCATTTTCTTTGTTTGTAACTATTTTTTCTGTTTCTTTTATGTAAATCCATAGAAAAATTAATCTATACGATCAACTTTGAAGGAAATCTCTACAAAATCCAGAGATGGATATGAAATATGATAGGTCTTTATCTGGCATCTTGCCTACAGTTACTCTCTCACAAACGTGTTGTTGCTTTCCTGTTTTTTTTTTTTTGTTTTTTTTTTTTTGTTTTACAAGTATCTTCATGGCAACTACTCTGATGAGCTACATTCTCTGGTTCCCAAACTATATGAATTTAAGCGTGCTAATAGGTTCGAATCTCTGTCCCTCCCTTTCAATGCCTGGTCGGTGGGGCATCAGAATACGCCGACTGTCCCCCCTGCAGAGGGTAAAGGTCCCTCAATGGTGCCACCTGTTGGCCGTGGGTGGCGACCCGTAATGTCTGGGGACGGGATCCTGGTGGTTGAGCAGGTTGTAACCTAGGTGTAAAGCGGTCACAATCCTGTAACACACTACTTTGGCCCTTACCTGGGCTAGACGGGCGGTCGGAGGGGTCCGATCCGATCAATCGGCTGGTCATGTCAAGCCCCATCATATATAATCCACCCCAAACCTATAACTTACACTCCTCTTCTCAACCAAAACTAACACTTAACCCTAAATATGTGATGGAAGGCGGTGGCTGAGGGTCAATCAATTTGGGAGAAAAAAAGTATCTGACACACCTGCTAAACCTTCACAGCCGTAAAACTTGGATAACGGAAACAAAGGAACGTGCGTGCTCAAAGACTCCTCCCAAAGAGAGTATACCATTCACGTAGCCCCGACATGGCAAGGCGAATGGGTTTCCCCCTTGTCATGTCCCAATACTGGACTCCGGTGGGTAGGGAGCGTGGATGATGAACAAAAATAAAAACAATCAATGGAAAAAAAAAATCTTCCAAGAGACCACATGTGGATAATGACTCTGAATCAGAAAATGATAGTGAAAACTTTCCACGATTTATTGTTCTCGAAGCAATAAACAACAAAGCACTAACAGAAATATCTCCATTTAAAATCCAAAAAGCTATATCAAATATAATCATACCAAAGAATGTAAAAAAAACTACAAAATGGAACATTACTAGTGGAAGTAGAAAAAAAGATATGTGCGGATACACTAATAAGACAAAAAAAAAACTACAAGAAATAGAAATAAAATCCTACCCACACCAAACCCTAAATTTCTCAAAGGGTGTAGTAAAAAGCAAGGAGCTCTCCCTGTGCACTCTACGAGAGATAAAAATAGAACTCCAAACTCAAGGTGTTACAAATGTCAAAAGAATCACAATAAAGAAAAATGAAGCAGAGATACAAACTAATACCTACATTCTAACCTTCAACTCCCCCCAAATTCCGACAACAATTAAAATTGGATATGAAATTATAAAAGTAGAACAATACATACCAAACCCTCTTCAATGCTATAGATGCCACAAATTTGGGCATCACAGAGATTCCTGTCGAAACGAAAAAAAATGTGGAAAATGTAGTGAGAAAGAACCAGAACATAAAGAAGAGAACTGTCCAAATGAGAGCCTATGCTCAAACTGTTTGGGAAAACACTCTGCCTTCTCAAAACAATGTAGTATCTACAAACAGGAAAAAGAAATAATCATAATAAAATACAAAAAAAATATATCTTTCTCAGAAGCACGAAAGGAAGTTAAAAATAACATAAAAGAAAACACCTACGCCTCCATGGTACAAAAAGCAAATAAAATAAACAATGAAGATAAAATAAAAGGTACAACTGAAATAACAAATCTATGTAAGGAATTAAAAGCTTTCCTTGAAGAATTAAAAACCTTTTTAATTGAACTTAAATTGGATCAAAATAAAAATAAAACTCAACAACCCAAATCAAATGGAATTAACCCAGAAGAAGCCAAAAAACTCTGGAAAGAAAACATAGAACAAAACTTCAGCGAACCCTCTTCTTCCCAAACCAAGAAAATGAAAAATAAACAAAAAAACAAAAAAGTGGCAACAGAACAAGAAAACACTCGATCAAGATCTAACTCAAAATCAAGAATCGATATATCAAATGAAAATTTGAACCTATGGAATATATGGAAATAGAAGAGAATATAAACAAAATCCAAAACAAAACCCAAAATCTGACCGAAGGACACCACAAGCAGTTGAAGACAAAGCTTCTAAAAACTCAAGAGATGGAAAAAAACTGGAGAGGACAAATGATATAAACCTAATAGGTAACTTTACCCCCAAAAAATGAAAATATAACTATGGCACATAAGATCCTGCAATGGAAGTGTCATGGAATAAAATCTAATTACAATCACCTACTCATACTTATGTCACTACTGTATCCAGCCGTCATCTGCTTACAGGAAACTTTTTTACAAGAAAATGCTAACTTAAAAATTAAAAATTATAAACAATACCACTATAACCACAATACAGGACATAGAGCTAATGGAGGAGGGTCAATATTGATTAGAAATGACATACTGCAGAGTAAAGTACAGATTAAAACTAAATTACAAGCAATAGCAACACAAGTGACACTAGATAAAACCATTACAATTCTTTCCATTTATACACCCCCACAGGAACCAATAAATACAATAGAAATAAACAACTTGATGTTTCAAATAGTGTATATGTGTATATGTGTTTATAGACATATATATGCATGCATGGATGTAGATATGAAAATATATAATCAGAAACAATCACAAGAAAAAGCAATCCCAAAAAATACAGTAGATTATGAAATCCAACAGCCTACCAACCTTTTATACACTATAACCATCTTAAATTCATAAATAAATAAGGCTTCGGCATAAAATGACCCAAATAGGAGTTGACATGCCGTTAAATCCAATATCCATCCCTCCCTTTCACTGGCGAAACGGCTAAATATAGCCGTCTCTTCTACTCCAACAGCTTCTTGTCTCGCACTTCCTGACAGTAGAATTCCGTTCCTCCTACTTGCTTCAGTGATAGCTATAATCTTCAAATATTCAAATGTAATGTCAATGGACATCTTCTGATGATCCTGATCTCCGTCCTTGTCGATATCCTTTCCTTAAACACCCCTCTTTACTCTTGCTCTCACTCTCTGTGACCCCTTGAGTGCTAGTGGCACTTCCGGTTTGCTTGGGGCGATATGCTTAAAAAAAAGTTTAGTGCAGCTGTATTCTGAATATTTCTTGTAAACAAGGTTCAAAGATGCCTATCAGTTAAAAAAAAATCCGTACAACATTTATTCTTACCAATTAAGAAAATGAAAGAATGGTTGAATTTTGGGGATGAGGAGTTATCATTTCCAAGATTTAAGCTTTTATTTATGTTCTCATAATTTTTTCAAAATGATTTTAAATCTATTTTTATTCATTGTTTTTGCTACGAATTCTTTTCCAATTCAGTACCCGAAAAAAATATTTTTACGTACGTTCTTTTATTTTACTTTTTAAGAAATCTTTAAATTTATTTAGAAATTTGGGAGGCTTGGTTGTGTTTGGAAAAAAAAAAAAAAAAAAAAAAAAAAAAAGAGAAAGGCAATTTGTTTAGTTTGTATCACAAATAAGAATAACAAAACGCCTGTGTCCGACCTGATCCGAGATAAGACTGGCGTATCAATAGCAAACGATAAGGGCTATTTATCTCCCTTGCCTATCATATCTCTGTCGACCAACTTCGAGATGGTGTCGCTTGTTGGCACCAACATTCTGTGTTATCTTTCTCAAGAGAGTTCTGGGAATGAATTTTCATGTTTTTGCCTTTATAGAATATTTTCCAGGGATTGGGAACCGAAGGAGTAATAGAAAAAAATCCTCTAATCAAATTATATTGTTCAAACCTCAGAGGTAAACATGAAACCGATGCCAGGGGAAATGACCGGAGTGACTTACAAGGAAATAAAGTTTGATTATAAAAGCAAGAATTGAAACTAAGAAAGTAACATTTAGGGAGCGGGGGAATAAAATACTGAAACGTAATTATTGATCGCATAGACACAATATTTACTGATTTTTGAATACAAACAATGGATTTAATATGAATTCGCTATAGCAGCAGCTATCACGTCTTAAAATATCATCTACAATTATTTTCCGTTGTAGTATCTTGTGTGTGTGTATATATATATATATATATATATATATATATATATATATATATATATATATATATATATTCTATACTTACCTTGTATAGGCGAAAGAGTTTCGAAAAATATTAGGTTGGTGCAAAAATAATGACGTAATAATGTCGTTTTTTGACGTATTTTTTTAACATCAAAAAACGACATTATTACGTCATTATTTTTGCACCAACCTAATATTAAGCCGAAACTCCGGTGAGGCCTCTCTCCAGGCGGTACCACTTCTTCTGGGGGAAGCTGGGTTTATTGCCCGGCACTTGAGGCGTACCAAAATGTGAAAGTTCCCAGAGGGCTTGGACAATTTTTTCAAAATATTACCGTTAAACCCACTTTAAACTCCAACCTTATATCACATACGGTAGCGACGTGTGCGCGCTGAAAAATACCCTTACTTTATATAGGGAAATTCCAAAAGATATGCCTTCCCCGCAGGCAATACCTCTCCATCGGAAGGGTGCTTTGTTTATTGCCCTGCATCGGAGGAGTCCCCAAAAGGGAAATTGCTAAAGAGACTTCAGCAGTTCTAAAAAAACAAAAAAAAATGATTGTCAAGCATTCACTGCTATACATAATACATTTTAACCCGGATATAAGAGAATCCCGGATATAAGAGATTTTCCCATACTTACCTAAACAAAATAGACCAAACCCGGATATAAGAAATCCGGATATAAGAGACTTCTTCTCCGGTCCCGACAACTCTCTTATATCCGGATTACACTGTAGTTCAAATTTTATTATTAGCTGTAAATATCTTATTGTGTCTGTTTATACATTAAGCTTTATTTGTATGTAAGTATCTATGCATAGGTAGGGAAAATATAATTTAACTGAAGCGCTAAAATGGCAATGTTAACCCTAGAACACTAACCATCAATTAAAGTTACACCACTACTAACCATCGGTATATCATAACCGATTTTGAAAACATCAAAATAAAAATATTAAATATAAATCTTTATTTGAGATTTATTACATGCAGGCACTTCAAACTTTGTACTTTGAATTAACATTAATAGGAACTGAAAAACATTTAGGTAAGAAAATCAGGCACTGAAAATTGTAATTAAAAATAGGAAAATTTGCTCTGGGTACTCTATACCCATGGTTAGTCTTCTAGGTATAATGATCGAGTGTTTATAACCATGCTTTCTTTTTTCTTTTTTTTTTTTTTTTTTTTTTTTTCTTTTCTTCTTCACCCTTACATGGCCTAAGAACCACTCAAACTACAGGGTTTCTGAATGAGATTGTCGCCAGAACGTAAAAGTAAGAGGGATATATGTATGGGAAAAAATTGCGCCCTGAAGATGACAATTTGAAATTGTTGAAAGTACCCGGCATGTGTTTTCCATCTGACAGCAACTCGAATATAAGGATCTTATTATTCAAGGAATTGATAGTAAGTTAATGTCTCATTAAGTTTTGTTAGTGATGTGATTTTGCCATTAATCACATTAACCCTAGAACACTAACCATCAATTAAAGTTACACCACTACTAACCATCGGTATATCATACCCGATGTTGAAAATATCAAAAACAAATATTAAATATAAATCTTTATTTGAAATATTTTACATGCAGGCACTTCAAACTTTGTACTTTGAGTTAGCATTTATAGGAACTGAAAAACATTATTTAGGTAAGAAAATCAGGTACTGAAAATTGTAATTAAAAATAGGAAATTCGCACTGGGTACTATATACCCATAGTTAGTGTTCTAGGGTTAAAATCAGAAAAAATTATCGAAAAGAAGGTAACAAAAATAACACTACCGTAATGTGGTAATATTACCACATTTTTAGGCTTGCATTTAAACACCCCTTTCCGTACGATTACCAAAGTTAAGCAACGTCGAGTCTTGTCAGCACCTTTATTTATTCCAGTTTGGGAATACCAAAAACTGGAATCTTAGATGTTCGGGTGGTGTAATGGATAATATCTTGGAACTTTTAGTTGGAGAGGGGAGTTCCAGTTCCCATTTGGAAAGGCATGAAACCACCTTTTCTCTTTCCTGGTAGGGGTTAACTATTAAGACTTATACGAAGATATATTAGGATGGCCAAGGATGCATTCCAAAAGCTAGTCAGAGTATTGCAAGACAGGGGGATTTCTTTGATCACAAAGAGGAAAGAGTACTGAGCTGCTATTTGACATCTGTCCTCCTTTACGACAGTGAATGTTGGACGGTCTCCTCAAAGATGAAGATGAGACTCGGTCCTACAGAAGGATGCTAAGGATACCATTGACTGAGCATGGGATCAACGATGAGATTTTAGAGAAGATGCAAACAAGGAGGAAGCTTATAATTAACATCAGGAACAGGTAAATGAAATTTTGGGGACACAATGAGAAAAGAGGGTTGGAGAATCTGATACTCACATGTCGAATAGAGGAAAAAAGAGACCAGGGAAAGCAACGCATGATATACCTGGCGGGCTTAAGTGGATTACAGAACGTGGTCTGAGGGAGTTGGCAGTGGGACGAAATTTATTTAGAGCTAGAAGGAATAGGGAGAAGTGGAGAGCCATGATCGCCTTTGTCCTGAAAGGATACGGCACATAAAAGAAAAAGATTTATTAAACTATTATCACAAAAAAATTTTCTCGCTTTAAATAACATGCAAAGTATAGATACGCAGCAGAAAACGAATGAAACAATCAATAAACCACTTTTGTTAATAGTATTTCCATATTATCACTTTAGAGTAATGCTTTTTTTATTGATGTTAATTCGTTCTCTTTAAGTTTTCTTCTAGTTTTAAAATGTCCGTTTTAAATGACTTTAATGAAAACAAAGCTTAGCAACTATATTGTTCGACGTCATCTTTGATATCGCGGATGTGTCGGGACATTTGGAATGTACGTATTCACTGCGGATAAAGCAGGACTACTTGTTTCGTTTTTTTTTTTTTTTTTTTTTTTTGTTTTTGTTTTTAGCTCTAGCTTTTAATATTTGCAAAGGTATCCAATTTGTACTAGATCCTCTAAGACATTGTTTAGCTTCGTCTAACAAACAGTTGTTTCTGGGTGGCGAGAGAGTTGTCCATTTTTATTCGTGGTGACACACATTCTGAACAATAACTATTTTAACAAGACTTGGACGTCAGGAAAAAGTCTAAAATCCATCTCTTTCCATAGCTACAGGCTAAAGAGTAGGGTACACCGAGCACTGTAGCCTTGAATGGCAGCCAGTCTAAGAGAATTTCAAAGGTAGAGAAGGTAGCGAGAAATTTCTCCCACTATTTTCCAAATACAATACGGTAACATATGTCTATATTTCTGAGATGAGATCTTGTAACTATTTACCCTATTTACATAGGACTGTTTTCCCCATCTTCATTGCCATATTCAGAGTCTATATTTCTGAAATGAGATCTCGTAACTATTTACATTGTTCGGACTGTTGTCCTCATCTTTATTGTAATATTCACGAGGTTTAGGTCATTGTATGCTCCGACCTTCTTCAGGAGACATACGTTAGAATTTCGAACCAAACCCTTTTTGTCCACAGGGGTAGATTGTTCTAATTCTACGTGCCATGTCTTTTTGGGGATATTGATGTATCATTTAATTCCCTTTAATTCAGAACTCCTAGTTTTTCCCCCTCTGCTGTGGCCAGGTATTGAACTCATAACACTTTGGGCCCCTAAGGACACATTAATTAATTGTGTTCTTTTTGTGAATCCGTTTAATATTTTATATTACTAGGATCCACTTGGATTATATACCAACGGATTTATTACCCTCACCATATATATATATATATATATATAACGGAACAACATGTCCACTCCAGGAAAATTGCCAACTTACGAACACAATATACAAGGCCAAGGTAAGTGCAAACAACAACATAATGCACTACATCGGTGCCACCGAAGGTCCATTCCAGATGAGGAATAACAATCACAACCTTTCATTCACTAACAGGAAATATTCGAACAGCACGACACTTTCTACATACATATGACAGCAAAAAGACAATAATATCACACCAACAATAAGTTGGGAAATATTGAAAAAAGCCCCTGCCGACAGCAACATTACAAAAAATGCCTACTTTGCCTACACGAAAAAGTAGCAATAATATCACACAAACCACAAAAGAACCTACTGAACAAAAAATCAGAGATAATCTCCAAATGTAGGCATGAGAACAAGTACCTATTATCCGAATTCATACCAAACGGATAAAATAGACAAACCACCAACAATCACAATTTAATTTCAAGATACCATCAAAATAATTGCATCTATCGTTATTATCATTGCACCACCATTAGTAATCACTTTTACCACTTTACAATAACTATTATCTAATAATATTATCATTACCACCAACACCCAGCACCATCACTTACACATCACACCTACTATTATAAATCCTCTACAAACTTTAACGCATATTACTCCCCCAGCATATTTAACACCTTAAAACAATAAGATCAGATATAATTTCCATATATAACTATGAGAATAAACGCCCATTACCAGGATTCATAATAAATAAAAATAAACAAATAAATATAAAATATAATAAAACACCAACAACCAACCTTTAGTTCAAGCTAGCATCACATTAATTACATTTATAGGTTTTACAATTCTCCCACCAACATTACTAATCACTACTAACAATTTACAATAAATATTAACCACTTATATTATTATTGCCACCATCCACCTTACATATTACTATCACACCATATCTAACATTACCATATAATCCTGCCATAATTATTAACATATACTACCCCCTCTCCCAACATATTTAATACCACCATAAAAATAACCAATATGGATTACAAACTGAAATTTCTACCAGCCACAAATACAGTCACAAATAAACAAGGAAATAGCGAGCTTTAATATAATAAACAATTTTATTTTTGTAAATTAAAATATTATAGCAATCTTCAACTACCATAATTTTACACAGAATACCTATTATCATGATTTATACCAAAATAAATTGATACATAAAATAAAATAAAACACCAACAACCACTCTTTATCTACCACCACTATAACTACATTCATGGTTTCATCATTCTCCCACCACCGTTACTAATCATTTCTACCAATTTACAATTTCTACCAATTTACAATAACTATTAGCTAATTATATTATCATTGCCTCCAATCCCTTGCAACATTACTATATCATATAGACCCGTTATTAAATCAAACTACCCTCTCACCCAGCATATTAAATATTAAACATCACCATATAAATAACCAATAAGGAGTACAAATTTCTACCTGTTACATATACACAGTAAAAAACAAACAAATAACCAGCTTTAAATATAACGAATAAACCGCCATTTTTTTTTTTTTTTTTTTTTTTTTCAAAATTTAAAAATAGGTAAAAATTATTATTTATATTTATCATAATTTCACACAACCCCCACCACACGTATATACATGCATGCGAGGAAATATTATTCAGCGAAAAAAAAAAAAAATGACATGTATACAATCACGAGACATTTCCGCCACACTTCCAATCTTTAAATTTCAACATACAAATGCGTATGTATAGACACAACACCACCCGTATACATACATATGTCATATCCGAAACTGCCCACATATGTTTATATATGTATGAGTCCCGACGGACGACCAAGTATGTATATGTGTCTGCACACATCGATGTTTGCGTCAGTACGATGAAAAAACGACGAAGTTTCCCCCACCACTTCTACAATAGCACCAATACACGCAATCAACATAAAAACAATTTTTTTAAAAAAATTAATCAGTTTGTCTGACGATCGCTAAAGCGTGAAACCCAGGGTCACAAGCTCACATCTCTCTCTCTCTCTCTCTATATATATATATATATATATATATATATATATATACACACACATTTGTAGTTGTATGTATACACGGATTGTGCATACAAATACTCATATTTGTATTCATATTACTTTTATGTACATGCGTGGATATATATATATATATATATATATATATATTGGTTGGAGTGAAATGATTCAAAAAACATTGAGCAGGTATCATACCTGTTATATTATGTGTACTATATATATATATATATATATATATAAAAAAAAGAAATGTGAACACATACATGCATACACACACTTCTAGTTTTATCTACATAAGCATTCGTGTGTGTGTGTGTGTGTGTATATATATATATATATATATATATATATATATATATATATTATACATTATACATGCACACACTTTGTGTGACCAGCTGATAAATATTTACTATTTTGTCATTGAGATTCAGTATCTTGATTGGCAGAATAGACCTTGGGCAACGAAGAATCACCATCGACCACAGCTTGGCGCAGGTTACTCCTAATCAAGCTCTCGAACTAATTCATCGTGCGGGCCGTGATCGGAGCGTTTTGGGAAGAAATCCCACTGAGCACTGCCCCGGTTGTGGCACGTGGTTGGAATGACATCTCGCCCATTAGGTGTCCAACGAGAATTAATTGCTCATTCAAATCTTGCGCATGTCTCCTGTCAGTTGTCAGTGAATTTAGCTTCCGGCGGATATACTAAACCCAACGTCAGCTGGCCCCGACATTGAATTAAGCCAAATGCGCATGTGTACTTAGACACACAATACACGCTCACGCATAAACACTATCATCGGAACACATGACACATGAACTCATGAGAAATGAGTTGTTGCTTTGTCAAATAATGACACTGGGCATTCAACCGGAAGTCCTTGTAGAAAGATAATTGGTTAATTGAGAGTTGGCAAATTATGTCTTTATTTTTATTTTATTTATTTTTTTAGTGTGGTGTATTTTAGTGAAGATCAGTGTAAATTCTAATCTTGTGTGAAAAAAATAATTTTGTTTTATGTTAATAAAAATGATTTTGAAAGAATATATTTAGCCTTCATTTTTACGGATTATCAACACTTTCACACCCAGTAACTTCTTGCGTCTTCGTGGGATTATCGCCTTCCTTGGGGAGGGGATTAATTTTTAAAAAATCAACCAAATTTACATTAACGAGACCAGAAGATCTGCCAAGTAAGTTCCACCCGCCGTTTTAGTTTGATTATCTTGTTCTTAAGTATCCCACAGTGTGATAAGTGATATGAATTCACACGTTCTTACTAATTTCTTATTGAAACAATATGGGATACAAAAAAATCTTAAACAACATATAAATTAAAACTAACTAACTTAGTAAGACTAAAGTTTTAAAAAAAATGATAGCGTTAAAGAAAATGAAGAACAACAAAAAATGTTAAACAACATAAGTTAAAACTTAGTTGAACTTAAGATCAAATTTTAAAAAAAAATGACCGTTAAATAAAATAAAGAACAAAAAATTCAACTTATTTAAAGCCAAAAAGTATTTTTAGATTGTAAAAAAAATTTTTTTTTTTCTGTGATAATAATGGTTTAATAATACAAGTGTCACTAATTAACCCATAGCTGGAAACTGGGAAGAGGCGAATCCTTAATCTTTCCCAAGAATATTTGAGGGTAAGTGAATAAAACGAACCGAACGGGAATTGGAACTTGGCTCTCTGATTAACAATTCCAAGCCATTACACATTACAGCACCTGATCAGCCATTTAGGTGAAGCTCGATATTGCTTAACTTAGGTGATCGGTAACGTTAAGTTACCTGGGATATATAGAAATATATATATTAGGGTTATGACTTTATGTAAAATAATTGATTTCCTGTATCATAATTCGATTATCTTTTGTTAAAAATAATAAAGAAAGGTTTAATTACCATTTTTTAAAAATGTTACTCCCAGCACGAGATTTCTAAAATCGTACATAACTATAGCAGTACTATGATTTTCTGGAACCTTCTAGAACTTTCTGAACTTGTTTTTATTTATTTGTAAGTTTGTATGTTATGCTATAGCTATAAACTGTTAAATGCGTTAAAAATACGCAAGTGATATCCAATGACATCTCATTAGCAAATCGAAAAATAAAACTGCTGAATTTTTTTTTTTTTTTTTTTTTTTTTTTTTTTACCCATATCGCGTATATGCTAAAATGGTATTTTCGGTTTGCGGGTGATTTTTTTTTTTTTTTTTTTTTTTTTTAAACTAAAACAAATTAATGCCTTTTTCACTATTTTTTAACAACAGTTCATCGATTTATGATGCTGAAAAGTAGGGTTACAAAGTTATAATCCTTATATATATATATATATATAAAATATCTACCATAGAGTTATGACTGATGCCTTTCTCAGATAGATATAAATTATTCTCCTGAACTATACCCTTATCAACATCCATGACCCAAACTGATAAAAGTTAATTCAGATTTTATAAACGATTTTTGTAAATATAGAAAACAATTTGGAAAACACTTATTTTGATACGTTTCGCTGATTAAACAGCTTCATCAAAATAAATTTAATTTTTTTTTTTTTTTTTTTTCTTTTAACGCTGCCATTTTTTTTTAATTTGGTCTTACTAAGTTCAAGTTAGTTTGAATTTATATGTTTAACATTTTTCGTATCCTGTATTGTTTCAATACGAAATTAATAAGAACGTGTGACTTCATATCACTATTATCACACCGTCGGATACTTAACAGCAAGATAATCAAACTAAAATGGCGGGTGGAACTTACTTGGCAGATCTTCTGGTCTCGTCAATGTAAATTTGGTTGGGTTTTTTTTTTTTTTTTTTAAATCCGCCCCAAGGAAGGAGATAATGCCAATAAGATGCAAGGAGTTACTGGGAGTGAAAGAGAATAGAAAAAAACCGTGAATCCAATCCTAAACAAAAAACAAACCTCTATTTTTGTTCAAAAGACCGGGGCATGATATGAACCAGACGATAAGCTAACATATCTACTCTTATTGAGGAAAAAATAAATGGTAGATAAAATTTCAGTTTAGGCGGTGATGTTAGAAGTATAGTGTTGAAGTAGACTTTAGAAGGAACTTGAAACCCAAATCTAACCAAGATACAATGAAAAAACATCTACTCCTCTATTCACCCCAAGCAAGGTGATAATGACACTAAGATTGAAGGGGCTACTGGTAGAGAAAGAGAATGAAAAAAAACTTTAGAAGGACCCGGAAATCCAACAAGACCCCAACTAAACAAGAAAGTAGGGATAACCGTCGACTTCCATCTTTCAGATGACACGGTTTGATCTACGAAGCACTTCAAAATAAATTTTTGAAATCGCATAAGTTTTCGAAGTAGCATTATATACTTCCCATTCCGTCTAATTATTGAATATTTTAAGCAATTAGAATTAGATTTTAAAATTCAAATTATTTATACCTAATATTTAAAAAAGGAGATTTAGTTTTGACTTCATTTCAGTCGTTAAAAGTTTAACTAAAATAAAATTCATAGCAGTAGAATTTAGCATCAACCTTTTTAAATTCCTTAGTAATTGAAATGCAGTGATAGTTTCTGGAGTTTGTATGTATGTGTGTGTGTATATATATATATATATATATATATATATATATATATATATAGGAAAAATATTTTAAGGAAGTTTCTTTAAAGAAAAGAAAATTTCAAATAGCCTAAATGTTTTTCATTAAGCTAGAAGACGGCTTTTAACCGATTTAAGCTGTTTTGAAAAATTGTCCGGTGCTGACTTCTTTGTAATATGAGGTCCGTTTGGTCAGCCATGTAATGGAGACATTTCATCTTCACCTTTCATGTTGAAAAAATGTGTTGAATAGCGTAATACACACACACAGTAATAGTAACAAAGATTGTTTTGTAAACAAACAACAAAGCGCCGGCCAGCATAATAGTGACAGATAACGCATTTAAGGCAAGCAGTTTTTGTAAATAAAGTGTTCTCTATTAAGAAATAATACAATGAAAATAAAAAAAATTATATTCCCGCCTTTAAGTCTTGCAAATTTAATCCGATCATCATGGATTATATAATTCTAGAATTAAATTATATATAACGTAAAGTATATAGTGTAAATAGTTCTATAATTCTAGTTACATTGTTCGGACTGTTGTCCTCATCTTTGTTGTCATATTCACGACGTTTCGGCTGTTGTACGCTCCAACTTTTTTCAGGTTATTGGAATTTCGAACCGAATCCTTTTTGTCAACCGGGATAGATTGGTCTAGTCCACGTGCCATGCCTCTTCCGGTTATATCAGTTTCAATTTTGGTTATTTCTTTTTAATAAAGGTTAATAACTGAGCTATCTAGAAAAGGTAGAGCACTCTACCCCAGTGGTCTAAATAAAGGGTTCAATTCGAAAATCCAACATATATCACCTGAAGAAGGTTGGAGCGTACAACGGCTGAAACGTCGTGAATATGGCCACAAGGATTAGGACAACAATCCGAACAATGTAAATAGTGTAGTTACAATACTTAATCTCAGAAATATATACAGATATAGAATTATAGAAGATTATTCTCGAATTACCTAATCCTCTGATGGGTGGGTTAAATATACACTACTTAAGTCGGAAAGATAAGGTTACTTTATGGAGGTAAGTTTCATTTCATATATATATATATATATATATATATATATATAATGAAACTTACGAGTAAAAAAATATTTCGGTTGAGCTCTCTGGAAGGAAAAGTAAGTTTGTAAACAGTGACTATTACTGCTACTAATGCAAGACTCTCGATAAAAAGAATCTAGTTTTTCCAGTCACTGGCGTGTTTATCTAAAAATAAATACGTTTAAATTCAACTACATGCCTACCGTGCGCCAATGGCTTAGGGATAGATTCTGCAACTGATACCAAAAGAGACTCTGTGGATGGAGATAATAAATATATATATATATATATATATATATATATCGGGTTCACTCCAAGATGGGTAGTAAAACCATTATGACACGAGGTTATTGGGTGTGGAAGAATTAGAAAATGGAAACATGACTAAGGAGCAAGAACAAAAGAAGATTAATCAGGAAGATAGCGATTGATATTGCATTTAAATTTTTGAAGAGCTGTTTTCTTTTGTCTCTGATTAGTGATTTACCAAATGATAAGTTCGAGTATGTGGCCGTATTTTAACGTTGTTGAGAGAGAGGGTTGCATTAAATTGTGTCGAAGCTTACTTTTAAAAATCTTATAAGTCATCAAAATTTTATATATAAATATATATCATTAACACGGTTTGGGCCAACCCGTAGTATGCTTTTCAGTCACTTTGCATCGGCACGGCACACTGGAATCGCCTACCAAGGCCAAATAATATCAAAAGGTCAAATTGACTATGGTGAGATTCGAACTCGAGACTTATGGTCGGAAAACGAACGTTCCAACCACTCACCCACTCTAGTAAATTTTTGTACACAAACGAGATAGCCGATAGCTTATGATACAAGGTGTTCCATAATTAACTTTACAAATTTTTTTTGTCCGACTTCATTAAACAAACAATTGGTAAATATTTCAAAAAAGCGGAAATAAAAACGAAATCGCCTTGAACTTATTTGATGCAATATTCAATATGGTCTTGAAATCAATTGATACACTATTCAATATCGTCTTGAACTCAATTGATACACTATTCAATAACTCGCTAAAGACGCTTGGAGGAGTACTCGGATGAGACATAGATAACACTTTGGGGGATTTTGTCTTATTTTCAAGAGTTTTGCCTTCAGAGGCTCCAAACTTCGGTGTAGCAGAAACCTTCCTTTCTAAGATATCGCAGATGTTATCATCAAGAGGGTTCCATTATCCATTACCTTCATCGTGCCTCGTTTGTAGCATGTTGTCTTTTCACTATTTCTTTCAATCTTTGTCCTGTCATCGATTTACACAAACTGTTTTCCTTTGTGTCTCTTGTCTTCATTATGTCCTGTGAGTCAAATTCTCCAAGCCCTCATTTTTCACTGTGTGTCCTAGAGATTAAACTATCATTTTCTGATTCTAAGTATAAGTACCTTTTTTGTTTCAATCTTTCTTAAGATTTTCTCGTTACTCCCATGTCCAGTCTGATATTCTCAGCTTCCTTCTATAGAACCACACCACTCTTCATTTGTGAGAAGATTGTCCATTCACTGTCATATACAATCACCGATATTATATGCCAGTTCAGGACTCCTCTCTTTAATGTTAAAATTTTCCTGGTTCTTAATACTTTGCATTGATTTTTGGAAGGGAAATGCAGTATGTCTCGCAAAAAGAAATTTCCGCCAACTGAGGACCAAATTGCAATCAGAAGAGCCAACGATGCAGCGAGGAAAAAGTCCCGTGCAAATGAAAACCGAAATCAAAAGGCATCCAGGAGAGCTTTCAATGCTGAGAATATTCAAAGACTTGGGGACTCTCAAACTCCTAAACAAGCCAAATGCCGCAGGAGATACCTTAATTACCGCCTGATAAGCTTACTATAATCCTTTCTTCTCGCTCTCCGTTAATACTTTCTGTAGGAGTTCCTGCATTTTCCTTTCTGTGTCTATCAAAATGGTGGGATCTGCATATCTTATGTCGATAAGATTGTGTCCAACAGTAATAAATCCTGACAGGACTTCAAAAACACACCCTTTTCTTAGCCCCCCTTTCTGTTTTTGTGTGTTCTTCCCCAAATTTCTTTTTTTATCCGTGTTGTATACCCCTTCACTTCTGGAGAGGTCTGGGCCCCTGTGTCAAATAAGCAAAATGTTGTATAGTCTTCTTTGTTGGAAGCGGGTGTTAGTCGGTGGTCTTGAGGCTATCATAATAAAGTTGTCTTCTCTTTCTTCTCTCAACCCGGCGATCGCTAATTGGTTTTTAGTTCCGAGGTAAAATGAGAACGTCAACAAAAGGGAATTTGAAATTTTATTAAACACGCTGACGTATACATTCTTAACTAGCCAGTAGGGTCGCTCTATAATCCTCATTGGGGAGTAAGTTCCTCGAGACAAGAAATAACCACGTTTATGACGTGTAAAAACTTAACGCCCTGAAATCACTTTCTATCACTCTAACATTCTCACGTTCGGCTCAGCCAATCAAAAATCGGCATCTCTTTTTTTTATCTGCCATCTGACCTTAAAGGTCAGCTTCAGAAGATCTGAGCCAAAATACACTGCCACTAAAACGATAATAGTCTGAAACTATTATTTCACCTCCGTATGAAGGCAGATTTTTCTCACAATTTCTGGATTACTCTAACATCCTTCACAGCTAAATCAGTCTTAGCTACCAGTTCAAACAGTTCATCATCAAACGCTTCTTAATAATCGATAAAACATAGGTATAGATCCTTTTGCATTTGTATTGCTCATTCTGAGCATAAATATCGCATTATTTATTGATCTCCTCTCCTCTTGATTGCCCTTTTTCTCTTTCTCCTCATTACTAATGTTTCTGTTCCTAATTCCTCCACACCCTGTAACCCCTTGCGTGCTAGTGGCTGTACCGGCTTGCTTGGGGGTGATACCGATTTTTTTAAAAAAATTCCTTAAGGTGACTAATGTCTGAAATGCAAATGGCAGTAGGTTGGGATTCTGTTTACAAAGTTGGTTCCATTAGAGGTCAAATTCTGTTTTAAGGGTTGATAAGCCGTAGAAAACTAATCATTCACTCAAATCCCATTTTCCAGCATTTTATATGATCCGGACTGTAGTCACTTCCCAAGTTAACTGGTTAAGGTGGTTTTAACACGTTAAACGTGGAAATAATTGCCTCAACAAATTACCTTATTTAATACGATGTGTTAGATTAATTTAACATTCTTCCTACGAGATTGGTTTAGGGAGGAGTGTGGTCATCTGTCAAAATAATTCAAGGGAGATAATCCATGGATAACCGCACATTCCAAGCCACCAAATCGATTTATTTTTCTTTTGCTTGTGTCGGGCGCGTTGCCAGTAATTTGCTGGTTACAGCAAAACAGCTTTGTAAAGCATGGAGTTAAATTTGACAAATGTTATTAAACACTGGATTTGACCCGAATTGGGTGTGCTTGGAAACGTCAAAACAAATTTGGCGAAGATTATTTTGAAATACCAAGTTCTATGGAGTAGGGCGTTAAAGTGATTACCTATCTTGATTAAGCTTCTATAATAGAATTTCTTTTTTTTTTTTTTTTTTTTTTTTTTTCTTTATATAGTAAATTGACCAGTTGTACGGGAATAAAAACGTTGTTTCATTGCAGCCTGTAAACTTTCCCAGGAACCGCCTTAAGACAAGGAAATAAAAAGTCCCAAACGTGGTTTCAATTATGTATCTTCAGATTCTACAGCGTTCAGTCGAAAGTTTAAAATTAATTGAATTTTTTTTTCTTTTTACCAAATTCGCAGAATCACTACTTATTTCCAAGACATGCATTTCAATGCTACAGCGACTTGATTTAGTAAATATACTAATATACCGCCTCTTTACTTAGTGAATATACCGTCTCTTCACTTTCTTTAAGACAATGCATCTTTGAAGTTGATTTCATAAAGACGTCTATTTTGTTCATGCACGTAAGTGACAGAAATTATACGGCTTCTAACTTAATTGGTACTTCATGAAAATGTTGATTTTTTTTTTTTTTTTTTTTTTTTTTTTTTTGAGGTGAAAGAGGATCAATTATTTTCACTGCAATTATGATTCTTCTTTTGTGACATGTCCTTTCAGCACGTGGGTGTTCATGGCTCTCCACAACTTCTATCCTTTGTAGCTTTTAGCAACGCATGTCTCTCTACTATCCCTCGTGTCTCTCTTCTGCCATCCATTTACACAAACTCGTTATGCAGTTTAGTCTTTTTCCTCTCTCCCTTTCATTATCTCCCGTGAATGTCTAATTCTCCAAGCCTTCTTTCCTCATTATGTGCCTGAGAAATTTCAACTGTCTCTATTTTATTCCGAGTAAAAGTGTCTTTTTTCTTCGGATTTTTATTAAAAACTTCCTCGTTGCATTCATGCTCCATTCATGGAATTTAGGTAACAATGACACAGGTAAAAATGACACTAGTAAAAATGGAACAAGCGGGGAAAACAGGAAAACATGGTACAAAGCAAAAACACTCGGGGGAAAAAAAATGAAATGCACACATTATCTATTCAGTAAATTCTGAAAAAAATATAAATTTCGAACTAGTAACTCTCTAATTAGACGCCAATTGACTCCTGATTCAGTTGCGATCATTAACTCTATCACAACCCATCGTGGAAGTTATAGCTAGTAATAAAGGGAAAGAAAAGATTGGCTTCCAAGGGTACATGTATACAAAACAGATTGCAAGATAGTCATCTGTGAGGAAATAGTCTAAAATTCACGGCCATATAAGAGGATTGATATTACATAGCAGTTCAGCCATCTTTATTTTTGTTGCCTCAAGTCTCCTTTTCATCTGTGAAGAAATTCTCCAACATGCACTGCTATTTTGGAATTCAACACGTTTTTCTTTCTTTTCAACGAAATTTTACTGTTTCTTAATACATTGTTTAGCTTTTGGAAGGCATCTTTCGCAATGCCACTCCGCCTTTGCGTTTTCCTGCAATATTTTCTGTTCAAACGAAATCTTTTCTTTTTTTCTTTTCTTTTTTGTTAGCTTTTTTCTTTTCTTTTTTGTTAGCTTTTTTCTTTTCTTTTTTGTTAGCTTTTTTCTTTTCTTTTTTGTTAGCTTTTTTCTTTTCTTTTTTGTTAGCTTTTTTCTTTTCTTTTTTGTTAGCTTTTTTCTTTTCTTTTTTGTTAGCTTTTTTCTTTTCTTTTTTGTTAGCTTTTTTCTTTTCTTTTTTGTTAGCTTTTTTGTTAGCTTTTTTGTTAGCTTTTTTGTTAGCTTTTTTGTTAGCTTTTTTGTTAGCTTTTTTGTTAGCTTTTTTGTTAGCTTTTTTGTTAGCTTTTTTGTTAGCTTTTTTGTTAGCTTTTTTGTTAGCTTTTTTGTTAGCTTTTTTGTTAGCTTTTTTGTTAGCTTTTTTGTTAGCTTTTTTGTTAGCTTTTTTGTTAGCTTTTTTGTTAGCTTTTTTGTTAGCTTTTTTGTTAGCTTTTTTGTTAGCTTTTTTGTTAGCTTTTTTGTTAGCTTTTTTGTTAGCTTTTTTGTTAGCTTTTTTGTTAGCTTTTTTGTTAGCTTTTTTGTTAGCTTTTTTGTTAGCTTTTTTGTTAGCTTTTTTGTTAGCTTTTTTGTTAGCTTTTTTGTTAGCTTTTTTGTTAGCTTTTTTGTTAGCTTTTTTGTTAGCTTTTTTGTTAGCTTTTTTGTTAGCTTTTTTGTTAGCTTTTTTGTTAGCTTTTTTGTTAGCTTTTTTGTTAGCTTTTTTGTTAGCTTTTTTGTTAGCTTTTTTGTTAGCTTTTTTGTTAGCTTTTTTGTTAGCTTTTTTGTTAGCTTTTTTGTTAGCTTTTTTGTTAGCTTTTTTGTTAGCTTTTTTGTTAGCTTTTTTGTTAGCTTTTTTGTTAGCTTTTTTGACAATTTCTATCCTAACAATGGAAATAAATTGAATAAACTTAAAATACAATGATGCCGGATGTGTGAGTAGTGGAATCGATAAGCGAGTCCATTGCATTCGCTTTTGCACAAATGACATTGGGAAAGGCAGGGAAGTCGGTCTCTTCCCCGTCTTAGAGCCGCATCTCATTGAAACATCGATTCCCGTACGATCACCAAAGTTGAGCAATGTTCAGCCTGGTCAGTACCTAGATGGATGTCCGCTTGTGAATCCCAGGTGCGGTAAGCCTGGATGTATCGGGTGGTGTAATGATAGGTCGGAATTGTTAATCGGAGAGCTGAGTTCCAATTCCAGTCTGGTTCGTTATATTCACACACGTGCAGATACCTTTGAGAAAAGTATGAATCTACTTCTTTTCCTCTCAGCTTAGGGTTGATTACTAAGATTCGTTTCACTAAATCATTTTTATCTAAAAAAAAAAAAAAAAAAAATTTACAATCTAAAAATACTTTCTGGTTTTAAATAACCTGCAAAGGGTTGATAACCCGTAAAAATAACGAATCTATCTATTAAATCTAATTGTCCGCGCCAGCTATGGCTTAAAGAGTTTAGTAGAAATCTAAATACTAAACTCTAGAGAAGGCAATAGGAGACTACTCCATTATCTTTCCAATGAATATATGGCAATTCACAGATAATAAAAAATGAAACTGTGGAGAGTCATGTTCGTTTATGTTCTAAAGGGACATCGGATTTATAAATATAAATAAGTGCATTCCCTCATCCTTTTCAAATACCATCGGATTTAAAGAGCTTAAAAGACAACATCTGATATCCCTCAGATTAGTAATCATATAGACTGCCAATTGGTGGCTGTGGGTTCCTTCCCTATATTAGGTAAGGAAATCCATATGCTCTAGTTCAGTATCAACGGGCAAGGATCAGCATCACAGGAACAAACTAAAACCAGAATTAACTAAGACAACCCGTATCTGACAAAATGAACACCTGAAGACAACTGAGTGGTAAGCAGTCGAAACTTTGTGTCTATAATAAGTACATATTATAAAAGTATAATAGAAATGCGTGCATACCTGTTTTTACATATATATATATATATATATATATATTAGTAATCCTAAGCAAAGCAACAAAGGGGCTAACACGAAAGTGGTTACTGAGTGTAAAAGTGAAAAACATTAAGGAGTGAGAAAGATAAAATAATAGGAATTAAGGCAATATAATGATTGGCATTGCATTTTAAATTTTTGAACATTAAACTTTACTGGAAAGCAAGAAACCGGAAGAGGGTCTCTCAGGCGAGAAGTGAGAGAAACGAAACTGTTATCATAGAATTACATAGAACTATTTCAACTGTTTGTTCAAGTTAGTGAGATCTACGGTAAGAAAGAATCTTTCTATCCATCACATTACTTCTATTACAGTATCTTTGATAACTATAAAAGTCTCCGAACGTTGCTTGTGTGTTTGCCAGAAGTCATATATAGAGGGTGGGTGAAAGAAAGATATGAATTTATTATCGTGTAGGAAACGGGGGGCGGAGAGAAAATGGAGAAAAAACCTCTCTCTTTCCCTTTCCCATGATTGCTTGCGTGCTTATTTATATTTCAACTTTCTTTAAGCAAACTATATTTTAAATATTTTTATTTCAACTTTCTTCAGACATTTTTTTTAATGTTGAAAGCAACTTCAATAACTGTAAATAAATGTATTTTTAAAATATCTCTACTTTCATGAAACTAAATGGAAACAGTAAACACAAGAAGGTTGACCCAATGGGTCACGGGTGGGGCGTCTAGTATTGTTATACATTTTCTATTTTATTAATAATTATTGTTATTAAAACTTTTAAATCGATGAGACTTTCGGACTACCCTGTATATTGCAATAAATGTTCTAGTTTATTATTAGTTATTGTTGTTAATCTCGTAGTGCTTAATAAGATCTACGATAAAAATAAATCTTCTGTCTCATAACTTTTATTCCAGTATATTTTAGTATTGCCAGTGAATATTGCATTTAGTTTTTTAAGAAAAATAATTTTCCAAACACAAGTATTACTGTTTAACCCATAGCAGGGGGCACTGATTTTGCTGTAATTAGTAATAAACACACACACACATTATATATATATATATGTATAGATAGATAGATATGTTCACATTTCTCACTTTCGTTTATTTGACAGTGAATTGCATCACTTACCGCCTTCCATGGTTTATATTTCACGACACAGTATAAAGCGTTCATAAATTTAAAAATTAAATTTACCGATATTTATTCCTCAGTTTACTACACAGTTTAAATACAAGTTGCAAATTAAAATCTCTACATGTAACATGACAGTCCATCAAGGGACGAAACGCCTTAGTAAAGAAAAGATTTCCTTTGGCTTTATATAATCCTCTCCGTTTTTTTTTTTTTTTTTTTTTTTTTTTTTAACGGGGGCAGAGTTTTATCCCATGTCTAGTGTTTCAGGTTTCTTCTAGAGTTTCTCATTCTCTTTCACATTCGGTAGTCTCTTGCGTCTTAGTGGCATTATCGCCTTGCTTGGGAGAATTGAGTAAGATATATATATATATATATATATGCTAATGATGTTGCTAAGAACGAATCTTCGATCCGTCATGTATCTTTTTATTACAGTATATTATTATAATTGTTCTATTTTATTATTAGTTATTCTTGTTAATTAAACGTCTTAAATCGATGAAACTTTCGAACCACCCTGTATATTGCTATAAACATTCTATTATTAGTCATTGTGGTCAATCTTTTATTGTGCCTAATAATGTCTACGATAAAAATAAATCTTCTGTCTCATAACTTTTATTCTAGTATATTTTTAGTATTGCAAGTGAATATTGCATTTACAGTTTTTTAAGAAAAATAATTTTTCCAAACAAAACCAATATATATTTGAACGATTTTTACAATCATTGTAAAAGATTTTTTTCATTGGACAAAATTTTATTACAGACGACAAACAGAAATTTTCGATGATGTCTTTAATGACTTTCTCTAGTTTCCTAAAATGACACTGGATTCTGATACATATGTTTCGAAATGCAAGAGGTTACATCGGGAAAATAAAAACAAATTCATCAAATGTTTCTTAAATTTTAATTACATTTATTGAAAACTACAAACGATCGCTGAAGATGTCAATACGGCTAGAATATGCAAAAGCCCGGAGCTAAATATACGTTAACTTCTACTAAAAATCTAGAAAAATCACGAATTAGTACAAGTGGGTTATTTTTTTTTTTTTTTTTTTTGTTGTTGTTGGTTTTTTGTTTTTGTTTAGATTTCTTTGGGGTTATTTAAAGTCAAAACACATTCGGGGGCGTAATAATCACCAAAAATCATGTTTCTTATCGGAATTTGCTTTCTAGTAAAGAATTTCGAAATTTGATTGCAATATCGCACTCAGCGATTTCACTTAGTTGCGGTTAAATACAGAATTAATTTATAACATTTACTGAGCAAGGGTTACGGAGTACACAGCTAGTAATGCAGTCAGTTCATATGTAGCATGGAAAAATCAAAGGATTTTGCTTAATTTGAAAAGTACTAGAATTCATAAAAATGAGGTTGCTAAGAACGAATTTTCCATCAGTCATAACTTTTATTACAGTCTTTTGTTATAATTGTTTTATTTTATTATTAGTTATTAATTTTAATCTCTTATTATGCCGAATTTATAAATTAAACTTTATCATATATATTTAATAACGATTTCAAATTTCTTGGAAGAAATATTCCGCGTATGATTGGAAACTATTATACTTCTAGTCAACTGATCAAACCTTACAAAACGCCGAAAGGAAACCGTGTCTTCCCAATCTTATATGATCTGCTGTAATTGAAAGAAAAGCTGAAATTGTTAAAAAGAAAATGTCTGGATGTAAATACCCCCCACTGAAGTAGATAAAAGATCAGTTTCCTTGATATTTAAGGTTGTATTCTCAGAATGCCTGTGATTAGAGAGCTGATGAATGAATTCTTTGGCTAATATCTCGCTTCAAAGACTTTGATGCCAAATAACCTATAGTCTGTCAATGTAGTCATCATCCTCATTATAGGTATTAACAGATTGAGATAAATAGATACATTAACAGGCAAGAAGATAGATATTAATAGGTAAGTGTGTGTATGTATACATACACATATAGGTATGTATGTATATATACTGATTAATATATATATATATATATTAAAAATCTACCGATCTTTAGCATTTACTTCTTTTAAAACACTCAATAAAACGTAGAACCAAATATTTTAATATTTTTACTTAAAAATATTTTACGTTGCAAATAAAAATTTCTATGTTTCAGAATTTAAAATTGTTCGGTTATCATGCGATATTAGGTAACAAGAACCATCCCTGCCCCCCACCCCAAATTTTTCTCACCGGATTCCATCCTCCAAATCTACAAGTCAACCATTCGCCCTTGCATGGAGTATTACTGCCATATATGGTCTGGAGCCCCTTCTGTTTGTCTCAAGGTTCTTGATAAAATCCAGAGACAGATGCAATGTAACTGGTCCTGTTCTGGCATCTCGTCTGCAGTCGCTCTCTCACAGACGTGCAGTCGCCTCTGTTTTTTTGTTTTTTTGTTTTTTTACAAATACTTTCACGGTAACTGCTCCGATGAGCTGCTTTCGCTGGTTCCCAGACATCATAAATTTAAGCTTTCAACTAGGCTGGCATCTCGCTCTCACCCTTTCACAGTCGAAACTGTTAAATGTAGCCGTCTCTTCTACTCCAATAGCTTCATGTCTCGCACTTCTTGTCTGTGGAACTGCCTCCCCTTTTCCTGTTTCCCTGATAGCTATAATCGCCAACTATTCAAATGTAATGTCAATCGTCGTCTCTAGATGCCCTGATCTATCCTCTATTCTTCTCTTCATCCTTTCCTCTATCACTCCTCTTTGCTCTCGCTCCAACTCTCTGTAACCCCTTGCGTGCTAGTGGCTTCTCGCCTTGCTTGGGGTGAAAAAAAACAAACTTTTGATGAAAATGATTTACTTTTGAAAACAAAAAAATACGGTACATTATTTACGTTATTCGGACAATTGTCCTCATCTTTGTCGCCATATTTATTACAACGTTTCGGCTATTTTCTTTGTGGTAGACTGTTCTAAGGCAATGGAGAACTTTCTGAGGGAAATTAACAGGAGATAACTGATAATTGACACCCATTGAACATTACACGTGGAACTAGAATATTCTACCCCAGTGAGCGAAATAAAGGGTTCATTTCGACATTCCAACCATCCGAAGAAGGCCGGAGCGTACAACGGCCGAAACGTTGTAATAAATATGGTGACAAAGATGAGGACAATAGTCCGAATAATGTAAATAATGTACATAATACTTCATCTCAGAAATATAGACAAATACGGTACATTATTTGAGATTTAAAAAAGAGGTACAAGATTTCAAAGTATTATTGGTATGTCTGTTAACCAATCAAAAAACGGGTCATGGCTGAAGCAGGAAAAGTGAGAAATATATATTGGAGGTTATGGGTAGGTGTGTTCTTCAATCCTGTATGGATGAATTGACAATTTTTAAGACGTGTCACTATTAGCTAACTTCCGGTTATGAATATACAATAAAATATATTGAATTATTCAAAGAGATATACTTAGTAAAAAGATAATCTTTAAAGAATTTTAAGTTTTTTTAATAATTTTTTGTATATACTTGAACTATTTTAAAGGGACGTTTAGTGTAATTGAATAATTTATATATATATATATATATATATATATAATTATGAACGCAAAATACAATACTTATTATGTTAGATGGACAATAAAACCTAGCTGCATTACAGTTAAAAAAAAATCAAAGAATTAAATAACTATTATATGTACCATTATATACTAATAAAATAATGGATATTTAAATGTAATATATAGAATTTTTATGAAAAATTCTATTAAATATATTTTAACGTAAATATTATACAGTGTCTACAAAATAATGTTGGTTCATTACGCTGTTTTAAAAAAATCAATATTTTTAGGTAACTTAATAATATGCAGCTTTTCGTGTAGACCCAGGTGACATGGGCCATTTAAGGACTTAAAAATTCTTGTTTCTTTTAATATTTTCCATTTTACTGTGGAAGTTTTATTGATTTCTTTCAAATACCAAACATATTTTGAGAGGGATGTTTGGTTACGGTACGTATTGTTAAAGGAAGAAATATGTTGATACCATCTTAGTTTAAACTGGTTTTTTTTTTGTGCTACCAATATAAAATTTCTCAACATTTTCAGATGAAATGGTGCATGATAAACAATAGATTCAGTAAATGTAAATTTGCAATGGACAATTTATGGGTTTTCTACAATTACATAATTTATTATCAATATGATTGCTTTCAGCTCTATAATTATTATTATTAACATCTCCGTTTAAATGCTTATTTAAAATTTTGTTTTTTAATTTTTCTGTTATCAGTACAACTATAACTTAATTAGATCGTATTTTTATTGAAAATCTTGCTTAGATGATTATTATATGGAAAATGTTTCTCAATCAAAGCAAGAAACCTTTGCCCTAACTTAGTGCTAACCCTTTGATTAAATGGGGGGAGTGTACGAAATGATTTTACTATTTCTATTTTTTCGTCGGCTGTCATTATTATCTTTTCTGTATTTAATATCGCGGCATTTGTATCCACTACTTTTAAAGCATTATTATAAAAATTACAGTGTTTATAAAATATACCTTCGTTGTCAGAGTTAATACTAAGTCTATATTCTATGGATGAGGGTACGTGTTTTATTATACATGAAGGGTGATTAGACTTTGGGTGGATATATAATGGATTAGTATTAATTTTGTTATATGGTTGGTATATATTGTTACAAGTCTGTTACATCGAGGAAGTTTAACTTTTTTAATTTTGTATTTATAGTAACTTTTAGGTTTAAGTTTTTAAACTCCCTGTGCATTAATTTTCTAATTTTATCAATTGTAAAGTTATTGGAATTCCTCACAACCATAAGGCCATCATTCCTATATAATCCTCTATCCTGATGTGATGGTGGGAAGTAAGATTGTATAAAATAAACAATACAAAAAGATCGGAATACTCCGCAGAATCCAACAATCCTATTGTAATGCCAAACTTGTCTCCTGAGTTATTTTTTATCCACTGTTCCTTGTTGTGGATAAGGACTGATATTTTTTTTTTTTTTTTTTTTTTTTTTTCGCATTCATCATGAGATTCTATTCTTCTTTCGTTAAGTTCGAATACACAGTGGCAAATTCTAAAGCAAATGTAAAATGTTCTCTTGAAATGGATGAGTAATATTCCTCGATACCAAATTGTATTAAAGAACAATTGGCTTTATTTTTTATATTACAAAACCAATTGCTGATAATCTGTGGTTTTGATCCGTTGCTTTAAGCCAAGATGCTCCTTGATTTGTTTATTTATCCTTTTGGGATGATTTTACTTATTCTATCAATCTCAGGCTTAGTAGGCTTTATTAGCCTTGTAGTAGGATTTATTTCAAAGTCAGCTTTATGGTCCTTGGTGTTTATGTAACATACCTTTGGGCTACAATTAATAACTCTGTCATTAATTTTCGGATTATCCGTGATATTTTTCCTGGGTGCATTAACACCGACTACCAAATTAACGGCTTTATTAACTATTCTATACCTTTTCTCAATTTCTTTCTAATAATAGTATTATAATCCTATTACTTACCTATTATTAATTATATATATATATATATATATATTATATATACTTACTAATTTTTAATTATATCTATTAATTTTATTAATTGTATATATATATATATATATATATATATATATATATATATATATATATATACACACACACACACACCTATTAATTATATATATATAAATATATATATATATATATATATGCCTATTTTTTATGTGTGTGTAAAAAGTCTGAGGCAGACGGATATTAATAGATAAACTAAGGGAATGTGGAACACAGGATATTAACAGAAACATAGGCATATGAATGTTGATAAAAGACTAAGGTAGATGGATATAAATAGACCGAAGTAAATAGATTGACAAATTGTATTTTCTATAGCTATTTATATTCTGTTTTTCATTCTTATTTCTATAGGCTTTTGTTATTGAAATTGTTCTTATTTTTTAAAAGCTCTCATGATTTGTTGGGTTATATTATATTTTCTTGTACAATGCCTATGACAACAAACTGTAAGTTTATAAAAATGAATTACAATTGTTAATAACAATATTATGCGAGGGAATGCTGAAAATTTTTCAGTCCGACCAAGAAGGGATATTTAAAAAAAAAAAAAAAAAAAAAAAAAAAAAAAAATAATAATAATTGGATGAAGCTGAGAGCTTTTCAGTACCCGCTTCGTCGCCCTTTTTTTTCTAATTCATGTTTTTCCTTTTGTGTTAAAGTTTTTTAATTATATTTGTTAAATTTACACATCATTCGTAGCTGGTAAATTTCGCTGATTATCAAGTGACAGCAAGTCTTTTCAATCTATCAGCACACTACTCAATATTGAAACTGATTTTCATGTGCTTTTGTTATCGTTTGATTTTTTTTTTTTTTTTTTTTTTTTTTTTTTTCGCATATTCTTCCTACATTTCTGCAAGAGTCTTTGGAGCTGTTTGGAATTATTATTAATTGGCGTCATTTCATTCGTTCTGACGCAAAAAAAAAAACCGGCTCTACTGGTAATGATACAAGTACAGCCGGTTTTTCTTTGTACAAACGTTGCTTGTTTTGTAATAAGACTTAAGATCATTTTTTGTAGATTTATCTATTTTTATATCCAGAAAAAAATGTTTGAATAACTTTAGGAAGACAGAAATTCTGTTGAAATATTGTTTAATATTGTCAAACACTGTTTTTTTTTTTTTTTTTTTTCTTAAATCGCACTCTTCTCTTAACTGAAGAAAAACATTGGAAGAGTTACGTCAATCATTTTGTTCATTATTATTATTAATAATAATAATAATAATCAAATATGTATGTGCCATAATTTTGCTGCAATTCACAGATAATAGAGAAAAGGAATCTGAAGAGACATGATCCTCCACGTCCTGAAGGCTCATGGCATTTCTTGCTTTTTTTATTATCTAGTAACTGGGAGCTTTCACTGTTTATTAAATGACGGCAAGTCTTCTCAATCTATCAGCCATATTAAACCAGATTTTCGTTTTTCTTTGTTATCGGCTGATTTGTTTCTCAGTATAATCTTCCTACATTCTAGCAAGTGTCTTTAGAGCTGTTCAAAATTATTTTTAATTGGCGTTGTTTCATTAGTTTCAAAATTAAGATGAACAATATCACCATCTTATTATGCACGTTTTCAGTTGCATGCCATCATACGGGCGTCGTTCCATTCGTTCTGACGCGTTCATTACCAGTAAAGCCGTTTTTCATTGAAGGATGAAGAGATTTTACTAACATCTTTCTTTTTTAGTTTGTTTTCGGTGAGATTTACACTGATAGAATTTTCATGCAATTGTAAATATCGTCAACCATTTTGTATATTAATAATAATCAAATATTTCCGTGACGTAATTTAGCTGCAATTCATATAACACCTGTTGACATTTTTTTCAACCCAAATGTTGTTGGAAAATCGGTACATGTTTCTTGGCTATTTTTTCACGCTGAACCTGAAAATTAAGTCCATTTTGCTTCATCATATCACGTTTTCTCAGTACAGATAATTTCTATTTTGTTTAAAATAGACCAAAATTCCTAATTCACAGGGATATTCCACGGCTAAAATATTCGAATGACATAGTTGAAACATTTCGTTTCATGATTTATGATTCAAGAAAAAGTATTCAAATAGCTTTCAAAATGAATTCTAAGATATTTCAGTTTCGATAATCTGACCTGAAAATGCTTGATTTTATGAGAGATATCTCACTGGAAAATGTCCTTGTTCCATCCCTATTCTTAGCTTGTTAAAACTTTGATTTGTGTTTCTTCTCTACTTTTTCATTTAAGAAAAGCGATTTTAGTTTTTATTAGTAGTTTTCATTTTAAGCCTGAAACTATCATAAGATTTTATCGTATCGCTTGAATTTACGGAGGTCTGATATTGTCATGCAATCTCTGTATAACATACATGGGAACATCGATAAATGAGGGTCGTTAGGGTGCTAGACGAGTGTATTTGAGACTAGCAAGATTAGAATTTTCTTTATCAGCGCTTAAAATAGCCGTCAAACACTAGATAGGCATAGCCAAGTAAGCACTTTGCAAATGGCATGTTAACATAATGGCTGATTTCTGCTGGTGCATCAAAAGAGATCAACCTTTTCAAAAGCACCGTAGAGTTACCAAGAAGAGAACATTTATACTTTTGGATGGACAAAAATGAATGTATTTTTCATTCCTTTCTATCTTTATTTTGATTCAAGAATTGATGACACATGTTTGCCTTAATTTCATTTTGTGTGAGATTTTTCTGAAAACTTTTTCTTAATTGAAAATGCTGAAAATGAATTCTTTACGTTACTGAGATACATTTTCTTTTTGTGATAAGTTATTCTAACCTTGTGACGTCACCCCGGGGTCGCTGCGCCAAATGTGACGTCTGCCTGACCGCGCCCGCCGTCCTATCCTGGTCACGGCACCAGTTGTGACGTCACCCCGTCCGTCTCCGCGCCGTCGCCGTCCTATCCTGTCCTGTGACGACTAACTGGCTTGATATTGGTCGCGGCACCAAATGTGACGTTCTAACCTTTTGCTGATTCGGATGGGAATCTGGTTAGATTCGGTATCAGCCTTGTCGTTCCCAGCTCGCCTCTAACGTCTGGTTACCAAAGTAACTGTTTTGATTTCTAGTCTAACCTACCTACGTTGTGATTTGATCTTAGGTAGACGAAATCAATCAGTCGCCGGGCCGTAATACAAGCAGAGTCCGAACAAGGGTAATACCGCACAAGTATATGTAAAAGAAAATAAAGTAATAACACGAAAAGTTCAAATGTGTTAAAAAAGGATAACAATATTTTATATCTGGTTGCTGAATACAGGACTGCGTCTTTCTACCAACCCGCTAATATGGATTCGTGACACTTTGCGTTTGTTAGGCGAGTCTTAATATCTTAAGTTGTTTTTTCAAGGAACTGGTTTTTGGTGTATCTTCAGGTGATATTCGTAAAACTTGTTTTGGTGGTGTGAGTCTAAGTCGTTCTTCAAAAATAAATTGTTCTCGGTTAGAAGTTGATTTCGGAATTGCGTGGAATCTTTCAGTCAGCTTTCTGTGAGGCTGTCTCTCTACTAACTCTGCATCTGTCTGCCTCAACTGCGAACTCCTTAATTCAACTGCCGCAACTCGTTGCGACTCTGCTTATATGGACGCCGACCAAAACCGGGGCCCACGGTCGGGGTTTGAGTTTCTTGATAATTCTAAGTCCGCATTAAGGTTTTTCTTTGTTTTCGGTTAGGAAGAATTATTAATTTCCATTTTTGGAAATCTTTCGTCCTCCCAAATTCTTCCTTTCGCATTAGTATCTCATCCATACCCTCAGAGGGTGTCAACGGGTTTCCCCCTCTCTCTGACAGTGGCATCTCACACCGATCCCTTCAGGGGGGCGTCAACAGGCCTCCTCTCCTTCTTCACATGATTACCTTCGCCTACCGCTCATGCCACCATTCAGCAAATGGATGCCCAGCAGTGTGGGTGTGGGTGTGGCCAGACTGGCCTCGGTTTAAAAAAAATCTTGCTCAAAGAAAAAAAAAAATTTTCTTTTTCTTTTTCTTTTTCTTTTTCTTTTTCTTTTTCCTTTTTCTTTTTCTTTTTCCTTTTTCTTTTTCTTTTTCCTTTTTCTTTTTCTTTTTCCTTTTTCTTTTTCTTTTTCCTTTTTCTTTTTTTTTTCTTTTTTTTTTCTTTTTTCTTTTTTCTTTTTTCTTTTTTCTTTTTTCTTTTTTCTTTTTTCTTTTTTCTTTTTTCTTTTTTCTTTTTTCTTTTTTCTTTTTTCTTTTTTCTTTCTTTTTTCTTTTTTCTTTCTTTTTTCTTTTTTCTTTCTTTTTTCTTTTTTCTTTCTTTTTTCTTTTTTCTTTTTTCTGCCCGACAACAAACCAATACGACCCGTAGTGTGGTCCCTTAATCTCAATCTTATCCGAATGTCACCTGGACTTTATCAATCGAGACCTTCGCCAAACAGGTGGGTGGTCATCTGACGATATTCACAGCCAATTATTCGTCCCGATAAAATATTTTTTTTTATCATAGCCAGCTCCGACACAAAACAGATGCTCCTCTCAAATAATATTCTGCAGATAGTCAAAGGCTTAATCTTTCCTTCCTGGTACTCTTAGCATTCTGCCCTGTAGGCCACTCGGCCAATTTGAAACTTTCCTTATTGCCATGGGCAGATGGCTATATCTTATTCGCCGCCCCGTAACATAAATCAAATGCGGCAGATCCGCGACCTTACTTTTTTCGCTAATGAAAATAAAATCTTTACCACTTAGAAAAAAAATAACATCGTCTTTTCGTGATAGATTCTTATCACGTAATTTAATTCTCGCCATTTTTTTCTTTTTTTCACGCAACCCTAAATAGTGTCACACCTGAAAACGTTTAAGGTTGGTTCTATTTGGTCCTGGCATACTGAAGTCGAGATGTCAGGTCAGGTCCGATATGATTACAGACCTTTCTTTGGAATTTGACGAGAATCTCTAGATATATGGCATTAACATCAGACCATATATGGCAGTTACATTCAATGCACGGACGAATGGTTGATTTATAAGTGTGCAAGATGAATTCTCAACCATCACTGTTTTTTCTCATCTTAAATTCGTTCTTTGAATGATTGGGTCTATACGACTTATCAACCTTTTGAGGGTTATATAAAAACGGAAAACATTTTTAGGTTGTAAGAATTTTTAGAGATAATAATGGTTTAGTAATACAAGTCTTACAAATTAGCCTGTAGAGGACAGGAAGTGGATTCATACCTTTCTCAAGGTTATTTGCACAATGAACCCAACTGGAATTTGAACTCGGCTCTCCGGTTCCCAATTCCAAGCAGTTATCAATTAAACTGCTGCACATCCAAGTTTACAGCACCTTTTATTCTCAAGCGGTTACTGATCTAGGTACTGACTAGACTTGACGTTGCGGTGTTTTAACGTGATGCAGCCATAAGTCGAATTCATTCTTCAACCCTCGTTAGGTGTATGCTGTGAATAAAAATACGAAAATATAAAGACGGATATTATTATTATTATTATTATAAGAAAGAATAATAATAATAATAATAATAATAATGAGGAAGAGGAGAAGAAAGAACTAATAATAATAATAATGAGGAAGAGAAGTTGCTTAAGGCACCAAAAAAAAAATTAAACCAAGAAATTTCAAGAGACAACAGACAAGGAGCAATCAGCAAACCAACTAAAATGTGGAAAGAGATCCTAGGTTCGTATGTGGAATTGTGTTCCAGACGAAAACAAATTCCTAAATAATTAAATCGGACATATCTCCACTTGCTTGCTTATCAAGACGGTTGAGCCCTCATTTCACAGACTAGATCTCTATAAGGACCTTATTTAAACCATCATGAAAATGTGCCAACCTCGATACGCAACATACTCGTTGAGGACACAAAGATGATACGCACCTCCAACCACAAAAAGCATCTAAAAAAAAAAAAAAAATAATAATTGTAGCATATATATATATATATATATATATATGAGCCAGGTAAACCTACCTAGGTTTCACCTAAACGGATTGTCAGTCAAACTAGCCAAAGAGTTAAAAATGGAACAATATATAGCTTAAACCAAAACAATCATGACCACGTAAAAAAAACAAAAAACGTAAAACCAGTAAACACTCAACAACATGGTGTTAGGGGTTACATTCTTTATTCAACAAAAGAAAAAACTATGGACTCTGAGCTTGAATTCTGGACGATTGTTTTCGCCTCAATTTCATGTTCTTTGTTCTTTTTTTATTCCTCATTTTTCCTTGGGTACTTGTTTGTTCAACTACAAGCCGAAATACCTAAGGTCTTTCCAAGCGAGTACCACTAATATATATATATATATATATATATATTTGTTTTTTATTTTAAATGATGGAACATGTCCGTCTCATCTGTGTACTTGCTTTTGTTGACAAATCGGAACAATGGTTATATAAAACATAACCATTAAATCACTCAAGTGTGCTCTAAGAACTACAGCTACACACATTGAATAATGAAGAAATAAAGCACGAGAAAGAAATAGAATAATTTCATATTCTTTGATATCCAACGAACGTGCATATGTGAATGATATTGTCCAACGCGCCGCCACGACCCAAAAAATGGCTCACGTTATGTCAGAATTTCAATAAAGACGAGCAAAAAAAAAAAAGATTAAATGGGAATTTTCGTTTACATTTTTATCGTATTTTTTTGAAATTCTGTTTTAGCCTGCAGTTCGAAACAGTGGTTCTAAACCATTGATAAGGATAATGAAAATGCACTGTGGCAAATAGCAGTTTAAAAGATGAAAGAATTTTTCTCGAAATAATGACAAAAAAAAAAAAAAGATACTAATAGACTTAAGGAGAGGCGCGATATGGAGACGAAAGATACCTGAGAAAAGTTAAATTACTAAAACCAATTACCGAATAACGATGCCTAGACGTTCGATTACATCATCCAGCATGACAAAGAATGCTCGTCTCTCCTTCTACCGATCCCAAAACTCATTCGTGACCTTCGACCTAATCACGCTTCTATTTAAGAGGCCAGCTTCGAGTTGAATCGACAGCCATTTTAGATTTGAAGCTTCTTTCTCGCGATAGCAACGGACTCAGTGAGGTGGGGGGTACATTAATTGCGCATGTAAATCAGTGTGCACCCCACACCTCTCCTCGCAAACACTGTTTCCGACCGACTGGGCATGAATTATGGGAAAACCAAATCTTCGTGATGGGCAAAAGGCGACAATGTCAAGTCAGTGAACAGAATGAAAAGAAGCGAAGAAATATATTTTAAAAAGGATAAAATACTAGAGTCGGAATGCTGATATTTAATTCTGCTTTAAACATCTACGATTTTACAAGTACAAAAAATGACTGATATTTTTTTTTATTTATTTTGTTAAGCCTAAATAGAATTGGAATCAAAATCTATAACTAGTCTTAAATTAATGACGAATGGACACTTTTTCCGAAAAAAAAACAATGTCAAAATGACTTTTACCGTTGACACCGCTATTATTTTAACTACCTTCACTCCTTGATAATTAAAATAAAACCTAAATATATGATAAAAATGAATTTATACATATTTTTTATCTTGAATTTACAACAAAAATATTAAAAATTATTTGATATTTACACGAATAAATTTATATTCCAAATACTAATACAATGCAGTAATTATCATTTACAAAGAAATAAATATGAAAACAAATTTTATTCATAAATTTTCAAACATATATTAAATTATTAAAATATATGAACCAACTATAAGGAAATCCTTATTTGCCATTTAGTAAAGTTCGAATCACTTGGCAGTTAGCTGATGTTTTGCCAAACATTCCAATAAACAATTCAATCGTGTAAATAAACACTAATAAATAAATAGCGTTTATTATTTTTGTTTTCAAATCACAAGAACAAAGAAAATGTATAAATTCACTTTCACACACACATACATACACATACATATATATATATATATATATATATATATATATTTTATTACAATTTTAATCATTGCTTTTTTTAAAACAGTAAATATTGCCGAGGAGTAAAGGTAGTTAAAATAACAGCGATGTTAATGGGGGGGAAAAAAAGTTAAAAAAAACGGTTTGTTTTTTGTTTTGTTTTTTTTTTTTACTTTTTTTTTTTTTTTCTTGTTTTTTTTTTTCCCCAGTCACGAAGGTCAAAGTTTGCCGACGAATGTGCAATCTTAATTATTAATAATGCATGGCAGTTAAGAATAAATTTGAAGTACATTAACATACGACAATGTTCAGCGCAAAAGGCAGTGGACAGACAAGGATAAATTTCCTCAACCGAACCCAAAACCCGAGCTTCGTAAAAGAAAGGTAATGATGTGCGTATGGTAAGATGGTCGAGTTATTATTCAGTCAGCGTTTTTAAAACGAAGTGAAATGCTAAACGCATATTTATTAAGGGCGTTTCATTAAGACGGATCAAAGCCAGCAGGAAATAAATCAGTGTTATTGGCGAAAAGTTATTTAATTCTCTATTGGATCATGTTATTTAAGTTATGGCACTTATGTGTGAAAAGTAATATCGCCCAAATGTCCGCCAAATCTGAAAGAGAAAGAAAAAATCCTTAGTCGCTTAAACTTAATTCCCGTTAAAATAGGTCCAAGTTATTGGAACACCCTTTAGTATATATATTTGGACTATTGTCCTAATTTTTGTTATAAGAGCGCTTCGGTCGTTGTGGTCTCTGGCCTTCATCGGGTGTATATTGATCAATTGTGATAATAACAAGGATGAAGACACTAGTCCAAATATAAATAGTGTAAGTAATGATAACTCCCCATTCTAGAAAAAATTTAGACGTAAGTGCACATTTAATGTCCATCAGCTGCCATGTGTTCATAAAAGTTTGGTTGAAAAGAGGCCTGCTTTCGTCAAATGAAAAAATGTTGTTCTCCTCCATGACAACACAAAGCAACAATAACCCAGGAAAGCAATTTCAAACCTCATTTGATCTTGCATCAACCGATCACTACCTATATTTTTCGATCGCTGTAGAACGTACTTCTAATAAAATCCACTCAAGAGTACTTTGAAAACTTTTTTAATCATTTCACCCCAAGCTAGCCAATAATGGCGCTAATACGCTGAGGGGAGGAGGACACCTAGAGGCGGTGTAATGGTTAGCAAGCTTGTTTCGCTAGTACAGACACGACTGAGTAGGGAGTTTGATCCTCACTGGGTGCCCATACTTTCGGCCTTGTGCCACATCTAAGCTACGCTTGGAAATCACTTTGGGCACCTTGAGGCGGTGTAATGGTTAGCAAGCTTGTCTCACTAGAACAATTACGACTGAGTAGTGAGTTCGATCCTCAATGGGTGCCTCGTCCTTTCGTCATTGTGCCACATATAAGCTATGCTTGGAAAATCTTTATTTGGGCAGCTCCAGGTGGTGTAATGGTTAGCAAGCTTGTCTCGCTAGAGCAGTTACGACTGAGTAGCGAGTTCAATCCTCACTGGGTACCCCTTACTTTCGGCTTTGTGCCACATCCAAGCTACACTTGGAAAATCACGGGCACCTCGAGACGGTGTAATGGGTAGCAAGCTTGTCGCGCTAGAACAGTTACTACTAAGTAGTGAATTCGATCCTCACTGGGTACCGCCTACATTCGGCCTAAGATTGGAAAAATCACTATACGCAGAGGGGAGGGTGCTGTGTGTTAAACAATATGAGAAACAACACAATAGTGGGCAATAAAAGAACAAGAATTAAGTAAACATTTAAATTTTTGAAGGTCAAAGTTGGATGGGGAGCAAAATACCAGAAGAGTTCCACAAGCGAGAAGTGCGATTTCAACTGTAAAATTATGTGACACAACAAACACCTCATCGAAATTACCAGTCTGAGAAGATTTAATAACGGCATAAATAACTCCAAATTCGGAGGTACACAGGAATATGCAGAATGCTTAAAAACTGAAACCTTTTTGAATCATTTTACCCCAAGGAAGGCAATAAAGCCACTAAAAAGCAGGTGTGAAAGGATATAAGATATTTAAGGGGCGAGAGCAATAAAAGTAGAGGAATTAAGACAAAAGATAACGATTGACATTGCATTTAAATTTTTGAAGATTAAAGTTGACTTGAAAGCAAGAAGTCGGAAAAGAGGTCCTTCATGCCTTTAATAATACCCTATGAGTGTCAAATTCTCTCAGCCCACTTTCCTCAGTTTCGACTGTAACCAACACGAAAAACCGAGACCAGCGAACAGTTCGAGTTTCAGCTGAGACTGCTTTGGTTCACTTTAGAAAGGCATGACTCCACTTTCCCTTGCACTATGCCCGTTCGTCAAATATCTCAAATATTTCGTCGCTGACGGACTGCTTTGATGAGAGCGGGTAATTAGGCGTGGGTGGGATAACTCCGTAATTACTGTAATTTCTCGAAAATAATACGCACCCATAAATAATACGCACTCCAAGTATCCAAAAATTAAGAAATATATCTATCCCTATGTATAATATGCATCTGTAAATTTTGTCAACAAAAAATAGTTACGAAGACATTTTGTCGACCTTAACACTAAGAATAAAATCGAAACTAAGCGGTTAAAATAATGTTGAAAATTACCAGCGGTTTTACCGATAAATATAACATTTTACTTTACCGCCAAGATGTCGTCAAATCGTGTGAGTGGCAACGGGAAAAAAAACCATAAGAGAATGATTCCGTAATTGATTCGATAAATTGTTCTAAGAGTTGCTCATTATCTTGAATATGATGGAATCTTTCACCAGACAAGAATTGGTAAATAGAGCATAAAAACTGGGCGCTTGAAGCAAACAAGACTGAAGAATATGGTAGATGCTGAAGAACGACTTAATCTTTTACTATAATGGATGTAGAATTTGAGGAAAGTATGCGTTCCTACAATCTGACAAACCACAGAAAAATTTTTTCGATTAAGATATAATCAAGGCCGCTGTGGATTTAGCCAAGAATTTGTTATTGTAATATTTCTATTTTATAAAGGGCTCATCTTATTTCATTTAATTCAACCAACCTAACCTAAACAGACATAATATTCGCTCCAGTGTTCGTATTAAGAGAAAGACAAATCATTTTCCAGCTTCTTGATTACTGTAATTTCTTGAAACTAATACGAAACCCATAAATAATACGCATCCCAACAAATAATCCAAAAATTAATATATATATATATCCCTATGTATAATACGCATGTATAAATTTTGACAAAAAAAAATTACGAAGGCATTATGTCGACCTTGACATTAAGAATAAAACTGAATCTAAGCGGGTAAAATAATTTTGAAAATTACCAGCGGTTTTTCCCGATAAATATAACATTTTACTTTACCACCAAAATGTCGTCAAAATGTGCGAGTTATAGTGCAAATTTTAAACAAAAATTAATAGAATTAGCAGAAAGACTAGGAAACAGAGCTGCAGTTAGAGAATATGAGTTGAATGAGGCTAACATGAAGAAGGAATAAAAATGAATGAAAAGTGTAAATCAAAAGTCAAAGCTAATAGGTAGATGAAGAAAACCTCAATATCCAGATATGGAACGAAGTTTAGATGAATTTGTGAAAGAAAGACAATGGATGTTCCATAAGTACTGTGGAAATCAGGATGAAGACAAAAGAACTTATGAAAACCATGTATCCTGGAAACCTATTTAAAGCTTCAGCAAATTGGTATTTTCTTTTTACGAAGAGGTTATTATCGTTGTTGGATTTAAAATGAAAATTGGGATAATATCTTATTTTAGAACAAGTACGTATCTATTATTATAAATCAATAAAACCCCTTTCCACATCGGAATGAATTCGAACCATTTACAATGCAAATTTATTGCACACTGGTTCCCCTTCTGTTTGAGACTGTTTTAATACTACGTTACTTTGATTGATTTTATGCATAAACGCACGCATGCGTGAGCACATATGCACGCAAATAATATAATACCAACAAAGGATTAATTACATATTTGATGGCCTATAAGAGCGACCATTTATATGAATATTACAGTATTATGGCGTTAGGCAAGGTACAAGGCATAGTCTATGGCAAGGGTTTCCAACCTTTTCTGCTTCATCGCCCACTTTTTCACCGCCTACCTGTATAGTGAATATAGAAAAGCATCCCAAAATTGTTTGGTAAAAGTGTATTACTGGCTCATAAACTGACTTTATGATGCAGTGAAAAAATATCAAAGGAAGGTAACAAATAACGCTAACTTATGCGAAGGCAGCTATTACTAAATCATGCAAATTAAAGAAAGGAAAGCAAAATTGTCGATTGAAAACTCTATATGTAATTTAGTTTTATGGTCAAGGTTAGTTGTAAGTACTGAAAAAATTAAACGATTTGTGTTCAGAATTATAAAATAAAAGAATATGAACTACTAATAAAAATTCAGCAAATATTCTTTTGTTGTTCTTGGTCTTCCCTTGACATTTTTTTCGTCTATAAATAATATATTTCATCTGAAGAAATATTTGGAATGTTAATAGCCCTTCCCAAAACTATAGAAAATATTCCGTGTTTTTTTTTGGGGGGGGGGATATTTATATATTATCTAGTAATGTGACCAAAGTATCCCCATTTAGCCTCCTAGGCCACAGAATTCTCCTGAGCCGGCAAAGCATAGAAATGAATACAATATGGGAACCAGTAATAAGGAATGCCAGAGAAAAGCGATAATAACAACAAAAATTGCAATATGAGCTCTTGTAAAAAAAAAAAAAATGGTTGCTGAAGACATTAGGTTTATAATACACAGAAATTCATACACAGATGTCGTCAAAGACACATGACACAAGGGATAAAGGCGTTAGTTAGATCCAGTGACAGGACCCAAAGAGTGTGAGTTCAATACCTTGTTAAGGCGGTGGGTAACTTGGAGAGGGGAATTAACAGGAACTAAAACAGACTACCCCAGTGAGCGAAATAAAGGGTTCAGTTCGACATTCCAACCATCTGAAGAAGGCCGGAGCGTACAACGGCCGAAACGATGAAGATGAGTACAATAGTCTGAATAATATATAAAATTGACTCTCTACAAAAATGCAACTTCGTTTTGGTGCATTTAGTTGCACTTCGACTGGTGAGAACCATAATGGTTATCTATTTTATCCACCCAGATAACCATTTTGCTTCTCACCATTGGACGTGCAACTAAATGCACCGAAGCGAAGTTGCATTTTTGTAGTGAGTAAATTGTTTTTGTCTATATGAAAAAAATTATAATAAATAATTATTGTTCTACTATCGGTACTGAGCCCTCTTTCGAATTAATGCTGTGAACGTTATAATTTTAGTTTAGTTAATATTCGTTCTCATTACGGCCTGACAATTGCGTCTAGCATGAAACAGCCTGTCGCCTCTGAGTGTTTACTTCAATGTTCACTTTTATATTTGCATGTGCTCTCTCTGATATTGAATGCAGATTGGTGCAGTTGTTACTTGCTAGAAAATTGTTCCATTGGCGTTAGAGAAAACTGAAAATAAATTTGGAGGAATATTCACAATGGTATCAATGAAAAATATATTTTAAAAAGCTTTCTACTCCATGATCCATAGCAGTGAAATCTGGACAATTTTATCAGAAATAAAGACAAATGTTCAGAACACTGACATGAAAAAAAAGGAGAAAATTTTAAGAATAAGAACTAAAAAAGAAACTATTAATAAGAGTCTATATTTCTGAGCTGAGGTATTATGTACATTATTTACATTATTCGGACTATTGTCCTCATCTTTGTCGCCATATTTATAACAACGTTTCGGCCGTTGTACGCTCCGGCCTTCTTCAGCTGGTTGGAATGTCGAACTGAACCCTTTATTTCGCTCACCGAGGTAGACTGTTCTAGTTCCACGTGCCATGTTTGATGGATGTCAGTTATCTCCTGTTAATTTCCCTCTGAAAGTTTTCCACTGCCTTAACCGGGTATTGAACTCACACTCTTTGGGTCCTGTCACTGGATCTAACCAACGCCTTTATCGACTATGCCATTGCTATTAAAAATAAAAAATAAAAAAACACTTATAGTACACATTCAAAGTAAAACAAGCAGCAGAAAATAGCAAGTAGCCTATTTTACAAAAGACTGGGCCAGTCGATACAACAACAGTCATTAAAGAGAAAGGTGGTGAAGATAAGATTAGTGGCTCTTTCCAGCTTCCTAAATACCATAGAAAAGAAAACATAAAACAAATACTAATTTGTTTGGGTTTTTTTTTGGGGTGGTTTTTTTTTTTTTTTTTTTTTTTTTTTTTGTCTGGGGATAGTGAGAATTTAAGCTAAGATAATTTGGCTTTTGAAGAAGGAACTTCAATGGAGGCAATTTCAATCAAAAGATGAGAATATTTCAAATGGAATTCTGAGAACACGCGTAATTGTATGAATAAAAATATGATTAAGAAAACATTTAGAATCAAAAACACAAATAACTACAAAAGAATTTGTTAATAATTTAAAAATAAAAAAAAACTGTTGTTCTATTAGCGTTAAAGAAAACTGAAAATAAATTTGGATGAATACTCACAATAGTATCAATGATTACACTTTATATGTAATTTAGTTTTATGGTCAAGGTTAGTCCTATAGTTAGGGTTAGCCTTTTAAGTGTTGACAAAAATGAAACGATTTTTGTTCATAATTATAAAATTAAAAAGAATATAGATTGCTAGCAAATAATAAAAAAAAATCAACGAATATTTTTGATATTCTTGATCTTTCCTTATCTGATCTATATACGCAAAAATGTTATTTTGTCTGAAGAACTATTTGAATGTTAAGGACCTTTCTCTAAACTACAGAAAATACCAAAATATTCCTTGTTTTCGGGGATATTTATATCTTATCCAGGAACGTCACCCAGTTTTTCCTGTTTAGCCTCCTGTGTTTTATATAAACGTTCTTTGCATGTCTCCTTTGCATATTTTTCTGATGTGAATACCTTTTTAATACTCTCAATTCTATACTGCCCACTATAATTTCCAATTGACCACCATTTTATGTTCAGAAAACCCAACAGTTGGAAACGCCCACCGGTGGACGATATCGCCCAATTTGGGAAACCCTGGTCTATGGCGTCTGTGTAATCATTAACCTATCTATTAGGTTGGTGCAAAAATAATGACGTAATAATGTCGTTTTTTGACGTTAAAAAATACGTCAAAAAACGACATTGTTACGTCATTATTTTTGCACCAACCGAATAATACCTTGTATCCACATATAAACCTCTCATATTTGCATTTAATATTACAGTATTATGAAGGTGGATTATGTACAAGAAGTGATCTACAGCAATGATACTCAGTGGTAGTCCGCGGACCGGTACCGGTACGCTAACTATCGGTACCGGTACGCGGCCAGTGTCCAGGCCATGCTTAGGAATCATTTGAAGAATTAATAGATTTCAACCAAACGGTACACCACCAGAGACAGGGCCGTCAGACTTCGTACTTTCATACCAAACTTGGTACATTTTGCTTTCAAATGAAGCTTTTGGTACAATCGGTACAATTTTTACTGAAACCTAAAATATTTAGTGCTATAAATTATTTAGTTTGGTATTTTTCAAAATAGATTATTTATCTACAATATAATTATAATAACGTGGATTTAGCTGGTATATGGCATTCTCCATTGCGCGTGCAATGTTTTCAATTGAACCACGACTGAATAAACCGGCAAAGAAGCAGACTCGCTTTTCACTCTAGTAAAGATTAAGTTTATATAATTTGTTTTCGTGTTAATAAACTGCTTATTTTTTCATTACTTTTTATGTTTTGATATTGAATTATTTTTTTTGCAAAATATATGGAAGATAAAATAGTCAACTTATATTCATTATATACATCGTTTCCAGTATAAATTAATATTACGATGAAATATTACAGGTAGATGACACATTGAGAAAAAATGGTTGTCTGCCATATTAGATAGTTTGAGAAGGACTGATGTAGAGGTTCTTGACAAGTCTAAGATAAATGTCTATTCTAAAATCATCTAAATACATGCATGTCAACAGAAAAAGAATGGGAACACTTATAAATATTCGTTCTTTTTTAAAAGGAAAGAAAATCAGTTTTTCATTAAAATTTAAATTTCACTTTGCTTTGTTTCTTTAAAGAAAATCTGTAAACTTATGAAATATTTCGATTTCAATATCTTCCATTTTTGCAAATATTTGTTTAAACTTTGAAAGTTTATTACGGCTTATTTACTTTTTTAGAACTCTGTTTTAGGGAGTTTAATTCACTAGGGAATTCGTTTTTGACAGTTATTTTACCTACAAAATTAAAAAAAATGCTTTAATTTTCAAGAAGTGAATGTCCGAGAAATTAGGCTACTTAAAAAAAAAAATGCATACTTGAAATTTGCTTTCAGGATCCGGAAGATACTTTTCAGTCATTTTTAGGTCGGAAAACGAGATATACCATAAAATACAATTGGTATGACTACAAAACGAATAGTAATATTGCTGACGTCACCCTCCTACCACATTATCTATTACGCTTGTATAACATTGTACAATTAGAGTAACACAATTTATTGCTTTTTATGCTTTGATATTGAATTGTTTTATGTCAAATAAATGGAAGATAAAAAATAGCCAACTTTTATTATACTCATTATATACATCGTTTCCAGTATAAATTAATATCACCACGAAATATTACAGGTACATGACACATTGAGAAAAAAAATGCCGGTCCGCCACATCAGATAGTTTGAGAATCGCTGATCGATGTAGATCTGAGTAAATATTAAACTACCTGAAACTACCTATAATATCCAGGGGATATTTTTACCTATATTTTAGGAAAATGGAGGAGATATTATATACCCATAATTAAGTATTTTATAGACAAAAAAATATGCAAATTAAAACACGCCAACAGATTTCGTACTTGATGGTACATACCCTCTTCATTTACTATTTTAGAATTTGTGTACCTTACTCTTTTTGAGTAGGTACACATCTACTTATCATCTTTTAGTTACGTCTCTGTCTTTGGGCAGAGTGCGCTCAGGGGATTTTCTGTCAAGACAGAGGGGCAACTGAGAAAATTATACTGAAGATCTGCCCAGCCCCTGGAGAACAGCTGCCCGAGGCCGCGCCTTCTCATTGCACTAGAGAGATTGCGCTGGGACTCCCCACATTAAAAACAAGCTTGTGTCACAGCCTGACCTCGTGGGGGGTTGAGTAAATATCTATTTTAGAATTATGGGATTAAGGTAGGTACCAGTAAGCGATGTCTACCACGTCTCTGATCAATATTAGTCAACTAGATAGCTTAAATTTGCTTTCAGGATCCGGAAGATGTTTTTCAGATGTTTTTCAGGTCGGACAACGAGATATACCATAAAATACAATTGGTATGGCTACAAAAAGAATACTTAGGATTACTGACGTCACTCTCCTACCACATTATCTATTACACTTGTATAACATTGTGCAATTAGAGTAATACAAAATTCATTCGTGCTTTAAATGCTACCCTAATTCTCCATGAAATGCGAGTTCTCCGAAAAATATACACGACGTGTCAGTTAATCATATGCAGCCATGGAATTGTGTGTTCTAAGAATATCAAACAGGTGAAGTTGCAAGTAGCATTTTAGCTAAGAATTAATGAATAACTATTGTAATATGTTTAGTTTTAAGATAAAGATGTAATTTTAATGGAATGTGCGAGCAGCATTACGTGAGTGTATTGGACGTTCTCTATTAAGCGCAATAAATTACGCAGTACTTATTTCGATCAACCGCATTACGTAAAACGATTACTTCGCTGCTTTCTTCATAATTTATTTAAAGCGCTTAATTCATTATTACATTACTTAAATGAGGTTTTCTAACCTTATAAAAGTGGGTTGAAAGAATTAAGTCAAAATTCTAAAATCTTGTTAATTTATTATTACTTGTGTATATTTCTGAGTTGAGGTATTCTAACTACCGTATTTGACGGCATATAAGACGCACGGGTTTATAAGACAAACCCAAATTTCAGTAGGAAAATCAAGAAAAAATTAGTAATTAGTAAATGGTACAGTCTAGGCTATATTTATGAGGTATTGTTTTGGTTAAAAAAGCCATGATTACAATTAAACGCAAAATAATAAGAAAAAAAGAATACGATCCTATAAAATTTTTATTATATCCAAAAGTAAGAAAACAAAATAAGAATCAAGCAATTATTACAATTGAGCAAAAGAGTACAGCTAGCATTAGAATTTTATTCATCGCCTTCGTTATCAAAATTCTGATACTTATTTTTAATACTACTATCATCGTCGTTAAATAATGCGTCATCTTCCGTTTCATTGAGAGCATTGCTAATGCCCCACTTTTTAAGATTCCACAATTTCTGGTCTAATATTATCCCAAGCTTGCTTCATCCATTCGCAGACCCGTGCAATGCCGGGTCATTATTTAAGTGTAAGGTCGTGATCAGGCATTGCCATCCAGGTGTTCCATTGCGTCTTCATTTTTAAGTCTAAGCTAATAGGAGTTGCCAGGTAGCTAATTTCGGCCGACTATTGCGAATTTTAAACCGACATATGGCCTATAAGACGCAGTGGTATTTTAAAAGATATTTTTAGTAACAAAAAAAAAAAAACGCCTTATATACCGCCAAATACGGTATTTATATTATTTACATCGTTCGGACTGTGACCTCATCTTTATTGCCATAATCATGACGTTTCGTTTTATGCACGATCCGGCCTTCTTCAGATGATATTCGTTGGGATTTCGAACTGAACCCTTTTAGTCCACGGTAGTAGATTTTTGTAATTCTACATGTCATGCCTTTTCTGGATATCTGTTTCAGTTAACTTGAATAGTTGAGTTACTACAGGAAATTATTTTGCCATTTCCCGTTTGTGGAATATGTCAATGCCTGGGACATAGTATATGAATTCGGCCGGCCTTAATAAACAAATAAATAATTAAATTATGGACGAATTAACAAACCACGCCTACCAAAATAACCGTTATAATAGATAACCCTCAATGCAATAGATTACCCACAATGCATCACTAACAGGAACATATAAAACGTCGAGCAAAAATACAACGCACACCGTCTGACAATTACGTTTAGCAGGAAACAGACTATAATCTTTGGGTGTTGACTTCAATGTTCACTTATGTATACTGCCAGGCAGCTGCCGTGGTATGATGGTTCTTAAATTTGTCTGATAATTCATTTAAAGAGTTCGAAGAGCTACAGCTGGATATTGTCTACATGAATGCGATCGTATAAAATACCTTCTTCACAAAGGGAAATTGCTGAAAGTTAATGCAAAATAATCCGTATATAAAAAATGCTTATACAAATTCCATGTCTAATATATTAAATAACTTGGTTTGATCAACAAGGTGATGGCTAGTGTTATCAAAGGCTGTCTTTTATATATTTGTAAAATAATTTTTAAAAAAGGCACTGAATGACATAATTAAGGATACGTTGTCAAATAATGATGTGGATTTAGCTGGAGAATGTATACGTGAAGTCACGGTAAATACTTATCTCGGTATTTTCCATCACATTCTAGTTCTATGCATTTTCGTGAGGGCAGGCAGGTTTTAAATAACGCAAATTAAGAAACCGTGTTCTTTGTCCGTCACCTCTTTCGCTAGTCTGTCACGCCTGCGACAAAACAAGAAGTGAACGAGAGAAGACCAACTAAGTTTTTTTTTTTTTTTTTTTTTTTTTTTTTAATATATAATTTTAGTGATTATGGTCATTGTCAAAAAGAAAGTTTATCGGCAAGAAGTTTGTATACTTTACATAGGTACCTCCACGAAATAGCTAAAAAAGAGCATAGCTTGATGAAAAAGACGCCTACCTTGCCGAAAACAAAATTTTATTGTCTAAATGTTTGTTATTATTAAGAGGAAAGACCAAAGTTTTTTTTTAATTATTTTTAAAAAATTTTCCTTCTTTTTAGAACATTCTAAATTTTGATTTTTAAAAAAAAAAAAAAGCTTGTTTCTATTTGTATCAGCGGAACTAGTAAATAACATAGACAATTTTTAGCACGTTTTTTTGGTATGACACATTAATTTGAAAAATTGTGCAAAAATAGAAATAATTGTTAGATGTTAATGAAACTTTCAGGAACTATTCACAGATGATCGAAATTATTATGTTTTTTTTTATTAAAGTCATGGGAGAAATATTTTTTTAGATATTTATTACCCCCCCCCCATAATTTTATGAAAGCGCTAGAAATTCGATCGCATCAGGTTTAGTGATTACAATAATTAAAAGCACAGGGCTTTGAGGAATGCAAATCATTTTTATTTTTGTTTTTAATTGGAGCCAACGTACCTGAAAATCAGCTCTGAATTGTAACATACAAAACCCAATAAAACAAAGATATTATTTAATTTCAAATGCTTTCATTTGCTTTTAGTTATTTTTATGAATATGGACAATATTTTCTGAAAACAAAAATTTTTTTCTATGAAAAATGAATTTTTTATACAATTATTTGTTATTTCTTAAATGTAAAATCTATTATAATTAAAGTTGTTAAAATATTATAAAATTAGTTAAAAGCCCCATCGGCTTTCCTAAGTGTCCTTATGAGATAGATCTTTTTTTTTAGCGCGTTGTAAATTGTATCATTTTGACTAATCAGAAGATCCACAGTAATTAAGAAATGTAAGTTTGAGCTTATAACCGGGCTGTAATTATAAAGTACGGAAGACCAACCAGAATATAATTAAGTTGGGTTATTTGAATTAAGCATTGTTCTCCGCTGTTAAGGCCTTTACTTTTGCGAAACACGCGTGGAGAAGTTAATTTGATTTTTCATTTTCAACTGAAAAAGGTACCTACAAGTATCAGTATCATCTTATGAAATTTATATGATCTTATTTTTATATTAATCTCAGTTATGACATTTTTCCATAAATGAAATATCAAAATTGATAATAAAATTAATACAAATAACAGTAAAATGTACATAAAATTATAGTATTTTGTGTACAGTTCTGATAAAATTTCATAAGAAAGGTACCTATAAATTAATTAGATACATTTCTTAGGAAATATGAAATTTAATGTCACTCTTAACAGTCTTATTTTAATTACTTTATAATATATTTTCCATAAAGCATCATAAACGTAAAGGTGAAAGCTAAGTACAAAAAAAAAAAATTAGACCGCTGAAAGTTTTCGTTAAAAATAACGAGGTAAATAATTTGTTCACTTAAATGTAAATTATTTCACTTTTCTCCTTCCGTAGAACAAATTAGCCTCATGGAATTCGTAAATGTCATTCATCACCTGTCAAGAGACGCGAAAGTTTATGACCTGCTTTGTTTTATTTTCAAATTAGCTTAGCTTTTGTGCCAAAAATATGTAAGCTAAGCTTGGTTCAAAATATTTTAAATAAACATTATAATTTCTGATTTTCTTAAAATAAGTTTTGAAAAAATGATAATTGATATTTAAAAGAATTTCAAAGTGAGATTTCCAGTTTTTTTTTTTTTAAATGGAAAAAAAATGGTCAATTTTGGTGACTCAAAAAAACTAGATTTTTAACGAAAATTTCGGACGTGCTAGGAACGATTAAAAAATGGGGAAAAAATACCCCAAAAATACTTTGATCTTTCCTCTTAATAACAAACCTTTAGAGGATAAAATTTTGTTTTCGTCAAGTTTGGCGTCTTTTTCATCATGCTATACTCTTTTTTAACGATCTCGTGGAGGTACCTAACTTTACATGCTAGGTCAGCGAATGGAAAGTAAACAGGCTGCAGTGAAGCAGATTTCTGCAACAACTGACGTTGCCGGCCAACTCGCTTCATTTTGGCGCCAACCAACGAATACGAATACCCGGATGAAAGACCTCCACTTATAAGGTCATCCGACCATATCAAATTACCCAGTACTCGGAGAAGTTTCATTCATAAAAAATAGATTCTATTAACAAAGAAATACAAGTAAATACAGCCCGCTACTCTGCAGTGAGTTGTGTTATGCTATTCTACGACTACTGCTATATAAGATAACTGGTTGTTTTACAATCGGTATTATTAGACAAGCAGAGAATGTTGTTGGGGGAATAGCTGAACGCAGCGTGCTAGGGTCATACGAGACCACTATAGATTTAAATCAGCCTCCCATGTCTTGAAACCGGGATTTTTTACATTACCAGTGGGAAAAAAAAAAAAAAAAAAAAAAAAAAAAGGTTCGTTAAACTAAGTCACGTGTATCTATAAAAAAAAGATGATTCGTAAACTCACGCATGCGTGCTAGCAAAGGTTTGCACGTGACCCCCAGAAGTATGTCTGAAATCAATCAATCATTCAATCGGGAAACGTGTCTCATGACTATCGACATTGCAGCCGGCCTGATCTATTGAAAACTGCAGGGTTTTGCGCAGTTGTAGATCATATTTTATAGCATATTCTCCGACTTCTATTTATTTATTTTTAACTGACGACCCAACACATTTCTTTCTCCTTCTGTTTTATCGGGCATTCCCAGTCCTTTGCCTGTGGCTTCGGGGTTACTCTGCTCACGAGCCCTGCCCGCCCTAAACCGTCTTTGTTCAATTCTTTCTTTTTTTTTCCCCTTGTATGCACGCGCGAAAGCATACAACGCTTTCAGGTTTAATTTGACTTTTCTTTGCTCCTTTTCACATTCTGCTGTTTGTTGTGCGTTTATTACCTATATGCTTTCTCTTTGTGCCATTAACGCTCATTGGCAGGCTGGGTGAATTTATCACTTGGCTCCTAGCACTGAAGAGCGAGACAAGGGTATAGAATAAGATGGTATATATATATATATATATATATATATATATATATATATATATATATATATATATATATATATATATATATATATATATATATATATAGAGAGAGAGAGATGGAAAAAGATGGTAGATAGATATATATACATTTAGAAAAAGATGGCAGACATATAAAATGTCGGTTTGCAGTTAAAAATACGTCAAAAACCGACATTATTTTGGCACCAAACTAATATATGTATATATAAAAAGATGGTAGACACACACATATATATATATATATATATATATATATATATATATACACACACACAAGAAAAAAAGATGGTAGAGTATTTACATTATGCGGACCGTTGTCCTCATCTTTGTTGCCACGTTTCGGCCTTCTTCAGGTGGTTGGAATTTCGAACTGAACCCTTTATTTCGATCCCTGGGGTAGGCTGTTCTAGTTTCTGTTTGATGGATGTCAGTTTTTTCCCTCTGAAAGTTCTCCACTGCCTTAACCGGGTATTGAACTCACTCTCTTTGGGTTTGTCACTGGATCTAACCAACGCCTTTATCCACTGTGCCATGTGGGTATGAATTTCTGGGTATTATAAACCTAATGTTTTCAGTAACCATTTTTACCAGTGCTCATATTGTAATTTTTCTGTTATCATTTCATGTTTTTACCAGAGCTCATATTGCAACTTTTTTATCATTGCTTTTTTTTTCTGGCACTCCTTATTACTGGTTCCCATATTGTATTTATTTCTATGCTTGGTCGGCTCTGGAGATTTTGTGGCCTAGCATATGTGCTGATTCCTTAAGTTTACGAATTTTCCAATGGTGTTCCCTATCTATGATCTCAACATGATCCCACAGGGGGCGGTGATCTCCCTTCTCTCTCGATATGTGGTCAGCCACGCCTGATTTTTCTACTTCCCCTCACGTTACAGCTTTCTGGTGTAATTGAAGCCTTACCTTGAGGGGCGGCCTGTCTCTCCTTTATATTCCTTTCCGCAGCTGCACGGGATAGCGTACACACAGTCTTTAGTCATGTTCTCCTGTATGGGGGGTCTCACTCGAGAGATATCTGCGAGTGTTGTCAAGCTCTTGAAGGTTGTCCTGATGTTATATGGACCGCAGATCCTTTGTATTTTCTCTGATAACCCCTTCACATAAGGCAGGCAGACTGTTTTCTGAGTGTTGTTGTCCTCCTCCTCTTCTTGTACCCGCCTATTCCAGTTTTGGGGGGCTGCTGCCATGTACCCAGGGTAGTTGTTACTTTGTAGGGTACTACTTATACTGACCAATTCTTTATCTAACATCTCTGGGTCGCCACATGACTTTTGCTCGGTGCTATAAGCAACTGACG
>OZ010596.1:25032449-25054949 GCA_963932145.1 Acanthosepion lycidas
GAGTTGAATAAAACGGAGATAACTGAGACATCTGAAAGACGTATGGCATGTAGAACTAGAACAATCTACCCCGGTGCACCGAATAAAGGGTTCAGTTCGAAATTCCAAGTGCCTGAAGAAGGCAGTAGCGTACAACGGCTGAAACGTCATCAGTATGGCAATAAAGATGAGGAAAACAGTCCGAACACTGTAAATAACATCTCACAAACTAGAACCTAATCGTCTCTATGATTGTTTTTTTTTAACTAACACATTATTGAAGGATTAATGCACATACCGTAATTCCCCATGTATAATACGCATTCATCCATAATACGCACACCTAAAATAGTGCTGAAAGTGTGGGAAAAAGATTCTACTCACGGATACTACGCACCCTTTGTTTGGTAATCAAACCCTATAAATTGTACCTCTCCAATTTCATTACGACCCGCGTTTCCTACTCTTATTAAAAATTGTTTTAAACATAGAATAATATTATTTTAATTTAGTTTTATGATAATTCTTTATGATTTTTTTTTTCTTTTTTTCCTCTCTTTTTTTTTTCCTCTCTTTTTTTTTTCCTCTCTTTTTTTTTTCCTCTCTTTTTTTTTTCCTCTCTTTTTTTTTTCCTCTCTTTTTTTTTTCCTCTCTTTTTTTTTTCCTCTCTTTTTTTTTCCTCTCTTTTTTTTTTCCTCTCTTTTTTTTTCCTCTCTTTTTTTTTCCTCTCTTTTTTTTTCCTCTCTTTTTTTTCCTCTCTTTTTTTTCCTCTCTTTTTTTTCCTCTCTTTTTTTTCCTCTCTTTTTTTTCCTCTCTTTTTTTTCCTCTCTTTTTTTTTCCTCTTTTTCCTCTCTTTTTTTTTCCTCTCTTTTTTTTTCCTCTCTTTTTTTTTTCCTCTCTTTTTTTTTTCCTCTCTTTTTTTTTCCTCTCTTTTTTTTCTCTTTTTTTTCTCTTTTTTTTCCTCTTTTTTTTCCTCTTTTTTTTTCCTCTTTTTTTTCCTCTTTTTTTTCCTCTTTTTTTTCCTCTTTTTTTTCCTCTTTTCTTTTTTTTCCTCTTTTCTTTTTTTTCCTCTTTTCTTTTTTTTCCTCTTTTCTTTTTTTTCCTCTTTTCTTTTTTTTCCTCTTTTCTTTTTTTTCCTCTTTTCTTTTTTTTCCTTTTCTTTTTTTTCCTCTTTTCTTTTTTTTCCTCTTTTCTTTTTTCCTCTTTTCTTTATTTTTTTCTGCTTTTTTTTTTTTGTTTTTTTTCTGTTTCTTTTTTTTCTGTTTCTCTTTTTTTTCTGTTTCTTTTTTTTTCTGTTTTGTCTTTCCTGTTTCTTTTTTTTTTTTTTTTTTTTTTTTTTTTTTTTACGGCAATTTAAGAATTTTCTGTAGCTATGCATATACGTACCCTTGATTTTGCTTATTATTGTTTTTAGAAGAAATGCGTATTATACATGGAGGAATTACGGTATATATATATATATATATATATATAATTTCAAACATGTTTGGTTGAATAACATCGACAAGTTCAGGCTGTCCATTTTTTATTAACTTTTTCAATTTTCCCAAACAGTTGTTTTATATAATCGGTAAATTAACCAACGTCAATATTTATTTATATCTTATTTTCCTTCTCGTGAACTTTCGATTGCTACTTCATTCATTTTTTAAAGGATTGTGTTTTTGCGTGCACCAAAATGTAAAACACAATCCTTTGTCGAAGAACAAAAAGTCAAAAGAAAAAATTCAATCTTTTGTGGAAGCACAAAATGACGAATGGACTAAGTATTTGATATCTTGTATAGATTGTCGATAATCTGAGTCTGGCAAGTCGTCAGATATTGAGCAGTAATGCTAAGAGTAATTTGAAAGTTTACAACCAACTTGACACTGTAAATCAGCATTTTTAATCTATTTTATTTGGACATAAGAAAAAGATGTTGAATGTTCCATGGACAAACCGAATAAGCAACAAAGAAGTCTTATTGAAAATGTCAACAGATAAAAAATATTTCACCCCAAACAAAGCAGAGGTGACAGTCTTGTTTCATGCTAAACGCAGTCTCATTGCGTTTAGCATGAAACAGATTGTCGCCTTTAAATTCTGACTTTAATAACGACTTATATATGTATAGTGTATTTAAGCAGCAATCATTCATTTAAAGACGACAGACAAGGTACTAAAAGCTTTTTATTTAATCTTTCTTGTGTTCGGACAAGCGTTTTCTTTTTTAGGCACAGAGTGCGTAGAAACTGTCCAAATGTTCTATAATTCCGAGCGCTTTCGGCTATACTTTTAGCCATTTTCAAGGATAATTTTATTTTTTTGGTTTCGTCTTTAATGAAACACACACACACATATATATATATATATATATATATATATATATATATATTTTCAGATGGAGTATATCTATAAAAGGACAATATGTAAAAGAAAAAAAATGTAAACAGCCAACGTGTTTCATCTTCTCAAGTACTTTATCAAGGCAAACATCAAAGGCCTTGATAATGTCCCTCAGCAGACGAAATGCGTTGTCTAAGATAAGTTTTCGTTTTGTTTTCGTTTTGTTTTGGTTTTTCATATATGATATGCTTGGCCAAAAGTTTCTTTCGCTTAAGTAGAAAATATCCTTATTAACCGAACGAATTTTTTTTGCCAACCCAATATATAATGTCTTGGTACATAAACATATATCTCTTCAGTATTATCAATGTTATGCAATAAAAAAAATAATGCATGCAATTGTGATGTTATCTTGCTTTTGAGTATTTACGTTTGTACCGCATGACTTTTACGATTATGATTTTTGTGCCTTAATTTTTATATTTTCTGTTAAGATGTTTAAAGAGGAAATGTTTCTTTCTACAATCTCTTCGTCATCTCTTTATTCTACACGTTCTTCTTATTCACCCATTATTATTACGATTATTGCATTGCACATTTATTTTTTCTTCCATACATCATGGCTCTGCCAACGAAAAAAATAGATATATTTATTCAACTCACTATGCGGGGTTTACGCTCTCGTTATTCGATCGAGCACTATAAAGAAAAGGGTAATTTCTAAACAAAAGTCGCCGCTTCCATTAACGCATCGCTCTCCAGTAATGAATTGAGCACTCTGGCAGCTGACGTTTGTATACATCTCGTATATAATACGTTAGAATTTCCCTTTTTCTGCCGTGCGCCGATAACTTAGGAGTAGTATGTGGATGACTGTTACGTACTCATTATTCGATCGAGCACAATAGAGAAAAAGTAAACATTGAAGTCAAGACTGTTTCATGCTAGGCGCAATCGTTGATTGCGCCTAGCATGAAACAGCCTGTCACCTCTGAGTGTTGACTTCAATGCTCATTTTTATATTTATATTTATATACGCTCTATTTCTGATATAGAGCACTTTATTCCATAAATATAGCACACCTTAAAACTATATTTTTTCATATATATATATATATATATATATATTATGTAGAAACTGCCATTATCATCTAAATCAGTCAAGCATGTATATCAATATCTTCTATGTAATATATTCCTTTAGGACGTGAGCGGTCATGGCTCTCCATCATTTCCTATCCAGCGTGGCCCTTAGCAACTTTTCTCCTGTTGCCAAGCCTTCCATCCCCCGTTCCGTCATTGAATCTTACAAACTGGAAACCATCGCCTATTTTCTCATGTCCTTGATATGCCCTGTGAGTGTCAAGTTTTCCAAGCCCTCCTTCCTCATTATATGCTCAAAGAATTTCAGTTGCTTCTAAGTTTATTTTTGTTATTATTTTCTTTAAGGCTTTCTCGATCCTTACTCGTTCCTGTCCATGGAGAAACATATTTCTGTTGTCTCTCGTTTCCTCCTCATATGGAGTGAGATTGTCTAGCATTCACTGATCAATCAATATGCCTAATAATCAAATAGTCAAGAATGTAAACATGCATACATATCTAACAATATTCCTATATATAAAAACAAACAGGAAGCGCGGGACGACGGACAGACGTTGTGCGACCAACGAGCATTACAATGGCTATTATTAACACTAATTTTATCGCTGGATCAAAAATAGTCATTGGCCTGCAAACAGAACCAATGGCGATTACTAAGCAGTTCACCTCGTCATCTCTAATTTCTCTATTATACAACACACCTCCCCATTCCATTTCATTAGGCACCACCATTCTTCAACCATCTTTGTTTACTCTACTAATAATAGATCGGCTTGAAAAGCTAGGCACGGACCATTTCACCATTACACAAAAGACTAAATGTTTTCGAACGCAAATAAACACACAGAACTAATATATATGTATATCTACATTGTGTGTGTGGATTTTATGGATGAAGAGAGGACTATGATTGATTTGATAATTAGCCAAACATTACATACAAAATACAGACAAACGCAGGTGCACAAATATACACATGCTCAAAAAGACTCATCCTCACATAACAGAACTCACTCGCAGATAATAGATATGTATAGTCAGAGATAGATAGGATTAGATTTAGATATTTAGATATATAGATATAGATAGATATGAATAGACTTAGACATATAGATAGATATGAATAGATTTAGACACATATGGATAGATATGAATAGACTTAGATATGCATAAATTTTATATAGATATGAATAGATTTAGATACATATTTTTAAAATATTTTATGTCTTAAATTGCCATAAATTTTCATTGTTTGAAATCTTTTAATTTAGCCGAGATTTTTATTTTTGGTGTTGTTTTTTGGCAAATATTACTTTTTATCAAACGATGGATTTTATAATATATATATATATATATATATATATATATATACTGAGAGAGGCAGTTGAAACCGTAGGTCGTACCAAACTATCTATAAGGCTTCACGCCCTGAGAGATCTTCAGACCATGTCTTATGGCGTGAAACTTCCATTTCGACTATAATATATATATATATATATATATATATATATGTGTGTGTGTGTATATGTTTTAGTATATCAGTAAATCCGTATGTGCGTAAATACATGTATATATGTGTAGTTTATATAATGTAAGACATATATAAGATAGAGAGTGGGGGAGAATTAGTCGGATTCTGATAATGTTTAGAAATAAGAGAGGGAATATATGAAGACCTTTCGCGTACGACGCCGGCATTAGCAATATCCAATTTCCGGTAGGGAAACATCTTCATCGTAAGATGCCTACGGTAAGTATGGAACGGAAATCCAGCCAGGTTTATCAATCAAGTAGGTCATGGCTGAGATAACTTTGGTTTAGGTCGGCTTAAAATGCTAGACACGCACCCTTTGCATTTTGTGTTACGACTCTACGGTGTCTGTACAGTACTCATCTTTTCGTAATATGGTTGTTCACCCAGTACAAGGCCCAAGAGCCACTCGTCGTAGACGGTTACTAAACGACATCCTTGTAAGTGCGCAAAGGGAGAAAGTAAGAAGTTAATATTATTAGGATATGTAGAATAGATAACGGTTGACTCTAGACTTGAACAGGTTAAAATTGTACTGATCTGTGGAAAGCATTTTTTTTTTGTGGGGGGAGTCTGTTCTACAGATTAAGTTTCGAGGAAAATCTTTTACCAATGGAAAACGGAGGAAATGCGTGTAAGTTGATCCTGTATACGAGTCCTAGTTGTGGAGGTTTGAACAGGTGGAAGTAAGGAATATAATAAGGATTTTGATTGATTGATTTGTGGTTTTTACAACTTGTCAACCTTTTGTAGGTTCGTTAAAACTAGAAAATAATCTCAGACTGATAGAATGTTTTGGTAAATAATAATGATTTTACTGATAGAAGTCGTAGTAATTCTCAAATAACAATCCTACACGATCGATAGATAGATAATGAACAGAATGTAATAGATAGATAATGAACAGAATGTAATAGATAGATAATGAACAGAATGTAATAGATAGATAATGAACAGAATGTAATAGATAGATAATGAACAGAATGTAATAGATAGATAGATAATGAACAGAATGTAATAGATAGATAGATAATGAACAGAATGTAATAGATAGATAGATAATGAACAGAATGTAATAGATAGATAGATAATGAATAGATTGAGACTAACCCGTAGCTGGGGAGAGAAGAAGTGGATTCATATCTTTCCTATGAGTATTTGCACGTAAGTGAATATAACGAACCTAACTGAACTTGGAACTCGGATCTCCGATTCTCAATTCCTAGCCATTCTCTTTTTTATACTATCCGCACAAACAAGCTTACAGCATCTGGTATTCCCAAGCAGTCACTCATCTAGATACTGACCAGGTTCAACTTTGCTTAACTTCGGTGATTGTACGAGAACCAGTGTTTCAATGTAATATGGCCGTAAACTATGTGCTAAGGAACATTTGCCATGGAAATAGCGGTATAGTAGCAAGAGTCTATCAACGTTTCGTTTGAAGGGAAACGGTTGTAGGTTGGGAAATAATTCATCTACAAAGCTGCGTAAATGCTTTTGACTTCTGTCAAGGCTAGGCAGTCAGGCCTGGAAACTTCCTGTTCAAATATAACATTCTTACTCTATGATCTGATCTGTCTCTTGTAAAGATGGAGTATTTTATCAACTTATTTGCTAGTTACTAAACTATTTTGGGTGTATGTGTTTTTGTCCCATTAAATCAACGGATTAAGAAAGAAAGAACTATATCATTGGTTCTCGCGTGTATGTATGTGTGTCTATTATTATTTTTGCAATCCAATGTACTATAGTGCAAATTATTATTAACTAGCTTAAAATTCGCACTCTTGGCTGACATTTAAGCTAGCTCCTCCGTTCCTAAACTAAAGGGACTTCTTGTCCAGCTTAGAAAACAGCAATGATAATTTTGAAGAAATAACTTTGAATTCCTAAATTTACGGCATGGAACTCTTTACTCTGACTTTAACACTGATTCGTGCTATGAATCCAATTCCGTCCAAGAGATGGACTGAAACTCTGATTTCAGACGACATTCCAATTCAGGGTGAAAACTGAGTTCTTCACAAACTCCGATTAACTTCAATTCAGTTGAGTTCGTCAAATCAAATTCTCCGGAATTTCAAAACCTCACGTCACAAAATGTTTAATTTAATTGATTCCTTACCATTTTGAAGAAATAAAATTGATTTCCTCAATTCATAAAGTATTGGAGATATTTTAAATTGAACTTAAAACAAAAAAAAACTTAAATTCACAAAGTTTTGTGTTACTTTAAACTCAATATAAATAAAAACTCTTAAAATCACTAATTTTTTCAGTTATTTTAACATTTGAATTTTTAACTCTTCCTTCCATATCTGCACACATATCTCATTGCTGGCGCTTCAAGTGTGGAATTTTAAGCTAGCTCATGCGGAGAGATAATTGGGCCTCCGGCCAAAGACTAAAGAGACCTCTGGTCCAGCTTAGAAAACAGCAATGATAATTTTGAAGAAATAACTTTGAATTCCTCAATTCACGGCATGAAACTTCACTTTAACTCTGATTCGGGTAAAGTCCAGTGCCGGTCGAAAGTCCGATTTGGGCCGAAATTCCAATTTATTCCGGAAATTGAGTTCTACAAGTCACAAACTCCGTGGAACATCAATTGAATTGAGTTCTTCAAATCACTAACTTTGCGGAACTTACGTTACGAAACCTTTCACTTTAACTCAGATTCTTTGGTTTTTGAAGAAATAAAATTGATTTCCTCAATTCACAAAGTTTTGGAGATATTTTAAACTGAATTTCCAGCAGAAAATTTTGAATTCACAAAGTTTTGTAACTTTAAACTGAATATAAATGAAAAGCTTTTAAATTATTAGGTTGGTGCAAAAATAATGACGTAATGTCGTTTTTTGACGTAAAAAAATACGTCAAACATTATTACGTCATTATTTTTGCACCAATCTAATAACTATTTTATTTTATTTTTTTTTTTTTTTTTTTAACTTATTTTGAAATTTGAATTTTAACTGTTCCCTCCTCATCCGCATAGAAATCCCAATGCTGGATGTTCAGGCACCAGATGAAAGGAAAGATTTTCAATCCAGTTATCATCTTAATTCCCAAAAAGGTATAATATGTCTATTTAGAGCAAGTGTTGCCTGAGATAGAGGGGTTTCAGTCCCACGAACGAACAGAGAGAATTTGTTGTTTATTTATTTAGGTTACTCACTCCTTGCACAAGAAATTATAGAATGGCAATATGGAAGATAAAAAAAATGATATCCTTCTATAAGCCATGTCCCTTCAGCATATGGACGATCACCGCTCTCCACAACTTCCTATTCTTCTAAGTCGTTAGTCACATTAATATCCCTATTCTGTTATTCAAGCTTGCTAGGTAGGTTACTCGAAGTTTTTCTCTAGTCTTCTGTCCTTCTAATGTGTCAACGGTCAACTAACTAGAGATGGTGTCACAAATTCACGGTTAGTCTTCGGTATGACGATAAACTATGTTAGGCAGTAAGGCCTTTGACCGGGAGATTGGAGTTTTTGAGGCGTGTGGAAACACCTCTCAATTGTTATTGTTCCTAGGTCTACGTTGACCCAGAGTGGTAGCACCAGTTACCGACACTGGAATTTGAACACAGATCACCAGAGAGCAAACACAGGCGATCCCATTTTGAATAAGTAGATCACTTGATGGCAAATGAAATGTATATATGGGAATTAGCGTAACGTCCAAACGATCACCATTTCTGTTCTATCCTCTATTACTATTCGAATCACTATTTCTATTCTATCCTTTAATACTATACGTACCTCTATTTCTATATACTATTCACTATACTATTTTTCTATACTGGTCACTATTCGGTGGTTAATATTCAAGTGAATATTATCGGGCAAGTATTATTAGTGCTAGTGTTATTCGAAGGCGTATTGTTGAACAGCGAGCGTTACTATAGTTGTATCTGCGATTACAAAGTCTCTACTACAACTAGAATTACGAAAGTGACAACGAGTATTCGTTGGCATCACAAAAGTGGCAACGAGTGTTGACATCACAAAAACATTTTATCTGTAGTTGAAGGCATACAATTGCGTTCAAAATATTATAATTTCAGCATTAAATATGCCGCTAGCCAAAATCAACCAAACAAGCAACATGAAAGAACACTTTTATGACATTAATTCATATAATAGCAGACAATTTCTTAAACTGTATTCCAAAATATTACTTAACTACCACATAAAACTACAACATAAAACATACATATCACTATTTCTAGTAATTATGTCCACACAAAATTGTATATGCAGAAAACCTGAGTGTCATCTACAATGTATTCAATTGCGAAGGTAGAATAACATATATCATATTTTATTATTTCAAAGCTCCAAGAAAATTAAATATCGGCAGTAAATAGTCCATATGGTGTTCATATGCTGTTAAACAAATAAAACAAACAAAATTAAATCCACTGTGAGGAAGTGTTAGATACCGTATCTATGAACACTAATGGGTATGTCCCAATCCTCATAAATATGTTGGACACTATTGTAAGTGGGAGTAATATGCTGTCTAAGTAGTCCGCCACTAGCAGTGGTTTACCTATTTCACGCCGCTGGCGAGTATTGTATTTTGTTGATTTTATAAAGATTATCATTTCATTTCCAACCTCCTTTTTGGTTATTTCTCATGCATTAACCTTTCTTAGGTTTTTATAAAAAGCAGAACAAACAGCGTAGAAACAAAAATCATTTAGTTAAGCAATTCTTATTAAACCTAATAAATACGTTGGACACTATTGTAAGTGGGGTTAATATGCTGTCTAAGCAGTCCACCACGAGCGATGGTTTACCTACTTCACGCCTTTGGCAAATCTTGTATTTTGTTGATGTTATAAAGATTACTATTTCTTTTCCAGCCTCCTTTTTGGTTATTCCTCTTTCAGTAACACCTTCTAAGTTACAACAGAAAGAAAAAAAAGAAAGAAAGAAGTGTAATGGAAAGTGAATGGAATAAAGGAAAAGAAAAAATTGAATGAAAGAGAGAATACAATGGAAAGAAAGAAAAATAAGAGAAAGGAAAAAGAATAGAAATGTTTGAATGAAATAGAGAATGCAATTGAAAGAAAGAAAGTGTTATATAACGTACCTATGAACAATAATGCGCATGTCCCAATCCTCATAAATGCATCAGACACCATTGTAAGTGGGAGGTAATATGCTGTCTAAGTAGTCTACCACTAGCAGTGGTTTACCTACTGCACGCCGCTGACGAGTATTGTATTTTGTTGATGTTATAAAGATTACCATTTCATTTCCAACCTCTGTTTTGGTTATTCCTCATTCAGTAACCCTTTCTTAGGTTACAACGGGAAGTCAACAAGAAATCATGACTTTACATAAAACGAATGTAGAATTCAAATTTATAGTATATTAGTAGTTGTTTAATACATGGATGAACTATAATTTTGTAGCTCCTAGAAATGTTTGCCTTTTCTTCATTCCTCTCACTTCCTCCTTTTCTGCCATTCATTTACACTAGCTCGTTAATTAGGTTATTCGACAATCCCTCACTTAAACGGCGTAAAATTTTATGCCTATAAATATTTTAATTTTATAAATGTTCTTTGCTTAAAATAATTTTTGGCGCTCTGGCCCTTGTGTATTCGGTGGTATCAAACATGGTTCGGAGAAACTGGGGTTCCGGAACGGAGTGTAGAGACTCTGAAAGTCGAGATTGTGCCACGGTATATTCAGCTTGGAAGCCATATTGTTTCAGATGGCTGGGCTGCTTATGATGGAATCGAGAAAATCAACCAGACGATAAACTCTTATGAAGTCGTTATTCATCAGCAACATTTTGTGGCTCCTAGTGGCACCATCCATACCAAAATAAGCGGGAACTACGCCGACAGTTTGTATCTTCGGAGATATTGTTCACGTCGTATTTTCATGAATTCATGTGGCGTCAGCAATACAAGAACAGTTTTGTATTTTCAGCATTTATTTGCTGTATCGTCGACCATTACCCGTTGTAATAAGGTTTAATTGGAATAAACGTATCTACCTTTGTCTTATTGATCTTACGCCGTTCAGGAAATAGCAGTTTATTTTATGCCGCTTAAGTGAAGGATTACCGGTTTCTCGCTGTTCCACTCTTCTTAATGTCTTCAATATGACCTGTGATTGTCAAATTTTCTAAGACCAAAGATTAATGACAAATGCCAATGCCTTAGGTAAACAAGATATTACATATAAATTGTAAAATAAAATATAAGTATATAGCATGGAGGCATAGTGGATTAATGGATAGCGACTCGGATTGAGGAGAGCAGAGTTCGAATTCCTATCGAATCCATTACATTCACTTATGTGATAACAGCCTTGGGAAAGGTATGAATCCTCTTCTTCTCTCTCCCCGGTTATAGATAGATAGCAGAACAGACCGGGTTCTATGGCTTTTGGATGGCAATTGGCCTACCACAGAAAGAAATGGCAACCTACTGCGAGAAAAAAAATCTGCCTCGTCAGTTATGTATCGAAAGATACATGATCGTCTAAGCGTGTATCACGCATGGCACATAACTGACTAGTATTTTCTTACGTGCCATTACCCTTGCAAAAGGTATGAATCCTCTTCTTCTTCATCCACTGCTATGGTTTCTACAGATTTGGATGGCAACTGGCCTATCGCAGAAAGAAATGGCAAACTACTGCGAGAAAAAAATCTGCCTCGTCAGTCACGTATCGAAAAATACATGATCGTCTAAGCGTGTATCACGCATGGTACATAACTGACTGACATATGAAAAGAAAGCCGATTTATTTTAGCTGTAAAAGTGTTTATACATCTTTTAATATATTAGTCATAACCCGTGTCTTGAGTGCACAGTCTACAGTTTTGTTTAACCTATAAATGGTTAGTAGGATTATTATAATAATCGAATATATATATATGTGTGTGTGTGTGTGTACTTTCAAAATCAGGAGATCAGTTGAATCCGCTACATTGATTTCAACCTTACGGTATCCTCAGGCGTTTTTATTAACAAAAATTATTTATATATTTCACACGTGTATTTAGCACTTTGTAATACTACTGTTCCCTAGTCTGATTCAACTCTGAACATTGACCTTTTGGGTTTTGTGTGTTTGTGTGTGTCTATGCGTATATATTAGGGTGGTGCAAAAATAATGACGTAATAATGTCGTTTTTTGACGTATTTTTAACGTCAAAAAAACGACAACCTAATATTTTGTCTGTCCATTTGCATATAATTGTCTTTTTTCTTTGTGATGCAATGAAATAACCTGTCACTCCCATGAGTGACTACACTATAGGTAGTAACTCCCTATAAGTATCTGTAAGTCAACAGACTACAGAGTTTAGCTACGATCTTTACTCAGCTCTTAGCTGTTGTCGAAAAGAGCAGAGAGGAACCCGGACGAGGCTATACTGAATGACAGTCTCGTCCGGGGATATTTTGGCCGAGCCTACGAGCTCGGGAACCCAACATTAAATTCGACCTTGTGCCATATGTGACTGTGTGAGGCAGTTTCTAGATAGCGTCTAGCTGCGATCTGTTACTCAGGTCTAAGCTGCTGCCGAATTCTTTGCATTTGGGCAGAAAGTAGCCCGGACGAGGCTATGCCGTGGAGGTAGACAGACCCGAACCCGTTTATACGGGGGTTTTTGGCCGAGCCTGCGGGCTCGGATTGTCCTACATTGAATTCGGACTTGTGCCACATCCTACCTCGTGGGGAGGCTGGTAAATATTTCTAGCTGGGATCTGAGTACGACTCAGACTTACGCGGGAACTACCGACCTTCCTATAGTAGCAATCACTACCGGATTGACTTGCGACAACTTTGTGTATAACTGTTACTTTTATTCCTATTTTACTGGTTTTTACAATAAATCTTGACTTATTTTATCCACCTTGTTTTTCAAGTATATATTCCTATTAGCACGGAATATAACATTTTGCTTTGTTCATTGCCGAATATTTGTTTTCCTATTCTACCACTCTTAACCTTTATCTATTAAACCCTACTTTTATGTATATATCTTTGCCCATGTACGTAATATTTTAATAATTAGTTTGCATTCACATTGTGACACTATTTACGTCGCTAGAAAGAAAGGAAAAAAAAGAAAGGCGAGAATTAAATTTAGGGGATAAGAAGCCATCACGAAAAGGACATTAAGCGATGTTATCTTTTTTCTAACAGAGAAAAGTGCTAAGGGTTTTTATTCTCATTAGCGAGGAAAGTAGGGTCGCGGATTTGTCGGATTTAAATTAATTTATGACAACGAATGGTGAAAATTTCAGGTCGTTCAGGTGACCTACAGGGCAGAATTCTAAATAGATAAAAATTAATTGGGTCGCAGAAAAATGTCCGATTGGATCAACCGCAGCATTACAAAAACAAAAGATTGGCTATCTACGAATATCTTTGAAAAAGGCATCTGTTTTGTGCCAGGAGCTGGCTATGATAAAATAATTTTCTTATCAGGAATAATTAACGCCAGAATGCGATCTCATCAGATGACCACTCACTTGATGCTGGCGAAAAGTCTCGATTGATAAAGTCCAGGTGATTCGGTTAAGATAAAAGTCTAAGGTTTGTTGTCGGGCAGGAGAAAGGGAAGAAAGGAAAAAAAAAAAAGAAAGATAATTTTTTTTTCTTTGAGCAAGATTTTTAAACCGAGGCTAGTCTTGCCACACCCACGCCGCTGAGCGCCCATTGGCTGAATGGTGGCCTAAGCGTTAGGCGGAGGTAATCATGTGAAGAGGGAGGGGAGGCCTGTTGCGCCCCCCTGAAGGGATAGGTGTGAGATGCCACTGTGAGAGAAACCCGTTGACACCCTCTGAGGGCATGGTGAGATACCAATATGAGAACAGAAGGAGGTGGGAAGACGAAAGACTTCCAAAAATGGAAAATAATAAAATTTTCCTGACCGAAAACAAAGAAGTGGATTGTGGGTTTAGAATTATCAAGGAACCTCAAACCCCGACAAGCCCACCCCGGTTTTGGTCGGCGTCCATATAAGGAGGGTCGCAACGAGTGAAAACCAGTTCAGTTCGAGTGAAGTTCTCAGTTGGAGTTGCATCCGCCTCGCAGATAGCTGACTTGAAAGATTCCAAGTAAATCACGACTAAATTTCTAACCAAGAACAATTTATTTTTGAAGAATGACTTAGACTCATACCACCAAAACAAGTTTTACGAATATCGCCTGAAGATACACCAAGAACCAGTTTCTTAAAGAACAAACAACTTAAGACGTTAAGACTCTCCTAACACAAAGTATCACGAATCCATATAGCGGGTTGGGAAGAAGACGCAGTCCTGTATTCAGCAACCAGATATAAAATATTGTTATCCTTTTTTTTTCTTTTTTTTTTAAACACATTTGAACTTTTCGAGTTATTATTTTATTTTATTTTACATATACTTGTGCGGTGTTACCCTTGATCGAACTCGGCTTGCATTACGGCCCGGCGACTGATTGATTTCGTCTGCCTAAGATCAATTCACAACGTGGGTTGGTTAGACTGGAAATCAAAACAGTTACTTCGGTAACCAGACGTTGGAGGCGAGCTGGGAACGACAAGGCTGATACCGAATCTAACCAGATTCCCATACGAATCACCAAAAGGTTAGAACGTCACGTTTGGTGCCGCGACCAATAACAAGCCAGTTGGTCGTCACAGGACAGGATAGCACGACGGACGCGGCTAGGAAGACATCACATTTGGCGCAGCGACACCGGGGGGACGTCACAACGTATTAATACTTTCAGTCTTGAATCTTTGTGGGTTTTTCTATGTCTTTATTAATGTATGTGTGTATGATTATCTATACATGCCTTTCATTGTATGTATATGTGTCTGATATTATATTTCCTTTATTTTTTTCTTTGGTCGTGGACATATTATTTCCCGTTTCGTCCGTGTTTATATATATATATATATATATATATATATAAATAAATATGTCTATGTATTTGTATATTATGTGATTGTTTAAATAATTTCATAATATTTTTAAACTCAATACAGGTTAAATTTTAAAATTTAAAATTAGTAATTTTTATTTTCAATTTTATAGTAAAATTAAAAATTAATCAGAATGATTTCTGTTTTCGTCGAACCCTAACATCAAGACATTAATATTTACAACCAAGGTCAATTGTCAAGATTTTAAAATTTTTTATTAGTCATTGTAGCTTATGTAACAGTGTTTCCTCTATTGAGGGGTGTTTGATTGATTTGAATATTTTAGAACTCTTTATTCTACATTCAACACCATCACTTGATAAGTCACCAGAAGTGTTGAAACAAAATAGCTATCTTTGTAGTGATGTTATAACATGTTTATGTTATAATTTTTGAATATACATATATATATATATATATATATATATGATTATAGGCTATAAATATTCCGTTCTTTCGTTACCTTTTTAGCCAGCCTTCCCTGACGATCCGCTTAGGTGAAACCTTGGTAGGTTTGTCTGGCTCTCTAGGTTTAACTATATATATATATATATATATATACTATGTATTTAGGCAGCAATCCCTCTTAAAGACGACTGACAAGTTACTGTGATTATGCCTTTTATTTAATTTTGTGTTCGTTCAAGTTTTCTTTTCTGGACATATATTGTGTAAAAACTGTCCAAAAGTTCTGCATTTCCGAGTGTTTTTAGCCATCATCAAGCATTATTTTATTCTTACTTTTAACTGAATGTATGGGTTGTGTTATGTATGTATCTAGAGTTATAGGGATGTTTTTTTTTTTTTGTTTTTTTTTTTTTCAAACACAGTCAGCACATTGTGGCAGTGTTTGTCGTTAATGCTATTGAGTGTTGACTTTTTCTTTTTTATTATAGGGACTTCCATTATTTTTAATCTGTTTTTCTACATGTGGATGAGGTTAGTATGCTTGCGTTTTCTACTAGTATATTTCGGATGGAGTCTGGTAGGTTCTTGTGTGTGTTTAAATGAGTTCCCTTAGACCTGTGGTTGGATAAGTGTAGCGTAAGTCGTCTGGAGAAGCATGGAGTAAAGCGACCGATGAAATTATTTATGAGTTTGGTTTGATCAGGAACACAGTTCCTTAAGGGGCATTTGCGAGTTCAAATTTTTTAAATAACGATAACGGAGCGCGTCACGCATGTTTTTGTTTTTGTTTTTGTTTTTGTTTTTGTTTTTGTTTTTGTTTTTGTTTTTGTTTTTGTTTTTGTTTTTGTTTTTGTTTTTGTTTTTAAATAAAAAAACATCACAACGATCACAGTATCGTAATCCTAGTTGCCCTATCTGAGATTATAATGTACAGTACTGTTCGATAAAAGTGACTCACCTGATATTTTTTTTTTTTTTTTTTTTTACGTAAAAATTTTTTCGCCTATTGTTTTTGGGGTCAAACTAATTTTTAATCTTACTAATATAAAGACTCCTTCCCGACCACCTAGTAAAAAAAAATTACTCACCCTAAAATATTCTATTGATAATTATAGTTTTGGATATAAATGAGATTTAGAGAAAAAGTCCGTGCAAAAAAAGTGACTCATTTATTTCCTGCTAGTAATCAATAGAAACATAACCGAACAGCTTTAAATAAAGAATAATAGAGGCATAATTTATTTATAATAGGTAATATAGTTCGAAATATTTAATCTATTGGCCCTCCTTTATTTTGAATGACCTTTTCAACCCTTTTTGGCATTGACTTGATTAGGTTCTTGCAAATTTCCTCTCCAAGTATTGAATTCCATTCGGATAGGAAATTCACAATCAAATCCTCTCTGTTGCTCAACTGCTTTCTCGAGAGCCTGTACTTTATAATGCCCCATAAATTTTCTATGGGGTTGAGGTCAGGAGATTGGGGCGGCCATGTCATAAAAACTCACCTGCTTCTCGTCAAAGTATTCCTTCATCAATTTTCATTTGTGATAGGGAGCATTATCCTGCATAAAAATGAGCTTGGTGGGGTCTATTTGCACCCTTTCAGCAGAAGGAAGCAGACAAAACTCTAAAATTCTCTTGTACTGCTCGCTCCTGAGGGTCTTTTCAATAGGTTTTAAGAAACCAGTTCCATGAAAAGAAAACCATCCCCAGAACATTATACTGAACGGATGCTTGACAATACTTACTGCTAAATTCAAAGAGCTTTCAAAGCTTCTTCGGATTTTAGGTCGCTTATCCTTTGACTTTAGCTCAACTTTCGTTTCATTGGAGAAGAGAACATTTAGTAAAAAAAATCAGGTGAGTCACTTTTATCGAACAGTATCGTATATTTGTGGTTGCGCTTGTGTCTAGTAGGCATATTTGATAGTTGTCCACATGTTGATTTCGGGAAGTTTTGTGCGAGGATGATAGAATTTAAGTTACACCGGTTGTAGTAGTCGATAGACACATCCTAGACTAATGGTTTTTATAAAAGTTGGTGATATAATAAAATGTATTTGATATGTTTTTATAGGCGGTAAAATACTGTATTTAACGGCATATAAGGCGCACTTTTTTTTTTTTTTTACTAAAAATATCTTTTAAAATTTCCTTGCGTCTTATATGTCAGAGTAAAAATTCGCGATAGTCGGCCGAAATTTGCTACCTGGCAACTTCTAGCTTAGACTTTAGTGTAACTTTTATATACATATTGTCATTATTTAAAAGGCTATTATACAGATTAAAAGTGTTATCATTGATAATATTCATTGTATTAATTTCATCACGTTTAATATTAGTACTTTGTTTCACTAAAATTATATGCAATAAATTCAAATTATATATTTTTAAAATTTATTTGTTTCATTAATATTTTTCTTGCGATAACTTCCGGTTGATTTGGTATAAATATAATCAGAAGTTTTATATCCTAATTATTCCACTAAGACGCAAGTTGTACTGATCATATAATAGAAAATTTTTAATGGTAACTGTATTGTTTAGCTCAATTGTAATAATTGCTTGATTTTTTATTTTGTTTTCTTACCTTTGGATATAACAAACTTTTTATGGGCTTGTCGTGGATGTAAGATGAATAGAAATTTTGAATTATCAGAAGGCTTAAAATTGTGTGTTCAATAATCTTCCATTCACAACAATTAATAAAAGATAGAGAAACAAAGATTCATAAACATCTTGTCTCAAAACATAACAATTGTGTTTATTAGTGTTTGGTGTACATGCATGAATATTGCGTGAAAAGATTAGACAGAGTTGTGTCTCTTAGATTAGGTAATATTTGTACTGAAGTTCATAAAGTGAAAGTAATTATTAAACTGTAGTTTAGAAGAATAAAGTTTCTTTAGCATGTTTGGAATTGTGTATTGTACAAGTCGGTAAAAGTTCAGAAGAGATTTCAGTGTTCGTACTTGCGTGAATGTTGCTAATGGTCTTTAACGTTTGACCGCAAAGGTTAAGACAGGAGTTCTTGAAGATTACATCTTGGCAAATGAGACGCGAGAGAGATGAATGAAAAGAAACAACTCCGGGAGATTACACGTGTATTGTTTTTATAATGGTCGTGTATCACGTGGGAGGCTCCAAGCATATTTAGCGGGAAAACAGATTTGTCGCTAAATTTGCAGGCAGTTTGATTAGTCGGAACTGACCAATCAACAAACTAGATTGAAGGTGATCGACCAATGATTGCTTGTTATATATTTGCAAGATTGTGATGGTGAAAATTATAACAGGAATAGTGCATTTCCTAGCAGGGGTAAACTGGCTTGTTGTGGAAGAGTCCACTAGCTCGTGTTCTTTTTTGCCTTATATTTTTCTTTAATCGTAATGGCTTGTTTAACCAAAATAATACCTCATAAATATAGCCTAGGCTGTACCATTTACTGATAATTTTAATAATTACTAATTTTTTTCTTGATTTCCCATGCTGAAATTGCGGTGCGTCTTATACACCAGTGCGTCTTATATGTCAAAAACGGTAGTTATCAGAACTCCCTCGAACTATTTCCTGCGTAAAGAATTATGTTCTTTTCAAATTAGAGTAGCATTTATAAAATTGTAAATTCAACATTGCTAACCGAACGCTCCTCTGTAGCCAATTCGGTTAAGGCACGTCAGGCTATATGACGGTTCCGTATAGGAGACAGGTTCGAATCCTGTCGAAGGACGAATATTTTCTGTGAAAATTTCTCGGACATTCAGGCCGGTAAATGTTGTTTAATACTGTTTATTATTAACAGAGCATTTAGTTAAATATTTGTATCTATAAAAATAATGTACAAACATAAGAATGACTTAAAATAATTGTCGGACTTTGTCAATTTATATATATATATATATATATATATGATTCCATCCCAAAAAAACATTGTTAATTTCGGTAAAACCTTTTGAAGGACGAAACGCTTAGCATAAGATTTTTCCGTTTTTTTATTGAGTTGTCCACTATTAATCTGAAATATAGAATTGTATATCATACCTCCCAACACATAGCGCATATATATATATATATATATATATATATATATATATATATGGGAGGTAAGCTCAGCTTATAAAGAAACTGGACCCATCCTGAGCAAGTTTCATTCTTGCTATTCTTCCTAATGGAGAGACATTGACACACACGCACGCAGGCACTATATTTAAAAGAAACTGGAAATTTTCTTGTCACCTTTCAACGAAATTTCCAGTTTATCATATTTTTCTTAATATTATTTGTTGAGATATACATTTATGCAAAATTTTATATCGTTATATCATATATATATATATATATATATATATATATATATATATATAAACTATTAGTTACAAGTATGCATGTCATGCTTTTAGTAAGATCCGACAAATGTATCTATCTATGGCTCTGTCCTTAGGATACTGAGTACTATAGTTAAAAATTAACGATAATCTGCATTTAATTATAATTCCGTTTCAATTCAGTCATTAATCGTTCATATATATATATATATATAGGTATGTATATTTTTAAAATCTTTTGGCAAATAAATGAAAATGGTCTCGATACAATTTTTTGAAAAAAGAATAAATGTAGGCCAATTTAAGACATAAAATATTTAGAAAAACAACCTTCCTGATACGGTGTTTTCTAATGATCACTTATCGTCATGCAGTGAAATTATTTTACTGTTTGTTGATACTTAATTGTTAGAAACCACGATAGCTAGAAGGTTGGTTTTCTAAATATTTTGTTGCATATAAACAGTAGACTTTGTATGTCATCTGTTCTAGAAATGCAATTGCGGGCTTCATGATAAATTTCTTTATTTCTTTACCTCGACGAAACCTTTTCTTGTGTACGTAAATAACATGGCGCGTCTCTTGATATTCGGCTTATCATATAGCAGACGACAGGCTGGTGACATTTGCTTGATTTATTCAGGCGTGTGATGCAATATTTATTGGTTGAAAATAAATATTTTCTAGACTAATTATTAGGTTGGTGCAAAAATAATGACCGTTTTTGACGTTAAAAAGTACGTCAAAAACCGTCATTATTTTTTAACCAACCTAATAACTAAGTAACTTTTGATTAAAAAAAACTTGCTAAGCTATACAAAATGACAGATTAGCATTGAATTATTTTTTGCGTGATAAAATAATCAAAAAGCACACACACACATATATATATATATATATATATATATATATATATTCAGATAAACCTCTCATCTTCTATGGACCCCCACGGACAAAGTCTGCAGGCTAAATATAAAAAAGTTATGCAGGAAAAAAGTTTCAAAATCGTCAGCGATGTATTTCAAAATTTGCAGGCTTAGCAACACGAGTCGTATTAGTTCTCAAAGTGACCGCTTGGCGGCGCTGGATGGCCTCTCAATTGTAAACAAAGACGAATGTACAGTATATAAAGTACGAAACATTAGCATGTACGTGAGAAAGTAGCTGTGAGAAATCTATTATTTTGTTATTTTGATTAATATATCTACATTAAGTATATATTTATTTATGCCATATAAACATGTTTATAGTGTTAACATTATGATCATAACTACTGGTAGTTACTATAGTGGTTTCATAACTCAAAAATAATCCCTTCTCCATCAATATTGACTGAAAAACTTCTACAGCAAAAAAAAAATTCTCAAATTACCATATTAGTAAAAAAAACACACTCTCATAAATTTTCAAAAAAATCAACCTTAGCGTTGCGATTGAATGTTCCAAAAAATTTTATCCGTTAACAATAACACATTTCTCAAAAACATATTTCGATTCGCATTTAATCTTTCGTCTCTGCTACTACCTGGGTTTACTAAAAACAAAATAATTTCCATACCTGAGGATGACTGTATGTACAGTTGAAAGTACTAGCAGATTAAAAAAGACCTTTACAACTTGTAGTTATTAAAAACAAGGAACATAACATTCATCGAGTGGTTAGTAGGTTAATGCAACTTTAGAATTTTGTTTACGAAGAGTTTTCGCCATTTTATATCATTAACTTTACTAATCTACTTTTTGTATGAATGATTCATTGTAATATAAATTGAACCGCACCACATATTTGATTTAAAAGTGTGTAAGTATATATATATTTATTTATTTTAAAATTATAACATAAATAGTTTATAAAATCAATACAAAAATATGGCTATTTTTGTAGTGATTTTATAACATATTTATGTTATAATTTTTAAATAAATAATTATATCTGCTCTACTCTGTATTGAGCACTCTTTTAAGAATAGTAATTGTCGGTTATTGGAATTTATTCCGTATACACCAAGCATATACGTGGAGATATATATATATATATATATATATATATATATATACTATTCACCAAATTAAATCACATATTTAAGCAAGCCTGAAGTAAAACAACGGTTTGTAACCAAATACGTCAATATTTAACCTTGCTGCAGATATTAAAAGTAAAGTTGCATTTCTCAGCTCACTTTCTCTGAGGATGAAACCCTCGTTTAGATGACCTTTAACCCAATACACTAACCATACCATTACTGCATGTACTACTGTTCGGATGCTGAAGCCATCTAAAACACTGCTCCAACAATAGAACCAAACCTTGCAGAGCTTTAAACCTCGGGGGTTAAAGAGGAAGCATTGTTTTCTTTGCACGGAAACGTATGCAGGAGTCGACACGTGGACTCCATTAATAATACCCTTATATTGTCAAGCGTTGACCACAGAAAGTCCGTTATCGATTGGTCCTTGCGTGTCAAATGACGCTACGAATGAACGTGTTGCGCGTTCCCTTGACTGTCCGGCCGTCTTGCCCGCGACAAGAGTCCGCCATTTTCTTCTTGCACGGAGAAAGTGATTAAATGCGCATTTTGACACACAGGATATTGCTTGCTTATTAATGACGTGCTCAGTGCAACGCAAGGCAAGGACCGAATTGAGAACATAATCATGCAAATTGCATTCACGCTCTTTAGCCAAACAACGGCTAACAGAAGACTTGTTAATTGGTCAGGAGACTTTTACAATTTGGTCTGCCATGAAAAACGACTAGTGGTCATTTATATATGAAGCATACTCTCTGCCAAGATCAATTACGATCTCAAAGTGTGTAGATTTCTTTATTCATCTCACTATGTTTAGATCTGTCTAT
>OZ010596.1:25059949-25163517 GCA_963932145.1 Acanthosepion lycidas
TTTCAAACCATTTGGTATTTCTTTATTTATTATTTACCCCTAGTTTCTCAAGCACAAGGACTGTGGGCCACTCAAGGTAGATCGTTACTGAGTAAAATTGTAACGAAGAGGAAAGAAAGAGTGTTATGAGAATTAGTACGATAGATAATCGCTGACCCTGAACTTAAAGAGCTCAAGATTGTATTTGTCATGGAAGCATTCTCTTGGTCCACAAAACAAGAGTTCTGTGGAAGAAACTGTCTGAATCCAACTTGTGTTTTATCAATGAAATACAAGAGGAATGAGGGTGGTTTGCCACCATGAACCCTGGGTGGGGGATCCTAGCTGTGGAGAATAATTAATCACCAAGAAGACCACCTAAGCGCTTTTGAACTCTGTTAAGGCTGGAGATTGAGGATTGAGTAGCGCCAGCCTAGACATGTTCACTTATTACGCTGATCTGACCCCCATATAGAGAGTTAAGGTATTTTAATTATTAAAACGGTAGTTTTTAAAGTGCCGATTATTTTCGGTTTTAATTTCAATATATTTATATTTACATATATCAGTTACTTTAATAGGTATACGTTTATCTGATATCACTGTTATATCTATTGCAACACATTTTTTTGTTTATCGTATTTAATTTCTGTACATTCATCATTATCATCATCCTTCGGCCTCCCTATCGTTGATCGGAACTCCATCGACAATCCCTTTTCACACTGTTCGGTCCTGTATTGCTGTCCCCTGCTTTTTACTTATGCTTGAACATATGTTTATTTGTTAGGTTATGTGATGGAATGCATGACCACGTGAACACGGCCATGGTGGGCCCTAGATGTGAAGGTCTGAGCTAATGGCACAAAAGAGTGCAACTCGTCCGAACATCTGCCGTAGTAATAGAGTAGTTAAAGGCTGGTGAGGTTTCGTCTCTTTGAATAACGGTTGGAGAGTGGAGTGTAATTAATCACCAAGAAGCCCACAAATGCGCTTCTGAATTAATTGAGGTTTTGTCTGCACCAGCCTAGACATGCTCACTTATAGCGATATAGTTGCGAAAGGCTAGCGATTTTTAGTCTGTGTGTTAATTGTTGCAGAGTGGAGAATAATTCTCCCCACAATTCCACGTCGAACTTATGTTAGATCAAAGAAATATAAAAGAAATGAGTGGTTTGCCACCATGAACACTGGGTGGGGATTCCTAGCTGTAGAAAATAATTAATCACCAGGAATACCACCTAAGTGCTTTTGAACTCTGTTAAGGCTGGAGATTGAAGATTGGGTAGCGCCAGCCTAGATATGCTCATTTATAGCAATATAGTTGCGAAAGGCTAGCGACTTTTCGTCTGTGTGTTAATTGTTGCAGGGTTAAGAATAATTCACCCCCACAATATCACGTCGAACTTGTGTTTTATCAATGAAATAGGAATGAGGATAGTTTGCCACCATGAACACTGGATCCTAGTTGTGAAGTTTCGAGCAGGTGGCACTAGGGAATCTAACTCGTCTGAACATATGCCATATTAACAACGGTATAATAGTTAAAGGCTGTGGAATAAAGGTTGCAAGATGAAGTATAATACATCAGCCACAAGGCTGCGTCAACGCGTTTGAACCCTGTCAAGCCTAAACACATAAAAAGGAAAGAATGCTTATAGAGTTTAACACTAGAAATACATATTGGAGGCAAGAGAAGAGATGAAAACAATCGTCGACTTGTGCAAATAAATGGAGGTGTACGTACTACAGAGATAAGAGGTCGTAAAGAAAAAATATTGCCAAGTACAAGAAGAGATATACAACACATCACGAGATATATATATATATATTGAAAATCATGATGTCCTGATTTCCAAAGTTAAAAACTCTAGATATTTTTTTTAGATTTGTTCTTTTTACACTTGTATTGGGCACGTTTACTGCTCTGATTCAGCTCTGGCCATTTTATTCATATATATATATATATATATAGTTTTCAGCTATACTATATTTATGGGATAAAGTTCTCACTATCAGAGATAGAGCGTATGCAAATATAAAAGTGGACATTGAAGTCAACACTCAGATGGCAGGTTGTTTCATGCCAAACGCAATCATTAGGCCACGTGCGTTGTGTTATTTTTCGACTGTTTATATATATGGTCAGTGATGCATTATGGGTAGTCTATTCTAACGGTTATTTTGTCGGGAGTGATTTGTTTATTTACTTTATTTTTGGGGATTAATTTTTTTTTTCTTGTTTTTGCCTATTTATTTTTATTTTATTTATTTTGTTTTTGATTTTTAAGGAAACGTAGAAAAAAAATATATATATGTAACTGTCTTTTACAAACAAGGTATATCTTGTCTGGGAAACGGTTATAATTTTTTAAAAGTGCTCAATGCACAGTTCAAAAACCGAAAGACCAGAGCAATTTAATGTTTAAGATATAAAAACCAGCACTTTCCACTATCACGATTTCACTTGACTGTAAAACCATTATTGGTGGAAACCACGTTTGCAGAAACAGTTGGTTTTTATAATATATATATATATGTGTGTGTGTGCATGCGAAAACCTTCAGATATTGTATTTATGTAAAAGGACATAATGAATAAAGGAAAGAGAAAATGTATCTTATCCGACGCGTTTCATCCTCTGACTGACTTTATCAAGGCAAATGTAAGGATTTTATTTTTGTCAAGTAATATATATATTATTTTGGATTGGGATTGATTTATGAGTTATGTATTGAATAGCATGGAAAAACATAACACATAAATCCATCCCAATCCAAAATAATTTAAACACTAATTTATATATATACATATATATATGTGTGTGTGTGTGTGTGTGTGTGTAAAATCTCCTACTCACTTTCGTGTTTTACAATTTTTACACAGATTTAACTTATGAAATACAGTAAAAAAAAAAAACAGCATATTAGGATTCTGGTTTGTATACATTTTACATTGAATGTATCCAATGCAAAAATATCAACTTTATTGTTGAAATAGCAAAATTTTGAAGTCAGTTTGTAAGTTCTGTACGTCTCTTTAAAACTAAATGCTCAGAAATTGGTAAAAGTTATCAATCTCTTTTTTGGTAGCAGTACTTATCACATTAAACCGCAGATCTTTCATTAAGTCCAATGTTGATTTTCTTAAAAAGTTAAAAGTTAATCTGTTCTACTCTATAATACTGACACTACTTCGTCTCAAAATTTCGAAGAAATATCTATTTTTTTCAGTAGAAGCCGACTGATTTAAAATCCCAAACGTTGAAGGATTTGGACAGTTCTCGGTTTCGGCAAGGTTATCCAAACCCAGACGTTGTTTTCACATCACCGTTAAATATAGCCGCCATGCATCCCACGAGAAGAAAAGAGTTAGCTCCCTTTGTTTTCGCTCTCGTAACAATTTATGTCGATTATGAATGAACAGAGACAAAAATTGAATTACGTCTCCCAACTGGCTTAGCTCAAAGCAACATAAATTCGCTTTACGACTGTTATGTGACGTTATGTTCTAATCAATCACTCAAACTTCATCAGAGTATCTCCAAAACACTTCTAATTGCTAATGAACGAAAATTATAGTTGACACGAGAGACAGGCTTCTTTGGTTCTTACGTGTTTTTCCCTTTGCTTTTGCTTAATTTTTAATGTACGCAGTTTTAAACTTAGTGATAATAACTAAAAAAAAGGGGTAGAATGAAAATGCAATTTCCAACTACCTAAGGAATACAAGATAATAACGAGAATGGAAAACACTGGCTAATTCCGCTGATTCAGGTAGCAATGGACGCCTAGCGTAGAGTAGCGATGAGTAAGCTAATCTTGTCGAGCGTATTGCGTTGTGAATCAGACGCTTTGCTGTAGAGTCGTGGTTAGCAAGCAAGCTAGTCGCCCAAAACTATTGCAGTAGGTTCGATCCTAAATGTATAACTCATACTTCAGGCATTCTTATAATAGATTATTAAATATCGATAATGTTGTTAGTTTGATCTTCATGGTGATGTAGGATCTATTAAGCAAGCATCCTTGTCAATAGAAGCCGCAGGAGATTAAGTTAGATGAGTGGATTTACCGAGATTGCTACCCTGAGTGTGTAATCCGGGGTCAAATTCAGTCTATCATTATATATATATATATATATATATATATTGTTCCGGTGGGCTGCTGGATCATATAATTTAAAATTTGTGTATTTAGACAGCAAATTCTCTTTTAGGCATGTCTGACTGAATACATTACAGACATTATGTCTGCTATTTTTTTAGTAAAATCTGTTCATACTCACGAATAACCTTCCGTCTATTGATATTAAAGAATGAGAGAAATGTGCTATAACTGTTTAAATTTATTTTATTTTTATTTCCCAAGTACTTTCGATCTTTTCCCAAGATCATCTTCAAGGGTGCAAGTAATACAAAACTATATGTTGTTCATTAATATAAGTATTTATACAAAGTTGTGCGTTGTTATCATATATATATATATATATATATATATATATATATAAGGTTGCAAAAATAATGACGTAATAATGTCGTTTTTGACGTATTTTTAACGTCAAAAAACGACATTATTACGTCATTATTTTTGCACCAACCTAATATATATATATATATATATATATATATATATATAGCAATAATGGCATCACAAATCTTAAGGTACTATTTTTATAAAGGCAGGTAATATTTAGGAACTTATTTTGCCTTTCCTTCAATCTGAGAATAGAAAAACACTTTATAGTATCAAAAATTATTAAACCATTTTGATAATTTTATAGAAATAATTCATGTATTAAGATATTTTCAGTTTGAAATTCTATTCTCAATATATTTCTGTTCAGAAGTTTGATGCTTTTTAACTCTAGTATCATCGACTGTGTTATGGTTTCTTACCCACGTTCAAAGTGCTGAAGTTCCAAATAACAAATGGAAGACCTATCAAATTTGACTAGAAGATTTGCCAGTTCAATACGATCTTTTTCGTCAGAATAAATTATGTTCATCAGAAAAAACCCTCTTTCAGTCACCGACGAACTTAGAGCAATTGTATTAATTATATTTTTGAATATTATATATCGGCTAATAATTTTATAAGATTATTTTCAGATAATCCAACAACAGGTTCGCTAAGCTTTTATAATTTTAAAAATCAGTTCGCGCGAATCAGTAGGATGCCACCTATATATATATATATATATATATATATATCACTGAAAATTGTGATATAACAAACGTCCAATCAGATCCTGACACTTTGGAACGGAATCTCACCACTCCCGCAGAAAAGAAAGAAGTTAAGCAAGACCGGAGATCCTGCCGGCTTTCAGACGTTCTCCTGCAGTTACTACCTTTCTATGTTATGTCCCTTCGGGGCTTTCATGCCTCTCAATAGATCCCATTTTTTTTCTTATCTGCTAAACGATATGTTTTTTTGAGAAATAGAGGAGAGTGGTATCTTGTTGCACCATGGTCAGGTAACCCAATCTACAGTGATGTTTAATCGATAGATTACAGTTACACCTAGCAGTTTAAACTCGAAAATTAGTCCTGGGTATGACGATAAACTACATCCAACAGCAAGACTTCTGATTGGGAGATTGGAATTTTTGAGGAACGTGGAACCGCCTCTTAATTACTTTTATTACCAGGTCCACCCTGACCCTGGGTGGTAGAAGCTATTAGGGTCCCAGCTATGTGGAAATAGTGAATCCCTAAAGAAAGCCAAAACACGATGGCAGTATAAAAATCCAAAAAAAATACCAACAATACATTTTAAAGCAAAATGACCAGCAATTCATTTTACAGTAGACTTAATTTTATCATACAACTGAGTACAAAATATATTTATTGAAACCATAAAAATCTGTTCAAAATATTTAGATTTCTGCACTAAACCTCCACTTTGTATATACAGTAGAAGTCCTCATATCCGAACTTCAGAGTAGTTCTCTTATGAGGACGGGTTCGGATATAATGTGGCATGTGTAATAAAACTATAACTTAACAAAACACAAGAACTTATCGCAATACAGGGGGCCGACACTATTTTACAGACATTTCATTTTTTCAAGTTTTAGGTAGCACAGTCAGTCTGTACTGTTTTAGTGTAATGGCAATAACACTTAAAAACTGTTTAATACTACAAATGGAAAAGCAGAATTCAAATTAGAAGTATTTTTATTTTTTTTACAAATTTTCACATTACACAGGCGACAGTATTTTTCGGACATTGCAGAAACAATGCTAATAGTTTATGGCAGCACCCTTTTTTTTCAATGACTTCTGTCATTCTATCTTCATAATGTTCGTACATATTGATAATAACGTCTCTTCGTGATTCTAGCAGTCTATTTTTAGCATATTGTATGCGCTGCCACAGTTCAGCCTCTCTGGTTATTTCTGGTTCGTCGTAAATAAGCTCTGCAAGCATTTCCCATATGTTTTCAATTAAATTTAAGTCTGGACTTCTTGCAGGCCATTCAAAAGTAGTTATATTTGCTTCACACATCCAGTTTTTCACTGATTTGGCCGCATGGATGCTGCAGTTATCTTGCTGCAAAATAAAATTACTTCCCATTTCTTTTTCTATGAGTGCTAGGGTTCTCTTTTCCAAAAGTTCTCCGTAGCTCAAGCTATTTTGACGTCCTTTTAACCACTCGAGCCACAAGTTTCCATTCGGAAATACCATACCCCAAACCATGACTCCACCTCCTCCCATCTGTCTCGTGTTGAGAATAACAGGTTCACATTTTCTCGATCATGTATACCACCCGTCAGGTCCATCGAACTTAAAATGTTTTTCATCAGAGTGACGTCACCCTGTGCCTCTGCCCCTGTGCTATCCTGTGACGACCAATGTGACTTGGTATTGGTCGCGGCGCCAAATGTGACGTTCTAACCCTTGGCTGATTCGGATGGAAAGCTGGTTAGATTCGGTATCAGCTTTTTCGTTCCCAGCTCGCCTCCAACGTCTGGTTATCGAAGTAACTGCTTTGACTTCTAGTCTGACCTACCCACGTTGTGATTTGATCTTAAGTAGACAAAATCAGTCAGTCGTCGGGCCGTAGTGCAAGCCGAATTCGAGCAAAGGTGACACTGCACAAGTATATGTAAAAGAAAATAAAGTAACAACTCGAAAGATTCAAATGTGTTAAAAAAAGAATAACAACTATTTTTATATCTGGTTGCTGAATACTGGACTGCGTCTTTCTCCCAAACCGTTTCTATGGATACGTGACACTTTGCGTTTGTTAGACGAGTCTTAATATCTTAAGTTTTTTTCAAGAAACTGGTTTTTGGTGTCTTCAGGCGATATTCGTAAAACTTGTTTTGGTGGTGTGAGTCTAAGTCGTTCTTCAAAAATAATTGTTTTTGGTTAGAAGTCTAAGTCGGAATGCGTGGATATCTTTCAGTCAGTTGCTGCGAGGCTGGTCTGCGAGCTCACAGCTCAACTCTGCTCTGTCACTGTCTGCGTCTTTCCAACTGCCACGTAACTCCGTTTATATGGACGCCGACCAAAACCGGGTGGGGGCCTGTCGTGGTTTGAGTTCCTCGATAATTCCAATCCACAATAAGGATTTTCTTTATTTTCGGACAGGAAAATTTATCACTTTCCATTTTTGGAAGTCCATTACTTTCTGTTTTAGAGGGGTTCTTAAGGGAATTGTCCTCTCAAATTCTTCCTTTCTCATATTGGTATCTCACACCAATCCCCTCAGAGGCGTCAACAGGTTTCCCTTCTTTCTCATATGTTTACCTTCGCCCATCGCTCACGTCTCAGCCAATGAACGCTCGGCAGCGTGGGTGTGGCTGGTCTGGCCTCGGTTTCCAATTATCGCTCAAAAAAAAAAAATTATCTTCCTTTTCTTTTCCCTGACTAGAATACCCACGACTCGTAGTGTGGTCATTAAGTCTCTGTCTTAATTGAATGTCATCTGGAATTCATCAACGAGATTTTCGTCAAGTAATCATCAGGGTGGTCAAGTGAATCTCTTTGTAACCTCAACGCCTTCGTACTTCTATCGTCAACAATCTGTCCCAGTAACAAACTTTTATCATGTCATAGTCTGGACATAACACAGGTGGACCCTTTCCAAAACCAAATGATATCTCCGAAAGATAGTTAATGGTTTATTCTTTTCCTTTTTCTCTTTTCCCTTCCTTTATCTTTGGGGTGGTCTCAGCTGATTCTTTTTCTCGGTCGCATCCTCGACCTAATTACGATTATCTTCCAGCATTTCGCCCTGCGAGCCACTTGACCAATTTGAAATTTTCATTATTGCCATGGGCAGATTGCTATCTTTTATTCGCCGCGTCATAGCATAAATTATTTCTGACAGATCCGAGATCTTACGAATTTCCTATCTTCTGCGAAAAAAAAAAAAAAACTTTTCTTCGCAAATGAAAATAAAATCTTTACCACTTTTCTTTTGTTAAAAAAAATAACATCGCTCAGTATGTTTTTCGTGATAGCTTCTTCTCGCCTTAAGTATTTCTCGCTTTTAATTTTCACGCTTAATTAGCCAAACGCTAAATAGTGTCACATCAGTAAATATCACTTTTTGAAGTCTACATGGTTTGTTATCCATCTTTTGGCGCTTCCCAGCCTTGCCTCCTTGTGTTTTCTCGTTAGTGTAATTCTTTTCTTGATTTTAGCATACTTCAGTCCAATTTCGTGTAGCTTTCTTTGTACAGTTCGAACACTGACGTCAAGTTCACACTTCTCCTTTACTTTCTTCGCTGTCACCTTTTCTCCATATGATAACAACCTCGTAACACTCCTCTTCATTCTTCTTTCTGTTCTCTTGGAAATTGTTTTTTTCCGTCCTTTCTTCTTCCGCTCATAGTTTGTACTTAGCATGTAGTCAACTGTTGACTTCGGTAGCTTCATCTCAGCGGCAATCTTTCGGATGCTGAGCTCGTCTTCTCTCTTCTTTTGGACCAGACTGATAACTTCTTTTGAATGCATTCTTCTTCAGGATTTTAATACGTTTTCGCAGTGAATGGTAAGGATACTCAAATGTAATGGTCAGGGTACAATTTACCTGCAGAAAATTTGCATATTGTAGACGTTCGACGACTAAATCATTAAAAAACCCGGAATTTGTGTCAGGTCCGAAAAATAGTGTCGCCTAAATTGAAGTAAAAATAAAGAAAACATGAAACCAAAGACAAACCCATCAATTAGTGTCCATACCATTAATGGACATTTACTGCTGAACTACCTACTCATCAACTCAAAAGTTCTGGGCAGCAAAAAACACCTTTAAGCAGACTTTTCAAAGTGTCCCAAAAATAGTGTCGAATGTATTTGAAAAATGAAGTGTCTCACGAAAGTAAATATTAATTTGCAATGTTTAATGCTCAATAAGTTTTATTTTCAATTGTCTTTTTTAAAATTTCTTTTTTCGTTTTGCTAACTTTTTGATGTTCTCGTTTGTTTGTTTATTTTTAAAGTAAGGCATTCCTGCAAATGACTTTCACTTGAGCAATTCTGTACTACTGGACAAAGATTTTTTTTTCTGCATGAATTTGATGACCTCATCCATTTCTCTACTGAGTCCCAGTCTTCTTCAACAGCCTTCATATTTTCACCATTATCGGAAGAATTTGATTCTTCCTCTATTTCTTGACAATCCAAATCATTTTGGTACTGTTGAATTCTTTTGTAATTCATTAGCATCTTCATTTATCCATTCTTTTAAGACACCCCAAGTGAGAATATTCAGTGGATCATTTTCAAACGAAACATATCGTTTCGTTCAAATTCTGCAATCCTTGTTTGCTCATTTGGAATTAGGAGCTTCGTCCAGTTTTTCAATAATCTCAAATTTCTGACGTAGCGTGAAAGAATCTCTTTTCCTCTTTCTTCCAGTTGAAGTTTCTTCTGTGCGATTAGATTATGGATTGAGAAAATTCAAGTTACAAACAATTATCTGTAAAGAATAGGAAAATATTAGAACGTAGCGTCTTCCTACAACATCTTAATGGCAACACTGAGAACATCTACTGTATATATATATATATATAAGGGTTTCATAGAAATTTTTTACTTTCACTAAGCCTATTTACTCGTGAAGTAAGTTTATTTTTTATGACGACGTGTTTAATTATTTTAATGACGTAAAATTATTGCATAAAAAATTGAGAAACTGTTGAGTTCTGCTTAAATACTAGATTTGTAGGAAAACGGTATTGTCTCCTCCAATTGTCCATCGTGTTAAATTTGGCAATTTATTATATAAAATCTTTCTAAATAATTTATCTACCACGACGACATTTAATGTGAGTAGATTTTCTTGACCCCCCCCCCACACTGAGTCAGGTTGTGACAGAAGGTCAGTTTTGAACGTACCACCAGCACAGGGACGGATCCTTCCCTGTGCCAGGTAAGTATGACGACATTTAATGTGAGTTGTGAAAAAGAAAGAACGGTTTAGGGCGTTAATAGTTACAGCACGACTGATGCATGTTGTCTTCAAGAAACCAAAATTAAAAATTTTTACTGTTACACTCGGTATATATATATATATATATATATATATATATATATATATATATATATATATATAGTGATTTTTCCAAGCGTTGCTTAGTTGTGGCACAGAGCCGAAAGTATGGGGCACCCAGTGAGGACCGAATTCACTACTTAATCGTAATTGCTCTAGCGAAACAAGCTCGCTAATCATTACACCGCCTCGAGGTGCCTTTTTTTATTTTCTAAGCGTAGCTTAAGTGTGGCACAAGGACACGTCAATGAACAGCCAGTGAGGATCGAACTCGCTATTCAGTCGTAACTGTAATAGCGAGACAAGTTTGCTAACAATTACACCACTCCCACGTGCCCTTTTTTTTTAACGTAGCTTAGATGTGGCACAAGGCCGAAAGTATTGGGACACTTAGTGAGAACCGAACTCACTTTCAGTTGTAACTGATCTAGCAAGTCAAGCTTAATAACCATTACACCACGCTGAGATGAGATATATATATATATATATATATATATATGTGTGTGTGTGTGTGTGTGTCAACAACACATATTGTGCTGCCATTGCGGAACATTTTGTAAATAATCCAGATTGTGCTACCAATTTTAGCACTGACTATCTAAATGGTAATACTGAGAAATTCGGATATGTGGACTTCTACTGTACTTGGAAAGCTCCGACAGTAATGGATCTTATTTATTGCCACGAGGATTATAACAAATAGGTTGAGTACAATAACATCGTTAGATAGATTAAGGTTTTTTTTTTTTTAGCTACGAAACGCTACCTTCTTTTCACACAGACACCCCCATCGGCTAGACATTTTCTATTCACTTCTCATTCCGTCCGCTGACAGATATCCGAAGCTGATCGTTAGAAGACTTGTCATACCACTGCCAAAACGCATTACCCACTGTCTAACTATGCTCCCATCCACCGTTTGGTCTTAGTAAACATTCACCAAGCGTCACTGTATGTCAATGGGTGATTTTTTTTTTTTTTTTTTTTTTTTTTGTTTGGAGAAATTCACAATCTGGCGTGATCAGTATTTAACAAAGGCCAGTATTCACAAAGCCTGGGTCACGATATCTTGCTAACCCTATCCACGAATGCCTTTCAAACAGTTTTGTCTACCCAATTTAATTTACATGGTTTAGGCCAAACCGTGGTATAGTTTTCAGGCACTTACCAACGAGTTCAAATCTTTATTTTGTTTATTTTTTGGGACTCACTGATACATTTAAGAAAAATATTATTTATTATATTTTAATTATGTAAAAAAATCGCTGCAACGCTTTTGAATTCTGTCAAGGCTAGAAAGGATTCGGCTGTTCTAATTTTTGGTCTTGTAAAAGAAAGACCTTGGAATATGGTGTACAGTTGACTCTATAAAAGCCAAGTCAGCCCTCCCTGACTCGATATTCTAACAGTATTTATACTGGCCCGAGGACTACCGGTGTTCTTTAATTGGCGTCCCCGTGTCAACGGTCTTCCTGTATCTCTACATGTCCCCCACCTCCTATGACCACAATACCTAGATTTTGTGGTCACTTGTCTGGATAGCTCCGAGTACTCATGCATTGGACCCCGCATTTGTGGGGACAATGGTCTTGGTGGCCGTGTAACTCTCGTGCTTCGCCGTAAATAGGACTTGAGTGTTGGTTTTCCTCCACTTCCATATCTGTGTGGTTGTGGGGTTGATTGTTCGGGCGAATAGTCTGGTATATCTACTACCGGGAAGATTTTCCGGATGAATCGACGATTACGTAGTGTAATTCTGCCACTGCCATCCAATCGTATGCGGCACTGTCTGTTGCCCATGGTCTCGACGACCCTCCCCGTTTTCGTCCATCACCTTGGATATGGCCCTTCCTGATTTTGTACCTGCACAGATTCACCAACCTGAAGCTCTTGGAGTGGGTGGCTGTGCGTATTGTACTGCTTTTGATTTAGCAGGTGCCTCTTTGCCATCGCTCTTTCTCTCGACTCCTTTGTCTCCCTCCACCGTTTGTGGATCTGGTACTTTTCATGGAGTAAGTGGAGGTGGTCTTTTATTGGTCGACCGTACAACATTTCCGCTGGCGACAGGCCAAGGTCCTGATGAGGTGTGTTCCTGTGTGACATCATTGCGCGCGCCGCTCGATCATGGCGCAAGTGACCATACCCATCGACACAGTCCATCAGTGTTCTTTTGGCTGTTTTTACGGCCATCTCGGCTCGGCCATTGCTTTGCGGATAGTGTGCGGATGATATGCGTTTTTTTACACCCCAATCTTTTAGGAATGAGTTATATGCCATAGTCGAATGGTGGTTCCCCGTCCGATGATATTCCCTCAGGCGAACCGTACGTACAGAACCAACACCTTAGCGCATCACATATTGCTGTTGCTTTCCCCGAAGGAAGTGGGGCCACTTCGATCCAACCGGTGTATCGGTCTGCTTACACCATATAGCTTTTTCCATGCATGTCAAACAGGTCTGTGACCGTCTTTTGGAAGGGGAATGTCGGGTTCGAAGGTGGCATCAGCGGTTCTCTGGGTTGGGACGGCGTAATAGAATTGCATTTCTGGCACTGTGCCCTCATTTGTCTGATGCTGGCATCTAAACCGGGCCAAAATAGTCGCTGTCTCGCGTTGGCCATCATCCCATTCACGCCTTGGTGTGCGGAGTGTAACGCTTCCAGAACCTCTGCTCTAAGCTGCTTCGGTATTAGAATTTTATTCCCTTTTATGGGTACCCTCTCCAGGGAGTACAATTCGTTTACCATCCGCCAAAATTGTCGGATTTTCGACGGTAGTTCGTAGCGTGACTTTGGGAATCCATCCTGTATATACTTCGTAAGTGTTTGGCATTCCTCCTCAGTAGCTGCGGCCGCCAGAATTCTCTCCCAGGTTATAGCTTGCAGTTTAGGGTCGTGTGCGTAGGCTGCTATGATTGATGTCTGTATAGCGCGATCGATCCGCTGAATGCCATCAATGGTAGCTTCTTTGCTGTTCACTGGTGAGGCCGGGTATCTGGAGGTGCAGTCTGGTGCAGCGTTAAGCCTTCCTGAAACGTGTTTAATTCGGAACTTGTACATCAAAGACCGCTCCTTGAAAGCAAACAGGCGGGGGTTCTTTATATTTTCAAGGACTTGATCCGAAAATATTTTCACCAGTGGCTGGTGATCCACTGTGACCAGCAGGTCTGGGCATCCCAATACAAACATTCTACAGGATTCTAGTCCGTATATTAAAGCTAAAGCCTCCCCTTCTACTGGAGAGTAGCGAGACTCCGCATCCTTTGTAAATCGGGACCCAGCCAATATTATTCTCCAATGGTTCTCACCATAGTTTGGGCCTGATTCTGTTGGGCATTTGCAGTGTTTTTGGAAAAGAAAATAGCCGATGCCAGTTTTGCTGTAATCAGTCGAGGGCACGTCGCCCTGTTCATTTCAAATGTTTTTACCCCCTCCTCAATCTTCCGAACGATGTTTCTTTTTGATTCCTCGAAAAGATTATCTAGGGTGGCATCCCAATAGAACTTGCGGTCTTTCGTACACTAATAACTCTCGCAAGGGGGCCATAATCTCAGCTTGCGAGAACGCGTACGAAACTTGGTTAACCAGTCCAAACCAGAACCTAACAACCGTAATGTTTGTGGGAGTCGGGAATTTAAGTATAGCTTCGGTCATTTTTTTAGTCAGTTTTATGCCATCGGCCGTTATTAAAAAGCCAGCGAATTCGACTTCGTCGCCTGCAAACTGGAATTTATCAGGGTTGAAGACGATTCTATTCCTGCCGCAGTGGGTGATATAGTCCAGCGTATGCCAGAAGACTGATTCTATGGTTCCGTCCCATAGAAGCGTATCGTCGATGCAGCGAGTAATTCTGGGCGTATCCACAGTGATGTCATCGAATCGGCGGGTGTATCCGTCCCCGGATGCGTGGAACCCTTGAGGTGCCCTGAGGTACCGGTAACGACCCCACTCCGTTATAAACGTGGTTGCATCTCGCGCCGCTGGAGAAAGCGGTAAACTATGGTACCCATTCCATGCGTCTAGAACTGTCTTTTTCGTTCGAGCAGGTACAACGGATACTTGGTTGAACGGGGGACGGAGTGTGATGGGTTTCTCTCATTGTCGCCGCATTTAATTTCTGTAGTTCTCCTGGGTGACCCATCCTTTTTTGGTGCGACCACCATCCTCGAACACCAAAGGGTAGGAGTGCCTGCCGGTACTGGTTCTATAATGCCCAATGCGACGTCTCGGTCGAGGTCTTCTTTTACCCTCTTCTTCCAATGATGAGGGACAGGTATGGGGGTGTGTACCGCCGAGGGCTTTGCGTCTCGGGTGAACGTTATATCCAGTAGCCTGCCAGTCATCACCTGTAATGGTTGATGGGGACAGGTATTGAATGCGCTAGATTTAAAGTGTTCCAGTAACCATCGTTCCAAACAGTCTTTTGCTTTCAATAGGTGTAAATGGGATCCTAGAGGGTTTGTCCGGGATATTTGTTCTCCAGGGGCACCCACACGGTGCCCCTCGCCATCCGTAGTCAAACGGTTGGATTTCGATATTTGACTCAGAACTGATTCCAAATAATTTTCCAAGTCTTTCAACGCCGACTCAGATAGGTAAAACCCTGATGTGTTCTCTGACACATAAACAACCTGTCTGGTTTCTTTAGGGCCAACCCTGATCCGCATAAAGACTATACCTTTAATCCTTAGTTGGTCGTCCGTGATCCCACGTATCCTATGACTGGTTGGTATGAGAACGTTGTTGGTGCATCCCAATACTTTTAGAATTTCCGAACCACTTGAACACGTCTGGGCACCGGTGTCTGCGACAGCGAGAATACGGTGTGTCCGGTGATAAGCCCTATCATTCAGGATTCGTCCAAATTTGGCGTGCGACTTAGGTATTAATGAGACTTCAATTTCCAGGGACGGTGGTGGTTCTGGAGGGCTCCTCTGGAATTCGTCCTTACTCCATTTGAGGTGTGGTATGCCTGGTAAGCCCTGTTTTTTATTATTATTATTTTTTATGCTGAGAATTCTTGACTGATTTTCTCTGGAACTACTTGCTGATTCCTTGGCGGGCTTCATTTTTGGTTTTCGACACACCTCTTTGAGGTGGCCCACCACCCCACAGTTTTGGCATCGGAGTGTTTTCGCCGGACAGTTCTTCCGTCCTTTCAACCCATTGCGGTGTGACGTCTTCCCGCATCCATCGCATGGCCTCCCCGTGGGGTTCTGGGCGTGCCTACACCCTGAGGCCGCTCCTGCTTAGATCTTAGTGCGCTGAATGTTGAATGTAGATCCAGGCTGATTCGTATCTGTTCTACCGTTGTAAGAGTATTAGCTTCAGCTAATATTTTACTTTGATATTCTTTGTTTGCAAGCCCGGCGACGAGTTGACCGGCCACCATGTCTTCTGAGTAATGAACAACGTACTGGAAATTTATGTTTGGGCATTGGGCAGTGAATCCACAAAACCTCGCCTGGGACCGTAGTCTGGCCAAAAAATGTGTAAGACTTTCTCCCTCATTTTCTTTTACGTTGTGAAATCTATGCCTATGCACTTCCTTGTGCAGGCCTTTCACAGCAACGAACCGTATGTGTCCCAGGAGTTGCTCTTCCGTGGCTGTGCTGAGGGCTCCGGGTCCGACGAGGTCGAATAAAAGTTTATTCACTTCCTTTGAACAAGCCGACCTCAGTTCGTTCCGGATATCGGCTAGACATGTTAGGCCACACATGTGCTTATATCGGTCCCAAGTGTCAACGAACAGTGCCCAGTCTCCTTCTGTGTAACCATGCTCAATAATGGGTCTCTCTGGTTTTTTAGTGAGACACCGGTTTGGTCTGTCCTCCCTGTGAGAGCGAAGTTCGTTGTTCTCTCTCTGTAGTTCAATCAATTGTTGAACCCAGTTGCAAATAATGTTCACTACCGCCTTGTTGTCCTGAAGCCATTTCCATTAATTTACAATTTAATCGCACGTAAAAATATTTGAAATCCTAGTAAGGAAATCCTGTTCACAGCACCATGTACAGTTGACTCGATAAAAGCCAAGTCAGCCCTCCCCGACTCGATATTCTAGCAGTATTTATACTGGCCCGAGGACTACCGGTGTTCTTTAATTGGCGTCCCCGTGTCAACGGTCTTCCTGTATCTCTACATATGGAATCACCGGCCATTTTTTTTTTTCGATGACTTTTGTGATGGAGCGAATATTATTAGGTTGGTGCAAAAATAATGTCGTTTTTTGACGTTAAAAAATACGTCAAAAAACGACATTACTTTTGCACCAACTTAATAGTTCCACTTAATAGTTCCACTTGATTGGTTCACTTCTGTGGCCTGGTATTGAACTCACAACTCTTTGGGTTCAGTCACTGGATCCCAACAACGTCTTTATCCTCTGAGTCATGCGTCCTTGAGTAATAACTGAGACATCCGGAAGAGACGTGGAACAAGAACAATCTCCCCCACCAACCGGTGGACGAAATAAAGTGTTCGGTTCGAAATTCCAATCACCTAAAGAAGGCCGATGCGTACAACGGCCGAAAATTTGTGAATATGGCAATGAAGATGAGGATAAGTCCTAATAATGTAAATAATGCAAGTAATCATAATACCTCATCTCAGAGATATAGACAAATAAATGTAATATGTTCTTGGATGTGAACGATTTTTTTTCAAAAAAATACAAACTAAAATTTCTCGAACGCACAATCGTTGCTTTACGAGACTAGTTCGCTAAACCTTGAAACAGCAAGTAGTTATTTGTCTGCAAGTCCGTTCAAACAGAATGAGACACAGGGTCATGTTTAAAGTGAGCACCTGTGCATACATACACAACGTGCAAAAATCACTCAAATCCCATTGGCACTTTTCCTATTCGGTTGGCTCAAGCGTTAGTTAATGACTCTACTGGGGGAGGGACGTATTATGTAATAGCAATTATCTCTTCAAAATTTTTCGTGGGGGTATTTCTTAATTGAGGAATAGTATTTCAAGTTGCACCGTTTTAAAATGCCTTTGTCCATTTTTCTTTCCGGGTTAACAGGTTGGAGAATTGGAGGTGGGGATCTTAAATAACTGCACATCTGCATCAAAATATAAAAATATCTTTATTTCATGTAATTTTCAGTTTACACCGGAAAGAGATCACGTGGGAAATATGAGTCGCCATGTTTTACAAATAAAAAAACGCCAGAATGTTCAGGTAGGTTTTTTTTTTTTTATTTGATTTGATTTGATTTTATTCCAACTCTTGTGTTAAGTACATTAAAAAATATCGGTCGACGGAACTGGGGACACCTCATTCAAATTTTATCCCCGCCAATGTTATTGATACAATACAGTCAATTTTTCTCCATCTCTTTATTCGTGTACTAGAGGATTAAGGCCAGAAGCAATGTACCAAAAGAGATAACGATTTTTGTTACTACTCCCATGTACGCACGTGTTTAATTTACATTAAACCGAACGTATCGCTGGTGTGCGGCAGAAACACTACATTCCGCATTTGATCACCAAGCACCCTACTTTTTTTTATATAATTACAGTATTATAATTAATAATAATAAAACTATTTCATTTTTAGTGGATACCCATATTTATTTTAGTGTATTTATTCTCGTTTACTGGATATTCGAGAAATCGTATTAAAGGAAAATATGCGCTCTCTAGCAGGATTCGAACCTGTGTCCCTATTGGCAGGAGAAACCGTCGTTAGGTTCGATTTGTCGAAGTGTGTCGAAGATCAAGCAAAGTTGAATAGTGCTTTATAAACGCAAATCTTTCTCATTTTCCCGAAACATACATACATGCCCTGTTTCATATCCGGACATAAAGCAATTTATAAAGTAATGGATATTTTTACTTATAGCAAGCTTAAAAGCTGCCCTATCGGGTGGCATTTAAGCTAAGTACTACGGAGAGTTCTTGACGGGGCTTTCGGATTGTTCGGGAGTTTGATTGTCCCTAATTCTTTGCATAGCCTCAGCAGTGGAAGTTCTCCTGGCTACCGTTTAAACTGGGTTTTCATTTGCACGGGATTTTCTTTTCCTTACTGCATTTGTAAGCGTTCTGAAAGCAAAGGAAGTATTTGTCGCAGATTACTTCCACAACACAAAGAAAATTCACTGTAAGTACAGACTCGAATATCGGGGCGGGGGCAGAAAGAAATGCTGAAAACTCGATTCGCCGGTACTATCTCAAATCACAATGCGTGTAACCAGTCAGAAAAATAACTCGCTCTCTGACAAACGCCGTAGTCAAAAATGCCTGAATTTTCTGCATTATTTATTTCATACTTACGTACAAAATTGTGGCACAAGGCCGAAAAAGGGGAGGGATAAAGCCTGGTCAACACTATCTTATACCTAGCTAATCAGATTCACGACCCATTCATACATTACAATTTACCCGTTCACCACAAGAACTCATCCATCACCATTCAATCCTCCATCCACCATAATACCACATCCTCTCAAAGGGAACCTATAAAACGCACCCCATGCCATAAAAATACATTAAAATTCTAATAATGATCAATGAAAGGGGAGGGAGATGAACCAAATAATAATAAACTAAAATTAACACAAAATACAAACTAAACGTAATTGATGTTAGTAGGGACCGTCCAACCCTTAAAACAGAGAGGCCGCTGTATTCGGCCCAGAAGACAGAATCAAGAGGCGCTCTCGTTAAGGGAGTGGGGGAGAAGGGATAAAATATTATACGGAACTTGGAAAATATAAAGCTGACACAGTCGAGATGAAAAATGGGGGCAAAACAAACTGGGGAGGTTGGGAATCTCGACTTGGATCATAACCAAAGAGCGGCCGGGATACAGGCCAGGAACAACACTTACTCACATTAACTAGGTACACTGAAACTTGTCTAACCTAACCAAGGGGAGGGTTCCACAGGAAGCCACCCCGATGTGCCATAGGTTGGCCTAGAAGAGAAAGTCAAGGCTAGCCCCGGTCACACGAACCAAGTTCGCCTCTTTTACCCACCTTTCGCTAAAGACTATCGAATGCAATCGTTTTCTATCCGATCTAATCTTTATCTTGAGCTGATGCTCAGAGAATCGGATTAGATCCTAATAAGAAAGACGGTTGCCTCGCAAGACTTCCTCCTTTCGCGTCGTCCAAATCACCATTCGAGCCGTGGCTCGCAGCGTCAGAAACACCATCCGTTTCACCCCGAAATACGGGGGCGACACATTGTCACACGCGTATGGGCGATCAATGAGCACGAGCTGTTCGGGAGCGAGACGAGCCGTCAGCTCGCCGACATGGTCCCATAAGGGGCGGACCCGGGGGCAATGGTAGAAGGCGTGCGAAGCCGTTTCCTCTAAACCAAGGCCACACCGTTCACAGTCTGGCAAGTCCTCCAAGCCCCATATGAAAGCCTTGTCGTTGAGAGGCAGCCGATTCCGAGCCAATCGCCAGCTAAGCGAAAACTCAGGGTTACTGAGGTAATCCGCCGCTGGTGCCCAAGACCAGTAGGAGCGATACTCCTCCTCCGACAAGCCGAGCGTATCTCGTAGGTGATCCTTCGCAGGCCCCTCCACTAATCCACGATAGAAGACCTTCCTAGGCCGTGAAAGGTCACTGGACCGAGGAACGGCCCTCAAGGCCGACCGACATTCGCGAAGGAAAACCGATTGATCCCGGGGTTTACGATGGCGCTCAACCCGCGAGATGGGGGGTCTGATGGTAAGGCCAGGGAACGCGTCCGTAACAATCCACACCAGCATCGGATCTCCAGTCAATGCACGCCGTAGGAAAGCCAACCTAGAGGCACGGATGCGACTCATCAGGTGCGGCATTCCCAGCCCCCAATGACAGACGCTTAGTGCAGACTCGTCTGTCGACCGGATTCCCGCGTCCCCTCTATAAAATGGAGGATAGCGATTGCTCGAGCACCCGCCTGTGTGTCTTACAGAGAGAAAGTACGGACAATCGATAAAGAATCAGGGGGAAAATATATGTAACACACACCTCCGCCCTGCCCTTCACGGACAACCTCCGTCAATTCCAAGTCTGACCGTCAGAATCGACCTTTGCTCGTACTTCAGACCAATTCTTCTCCAGCTGGAGGTCCGGTCCAAACCACACTCCAAGAATGCGGACAGGACCGTCCGTCCAACCGAAGCGGCCCGGAAGATCGACCCCCTTCCAGGCACCTAACCACAAGCCGGACGACTTGTCGCGGTTTATCTTGGCCCCTGTCACCTTCTCGTACCGATCAAGCGCCTTCTGTACCGCCTCAATGTCGCTGCGGGACGACGAAAGCAGATACGTCATCGGCGTACGCGGAAACCCTGGCTCGAGACCCTCCAGGAACGGCGATTCCACGTAGGGCCGGACTGCACGCTTCGTCCCTCAGCCGGCGAAGGAGAGGATCCAACGCCAAAGCATAAAGGAGAGGCGACAGCGGACAACCCTGACGAACCGAATTAGACAGTACAAAAGCGTCCGACAACCTTCCGTTCACCTGTACAACAGCACTGGGGGAGCGATACAGGAGGCTAATCAGCGGCAGAAGTTGGGTGCGAATCCAGCAGCCTGCAGGACAGTAGCAAGGTAGCGATGGTCGACCCTATCAAATGCCTTGGACTGATCCAAATTGATCAGCGCGGCTTCTTCGTCGTCTTTTACACCCTCTATGATCAAGCGGATCAGATGCAGGTTGCTCTGAATTGTTCGGCCCTTCACAGAACAAGTCTGCTCAGGACCCAACAGAGACTCGGCAACTGACTGCAAACGCTCCTGCAGGATCTTGGCCAAAATCTTTAACTCTGTGTTTAGCAGAGTTATAGGCCTGTAATCATCTAGTTTCCCCACCACCATCCTTGCCCTTTTTCAACAGTGATCACGCCCATGGTGATCCGGTTGGGGATCGATCCCGACTGAAACCAGTTGTTAAACACTGCAGTCAAAATCGGAACAAAGATGTGCGACAGCCTCAAGTACAATTCATAGGGCAAACCATCCAGACCGGGCGACTTGCCTCTGCCGACCTTCTTCAATACCGCGTAGACTTCGCCCTCCGTGATCTCTCCCTAGTCGCTTCAGTCGGCGAAAGCCGAGGAAAGTCAGCCAAATAGCTACGAAACTCCTCCTCACGGAGACCAGGCTCCTTGGTAAACGGGCTCTCGAAATGCCACCGAAACGGCTCGCACATGTCGTCAGTGGCCCGAAGAGTACGCCCCTCCGGGGATTTGACTTCACGAATGTAACGATCGCCACCTCGACGGACCTCTTCCCTGCGCAGATCTGCGTCCATATTCACCGCTTCGGAAGATATCTTGCTTAACTTATGTCTAATTACTTGGCACATGTAGCGCTCGCTATTCGAACGATCGAGGGCCTCCTTAGCTATCTCTAGGGGATCCCCCCCAGCCACTGCCCGGGAAAAACTAGCCTTAAGCGTCTTCACCTTTTCAGCTCTATCTAGAGCGAGCCGCTTGCCGAAATCAGTGGTGAAAGACCTAATCCTACACTTAAGTCGCTCCCACCACCTATTCCCGATTACCGCCCCCACTCGCTCCCGCTGCACTAGTCTAGTTAGCTGCTGCTGAAGACAGCCTGTCCAATAAGGACAGATTGAACTTCCAGTAACCAGCGCCTATATTCTAACGCCACCCAGGCACAATCACAGTTTTGTGATCCGAATAGCCTACCCAGTGGAACGTGGGACAATCTAGTAGATCTATGTCGGCTCTTCTAACTAACATTCTGTCAAGGTAGCTAACTACCTCTTCAAAAGGCCAATTAAGAGCCCACGTCCACATTTTCCCCCCGGGGTGATCGACCCGGTATCTATCGACGAGACCATAATCGTCGATCAGATCAACCCCGCCCAACTTGGGGTCCAGGATGGCATTCCAGTCCCGCATTAAAACTAGGCACGTTGAATCCACTAGGAACAGCCCCAACCGCCGAAAAAACGAGACCCGCTCCCCCGGTCATTGGGCGCATAAACCGCAACGACTCGGGACGAACCACTTTTCACGTCAATATCGGCCACGATCAACCGGCCCTCGGCATCGGTATGCACAAGGTCCACCTTCGCTTCAAGAGTACGTCTGACAAGCAAAGAAACTCCTCTGGCAAACTGGTCCCCATATGCTGAATAGACGACAAAGTCATCCTCCAGCACACACGCATCGGAACTGCAAACAAAGTGGGTCTCTTCGATCGCGGCAACATCCACACCAAAGGACAAGAGGTCCCGAAGCAAGCAGGCAGCCTTACCCCGATCCCTCAAACCCCTTGCATTGAGCGTAGCTATCTTAATTGACATCTTCTAAGTCCTGTAAAATAGAAAAAACAGAATTAACCTATTCCCATTCGGGGCGGAAATCCGCAGCTGTAATGACCCCGGCGGAATGTTCCAGGTTCCCTGTACCCAACTCTGTCGTCATACGACCACCCAGGACAATACCGCCAACGTCCGTGGCGTATAATGGGGTTTAATAGCTCTATACAAAGAGGGATGGAGCAGAACAGGAACCCTCCCAGAGCAAAAATTCCTCATTTTTTTCAAGTCTTCATTATTTTCTTCACACACCCTTATTTTAGGGTAGTCTACTTGAGCCTAATTTATATGGCTCCACACTTTCAAGTATGTCCCAGTGTCTCTTACGACGGTGATGACTCCCAGGGCGTTAGGGAAGTTTCGTGGGTCTTCCACCGACTTCCCATCTACTTCCTCAAGTTTAAACAGGAGCCCCAAAAGTGCCCTTTTTTGCTTAGACAGGCCTTTTTTGGCCTCCTCCTCCTCATCCACTTTACAAATCCCATCGGGACCCGGGAAGTATTTCTTCTTTTTTTTCTTCTCCCTTGCACGATGGGGAGGGGAGGAAGTAGACGTGTGCGGGGAAGTATCAGGTGAACTTAGGGGTGTAATGGGGAAAGAGGGGGATGGAGAACGGAAAGGGGAAGAAGGGGCGCTCCTAACTTTGGGGGAGCTGGAAGATCTTGTTGGCGAAGCAGGGAAGGAGTGCCGCCTGGTTCTGTCCATGCTTCGCTTCGCCCTGCTACGACCAGAAAATCTTGGTTCTATTTCCTCTGGATCTTCTCTGCTTCTTTTCAGGGACGCAGCTCGCGGTGGAGGCATTCTGTCCAGCTCCATTGATGTTTCTTTCTCCACCTGCTTCTGTTTGTGGAGGTATTGCTGCTGCTCCTGTTTGTGGAGGTATTGCTGCTGCTCCTGTTGCAGTTTTTGTTGTTTCTGCTGCTCCTTTTGCTGTTGTTTCGGCTGCTGGTGATTCTGTTGCTGAGGAGGTTGTTGCTGCTGGGGGAGGGGGGCTTCTCTAGTTGCTGTTGCTGGGGCTTCTGTTGTTGTTGCCCCTTCTGTCGCACTGGGGGAGAGGGTAGAGTTGCCACTTTCCCCCCCTTTCTTCACCTAGGTCCAGGCTCCTGGGGTTGCCTTATCTTTCGTTGGTGCCACCTCTGCCGCTAGCGTCTCCTTTGTTGGCTGCTGGTTCTTTTTCCCGGGGCACTCCTTCACCATGTGCCCGGCCGCACCACACGCCCAACAACACGGCCTCCTACCCTCCACCATCACCAGCATTCTCTTATCCCGGCAAGTTAGCACGTTTGGGATGTCCCTAAAGTTGTCTGTCGAGGACCACTTGGAGCACCATGTCTCCCGTTGCTTTCCCCGACTTGCTTATGACCGCACTCACTTCCTCCACTTGGCCAAACTTTGCAAAAAACGCTCGCATTCTGTCCTGGGGAATGTCGACAGGAACGCCGTGAACTGTTATTTTGGTTTTTCTTGTCCTCATATACTCCGTTTGGAGCCGCAAGTTTGCTGTGGACAAGATATTCCCGGCCAGCTGCTTTGCCTCTTGCTCTGAACCAAGCAGAATGTCCCACATGGCATTACTTCTGCGGGCCAACATCTTGGGGGTCTTCAACGCATCCTCCATATTGTCAATGGGTCTTGACATCTGTTGTCAGCAGAGATATAACTTTTACCTTGATAGCGTTCAAGGCCTCCGGGATTGTTACAAAGTCATTCCCTTTTACATACTCTTCGTATTTCACCCGTTCTTCTTCGTAATACGCAGAGTCTTTTTTCCTCGGTCCACTTTCGGACCAGGCCTGTGTCTTCGCAGGTGACAAACTTTGGGTTTGCACCGGCGGTACTTCCACTGATGGAGTCATGTTTACGTTTGTGTCGTCGGCCATTTCGACCGCGACCACACGAATTTTTTCAATCTTTCCAAAAAAGGATAAACAGAAAATAATACGGAAAATAAAACGTAAGAAAAACGTGGACAACCAAAGATAATTCAAATAAATACAAAACAAATTAATGCAAACAAAAACAGTGGGGAGGGAAAAAATGCAAGAAAGGAAAAAAAAGAAGAAATAAACAAAAACGAAAAGAATCAAAAATACACAAATAAACTAAAAACTGAAGAATTCAAAAAGGTTTTAGAAAATAAAATCAAAAACTTAACAGTTCAATTTCCAAAAGCTTGTCCAACTCGCTCAAAAAAACCAACACTCCCACTTTTAGCACATGGGCTACGAACTTTACTGCCTGAATTTTCCGCTCCCGAATCAAGAACACCAACTGCTTTTATCGGCAGAACCTATTTTTTTTTCATTCGTCGACAGCTGGGATAGGATGTTCAGTAATTTGCATATCAAAATACTTTTATAGCGACTTCTGCGACGGACTTGTTTTTTTTTTAATTCAAATATTACATTTTCAGCATGTTATGCGGAATACGTACCCTTTTGTTTGGTAAGTAATTATATATATATATATATATATATATAAAGGCAGGATGTAAATGTTAGCGATAACTTCGACAATACTAAATTGGGAGGATTTCAACACGCGTCAGTCTGTCATAAGAAAAAAAGATTCTAGTATTTCAAACGTCCTCATAACGTTTCAAAGTTGATGCATGTACTTAGATTATTTTAATATCTTCTTAATCTGATTATCATCAACGTCACCCTGTCTTGGAATATTCTAATTTCCCTATAGTGTCACATTTGATTAAATATCCTACGCCCATGTTCTCTTTTCTGCTAGCAAATAATACATGGTTATTTGGTTACATAAGAACTATTTTCATCTTTCGAGGATTATGGCCATATCACGTCGAAACAGCGGTTGCCGTACGATTACCGAAGTTAACGTCGATTCTGGTCACTACCTAGTTGTGTGGCCGCTTGGGAATACCAGGTGCTGAAAACTTGGATGTGCAGGTGGTGTAATGGATAAAGGCTCTGAATTGTTAATCGGAGCGTGATTGCAATTCCAGTTGGGTTCGTTGTATTCACTTACACGCAAACACCCTTGCGAAAGGTATGAATCCAACTGCTCTCCCCATCTATGAATTAATTAGTAAGACTTGTATCATTAAATAATTATCCGCCCCTCTCGCCAAAAAATATTACAATCTAAAAAATATTTTCTGGTTTTAAATAAACTGCAAAGTTTTAAGCCGTAGAAAACGAATCAACCGTCATTTCAGGTAATTTCGAACTAAGCCCTTTATTTAATATACGGCGATAGGTTGTTCTCTCTGACCATTGTCCCGTAGATTAAAGCAGTGGTTCGTGGATTAATGAGTAATTATAAGTTCGAACACTGAGCCGGGCAGCGTGTACTTGACCTGAGAGCAAATGGAGCGACCAATAAATAAAAACTAGACGAGATGTCCTTAGACATTGTTAGAAGAACGTGATTAATCTACATCCGTAGATTAATAAACAGTTCATTTCAAAATTCGCTAAAAGTTACCCTGATCGACAACCGCCCGATGAAGGCCTGAAGGCATATCGACCGAAACGTCGCGATAATAACAAAGATGAGGATTGTAGTCTTTCGACTGAAAGAGGTATTGTTCTTTCCGGTGAGTGTCGCTAATATTTACCATATTTTAGGTAATGTTATCTAATGCTATCATTTGTTGGTCTTGTTTAAGTCGATGCTTTCAGCGTCATTTTTACAACAGTTTCTTTCGGTGTAATTGAAGACGAACTTTTTAACAAAAATTTGATGTCAAAATCTGTTTGTGTCGCATACACGGAAAGTTTGAGTAATATTAGGTTGGTGCAAAAATAATGTCGGTTTTTGACGTTAAAAAACACGTCAAAAACATTATTTTTTCACCAACCTAATATATCCTCGTTTTGAGATTCATTTCGAGTTCATAAAACGTAAAAAATAAAAGGAGAGGCTCATCAAATAAAGGTATTAGGTTGGTGCAAAAATAATGACGTAACAATGTCGTTTTTTTTATTACATCATTTTTAACGTCAAAAAACGACATTATTACGTCATTATTTTTTACACCAACCTAATACAACTAGTCGTTTAGAAAGTCAAATTTCGATGTTTCTGTTAGAAAAACCTTTCAGACTTCAATGAAGCAAGAAATAGACGACTTGACGCTGTAGGAAGATTTAACTACGGCCCCTACTGGATGAAAAGAAAAGACCGATGATTATTCAGCCGTGCATGTGGGGAAAATAAAGGATACCGTGATTGAGTCTTATAAGAAATGTGAATAGTACAGATGATGTTTTCCAAGCATAGCTTAGATGTGGCACAAGGCCGAAAGTATGGGGCATCTAGTAAGGATCGAACTCACTTTTCAGTTGTAACTGATCTAGCGAGACAAGCTTGCTAACCATTACACCACGCCGAGGCGCCCCAGACGATGTCATCTAGGAAGAAAAGGAGTAACTACTAACACTGAGGTTCGAGTGTGACAGTCTGGAATTATGAATGTTTTCCGCCAGGTGTATAGTGATTCTCCAATCGTAGCTCAGATGTGGCACAAGGCCGAAAGTATGGAGCACCCAGTGAGGATCGAACTCACTACACAGTCGTAATTGTTCTAGCGAGATAAACTTGCTAACCATTACACCACCTCCTTTCCGCCAGGTGCGTCCTGGGTAAGACGATAAACTACATCCAACAGCAAGGCATCTGATCAGGAGGTTTTGAGGAGCGTGGAACCACCTCTTAATTGCTGGTGCTCCCAGGTCCACCCTAACCCAGGATGGTAGCACCTGTTAGTGTCCCAGCTATGGGCAAATAATTAACTATTACCCGCAATACAATTTTGAAGGAAAAATATTACCAGAAACAGATTTTTGACAAAACAATATATTACCAGCAATAAAAAATGTTGTCGGCATTAAATAACCCATTGAGGGTGATATGCCGTAAAACAAAATAAAATAAACCAAACCTTTCCGTCAGGTGTATAAATAAGTGTCAGGCTACTGACTGCAGTGATTATTGATTGGAACTATCCAGTTGAATTAGTGTGAATTATTGCGCGTCGATGATTTGGGTTTTGATTTAGGATTTACCGGTTGTTAAGCCGAGCCGCGCTACGAACAAGGTATTTACTGAAATGGTTAATTACCTTTGGCTGACTTTTATTTCTTTGTTCTTGTTAAGTATTTATTTGCGGTTATGATTAAATACTGACTTATTTTGAGTTATACTTGATCATTAACAGCCGCCGTACGTCACGAAAGGATTGCATTCTCCTTGATTATCATATTGGATCCAATAACAGAATGTCCAATTCTTTCCAACCGATGGTGAAAGTAATGAGAATTGTATAGGTTTTTTTTAGTCAAACATTAAACTTTGTTATTACTACAATTTCTTATTCTGATTATTGAGCTCTTTTGTGTTTCGGACAGCATCTCAAGGTTGCGATGGATAAATTGTCGTCTAAATTACGCAAGAATGAAAATAATGCTATCTCATTTTAACAGATGTATTTACCAAAATTACACAAAAATATCTTGAAATACTTAAGAGTAAATTTATTCCAAAAAATCACCATCGGCATCAAATACGGCCTACAGACGACTTCGGAATCTCCTGCAATTCTTCTGGACGATCTCTTTATTTAAGCTGGTTAATACTGCCATAATCATTGCCTTCAGTTCATCTTTGGCGTTCAGTTTTGTTGGTCTCTCGCTCAACTGCGTCCCACACATAATAATCAAAGTGGACGCGGTCTGAGGAGTTAGGTGGCCAGATGTAAGGGGTGATGTGGTCGCAGAAACCCACTTGACCCAGGCCAGCACTACCTCCCCAAGACACTTGATGTAGGCTTTGGTGTTGAGTCTGAAGCCCTGTGATAAGATGGAGGCATAATGTCGCCATCAATAGCGATCATTCTAAACACCTTCGTAATCGCCATTAGGCTCCTCCAACTCTTTCCGAATCCACTGTACTGTCCCCAGATTGAAACCCAAACACTTTGAAATGTTTTTATTGGAGCTCCCGGTGCGAATAACAAGCAGTAGAGCATGTCGTTTACAAATTTATGGCGGATTGAATTGCGTCATGGTGCTCAACTGACCCTACTATACTATGCAGTCGGCAATATAAAAAAAAAAAACGTGCATGCGCAAGATTAATAAAAAATATAAATGGCGACGATTTATCCATCGCACCCTGTACTAGTCCTGTGTATGACGATAAACTACATCCGGAATCAAGGCCTCTAATCGGGAGATTTGAGGTTTTGATGTGCGAGAAAACACCGTTTAATTGCTGTTGTTCCCAGGTTCAACCTGACGCGAGCGGTAGCACTTGATAGAGCTCCAGCTATGGGCAAATAGGGACCTCCCTCTCCAAATATCAGAACATTAGGAAATTAACAGTACATGCTTTTGTAGCGAAATCAACAATACAAAAATAACCAGTAATATATCTTATAGCAACATCGAAGATATGGCATACATTGTGAAAAAAAAAATGAATGATTTGCTATGCTTAATCTCATTTCTTGTAAGCAGAAGTAATTTTTCCCTCCTCCTTTGATTTTGTAAGATTATTTGGTAAGAAAAATGTAGCTAACTATAATTCAGTTATTAAATAATGTTATTCTCTTGAATTAATTATAAAGTTTGAATTTACATATTTAGATTTCGGCATTAAATAACCCATACTGGTTGATATCACGTTAAACAAAAAGAACCAATCCATAGGCTCCATCAATGTCAGTACATTTCTGTAAGTGATTCCTCCACTCATTCATACCATCCTGGGAGAAGTGAAGTGTTGTGAGAATTTAACTACATAACAGTATCGTTTTTCCACCTTTTAATGTTCCTAAAACGGATATATTTCAATCACTTCTAATGTTAGCAAGGTTAATGTTTAATGTTACTGCTTGACCCAAATGTCAAGCAGTACAGCATGCCGTTTCCAAATTTCTGGAGGTATGAATTGCGCAGGGTGATCTCATAGACGGTGTCCAACTGTTTTTACTATACTGTTCAGTCGACAAAATTAAAAAAAAAAAACAAACAGCGTACATGCGCGAAATTAAAATGATAAAATGGCGACGATTTATCCATCGCACCCTGTACTAGTGCTGCATATGACGATAAACTACATTTGGAATCCAGGTCTCTGGTCGGGAGATTGGAGGTTTTGATGAGCGAGGAAATACCGCTTAATTGCTGTTGTTCCCAGGTTCACCCTGGCGCGGGTGGTAGTACCTGTTAGGGCTCCAGCTATGGGAAATTAGCGACATCTCCTCCCCCCACACCAAAAATATCAGAACTTTAGGAAATTAACATTACATTTTTTTGTAGCGAAATTTACACAAATAACCAGCAATACATTTTATAGCAACATCGAATATATGGCATACATTGTCAAAAAAATTCCTTTTTTTAAGCAAAAACAAGTTTTCATTCCTCGTTTGATTTTGTAAGATTATTTGAAAAATGTACAGCGAAGTAATTATAATTTGATCCTGAAACAATGTCATTCTCTTGAATGAACAAAAAAAAAAAGCCAACCAAATCCTATTTTCAATATAACTTCGGAAAATACATGTTTGGTTATTGCCGGGTCTTATATACTTGGTTTATTCAAAAACTTCGTAGATAAAATGCAATCACAAGCAGAGCTTATTTAGTATCAGCTTTATTTCTTGACATAAGCTGCATGCATTCCTGGGTATGACGATAAACTACATCTGGCAGCAAGGCCTCTTATCGGGAGATTGGAAGTTTTGAGGAGCATGAAACTACGTCTTAATTTTAGCTTTTGCAAGATGCAACATGACTAGTAATGATAGCACCTGTTACGGTCCCACCTAATGAGCAAATATTGAACTCGCGAATAAAAATTAAAATATAACAAACTTGTGTGTGTGTATATCTATATATATATATATATATATATATATATGTATATATAATTATTTATTTTTAAAAAATTTATAACATAAATATGTTATAAAATCACTATAAAAATAGCCATTTTGTTTCAACACCCTCGGTGTCTAATCAAGTGATGATGTTGAATGTCACACTCAACATCATCACTTGATAAGACACCGGGGGTGTTGAAACAAAATGGCTATTTTTGTAGGGATTTTATAATATATTTGTTATAATTTTCGAATAAATAATTATATCTGCTCTACTTTGTATTGACCACTCTTTTAAGAATAGTAATTGTTGGTTATTGGAATTCATTCGATATACACCAATCATATACTTGTGTATATATATATATATATATATATATAATGTGTGTGTGTGTTTTCATATAGAAAAAAAGCAAAAAAAAAAGCAAAAAATAACAAAATTACAAACAAAACATTTTTGTAATAAAATGATAGTCAATAATTTTTAATAGTAAAATTGAAGACATGGCTTACAATTTTAAAAAAAAAAAAACAATTTGCTATGATTAATCTCATTTCTTGTAAGCAGAAATAATTTTCCCTCCTCCTTTGATTTTGTAAGATTATTTGGTAAGAAAAATGTAGCTAACTATAATTCAGTTATTAAATAATGTCATTCTCTTGAATTAATTATAAAGTTTGAATTTACATATTTAGATTTCGACATTAAATAACCCATACTGGTTGATATCACGTTAAACAAAAAGAACTAATAATAATAATAATAATCAGCGGAAGCCTGTTGCATAATAATGACATTAGGAATATAATAGCATCGTTAGAGACAAGGTGTATAGAAGGCTTATCAGCTTTTATTTTTAAATGTGTTTGCTTCTTAAATCTATACAGATATGACTTATTACTATTTAGAAAACTGAGCTTTTTTTTTTTTTTTTTTCTTTTTTGTGAGTTGAATGTTTCTATTATCGGAACATTCATGTTCGGTTATTGCCGGATCTTATATACAGTGTAACCCGGATATAAGAGAGATTTTCTCTGGTCCCAAATTAGAGCCATACTTACCTAAACAAAATAGATCAAACCCGGATGTAAGAGAAACCCGGATATAAGAGAACCCGGATATAAGAAAGATTTCTCTGGTCCCAAATTAGAGCCATACTTACCTAAACAAAACAGACCAAACCCTGATATAAGAGAAACCCGGATATAAGATACTTCGTCTCCGGGCCCCAACAACTCTCTTATATCCGGGTTACACTGTATTAGGTGTATTCAAAAAGTTCGTAGGAAAAATAGAATCACAACCACAGTTTATTTAATATCAACTTTATTTCTCGACATAAGCTTCATTCATTCCTGGGTATGACGATAAACTACATCCGGCAACAAGGCCTCTTGGAGGTTTTGAGGAGCATGGAACCACTTCTTAAGTGTTGTCTTTGCTAGGTCCACCATGAAAACGGCGGTAGCACCTATAAAGAAATCGTGAACTAGCGAATAATAATAAAAACAAAAAAAAAATATGTATAAAGATACATGTTTGTAGTAAAAAAAAAAAAAAAGCCAGCAATAGTTTTTTTTTTTTTGTTTTTTTTTTTTTGTTTTTTTTTTTTAAATTGAAGACCTGGCATACATTGCCTAAAGAATCTCATTTCTTGTAAGGAGAAACAATTGTTCATTCTTCGTTTGATTTTGTACGATTATTTAGTAAAGGAAATGTAGCTAAGTAATTATAATATAATTATTAAATAACGTTATTCTCTTGAATTAATTATAAAAGTTTGAATTTACATATTTAGATTTCGGCATTAAATAACTCGTACAGGTCGATATGCCGCTAAACGCAAGCAAGCAACCAACCAACAACATATGCTAATTTTTAAACTATCACATTGAAAATTATTCAAAAATCTTTCAAATGCGACAGTAGTCTTTCGACGGCCGAAATCTTTCCAGTGCATTCATGCATTTGCATAAACCTTTCCATCCAAAGGTCCACGGAGTGGCAAAGCTAACGCATACGTCTGCGCAGGCACACTGTGCACGAGTGTTCGACATTGGCATAGGTAATTCGTTGAAGAACGTTTCTCTTTCTCTCTCTCAAAGTCCCCTGATCCCTTGACTTTTTTTTTTTTTTTTTTTTTCTGGCGGGAAGAACATTCCACTGCCCTCCGATCTTTCAATCCAACTCGCTAAATATTCATTCTGCCAACGGCACTAGCAGACGATTTCTATGTTACCTTTTATTTATTTATTTATTATTACACACACACACATATATATATATATATATATATATATATAGTTTTCTTTCTTTACAGTTTTTCTTATCGAATTACTTTTCTTTCTATTTATTTTTTATTTTTTTCCATTCATTTATTTTTCAATTAAGTTGCATTGAACACCGAAACTAACGCATTTGTTTATGGTGTCAATAGCCTTCCATATTGCCGGCAGATACTCACGAATTGACTGCCATCATAATTGTGAAAGAGATAGGGGGGAGGAAGGAAATGTTCGTGGACTTGGAGAAGGATGAAAAATAAAGAGAAAAGGTTAAGAGGATAAATTAGAGTATTTGAAGTGGTGGGGGTAAACCTGAAATTGGGAGGAGGAGGAGTAGTAGTAGTAATATTACTACTACTACTACTAAAGTATAGATAAAGCAAAACAAGAAAGGATCGAGAAAGAAAATTGAGAAAATAATACAAATCTGCAATCATCGTAGACAACTACCAAACTTACCTTTTGTTAGACACAAAACCGCAACAGTGGAATTCTTGGTGACGACGACTGAACACTCTATTCTAGCAAAAGTGACTTAGAAGCAACACAAAGCCGCAAATCCTTCAGTGAGGATCGTAGTCACTAGTTTGGGCTTCATCAGGCTAGCTTGGCCAAGACACACGACTGCTGCCCCTGCGGTTTTACGGGACCCGTATTGATTACTGGAATGGGTCGCATGTACAAAGTTACAAAGGTTGATAATATCTGTCTTGATATATTAGAAGTTAAATATTAATTAAAATTTAGCGAAATCCTCAAATTCGGTTCGGCCCACAACAGTTCCATTTATAGTTTGGAACTGGAATGTTCAGGATTGGCTTTCAAGATTTTTTTTTTTTTAATTCATTTATTTTAATAATTTTAGTTTGTTTTTTTTTTTTTCTTTTTTTTTCTTTTTTCTTTTTTTTTTTAATCCAGAATGTGTTTCTGTATCTTGCCATTTGTTTTTATTAAATTTTAGAAATCTGCTCTTTTTGGAATAACCCTGTATTAGATGAAGTGCCACACTAATTTAACAGATTATTGTTCTTACAGATGAGCACTTAGGCATTGTGCAATGGTCAACAAGCTTAAAAAAAATGAACAGGCCAATATGTGAAGATTGTTTCAAAATTTGTAGATATTGAAGTTTTTTTTGTTTTTGTTTTTAACTAATACAATACAACTCAAAATGGGCAACATCAGTTGCACGAAACACATCAAGACGGTACTCGATTTATTGCCAGGTTTGCTTTAGCATAGCCTCATCAGTGTTGGCAGTGGCATCAATGATCTTTTGCTTTAGATCAGCGATGTCCCGTATTTCTGTTCGATACACGATATCTTTAACATAACGCCATAGAAAGAAGTTCAGGGGAGTGATATCTGGTGAACGATGTGGTCAGGGAATTGCGCCATCCCTTTTAACCCACCGGTCTGGAAATGTTAGTGGTTCATTCAACAGTACCTCGTTCATACCTGAAATGCAATGTTATTAAAAACATTGGTAATTACTCATTGTACAGAACAAATCTGATTAAGATAATCTCCTCAATTGCTTTGTCGTATATTTTTAAACTCTATAGAGGCTTAATGATCACTGTTTGCGTATATATATATATATATATATATATATATATATATATATATATCGTTTGTGTTTACTTTTCCAATGCAGTTGTCTTAAGTCCCTGAAATTGTTCTACTGGTTACTCGCATTTCGAAGTTGGTTTTTGTTTTGTTCTTTTACTGTAATTTTTAGGATTACTCTGGAAAATAATTTCGATATGTAGAATCTTTAATTAATATTTGTAATGTGTTCCTTGATTAGGTTACATGTACAAATTTACAAAAGTTGAAAATTTCTGAATATGAATATTAGCGCTTAAATATGACAACAAATTTAGTGAAATCCTCAGTTAGGAGCTGAAATTTTCAGAGCCAACCATATACAACGACTACTTCACTCAGGTAAAATTTTCAGGAATTTTTAAAGACGCCATCTTTAAAACTTCATTCAGTATTAGGCTTTTTTTTCTTCGGGATTAACAACATTTTGTGGGTTTATTTAAAGCTAAAGGATATTTTGAGGGATTATAAGAATTTTTACAAGTGAACATTGCATTATATATATATATGTATATATATATAATTTTTTTTCCAGATGCAACTTCCACTATTTAGCTTATGGGAGGAAATGAATCTATACATTTCCAAGGGATATTTGTGCATAATTGAATGCAACGAAGCCTGTCGGATTTCGAACTCTCCGTAAATAACTTGAACACCCCTATTTTGTTGAGTATAACGGCAGGTGACTATAAATGTACGTCTGCCAACTGTTCTCTTGGAGGCTTACGGCCATATCACGCTGGAACACCGGTTCCCATCCAGATACTCACAATGTTCGACGTTCCTTAACTTTAGTGATCGTACAGGAACCAGTGTTTCAACCTGATGTAGCCGTAATCCACTCTGTGTGACTGGATAGTAAAAAAAAAAAAAAAAATAATGGATTATTTCAAGTAGAAATATTTATTATAGATGTAAAAATAAAATTTAATGCGCACAAGTGTTTGAGTAGACGTCCCTGTTTTGTGAAATTAATGTCTACCGACCAAGAAATTGGAAGACTTGATTTAAAAAAAAAAAGAAAGTACCCCTCGACAGAAGACACTTAAAAAACAGCTTTTGAGGCTAAGCTAGCTTAATTTACCATGATAAATTACATACCTGATTAAAAGAAAAAAAAGGTTCCATTTCTGCTAGGAGGGTCGTTTTTCTTGAGATTTTTTTTTTTTTTTCAGTCTTGAGACAGTAACGTCACTAAAAAACTGGGACGTGTTTTCAAACACGTTTATACACCTAAATCTAACAAGAAATAAAACTGATTTAGAAATAAATATTTTATCTATCGTATAAATAACAGAAATTTGCTGTCAGACAAAAAAAAAATGTTCTCCAAATATAAAAAGGTCCATATATTTTCAAAAAATAGAAAATACAGAGCAATTATAATATTGGTCTAAAATAGTTAATAATAAAAATCTAAACCTTACCGCTAATGTAGTTTCAGCTACAGATCGGCAATAACATTTTTTCCTGTTGACTATATTTTGGGCAAATATATACATTTATATTTTAATAATTTAAATCTTTGAACGCATTTTGTGAAGATCGCTTGAGGCGTTAACTGATAATTATGTTGCCGTGTTGATTTCGATGTTCTCTCTTTCTCATTGTTTTTCTAACTATCACGCTCTCTCTCTATCTATCACACTCTCTCTCTCTCTCTCTCTATCTAATCAAGATGAATCTTCATTTACAAACATAAAGAAATATGCAACTCCAGTCGACAAAAACAAGAAAATTAAATTATCTACTGTTAAAAATTTTAAACTGCTAACCACATTGTTAAAAATAAATCACCTGCAAGATTCAAATTACAGGGAACCTATATATTTCTTTCTTTTCTTTTTTTTAATTGCTTTGTCTCTTTTTTTTTTTTTTTTTTTTTTTTTTTTTTAATTTCTTTGTCTCTCTCTCTCTCTCTCTCTCTCTGAACAAATAAGATTGCTCGTTAACAAACTCAGCCATTCTCTTAATACTACGTTCAGTGTGATCAGTGACGAGCTAGTTCATGTTGACTGGGATTTAAACATCTCAACAACAACAAAAATCGGTAGCCTGAGCAATTTTTTAAGACTAGTTCGAGTTTTACAAATACTTGGAGGTGGGGGGAGTGCTATTCCACAAAAGAAAAGAAAATAATAGAAACCGTTAAATCTGTGCTGCATCCCTTCAGACTCTCCAAAGCGTCCTGTCTCTTGTGGTCCTTAGCAGTTTTTCTCCCTTTGCTAAAGATCAGAGTTCGAATTCCAGTCGAATCCATTAGATTCATTTATGTGCTAATACCCGTGGTAAAGATATGAAACTTCTCCTCCTTTCCCAGCTTAGGGTAAATAGCAGTACAGACTGGGTTCTATAGCCTTGAGTGGCAACTGGTCTAGGAGAAGGACAACTCTGAATTCAAAACCTGATTCTCCAGTAGGGTTACAACCTAATCACTTAAAAACGGGCTTGTTACAGAAACTGCAACGATATCTTGCGGCCCTATATTTCTCAAGGAATTTAAAGGCTTATATATATATATATATATGACATTTTTATGTTTATACATTCTTTTTTATAGATACAAATATTTAAGTAAATGCCCTGTTTATAATAAACAGTATTAAACACCATTTACCGGCCTGAATGTCCGAGAAATTTTCACATAAAATATTCGTCCTCCGACAGGATTCGAACCTGTATCCTATACGGAACCGTCATTTAGCTTGACGTGCCTTTACCGATTTGGCCACAGAGGCGCGTTCGGTTAGCAAGGTCGAAATTACTGTATTTAAACTTCAATCTTCCATGAATCTCTCACGTACATTAATATCTGCTCATGGAGTATCAAATGTAAACAGTATGAAAAAAATCTATATTTCATATATATATATATATATATATATATATATATATATAACTGGCACAAGGTCTCACCATTTTACAATTGGAACCGCTAGATATAACCGTATATGCTAACAGTTTTTCCTACCGCACTAATGGCTTTCCAGTCAAGTTTGATCTTTAAAGATTTAAATGTGCTATCAATCATTATTTTCTGCTTACTTAATTCTTGGTCTTTCAGTGTTACCTCTCTAATATTTTTCTCTTTTTTTCGTTCTTTCACACTCATTAACCCCTTGAGTTTCAGTGTTTTTTATTTTTTCATTCGGAGATAAGCATTCTATAGTATCTGTCTATATTTCTGAGATGAGGTATTATGTACACTATTTACATTATTCAGACTATTTTTATTACAACGTTTCGGCCCTTGTACGTTACGGACTTCATCAGGTGGTTGGAATATCGTACTGAACCCTTTATTTCTCTCACTGTGATAGGCTGTTCTAGTGCCATGTTTAATGAGGGTTCCGTTGTCAGTTATCTCCTGTTAATTCCCCACTCCACTGCCTTAACTGGGTATTGAACTCACACTCTTTGGGTCTAACTAACTAACGCCTTTATCCATTGTGACATGTGTCTTTGTGTATGAATTTCTGGGTATTATAAACCTAATGTCTTCAGCAAATATTTTTTTTACCAGTGCTCATATTGCAATTTTTTGCTGTTATCATATATTTTTACCAGCGCTCATATTGTAATTTTTGTTGGTATTATCGCTTTTCTCTGGCATTCCTTATTACTGGTTCCCATATTGTATTCATTTCTATACTTGATCGGCTCAGGAGATTTTTGTGACCTAGAATATGTGCTGATTCCTTAACCACCTGAAGAAGGCCGGACCGTACAACGGCCGAAACGTTGTGATAAAAATGGCGACAAAGATGAGGACAATAGTCCGAATAATGTAAATAGTATAAACATTCTTTGTTTAATATTCGATTAAATTGTGTAAAGTTAACGAAATTTGACGCTGACGATTATGTAACGTTTGCTGGTCACGTCAGAGGGAGTTTAGATGTTGTATACAGGCTGTATTTGGAAATTAAGAAAGTCTACTGTTAGGTGCAAATTTAATTCCCCTCCCATAAAGAACGATAACTCAAAATACAATAGAGTTATGTCCCTTGTCCGCTAGTTGGACTGCGGCACTTCTGAATTCAATATGGTGATTAGCTGACATGAACGTGGAACGCATGGTTTAAATCCAAACAAATCCTTTCTGTTCTCAGACAATAAATAAGTTATTTTATTATGTGTCAAACTTGTCTTTTATTTTTCTTCGTTTTGGTTAATCCCAACAACCTGGGATATAACTAATTTATGGCGATGAGAACTCGAAGTTCAAAATGAACATAGCAATTTCACCAGTGATGCTTACGGAGATTTTACGCCTACGGCAAGAACAGTTTCCCGTCCTGTGTATGACTATAAACTTCATCCGCGTCCTGGGTATGACGATAAACTACGTCCAACAGCAAGGCCTCTGATCAGGAGTTTTTGAGGAGCCTTGGAACCAACTCTTAATTCCTGGTGTTCCCATGTCCACTCTGACGCGAAGTAATAGCTCATGTTAGGGTAAAGTAGTTAACCCCCAAAACTGGGGTAAAAACACTATGAAAGTGTACAAATAGGTTTTAATACCAGAAATACTTTGTACAAAATTATTACCAGCAATAAATTTTTGAAGAAAAACAAATATTACCAGGAAAAAAATTGTCGGCATTAAATAACCTATTGAGGTTGATATCCCATAAAACAAAACAAGAACCGTTTCAGCAGTCGTAGCAAGTTATTGACAGCAATGACTTCACAGTTCCAGAATCAATTTGAAATTTTCTGCGCTGGAACAAACCAAAGATATCAATTCACGGATATCTTGGCCAACACAACAATTCCACTATAACTGAACGTGCGGAAAAAATCATTCGCTTCATGGTTTAAACGTTGGATGGATACTTTTCACGCCGACTTTTCTCACAAAGATGACAAATAGAAAATTCCTCTCCTAATTCCTAAACTAGGCACTAAGGAACATGACCGTTATACGGATTATATTTTACCTTCAGTGAAACGGTGGAACAACTAGGTGAAGTATTCGGAGAAGAAAAATTATTTGCTTAATATTCGATTAAATTGTTTAAAGAAAGTGAAAGATGACACTGAATATTAGGCAATATTTGCTGGTCACCTAAATGTCTGATTTTTATCGCAGGTTTAAAATCTACTCATGCTCTAGACTTCTTTCAAAACTGCAACAGGACAAAGACATTGCGTTGAAAGCCTTCACCACCTAATGCAATAATTTATTAAGCATAAAAAGAAACACTATGCTGATTTAGAAAACGATTATTTATCAATAACCAGCAACATCCACGTGAGAAAACAACCCCGTGATGAAAAGAAACCTTCAAAATTTTGGCGTTGTGGCGACTGTTATTATGCATACTTTTGTCTGTTCAAGAAAACATAAGTGCAATATTTATCACCAAAAACGGCCATAAAGAAGTATTTTGCAATCCAAATTCACACAAAATTTCAAACAAAAATTTAACGTGAAAAAAACGAAACTGGAAAAAGTTCGAAACAAAGTGTTTGCAACGTTCAAAGTTGATTTACGAATCCCGCAGAAAATATATTTCTTTCTATAAACAACAAACCAGTTCATTTTCAGGTTTATACAGCGTCAGATATAACGTTAACATATCACATTCGACTTGGGAACAAATTGAAAAGCCACGTGTGTCTAAAGCAGATCACATAGCAATGAACGCGTCTGGAAGTACAATTCGTTTAACTGGTGAGTTAACTTGCGATGTTTCCTCTCAAAATAGAACATTTTTGGTGTGTTATGTTGCAAATAGTTCGAAATTAAATTTAATTGCTCTTAACGCTTTTGAAATTCCTCTCAAATCTATGTTCAATGCATTTAATCTCCCTTCGGTTTCTCATATTGAAAATCATTTCACGGACGAACTTAAAAATAAGTTTAATGACGTTTTTCAAGATGGGTTTGTGTGCTGTACAAAATTTAAAGCTTCTCTGAAATTAAAACCAGATTCTATGCCAATTTTTAGACAAAAAAAATGGCAAATGCCCTATACTGCTTTGAATATGGTTGAAAAATAACAGCAACGTCTTCGGCGAGAAAGTGTAATAGAAGTTGTTAATTAATCCACGTTGGCAATTCCTATTGTAATTGTTAAAAAGGCAAATGGAAAAGACCGGATATGTGCTGATTACTTGACCGGTCAAAATGATTTTTAGGATGCACATCAGTATCCAATTAGAATGCTGAAGGATATTTTCACAAAACTCAACGGCGGAATTTGCTTTGCAAAGGTTGATCTTGCCGATGCTTTTCTTCAAAGTTGACGACGAGTCCAAAGAGATCCTTATCAACACCCACAAAGGATTATTCAGATTTAACCGTCTTAGCCTCGGTGTCAAACTAGCACCAACCATTTTCCAACAGACAATGGACGCCATGCTGACCTCATTGACAGTTGCAGTATTCATTGATGACCTCATCGTTCCAGGAACAAATCAAAATGAACTGTTGCAACGTTTGTTTTCTGTTTCCAGCCGAATTCACCAATACGGATTCCAAGTTAAAGCTGAAATGTGAGATTAAGTTTTTTGTTCTTTTTTCCGGGAACAAATCAAATATCTTGGGTTTATTTTCAACAAAAATAATAGACGACCAGACCCGGAAAATATCTCAGCAATAAAAACCATGCCAAATGTAACAAAATTACGTTCTTTTGTTGACTTGGTTATCCACTACAGTGCATTTTCTTCTTTTCTTTTCTTTTTTCTTTTTTTCTTTTTTTTTTTTTTCTTTTTTTTTTTTCTTTTCTTTCTTTTTTTCTTTTCTTTCTTTTTTTTCTTTTCTTTCTTTTTTTCTTTTCTTTCTTTTTTTTCTTTTCTTTCTTTTTTTTCTTTTCTTTCTTTTTTTTCTTTTCTTTCTTTTTTCTCTTTCTTTTTTCTCTTTCTTTTTTTCTCTTTCTTTTTTCTCTTTCTTTTTTCTCTTTCTTTTTTTCTCTTTCTTTTTTTTCTCTTTCTTTTTTTCTCTTTCTTTTTTTTCTCTTTCTTTTTTTTCTCTTTCTTTTTTTTCTCTTTCTTTTTTTTCTCTTTCTTTTTTTCTCTTTCTTTTTTTCTCTTTCTTTTTTTCTCTTTCTTTTTTTCTCTTTCTTTTTTTCTCTTTCTTTTTTTCTCTTTCTTTTTTTCTCTTTCTTTTTTTCTCTTTCTTTTTTTCTCTTTCTTTTTTTCTCTTTCTTTTTTTCTCTTTCTTTTTTTCTCTTTCTTTTTTTCTCTTTCTTTTTTTCTCTTTCTTTTTTTCTCTTTCTTTTTTTCTCTTTCTTTTTTTCTTTCTTTTTTTCTTTCTTTTTTTCTTTCTTTTTTTCTCTTTCTTTTTTTCTCTTTCTTTTTTTCTCTTTCTTTTTTTCTCTTTCTTTTTTTCTCTTTCTTTTTTTCTCTTTCTTTTTTTCTCTTTCTTTTTTTCTCTTTCTTTTTTTCTCTTTCTTTTTTTCTCTTTCTTTTTTTCTCTTTCTTTTTTTCTCTTTCTTTTTTTCTCTTTCTTTTTTTCTCTTTCTTTTTTTCTCTTTCTTTTTTTCTCTTTCTTTTTTTCTCTTTCTTTTTTTCTCTTTCTTCTTTTCTCTTTCTTCTTTTCTTTTCTCTTTCTTTTTTTCTTTTCTCTTTCTTTTTTTCTTTTCTCTTTCTTTTTTTCTTTTCTCTTTCTTTTTTTCTTTTCTCTTTCTTTTTTTCTTTTCTCTTTCTTTTTTTCTTCTTTTCTCTTTCTTTTTTTCTTCTTTTCTTTTCTCTTTCTTTTTTTCTTCTTTTCTTTTCTCTTTCTTTTTTTCTTCTTTTCTTTTCTCTTTCTTTTTTTCTTCTTTTCTTTTCTCTTTCTTTTTTTCTTCTTTTCTTTTCTCTTTCTTTTTTTCTTCTTTTCTTTTCTCTTTCTTTTTTTCTTCTTTTCTTTTCTCTTTCTTTTTTTCTTCTTTTCTTTTCTCTTTCTTTTTTTCTTCTTTTCTTTTTGTTTGCCTAAAACTCATCGAGTTCGTGTAACCCTCACAACAATCTTTTGAAAAAGGATATCGCATGGGAATGGTCTGACGCGGGTCATGTCTTTACTTTCTTCCAATCTTTAGCTGACACACTAGAACCCCTCCATGGATATTGTGTTGGTATCTGATGATTCCAATTATGGTATTGGAGCCGTCATTTCTCACCTTTTCCCTGATGCCAGCCAAAAGGCAGTAGCTCATGCATCCAGATCACTGACAACAGCAGAGTGTCATAGTCAAATTGAAAAAAGAACCATTAGCAATAGACTTTGCTATTAAAACGTTCCACAAAATGCTGTACGGACGTCACTTCACTCTGATCACGGAGTGAAATACGGCTTTATACATAGATGTTCTCCATCCGATTACAAATCATTCCCTAAAAAGGAACACTGTGATAGAAGAGCAATTTAACCGCCAGCAGGGAAACGCAACGATGTACCAGGACAATCTGTACTTGGAAAAGATTACCGAAACCATAAAGAAAAAAAGATCCAAGGACGTATTACACATCGCTCTGGAAACGTTACGTATGTCTGGGTTCGACATGCAAATCAATTAAGGCACATCAAACCCTCCAGAGACCAAAATAAACTACTCTTACCGTTGGACATTCTGTTGGACACCTTTGAACTGCCTCAAAGTTCCCAAGTAATGCCAAGAGACAAAGATAGGACTAGCAAAAAAGTGTACAAAGAAAATCCCATCGATTACGAAGCCATACCGGAGATTTACCTTAACCCAACCCCCACATCACTGAGTTGGTTTGTGACCCTACCATCTACTCTGACGGGGAAAACCTTTCTTCTCCTCTGCCAATCACTCTGGAAGGACAGCCCCCTACGAAGCTATACCCACTGCAATTATCTCCCCGACAAAAGTCGTACTAGCACAAGTCTAAAAAAGGTGGGTGTTAGGGAGTGCAAACTTACTCAAACAACTATAAAGGACGATAACTCAAAATGCAATTGAGTTATGTCCCTTGTCAGCTAGTTGGACCGCGGCACATATGTTGATAAGCTGACACGCACGTGGAATTCGTGATTTAAATCCAAACAAATCCTTGCAGTTCTCAGGCAGTAAATGAATAAAAGTTATTTTATTGTCTTAAAATACACTTGTCTTGTATTTTTATCAGTTTTCGTTGATCCCAACAGCCTGGGATATAATGTCTACTTTCATCAACTTTTATACCGTCTTCAACAGCACTTGCATACTATTTATTTTAATAGTATACTAATAAATAATCCTTGAAAATGGCTAATGGTTTAGTAGAAAGCGCTCGAAATCAACAAACCTTAGGACAATTTTTCCATTCATTATGTCTAGAAAAAAGACACTTGTGCGCATACAAAAACAAAATGAATAAATAAAAACACTAAACAGTATTTTATCAATCTTGTTCAGCGAAACCTGTATTAAAGAGAGATTGTTGCCTAAATCTACAACATATACATTTGTGTGGGTATTTTTCTGTTAAAGTGTCATAAGGTTAACTGTTGATTAGCAAGACTTTTGGTCGAGTTTCTAAAAGAGAACCAGAATCCTTATTAATTCTCATATATATGTAGTTCGGTATGACGCTCCCCCCCCCATGCAAAATATCTTTTAAGCATACAATAATAATGTCGCTTGAAGAAGCAGCCTTGGCTTACTCCTTGTAAACTTTTTGTTTTCTTAAAGTAAAAGATTCACTTTTGCGTGCTCTTTTCTTTAGGTGTTATCTAAATTTTTGGCTTGCTTCTTATTGCTTTCTATTTGGTTTTTTGATATTCATTCTCTTGTCCGCGTCAGCTACATTGACTTCTTTCATGGATAAAATTAACCAAAAATGGAGAGGTAAAAAAAACAAAAAAAAACTGAATAAGTATCTTTAACACTATGCAACGCCTGGACACTTGAAAGAGATTCGACTACGACGCAAGATATACACGAAACACGCATGCGCAAACATGTCACTGACACCGTGTATTCATCTTAGCTAGTTGACAGGGCATAAAACTCTTCCTTTGCGTTTTACCTAACTTAAGGTTTTGTGTACATGCGTGTATTTTTAGAAATGTTTTTGTAGTTAGCTATTTTTTCTCTTCTTTCGGAATACAGCTTTAAATGACTTCTTGGCTTGAGAATGAATTACGCTTCGTAACTTTTGCTTTTTGCACACGCACAGTAAACACGCCACAAGTAAAGAAGCAAAACAAACGTCTTTTAAATAAGACTAAAATATTCTGTCTTAAACTTTTTCTCATTCTCTATCTGAAGAAGTGGCAAATAGTTGGCGCTATGAATAATCCTGAAGGTAAATACTAGTTCATAAATATATCTTCCTTTTATTTTATATATATATATGGCCTGGCAATTGCGTTTATATATGAATCACTATTGCCACTGGGTGTTGACTTCTATGCTCAATTTTATATTTACATACGCTCTATCCCTGATATTGAGCACATTAATTCATACATATAGCATACCTTAAAACTATATTGTATGTCGTTTACACGTCGACGGGAAAGATAGGCCTGTACACGTCGACGGGAAAGATAAGACAAACATTTAGTTCATAAAATAAAGCTCAACTACATATTTACTAGTGTTACAGCTTGATTTCTCCTCAATAATAACCTGAAAAGGCAACAGAAATGCGAATTTTATTCATAAGTAGGGAGGATCACGATGCTAATGTTTTGTATTTTAATTACTTTAAAAAATTCCAAACACTTGTTGTATAAAGCGATGCGTATATATTATTTATATAATTTACATTCGGATTATTGTGCCCATTGTTTCCACCTGTGTACGCCCTCACACCGATAGTTACCCGGATCGATCAGCACCTAATGCAGGCCGAAGATTAGAACGACCGAAACGTTAGGAGAACAACAAAGTTGAGGACAATAGTCCGAGTATAAATAATGTAAATTATACTTTGTTATTCAGATATGCAATTGTATAGATATGTTCGGTTCAAGTGGACAGAAAGATGTCGATTTCAATATTTCTGTTAATTATTTTTCTGATCTATCTCTCTATTTTTTTCTATCTCTCTTTCTCAGGAATATTGACTTTAAATTTACTACAGTAATCGCTCTTATTCTCTGATCATGACAAGCAAAATATTTAGAAACTTGTTCGGGGAGTCTGCTCAAAGATGAAGAGACTGAAAGCAACAGAAAAGTTGTTCTACAGAAGGATGCTGATGATATGTGAGCAACGACGAAATTTTAGAGAAAAAAAATGGAGATAAGGCGTCTTTAGGAAGAAGCAGTTGAAATTTCTAGCGCGCATAATGAGGAAAGACGGTTTGGATAATTTGATACTTGCAGGACAGCTTGAAGGCAAAATGGACGTCAAAAACAACACTTAACATGGTGAGCTTTAGTAAAAGCTACAAAAGACAGGAAATTGTGGAGATCTATCGTCCTGTGGCGACACAGTACATAAGTTTTCATCATTATCAGTCAAATGACCGCGTAAGGTGGTAGTATCACTGATCACCTAACAAGTCCCCGACCCCATAGGGATTTTCCAAGCTTAGCTAAGATGTGGCACAAGGCCGAAATTATGGGACACCCAGTGAGGATCGAATTCACTTCTCAGTTGTAATTGTTCTAGCGGGTCAAGCCTGTTAACCATCACGCCACGTCGAGGTACCCAAATAGATTTTTTTTCAAGCGTAGCTTAGATATGGCACCAGTCCGGAATTAGGGTGCATCCAGTGAGGATCGAACTCGCTGCTCAGTCGTAATTGTCCTAGCGAGACAAGCTTGCTAACCATTACACCGCCTCGAGGTGCCTCAGTCCCCGAACCCATTTGTCGCGGTTGAACGCCAAAAATAACAAAGAATTAAAACGAAGTCACCGAAAAGCCTTTAAGAATAAAAGCTTGCTCCAATAATCCGCGTGTTGTAACGGTCAATGACACAAAACTGTGAAACAATCAGAAAACCAATAATAAAATAATTATGACAACACTGTTCTCTCAGTAACGCTTGCATTAATTCCTAAACGCTGGCGATCATTTTTCTCTAGTTTTTCAATGCACGACAGATTACTCCATTTGGTGACGTCCACAATCCTACTGCCAATTTATGCAGACAATATTAAAAATAAATTATTTTATGATACATTGAATGCTACTAAAACTACACTCATGTTCCTGATTTATCCCAGTTCGTTGCTTTTTCGCTTGCTTCTTCCAAATTAATTAAAATTTAATATTTGTCGGTTAAGATGAGGTTTATGCGCCTTCAAATGCGGTAAGTTCTGGAGCATAAACGGAGGTAAAAATAAATTACGAATTTATTTGTTTATATCAAAATTCTTTTCTTGTCTTCGGAAATGCGTTTTCGAGCTGAAAACGGCTGAACCTAAGCGAGCTGTGTGATTGGGTAAAGATCAAATCGGTGTGAAGAGGTAAGAAACGCTGAAATCTTGCCTCCCTCTCTCCCCGTCTCTGTTTCCGTCTCTCTCTCCCCGTCTCTGTTTCCGTCTCTCTCTCCCCGTCTCTGTTTCCGTCTCTCTCTCCCCGTCTCTGTTTCCGTCTCTCTCTCCCCGTCTCTGTTTCCGTCTCTCTCTCCCCGTCTCTGTTTCCGTCTCTCTCTCCCCGTCTCTGTTTCCGTCTCTCTCTCCCCGTCTCTGTTTCCGTCTCTCTCTCCTCAAATGGCTTACGATAAGATCACGTTGAAACACCGGTTCTCATAAGATCACTGAAGTTAAGCAACGTCGAGCCTGGTCGATGGGTCACTGCTTTGGAATGCCAAGTGCTGTAAGCTTGGATGTGTAGATGGTGTAATATATAATGGCTCGGAATTGTTAATCGAAGAATGCTTCCAATTCTAGTTATATACACTTACGCGCAAATACCCATTGAACCTTCCTTCCCCCAGCTATAGGTTAATTAGTAAAACTTGTATCACTAAAACAATATCTCCAAAAATAATCCTTACAATCTAAAAATTATTTGTACTTTGAAGTTGACTTCACTTACTGATAACCATCGCCTGTAAGTAAATGTTTCAAGTTCATTTTTGCGACACGTACAACTGTTTTCAATTTTGAAAAAAATCTCAGATGACTCCTTGTTACACAGATTGCTTAAAGCCAGAAAATATATTTAGATTGTAAATACCTGGAGGGATAATGTTTTGGTGATATTCATGGTATCATGGTATTCTCAGATTCCTTCTATAAACCATGATCTGTTGATTCAATTCTCTTCATCTGAGGAGATAGTCCAGCATTCACTGTCATACAGGACGACTGGTATTACAGTTCAGTAACCGGCTAAAAGTACACATCGCACATAAAACTTTGCAGAGTTGAAAGGAAACTGAATAAAATTCAACAAGGCTGATATTTTATGTTATGAGATTTGATATAGGTGGGCAGTGACCGGCCACGACTACAAGTTCCATGCGCTTTCACGGAATCAAGGGTATAAGGGTTCCTATTTTACAAACTACAGCTACCGACCGCCTGATGATTGTGGGAAAACGCATGCAACTGGAAGTCGTGGTCAGTCACTGCCCACTCGAAATTTAATTTAAAATATATTAAAGCTCTGATATTTTTTTTTCTAGTGTGCAATCTTAAGCAGACTTTTCGGGAAGCTGCTTATTCTTATTGCTCTCTCTGTGTCTGTCTGTCTGTCTCTGTCTCTCTCTCTCTCTCTCTCTCTCTCTCTCTCTCTCTCTCTCTCTCTGTGTGTGTATATGTGTGTGTGTGTATATGTGTGTGTGTGTATATGTGTGTGTGTGTATCTGTGTGTGTGTGTGTATCTGTGTGTGTGTGTGTGTGTATCTGTGTGTGTGTGTGTATCTGTGTGTGTGTGTGTATCTGTGTGTGTGTGTATCTGTGTGTGTGTGTATCTGTGTGTGTGTGTGTGTATCTGTGTGTGTGTGTGTGTGTATCTATCTGTGTGTGTGTCTGTGTGTGTGTGTATCTGTGTGTGCGTCTCTCACTCTCACTCTCTTTCTCTCACACTCTCATATATAACCGGTAACTAAAAGTTTACGCTTTAACGTAAAACACTTTCTTTTATATTATTCTTTATATTTTTATATTTCTTTCGACTAATTGACTTATCTTCTGGTCGGCATTATTCCCTCTAACACCGAAATAATGGCCGAAATTCTAGGATGTGCATAGAGCTACACCTTGGACACTACGAATTACAAAATGTGAAGTTAAGTGTCCCTCTCTAGATGTAGTACTCTCACTGTATTATTATAACCTACATTTGATTTTATTTCGTTCCTCTCCCTAACATATAATCCCATTAATAAAATTATTCTGACGAAATCCTTTTGAAAGAGGAAACCCTTCACATAGATCCCCCACTACAATTACCCAACATATATATAATCATTAATTACTAGACATTTTAAGGTACTTAATAAATCTTGGCCATTATGTTTTTTTTATTATTATTATTTCGTACATCACAGTCCGGATATGTCCATTGCTGTTTATTTAACACTTATATAATGGGAGAAAATTGTATATAAACAACTACTTCTAAAACAATAAGACTTCATACAAAACAAGCTAAAACTTGAAGAAAAATGTATTCTCTCACCTGTAATATGTGCCACACATAATACATCGGAGAAACCTCAAGGAATTTAAATAAAAGATTATATCAACATAAAAGGGATATTTTGCAAAATATACTCAGTACATTATCGGCTGACCGTAATGATTCTGACCACAGTTTTGATTTAAAAATATGCTACTTTAATTAAGAAAAATTAATTCACTGAGACGAAAATGTATAGAAAGTGCTTTAATATCTGAATGTGGGATACTAAATAAGTAATAAATGCATAAACATAAAAACTAATTTAAAAGATTAGAATTTCAGCATCCTCTCCACTTCGTGCGCATGTGCAGTTACATCAGCGCAAACATCACTTTAATCCAATGAAATCCTAAATGACGAAACGCGTCACACGGAAAAACTTTTCCCTTCAATGATTTTTCCTAATGTGTGCATATATATATATATATATATATATATATATATATATTACACACACATTGTCATTCGCAGACAGTACTGTTTCGCTGTATCACAGCTCTTCAGTGCGACTAGACATCCGAATGCCTCAAGCCTGGATTGAAACTCAGCTGATTTGGTGTCAGTTTCTACCGCTGAGCTATCTTCATTCGACAGAGAAAGACCTAAATCTAGCGTACTGTTTTTACGAATGTAAACAAACGCCAATACCGGTGTGCTCGAATTCATTTTTCTGAAGAGATTTGCATTAACGCAGATAGCTTTTTGTTTATAGAATTAGCCTATCACTCAACAGTGCTCAATTGAAATATATTTTAAAGAGCTAAATACACGCACATGAAGAGGCACGGCAGAGTAATTGATAGCGGATTGAGGAATCGGAAAACCGAGTTCGAATTACAGTCGGATTCATTACACTCACTCACGTGCTAATACTCTTGAGAAAGGTATGTCCTCTTCTCCCCCCCCCCCGCTATGGGTAAATAGCGGAACAGATTGGGTTATTTAGCCTTCGATGGCAACTGGTCTAGGAGAAGGATAACTCTGCATTCAAACCAGCAGAGGGTCTTTTGGGGAGCTTATGGCACGTTGTACACCAGGTCTCTGTATTCGTATCTTCAAAAAGTGTGGTTGGTTCTGTCTTCACCACTATAATCAAAGTATATGTGCAGGTTCTAGCTGTCGGTTCCTTGGAACTGAATTGATTGACCTTCATACGTCGGAAAACTAGCAGGAGAGTCCAGTTATATATATATATATATATATATATATATATTATTAGGAGGAGGATTTCATAATTATAATTAATTCATCGAGTCTGATAGAAAGCTCAACAGAATGCAGAAAGCACTGGACGGCCGTTTCGTCCTATATTTGGGACTCATCAGCAGTGCGCATCCACTACCGAGACTTGAAACCCTGACAGGTTGTCAAGCAAACATCATACCAACTGTTCCAATGAGCCTGTCAGGGTTTCAATTCTCGGTAGTGGATGCGCACTGCTGATGAGTCCCAAATATAGGATGAAACGGTCGTCCAGTGCTTTCTTCTGCATTCTGTTGAGCTTTCTATCAGACTCAATGAATTATATATATATATATAATATATATATATATTGTGTGTGTGTGTGTAATCGGGTATTGTTTATGCGTTTCCATAGTTTTCATCCGATTTCGATGAAATTATTTTGTTTGATAGATAATTCTTCAGTGCTGGTTTTGAGTCCAAATTACACATTCCCCTCCTCTTGACCAAGATTTCAATCTCTCTCAAGTGAGATTACCTTTTCCGTTGCATAAAGCCTACTACTACAGTTTTAAAGTGTTGCTTTCATCGTCATTTATAGCCGTTCCAATTTAATTTTTTTATTGTCCTGCCAGTTTTTGCATTGCATTCACCGTAGTAATAAGTAAGCTTGCTTTTTTATTACTCAATTACTTATTACTCAATTACTTATTACTCAACATTTCTTTTTCCAACCTTTCCTAAAGTTATTCGAACTCAGTGATCCCTGTAGCTTTACAGCGTTCTCTTCTGGTATTTGTCCACGCATTCCATTTGACAATTTATACTTGCCTAAGACATGCCACCATAAAAGAACCTGCCTAGGTCGCAAAACCGCTGCCGCCAGGTCCTCCATGAGAATAAAAGATAACGAATCGTCTTTAGAATGTGTAGTTTGCGTGTCTCAAAATACCTCTCGGAATGCTTAAATCAGAGCTACTGAGTCCGAAGATCAATGTAGCCATCGGCTTTTCTTAAGAGCATACCTGAATGCTTCTGCGCAAAAGACTCAACGGCTGAGGAGAAACGCCTCTTCAACTACTGCTGTGCGTGAGGCTGAAACAAGATTAAGAACGCAAAAACGGCCCTTTTCAGGGCCACCCTCACCCCATTCAAATTCGGAGATGTGCTTTAATTGTACCCAATTGTTGTTACTAATATTGATTTTCGGGTTGGCTGACTTTAAACTTAAACTGCTTCAATTGAACGGTAAAAACTCTCAGTAATGAAAGACCCCGTCGAAGACGTGTTATACTGCTACTATATATATATATATATATATATATATATTTGCTATTAGGTTGGTGCAAAAATAATGACGGACTAATGTCGTTTTTTGACGTATTTTTTTACGTCAAAAAACGACATTATTACGTCATTATTTTTGCACCAACCTAATATTTACCTCTATCGTTTATCAAGTTCTTTTCCTGAAGCCTAACGAAAATGCAAGTTTTCGTGGTTAGTTATTATTGAGCATTGTCTCTTTCTAAATGTGAACAGTAAGCAGTTAATACAGTATCTTTTTAATATTAAATATAACTCCGAAGAAAAATCCCTTGGGAAAGGTGTTTTGGGTTGTAAATGCTTTTCGCCGAAATTTTCTCTGTTTTTTTTATTTTCTTAATTTCTTTCCAATTTTGGATGTGGCCGATAGTTGCCATTTCAGTAAAGACGAGCGGAAAAACCAGTGATAACAGCCTCCGTTCTCTGTAAACGTTCGAAAATGTTCTTTTAAATAGATTCGTAAAGCGAAACTCTATTTCAGCCCCAAAACTAATCGATATATTCTTACTAGCTCTCGTGAGGTTATCAATAGGGGTGGTTACCAGCTGCCTGGGCAAGTCATCTTTATGGTAATGTCGCTAGACAAAGTATAACCACACACACTTCTCGGTCATCTATTGTGGCATGCCACAGGATATTTTTTGTCATGATATCTGCTTGAGAGGAAGAGTAAGGATTCGGAATAAATACCTATCTGCAAGGGTATTAGTACTAAGCGGAGGAAAATAAGCTAACTGCGACTTGAATACAGACGCCCACCTCACATAATGTAAAATGAAACCTGGGGGATGCATATTATCAGCAGGTTGCCGGCGGAAAGGTTAAAAAATAATTCATAAGTCTTAGTTAAGGCGATTTTTTTTCTAAGCGTAGCTTAAGCATGGCACAAGGCCACAGTCATGGCGCACACAGTGAGGCTCGAACTCGCTTCTCTGTTTAATTGCTCTCGCTAAAGATTACACCACGTCGAGGTACACAAATGATTTTCTAAGTGTAGCTTATATGTGGAGGCGCCCAGTGAGGATCGAACTTACTGCTCAGTCGTAACTGATCTAGCAAGACAAGTTTGCTAACCATTACATCACGTCGAAGTACCCCAGAGTTCTTAACAGTAATCTCAGCGGTAAATAAAATTTAAACCGGCCAAGTACAGGCCCGACACACTTCGCAAAATATGACCAAACGCCAGATTTTTTTTTCTTGGAGTGGGGGGTGATTTCTGGGGGGGGGGGTTCTTTTTGGCTCTTTGCTTTTTCTTTTTGGCTTTTCTTATAAGGCACTACCCAATTATTGGTGATTTCTTGCTCAACTTGACGTCTATATTGTCTCATTTTGATCTTGCAGATGTGACCTCCATCTTCTAGCTTTCTCCTTCTATATTTTGGATAGTAGTCATTCACTTACTCAAATTAAAATTTAATTTAAATCAAAAGGGAAAAGGTTTTTTTTTCCAGTGGGAGTGAGTGGGTTGTACCCTGGGTAATGTACTTTTAGAACGTATATGATTATTCTATCTCCCAAAACCTAGGAGTTCGATAACAAAGGTAACAACTTATATCTTTGGTATAAATATTAAATCTCAAAACTAATAGATCTCCACCTGTGAGTGCTTCTCAGCATTTATTATCGTGATAGAAACCTTTCAAAAATATTTTATTCTTCATCAGGTATCGACGACTATAAATTTCCTTTCCGGCTCATTTATCAATGTTGTATTTGCAAAAGAAGCGCCGAACATTCATCTCCCAGTTCAATAAGGGATTTTGTTCAAATTTTGAGAAATGGTACCAGTCTGTAACTTACCAGCGTCCATAACCGAATCTGCTTCAGTGTGTGCAAATATTACGATAGGAATACTTATTGCTAAATTATTTTCCATCTGTGGGACAGAAGGAAGACTTAAGATCGCACCACATGTACAGGGAGATACTGTATATCTCTGTTCGATCATGAAACACTTTAAAACCGAAAAGAAAAATTATGGGACAGTAGTTCCCTAGGTGCAAAAAAGAAAAACAGACATACACAGGGAGGCATTGGTTTTTGTTAGGGTGTAATCCTAAAATCAGGACAACCACCGCATTTTAAAATCCGTTATTGAACAGGGCGATAAATTTTCAGTACTTTTCTCACAGATACTATATTGACAAATATACGAGGTGGTCTGAAAGTCTTGTCACCCCTACATAATGTAATTTTCTATTTCAGATGGCTGACTCGGGCTGATTTTAGAAGAGACGTAAGGGAGGGACAAGACTTTCGGAACACCATATATATATATATATATATATATATATATATATATATATATATATAATATAATAAAGTGTAATATATATATATATATATATATATATATATATATATATATATATATATATATTATATTATATTATATATATTATATATATAGGCTGTTTCATGCTAGACGCAATCGTGGCCTGACGATTGCGTCTAGCATGAAACAGCTTGTCGCCACTAAGTGTTGACTTCAATGTTCACTTTTATATTTACACACGCTCTATCTCTGATATTGAGCACTTTATCTCATAAATAAATAGCACACCTTAAGAGTATATTTCTTATATATATATATATATATATATATCTCAAGTGATTTTTGGTCAAACGAAAAATTTGTGGTATATTGCGTTTTTACTTAAAATATTCCTTATTTCCCATTAATAGAAAATAATAAATATGTCTACCCTTATATTTGCACACACTGAAGCAGATTCGCCTATGGACACTGGTACCAGTGGCATGAGTTCAAGCCTAGCTAAAAACAATTCAATTCTGATTTTTTTTTTCTAGTTGTAACATAATAATCCTTTCTGTCCCGGTCACACCATTTGGCACCATTTTAGTGATATATACGATCGACTTGAATATCAGTACAATTTCTAGCAGCCATCTTTTCATACCTTCATATATAAAGGAATGAAAGTTTTTTGAAAGGCATTCGTGTGTATGAATCTTTTAATATTTCCCATCATATATTTTTACAATTCGACAAGCTGAAGCAATCTAGACAATTTCTCATAGCAACACTCGCCGTTCGATAAACACTTCCGTATTCATTTTATTTATTTACTTTTTTTTCCTAATCTTATCTTTTTTTTATATATATATATGTATGTACGAGCCAACGCTACGTTATGCCAACAGAAATGTACGCCTCTTCTACAGCCTTTAACAATATAGAATGACGCAATAAAAACGGGTCGTTATATTCGACCGACCAGTAGCTGCACGGCAGAGCTGATCACGTGATGATAATCTACATTAGCACAGTCAGCAATGTTTAATGTAAAGCTTTATGTTCGCATCAAATGAACGATGTGCAGAAGTTACTCAAAATTAATCCGTATCTTCCTGGTTTGTTTCAAACTGCCCCCCTTTTTTTTTCTTAAAGGAATGGAGTTAGATATATAAGGCAGAGATAGATAGCTTATTATTATTTTTTTTTTTAATAAGCGACTGTACTCAAATTTGACTTTTGCTACACAGATATCTCTAGTCGAGTTGTGAATTATCCCACTTTGATTTGCAATGGGTTATTATTTAATGCCTACAAGATTTTTACTATCTCTCTATATTTCTGCGATGAGGTATTATGTACACTATTTACATTATTCGGACTATTGTCCATCTTTGTCGCCATGTTTATCGCAACAATAGTCCGAATAATGTAACTTATTTTTTTTTTTTTACTGTTAGTAATATTTTTTTCTCAAAAATGTATTGCTGGTAATTTTTTTAAAATGTATTGCAGGGATTTTTTTTTCTTCAAAAATGTATTGCTGGTAATAAAACCCATCTTTATACTTTGAACCCTTTTGCAGGGTGAATTTTTTGCCCATAGCTGGGATCCTAACCATTCCGGATCAGCATGGATATAGGAACACCAGCAATTAAGAGGTGGCTTTACGTTCCTCAAAACCTGATCAGAGGCCTTGCTGTTGGATGTAGTTTATCCTCTTACCCAGGACGGACGACATTCATTGATCGAACAATCGCTGTTGCTGTCACTTGAAATTTTATAAAATTCCGTATTGTGACCATTCTCTATTTTCTTAATTTCAAATGAAAATATTTTCAAGATTTAGATTGTAAGAATTTTTTTGTTTTTTTTCTCTTTTTTTTTTTTTCTTTCTTTCTTTCTTCAAATGGGTGGGTTCATACCTTTCCCATGGATATTTGTGCGTAAGTGACTATAACAAACCCAACTGGGATTAGAACTCTGCTCTCCTATTAACAATTACGAACCATTATCCTTTACACAACACACACATCCACATATGAATTGAATAGGCTCGATGTTGCTTAATTTCTATCACCGTAGAGGAAATGGGTGCTTCAGCGTGGTAAGGCCGTTACAAGACTGGAAAATCTCATTTTGCGTTTCTGGATACATAAGTGCCTGTAGACTTCTGAAGGAATCTGCAGGATATGCATAACTTATGAGTCGCGAAAGGTTTAAAATTTTCCGAGATTTTTAATTTTTTTTTATTTTTTTTTTTTTCACCAAGCAAGGCGATCAAGCCACTAAGACGCAGCGGAGCTACTGGAAGTGAAAGAGAATGAAAAGTACTTTACAAGAAACAGGAAACCCAATCCTAAATGACAAATGAGGCATAAACCCCTATTCTGTTCAAAAGAGTGTGAACCGTGCGATAATCGAACAATTGTCAGATTGAATATTATTTTGTGAGACGAAATCAAGTAAAATAGTGACGCTAACATTAAATAAATATAAAACGATCAACTGTTTAGCTCAAATCTAATTTAAATGTTTTTTATCTTCCGTGTCCCTTTTAAAGATGGAGAAATCATGGCTCTCTACAGCTTCCCATCCTCTGTAGTAAAATTTGTCTATTCACAGTCTTTCCTAATCATTGTTTGCCAAACATTCACGCAAGTTCGTCAGGTAGATTACTTGCTGTTTTCATCTCTCCCCTTACTTTTAACATGTCCTATGAGTGTCAAATTTTCTAAGCCCTCTTTTCTCATTATGTGTCAGAAATTTGTAAAGTTTAAGTGTCCTTTTTGTTTCCATTTTTTTCCAAGAATACTGCCGTTGCTCACATGTTCAGTCCATTGTATTAATGCTAAAAATCTCCATCGCAGATGAAGAGACTTGCAGCAACAGAAATGTGGTTCTACAGAAGGATATCAGTAACGAAGAAGTTTAAAGAAAATGGAAACGAAAAATGACGCTTATAGATAGCATCAGGAAGTGATGTTTGAAATATCTAGGGCCCGTAATGAGGAAAAAGGGCTTTGAAAGACTGAAACTCACAGGACAGATTGAAGGCACGAGAGACCAAGGAAAACAATATCTAGCGAGTATGAGTAAACGGAAGGCGAAGCAGGGATTAGGAGAGATAACAAAAATACATTGAGGAGAGCTATGATCGCCAACGTCATCAAGGGAAACGGCGCGTAGATGTAAATGGTCGAGTAGTGTTAAAATTATTAGGTGGCAGAATGAGAAATACAGTACATCCCTTTAAACCAACGGAAAAAATGTTTTAGAAAGACAACAGGGAATGTAATGCAGGAATCCAAAAGCACATGCTTGCTAGCAAAAGCGGCAACCCCATATGTGATCTATTAGGTTGGTGCAAAAATAATGTCGGTTTTTGACGTTAAAAAAATTACGTCAAAAACGACATTATTTTTGCACCAACCTAATATTTATTGGTGGGGGTGGGGGGCTCAAAATGAGGCAACTATGGAGATTTTACTGAGTAAATCCGATGGAACATAGAAATAGCGAAATAAACAAAACGATGGAGTAATGGATAGCGGCTTGGATTGAGGAATCGGAGAGCAGAGTTCGAATTCCAATCGAATCCATTACATTCACTTACGTGCTAATACCCTTGAGAATGGTGTGAATCCTCTTCGCCCCCCTCCAGCTATGGGTAAATAGCAGGACAGACTGAGTTCTATAGCCTTGGATGGCAACTGGTCTACCGCAGAAAGAAATGGTAACCTACTGCGAGGAAAAAATCTGCCTCGTCAGTCATGTATCGAAAGATACATGATTGCCTAAGCGTGTAACCCGCATGGCACATAACTGACTAAGAAACAAAAATAGCCACAGGACTACTAAGTGATATCAGTCTATATGACAGTGAATACTGGATAATTTCCTTACAGATAAAGAGGAGACATGAGGCAACTGAAGCAAAGAAAAGAGTGCTGAACTACATAATGTCAATCCTCCTATGTGGCAGTGAATACTGGACAATTTCCTTACAGATGAAGACCTGAACCGATAGAAATGTGATTCTAACGAGGAAAGTTGAGAAGACAATATTCAGAATACGTGAATAACAAAAAAGTCTTGAGGAAAACAGAACAAAGACAATTGGATTTTCTGGGACACGTTACTGGAAAAGAATGGTCAAGAGAAGGAAACATTGACATGAGAGCAAGAAAAGCATGGGGAAGCGCTGGTAACCTAGCTAACTGTGGAACAGACTCCCACGTTGGTGCTTTCCCGGCCACATCAATCTTAATCTATTCAAGTGTTAACTATTATCTTTCCCACCTATCCCCATGCACTTCTTAGTCCCCCCCCACTTCCACCGTTTACACTCATGCAACAACCTTATTTAATAACTCCCTACCTTGATTTATTTTTGTTTCTTTTATTGGGTGGTCATTAAAAATAAAAAATAAAAAAAGCTTTGTGTAAATGGATAAGAGTTGTGGTGGGGGGGAGAAGATATAATGGGTTAAAAATTAAAAACTACAAAAGACAGGAAGTTGTTGAAAACTATGATCAGCCGAGTCTGGAAAAGATATGGTGTATTATATATAAATTCCTTTGGCAAAGCAATGTGTTCGTCTCGCAGTGTTTTTGTTTTTTTTTGGTTTTTTTTTTTTTTTTTTTAATTTCTGACCGTAGACTGACGGTTCGAATTCTGACTCGTCCAGAATTAATAATGGTCAGGAATTTATTAAAATAGTTTTGATTGATTGATTCTCTCTTTCTCTCTTTTCTCCTCTTTCTCTCTTTTCTCCTCTCTCTCTCTTTTCTCCTCTCTCTCTCTTTTCTCCTCTCTCTCTCTTTTCTCCTCTCTCTCTCTTTTCTCCTCTCTCTCTCTTTTCTCCTCTCTCTCTCTTTTCTCCTCTCTCTCTCTTTTCTCCTCTCTCTCTCTTTTCTCCTCTCTCTCTCTTTTCTCCTCTCTCTCTCTTTTCTCCTCTCTCTCTTTCTCTCTCTCTGTGTCTTTTTGTCTCTCTCTCTCTCTCTGTGTCTTTTTGTCTCTCTCTCTCTGTGTCTTTTTGTCTCTCTCTCTCTGTGTCTTTTTGTCTCTCTCTCTCTCTGTGTCTTTTTGTCTCTCTCTCTCTCTGTGTCTTTTTGTCTCTCTCTCTCTCTGTGTCTTTTTGTCTCTCTCTCTCTGTGTCTTTTTGTCTCTCTCTCTCTGTGTCTTTTTGTCTCTCTCTCTCTGTGTCTTTTTGTCTCTCTCTCTCTGTGTCTTTTTGTCTCTCTCTCTCTGTGTCTTTTTGTCTCTCTCTCTCTGTGTCTTTTTGTCTCTCTCTCTCTGTGTCTTTTTGTCTCTCTCTCTCTGTGTCTTTTTGTCTCTCTCTCTCTGTGTCTTTTTGTCTCTCTCTCTCTGTGTCTTTTTGTCTCTCTCTCTCTGTGTCTTTTTGTCTCTCTCTCTCTGTGTCTTTTTGTCTCTCTCTCTCTGTGTCTTTTTGTCTCTCTCTCTCTGTGTCTTTTTGTCTCTCTCTCTCTGTGTCTTTTTGTCTCTCTCTCTCTGTGTCTTTTTGTCTCTCTCTCTCTGTGTCTTTTTGTCTCTCTCTCTCTGTGTCTTTTTGTCTCTCTCTCTCTGTGTCTTTTTGTCTCTCTCTCTCTGTGTCTTTTTGTCTCTCTCTCTCTGTGTCTTTTTGTCTCTCTCTCTCTGTGTCTTTTTGTCTCTCTCTCTCTGTGTCTTTTTGTCTCTCTCTCTCTCTGTGTCTTTTTGTCTCTCTCTCTCTCTGTGTCTTTTTGTCTCTCTCTCTCTCTGTGTCTTTTTGTCTCTCTCTCTCTCTGTGTCTTTTTGTCTCTCTCTCTCTCTGTGTCTTTTTGTCTCTCTCTCTCTCTGTGTCTTTTTGTCTCTCTCTCTCTCTGTGTCTTTTTGTCTCTCTCTCTCTCTGTGTCTTTTTGTCTCTCTCTCTCTCTGTGTCTTTTTGTCTCTCTCTCTCTCTGTGTCTTTTTGTCTCTCTCTCTCTCTCTCTCTGTGTCTTTTTGTCTCTCTCTCTGTCTTTTTGTCTCTCTCTCTCTCTCTCTGTCTTTTTGTCTCTCTCTAATAGAACTTATCAGCCTTCTGAGGGTTATTTAAAATCAAAATATAATTTGATAATTTTAATTGGTTGTAAGAAGAATCTTTTGCAGTTGGATATTATATTATCAGTTATTTCTGAGTTTTGGAATTTTTTTTTTTTTTTTTTTTTTTTTTTTTTTTAATAATGATTTTTCCAGATATAAGTTTACTATTTAATCTATAGCTAGAGGGTGTGATAAATTCATATCTTCCCCAAGCGTATTTGGTCGTGTGTGAGTGTACCAAAGCTGCTTGAAATTCGAACTCTGCTCTCCGATTATTTTCATTCCGAGCCTCTATCCATTACACCACCCACATATCCGCATAATGAGTAAGCTCGCTCTATTTAATATTTCACTATTTCTACTTGTAATAACTTTAAAAATAATCAAACATTGGCGGGTATAATACTCTTTTTTTTTCTGCTGAATTCGATCTGGCGTCTTGAAGACTATTTTTTTGGTTTAAGCTCATTTCTACTAATAAAGAATTTCTCAGAATGCATTACTTTCTGCACAGCTTACATATCTAAGCAATATCCCCGTTCAAAATTTGCTTCAGGCGATAGACGAAACTCATTCAGTTGCGCCATTGAGATGGACTGATGTGAAAGATGTTTGCGCATGCGTGGGTGATTTATGTACCTCTCTATTAGAGAATGGACGGGATTTATGATGGCGTCGCATGGTTTATGACCACAGCTCGCTTCGCCCGTGTTCGTTTGCTAGTATATGTAAGTTTGCGAATACCAGTCTGTGAATTGAACTGGGATATAAAAAAAAATGTTTCCGCCTTTGTGTTGTATAGATATTTCCGGATGCCATTTTAAGGTTTGAACTGGAGACGAAGAGGAAAACATTATTTACTTGTATTTGCCTTTATACACTGCGACTCGCGTTATTAGCCACTTTTAATTTTCCTCGTCTTTGGAAAACTAATGAAAGCATTCATGGAAATATTTACGCTCTTAATGTACAGAATATGTCATGCTATATATATATATATATATATATATATATATATATATATATCTGCAGATATGTAGAAAAATAGGAAAGAACACGTTAGGTAAATAATCCGGAGTTTTTTAGTATTTTTGTTTTTATTTTTAAAAAAACAGTGCTCCATACAGAAGTAGAGGTTAAATTATAATTATTTTTTTTTTTAAATATGATTCCTTCGCTACATAAGAGTTCTCATGTTTCAAAAACGAGAGCCGAAAACCTCAGTATAATTATTAAAATTAAATTGAGTTAACGTATCAATCCCTGTTTCATCCTCAAGCGAAAAATTTAGGAATAACCAATTTTGAAATTTACGCATCTTTTATAAGCATGTTCATTCGCAAAATTAATTACTATGGAAACGGCTGGGGCGACCATGTTGGTAAGGGGTCTAAGAGATAATTTTTATCCACATATCAGTCACATTCGGAAAGAGGTGAAGCCAAGGTAGAGTGGGGCTATCTATTTCAAAGCGAATGATGGCATTCATATAATATTAGCACATAAGGTTGGAGCATTGCTGCTATATCTGCGATAGTGCTGTCCAGCTTCGAGTACGAAAGCAATTACTCACAACTCTGCAGCACTTATCCCACAGACGAAACGTTGCCAGCCTATTATCGCTATTATTATAGGGGTAGTTACATTCTTTAGTTCCACCAGTTCAGGCCTTCACAGCTAGGACCCGCCACGCCATATTTACGGTAGAATTTTCCTTCGTGTTCATTTTGATAGTGATGAGTAAGTTTCACTCCGACAACTTCTCCAGAACTGTTTCTTTGGGAAACAGACGCCTGGGGAGATGCTTCCCTGACAAGGCGTTCTGAGTAAGACGATAAACTACACCCAACAGGAAGGCCTCTGATCAACAGGTTTTAAGGAGCGTGAAAGCCTCTCTTGACCCGGGGTGGTAGCACCTATTAGGGTCCCAGCTATTGGTAAACTGGGATTAAAACACTATGAAAGTGTAAAAATAAAAATAGGTTTTAATAACAGCAAAACAGTTTTGTAAAAAAAAAAAAAAAAAATTAGCTGCATTAAAAAATCTTGTCGGCATTAAATAACCCATTGACGTTGGTATGCCGTAAACCAAACCAAACCAATATATACTTAGATAGATAAAAAAAATATTACCCGTAATAAAAATCTTGTCCGCGTTAAATAACCCATTGTGGATGACATGCCGTAAAACAAACCAAACCAAACCAAACCAAACCACCTTGTCAGTATCTTAACTGAGGCTTACGAACGCATCACATTGAAACACCGGGTTCCGTATGATCTCCGTAGTTAAGCAATGTCGAGCCGGGTCAGTATCTAGATGGGTAACCGATTAGGAATACCAGGGGCTGTAAGTTTGGATGCGTAGATGGTGTAATGAATAATGGCACGGAATTGTTAATCGGAAGGCAGAGTTCTAATTGCCGTTGGTTTCTTTTCTGTTCCCTTGCGTGTAAAATACCCTGACGTCGTGATGCCTGGTCAGGATCAGTTACATTACAGACCTTTCTTTGGATTTTGTCAAGAATCTCAAGATGTACAGCAAGAGTATTATACCAGCTAGGGCAACAGTATTCAATGAAGGAATGGTTTTTGGTTGGTTTGGTTTGTTTTACGGCGCATCAACCTCAATGAGTTTTTTAGTGTCGACAATTTTTATTGCCGGTAATACTTTTCTCAAAAAGTATTGGCGGTAATTTTTTTTTTTTTCCAAAACTGTATTGCTGGTAATAGTTTTTTTTATAAAGCATTTCTGGTATAAAAACCCATTTATATATATATATATATATATATATATATATTATTATTTTGCTTGTCATTATTTATTTTTATTTTAATCGGTGTTTTTTTTTATTAACGTAGTATAAATTTGCTTATATCGCTTATTTAATAGTTTTCGTTTGGGAAGATAAAGATATTTAGTCAATTTTGGGGTTGATTATTGTCGTTTATTCTAACTATTAATTTGGCAGGAGCAATTTTTAATTTGTTTATTCATGTATTTATTTCTATTGATTATCTTTATTTTTTTATAACGGTTACTTTATCGGGATCGGTTTGTTTATCTACTTGGATGAATTTAGATTAATTTACTTGATTTTTTTATTATTTATTTATTATACTGTATATTTTAGGTTTTCGATTTTTTATTGGTTTGATTTTTATAGTCTAATATTTTGGCCATAATAGTTTAATTTGTTTATTATTTACTTTATTTATTTGGTTTCATTGATTTTGTTTTTTATTTTTTATTTGTTTATTCTATTTCGTCTTTTCTAATGGATGTGATTTGGTAATTTGTTTTCTTTTACTTATTTTATTGTCATTTTGTTTATTTTATTTTTTTCAGTTTTCGATTTTTAAGTAACGTTGTAAAAAAAAAAAAATTATTTTCCTGTCTGCATTTTGGGATGAGCTCGGTTCTTTTATTTTGGTCTGGGAAGGAATATATATATATATATATATATATATATATATATATATATATATTTTCCTCCAAGCAAAGTTTGCAAGTTTTTGATTGGTTGTTGTAGACTGATGATCTTTTCCTTATTTTCCAACATATTTTTGTTGGGATGTGCGTTTTGTTTTTAATTTCCCTGATATACTTAGAAAGCATTGTGCTGTTCGCATAATTACTATTTGTGTAAGATGTTTTATGTGCATAATTTTCAGTTTTTGGATGATTTTTTTTCCAGGCTTTAAGACTCGCCATTTTAAATTCTTTTAATCATACAATAAGAATCAAAAAATCGTTTGTTTTTTTTTGGGGGGGGGATTGTTAGTAGTTACTTCTGTAAATAACTTTCCATTAATATAGGCCGTTTTTGTGTGAGACGATTCCGAACCTGTAGACCCCGCATACACGGGGTCTGGTTTGTCTACCCACCCAGACGTGACTTTACTCTTCGACATAGCATCATCTGGGTTCTTTTGTGTCCGAAGGCAGAGAGTTCGACAAGTCCGCCTGAAACGGCAGATTTGGAAAAATCTTATTGGCTAGGAAGAAATCCCAGCATGCCTTTGTATGCTTCAGCCAGTAAATTGTAGTCATTGCCATTGAAACCAACAGTTAAGAACTAAATTTTATATTAATATTTTAAATGGGATGTTTAAAGACCTACTGTACTAGTGCTGTAACATTTACTCAAAGTAATAACTGACAAGGAATAATCCATTTTAGATATAAGATTAGGTGATACTCCCACTCAGCGCTATGTTATCGACTGTTGTAACTTCAGTTAAAAGACATACATGATACACGCCTGGGCGATCATTAGGCAGATTTTCCAGCAGTGGGTTGCCATTTCTTTCTGCAATAGTCTGGTTGCTAAGCAAGGCTACAGAAGCCAGTCTGTTCTGCTATTCAAACTATAGCTGGTGGGGGGGGATGGATTTATAGCTTTCTCAAGGGTGCGTAAGTGGATGTAACGAACTCTGCTGGAATTCGAACTCGGCTCTCCGAGTTCTCAACCTGATCCGATATCTATTACACCACAACGCACATCATGTGCTTTAACTTACTACAGCTTAAAAGCGAAATAAGTGAATCGGAAATAAGATTGTGATGCGCCAGTAATTCAATGTTTGAAGTTGAACAAAGGTAGAAAATTTGCAACTAAATACTGAGGCTGGTCCTTTTTGTATACTTTTTATAGGGTTATACTTGGATGTACACCAAATTTACATTGACAGTTATATTGAAAACTAAATAACTCGGCGATATTCCATTAAATACTAATATTAAATGGTAAAGTATATAAGACTATCACTATAAAACCTCGTGCTGAGAAACGCCTCTAGCAAACACCCAGCCAATAAAACAACTTATTGTCTATACTCATTATTGTAATCCTCATCAGTTCCATGACCAGGTGTTATGGTAGTGCCCTTGCGCAGCTGAGCACCTGACAGGTTCCTTCCACATATCTAGACACAATGACGGAGAAGTATTCATTCAAACGTACCATATTTTGGGCAAGTAGACATGGAAACAAAAAGGAAACTTATACTTACCAGGAAGAGGTAGTTGAAATTTCTGGGGCACGTAACGAGGAAGGACGGCTTGGAAAATCTGATACCCACAGGACAGATTTATGGAGAGATGAAAGCAGCGCGTAAAATACTTAATGAGCTTGAGCAAAAGGATGGGAGAACAAGGTTTGGGAGATATAACAAAAAGACAAAACCTATTAAGAGCTACAAGGGACAGGAAGATGTGGGGAGCCATGATCACCTACGCCCTGAAAGAGCCCAGCACATAAAAGAAGCTGACAATATTTTTATAGAATTTCTCCTAACAGGACCTAATTGTTTCAACCTGTTGCAAGTAGAATCAAATGCTATGTTAGCTAAGTCTACAAGTACTTTGTATAACAGTTGCCTTATTTCATGTAATCTTAAATTGTTCTACTTACAGAACAAAATAACGTCTTAAACACTCACAACTGACATCTTATTTTAGATTTCATTAGCAATAAGGTAATAATTAAAGTTGCAACCAAGAGTGACTTTTGATTTTATGAAATAAGATTCACACAAGTGGGAAGGATTTTGATAAAAGGTTTAATACTTACATTCATACTACAAGATATGTGATAAGATTCATATACCTTTACTAAATGTAATCTAATTACTTTTAAAATATTGTTTCAGATTATATTGAGACCTTATAATAAAAAAAGGCCAGTTTTTAGACATTTTATAAAGTGATAACAAAGCAACAGAAATGTTCTACAGGAAGATGCTGAGGATACCATGGGACAAACATGTGAGCAACAATGAGGTTTTGAAGAGAATGGAAACAAAAAGGAAACATACTTAACACCAGGAAGAGGCAGCTGAGGTTTCTGGAGCATGTAATGAGGAATGAGGGCTTGAAAAACCTGATACTCACAGGATAGAGTGGGGAGAAAGAGAGACGGAGGAAAGCAGCATGTAACATACATGATGATCTTGAGTAAATGGGTAGCTGAACACAGTTTGGGAGAAATAACAAAAAGACAAAACTTATTAAGAACTACAAGGGACAGGAAGATGTGGAGAGCCATGATCGCGGACGTCCTAAAGTGACACGGCACATAAATATGAAGATCTAGAGGCGAAGCTCGTTCCTCTCCGGGTCAAACTAAGTGATGTTCTCCAACTTCAAGGCTCGTCTTTGTCACGCTCATGTAGACGTTGATTCCAACGGAATACCCCTCCGCCCTGACTGTTGACGTTAGTCTAATAAGATCTCCACCCAGCGATGCTGTTTTATCTAAGGTTCTGGCTGAATACATAGCTATGTCTACCCTATTGTGCTAGATAGCTGTTGAACCTAGAAGAAGATTCATCTGCCCTTTGACAGGTCTTGTTTTAATCCTGTTGGGTGTCTCATCACACTCCTCACCAGGAAAAGCTTGGTGGGGGAATTGGTTTAACCGCTGATGACCTCAGCATACAACAGTACTGGGTTATATGATGCCAATAGCATTCGTAGAGTGACCCGACATTAATGGTAAGAGTAGTAGTAGTTTTTGCTTTATAAGGAAACGTTAGCTTTCATTGACCGAGCAGCCAGTGCTACTGTCGTTTGAAATTTATAAAATGTTTCCCTTAAAACAATTCTTCAGAAAAATAAGTTTCGCAAGTTCAGTAGCTATTATCGCCCCTTTTTAGTACTGATGGGGTTTCCTTCCTAGCTTTTTGCTTGAAGTATTGTGGAGTGTCAACGTCTTAATTATGCCATTATTTTCTCTTCGAGTTACATGTCCAGTTTGCTTTAGTTGTTGCCGCTATTGAAAGTCCTCAAGTGATGTGGTTTCTGCTAGTATAGTTCTTTGTTTGTGATTCTGTAGCGCCAGTCCACGAGGTTCGATTAAAGTCATTTTTAACCATAAATCTGAGAAAGCTATTGTATATAGTTAAGTTTAGCTATTTCTGAATTGGATTGGCGCCGTGCATAACATCCGTATGAAATAATTTATTTGACGAGGCTACTTAAGGACGTGACTCTAGTTTTTAGGTTAACTTTTTGATTTTGTAACATCTTGAGGTGTTGGGTGAAACTATCTCTATCGCAATTTGTTCTATGTTCAATTTCCTTCTCTCATACTAAATATGTTATAACTCATCCATAGACCGATGTATTTGTGGTTATTATTTATTGATTCCACATACTGGATTTGGGTGATGGATTCCTGGTAGCTGCCATTACTTCTAAGGTGGGTTTAATACGTTTTGGCATCGTCCATTTGGCGTCAAAAAAGTAATTGGACTATTCTGCACAGCCGTTTAGGCGTCAGACTGTTTCGGCGTCACTGTCTTTGACCAGAGGTACCCCCCCCCATCCACACCAAAAGAAAAAGAAGAAAAGCATTGAAAACACCCAACTTTGAATATGATTTTTTTTTTTTTTTTTTTTTTTTTTTTTACACATTTAGGGAATTAAAGATCATATTAAAACACTAATGAAATAATGTAAATTAAAAACTTTAATTTAAAATATTTGCTTCCATTTTGGAATAAAAGGGCTTTGTCGACTTAAAAATATGTAGCTGTACTGAAGGAAATATAATACAGTGTAACCCGGATATAAGAGAGTTGTCGGGACCGGAGAATAAGTCTCTTATATCCGGATTTGGTCTATTTTATATACATTAACACAGGCTCTAATTTGGGACCAGAGAAAATATCTCTTATACCCGGGTTTCTCTTATATCCGGGTTACATTGTATAAAAAATACATGCAACTACTCTTTTTCTTAAATTAGACTATTCGAGTATATAACGACGAAGTACTAATTTGACTACTAAACGAGAAAGAAGGAACAAATTTGACTATAAGGACGAAATAGTAATCTAATGCCTATTTATCTCTCTGCCGAAAAATTCCGATGTGGAATCGGCTACGTCGGAACGCCCCATTCCTTTCTAAGATTTAGCAGTTTAAAAGTCTATCACAACTTTGTGCTGTCGTTGTAAATTCACCAATATCAAAGTGGGTATAAGCATTATTATTTTAAAATTCTATTATTTGCGTCATTTTAACTTAAAAAATATATTCAATTAGAAAAAAATTATAAATTTATGAGTCTGTAATGTAATCGATTCTAACCCAGGCATCGTGACATTAGTCACTTTTTCACCGACGTGACGTGGGGTCCCTTCATTTTTTTTTTTTTTTTTTTTTTTTTTCTACAAATATTTTCAGGGCAAGGGTTTCGATGAACTTTTTTCCCCACCTGATGACCTGACTATATGAATTTAAGCATGCTACTAGATTGGCAATTAGGTTTCACAGTTTTACTGTTGAACTAGCTAGATACAATCGCATGTTCTATTCAAACGGTTTCGTTTCTCGCACTTCTCGCCTGTGTAACAGCCTTCTGGTTTCTTACTTCTCTGATAACTTGAAAAAAATTTAAACGCAACGTCGATCGTCATTTTCTCTCTTCTTGCACCGTGTTTCCTCAATTCTCACCACAGAAGTCTTCTCAATGTCTTTCGTTTCCTGTAACCCTTCCCGCTACATCTTAGTGGCATTATCGCCTTGCTTGGGGTGAAACGATTAAAAAAAAATTGAATTTCACTGGTTAGATAAGATCACTGTTTAACATGGACGAAATAGCAACGGAAATTCAACCATAAATCTCGATTTTCAGAAATCAATTTAATTTGCTTAAGCTAAAAAAATAGACTGGCGAGGTGGCGTACATAAAAATTGATAACTGCGATATGAAGACAAACATAGAACCTGTCTTTTGTTTTAACAGTTACTATTTAGATATGGACTGGAACTTCTGCAGAGAATTAGTTCAATATTTGAACGCGCTTGTTACATGCACACACATATACATATGGTATGTATCTATGTAATGTAATGGTATGGCATGTATCTATGTAATGTAATGGTATGGCATGTATCTATGTAATGTTATGGTATGGTGTGTATCTGTTATGGTATGTATCTATGTAATGGTATGTATGTAATAATCCCGTACAAATATTAAACTAATGTATGTAATATATATGAGCTTGCGAGAAGTCGTCTGTATTAGTGCGCATGCGTGATTTGTACATTATGATATAGAAGTCATATTGAGGTGTAGCTCAGAATGGTATTCTTCCCGACTGTGTTGGATAATATTTCTAAACTTATATCATCCGCTTGGCTTTGTGCAAAAAGATAAAGTATCTATTTATAGAGATATACAAAAATGTTAAGCGTCCTGGGGAAGACAGTAAACTATGTTCAATATCAAGGTCTCTGATCAGGAGGTTTTGAGGAGCGTGCAACCACCTCTTAATTGCTGGTGTTCTCAGGTCTACCCTGACCCGGGGTGGTAGCACCTGTGAGAGTCCCAGCTATGGGCAAATAGTTAACACTAAAACTGGGATCAAAACACTATGAAAATGTAAGAAATGGGTTTTGATAACAGCAATACATTTTTGTAGTATCCGTAGCAATACTTTTTTTTTTTTTAATTATTACAAGGAATGAATTTTTGAAGGATAAAATATGAGCAGCAATACATTTTTGAAAATAAATATTTTTAGCAATAAAAATCTTGTCAGCATTAAATAGCTCATTGAGGTTGATATACCGTAAAAGAAAAAAACAAACAAATGTTAGCATAATATTTACAACATACGAGGACTGATCAAAAAGTATCGGGACTGTTGCTATGGTTACCAAACTGAAGTATTCAGAGAGAAGCCGTTTGTCACTGATTGATCTTGAACTCTGTCGAGCATACACACTTATAACGTTCTCGCTTACGTTGTTTATAGCAGTGCTTGAACGAAAGAATGGTATGTAGTGTGGCCGTTTCCACAGCGGCTGCATCAGTCACCATGGCTTGCGCAGCAGTTTTTGAATTACATTACCCAGATCTGACAACCACCCTATTCCCTATATCTCACCTCTTGTGACTTTTTCCTCTCCAAAACTCAAATAGCACATGAAAGGAACAAGGTTTCAAAACGTTGAAGTAATCTAAGAGAATGCGACGAGGTAGCTGCTCGCTATCTCAAAAAGGAGTTCCCGGAATGCTTCCATCAATGGAAACGACACTGGATAATAAAGTATGGGACTTCAGAAGGAGACTACTTCGAAGGAGATTAAATGCCGAATTTATATGTCTTGTAGTTTTCTTGCTGTAACACCAGTACGCATACTTTGTGTGCGTAAATATACACATTCATATGTATCCAAACAAATTTTGTTAAATTCAACCAACAATATCTGTCTGTTAATTTTTTTTTCTTGTCTTTTCCAATTTTCTAAGAAAAAGTACATCGAGTTCAATAATGGAAAGTCCATGTTTTCTTCTCGTTCTTTTGAATGTTTGTCATTGTCAAGAACTGGGTGTTGACAGTGTAGTAGACAATATTTTGTTGTCTATAACCTGCCATATTTTAATGCTAGAATTTGAATCCGTCTAAAGCAGTGCTCCTCAAAGTGGTGGTCCGCGGACCATCAGCTACCGATATCCGCCCAGTGTCCAGGACAGGCTAAGGAATCATTTGAAGCTTATTTTTTATTACCTTTTATACGTTTTGATATTGAATTATTTTTTGCAAAATAAATGGAATATAAAAAATAGTCAACTTTTATTATATTCATTATATATATATATATATATAGTTTCCGTTGTGAATTGATATTATCACGAAATATTACAGTTACGTGAAACATTGAGGAAAAAAAATGGGAGTCCACCATATCAGATAGTTTAAGAAGTTCTGTTCTGAAGTGAATTTATCTTTAACGATTAAAGCCAGCTGGACCGTATCGACACGATCCCGATATACAACATTGTATTTGAAAATTGGAAAAATCCCACCCACAAAAAAAAATTAAACTGTTCAATTTAACAGAATTTTGATAAATTATTGCCGCCTAAATGTACCTTACTAGCAGCCATACCTAGCCGTTCGATCAGAAAAAGCGTTCAATTAGAATGGAGCAAAAACAGCATCATGTTTAGATGTAACAAAGTCTATCTTCTTCAATTACTTTAAATTACTTTCATTTAAAAACATTTTGAATTAATGCAGTTACTGATATACCAGAAGTAGTCTGTATTTATTCAATCGAAGTTAGCCGAGGGCATAAAGGGTAAAAAAAGGTAACATGAAGACCCACTTCAGACCACAATTATTTTGGAGTTTTTGAAATTCAATTTGTCAGTGTGCTGCCAGGGATGTAAAAGAGGATACATTTATAAAGCAATTTTTAAGTTTGTTGAAAATTGGTTGAAAGATCAAAGAAAAATAATTAAAAAAAACTAGTAAAAGTCACCATTTTTCGCTATTTACGCGGGTCTTCTCTATATGGGTGGACTCATTTATCAAGTTAAATGACTGTTTAACAATCAACTTGTCTACAATTGTTTGAAAATTACGGTAGTTTTTACTTTAAAATTTGTTGAAATCGCTTTTTCGTTTTTCGCTAAACGTAGTGGCGTAGAAATAAAAATGAGGTTTCGTTGAGCTCTTCATGAAAAATGTTTTCTTACCGAGTTTGAACGGAATCTGAGGAAACAAATTGAATTGGTGGATTTTTTATAGGATTTATCGATTAGTGATTCTTTAAAAAAAAAAAAAAACTATTGTCTTTTTGTTTTTTTACACTAAGAACTTATCTCTTACCTTGTACAATGTATGTGCCAAGTTTGGTCAAAATCGTTTGGATGGATCTCCCGTAGAAAGCTGTCAGACAGACACACAGACACTCTCTGTTATATATATATATATATATATATATATTATATATATATATATATATATATTATATATATATATATATCTAGAGAGAGAGAGACATGTGTTTTTCTGTTTTCACCGCTTTGTCTAAAGTGATGACGCCAAATGGCAGTGTTTTTTTTTGGGGGGGTGGTTAGAATAGTGAAACGTTACAAGTTGTTTTGGGTGTGTAAAGATAGACTCTTAAAGAGTAGAATGCTATATATGGTTCTGCAGAAGGACGCTAAGAATGCCATGGACAGAACATGTGAGAAACGGCTTAGAGAAAACGGAAGCTAAAAGAACACATGCACTTCGAATCAGAAAGACATTTGAAATTTCTCTGGCATATTGAAGACAAAAGGGACCGAGAAAGATGGCAAATAACCTGCATAACGAGCTTTTGCGAATGGTTAGAACAGATATTAGGAGAGGTAGCAAAAAGAGATAAGTCTTAGAGCTACAAAGAAGAGGAAGTCGTGGAGAGCGATGAAATCCCACGCCCTGAAGAAACACGGCATACAGAAAATGATGTATTAGGTTTTGTGCAAAAATAATGTCGTTTTCTCGCATAGTGATATATGTGAGAAAACGACATTATTTTTGCACAAAACCTAATAACACTCTAATCATAGAAAAGACTTAGCCACAAGATATATCGTCATTTTTGACAGCCTGGGTAAACTTGTATGTGTGTGGTGGGGACAAACATAAATGCATATAACATCGCGTATGCAAATATTAAGCATTACATGTGTATAAAAATGAGTGTGTAAGTTTGAATCGCTGTACGAAATCTGAGTGTGTATGAGTTTATATTTTTGAATATATCGACATGGTGTGTACGTTCATACAGATTCTATTGTCTACAAATGCATCTGTGTCATATATGAACGCATACGTGTAAGCGTATTATTACCTTTCACCCTTTACTCCATCGTTCTTTTCCCTTGTGTGGAGACAATGCCTGGGCGGCAAGCCCGTTCTACCGGAAGTTAGTATTTGTTCCATTAGATAATAGCTCCGCAGCAAACAGCGCATGCCCATTGAGCTCAGAAATTCAATTACTACCATGGCGGATTACACCGGCCTTGCTTGCTCAAGACTGCTTCGTTTCACTTCGTGTTCCTTTATGATTTGTTTGCATTCTCGCCATCCCTCACCATATTTATTATCATTATTGTTGATATTAATGTTTTTATTGATTTATTCGTTCATCTTTTTATATTTTCCTTCTCGCTTTTCTTACTCCTTTCATAGCTGCGATGACTACGGTGGTATTGTTATTGATATTTCATTTTCTTTTTATATTAGTTTATTATAATTAGTCCAAGGTTTATTATTATTATTGTGTATTCATCCTTCTTCAACTCATCATTACACTTCGAAGTATTTTTTTTCTTTCGTTCGATTTTTAATCCCTTTCTCTCAAATTTCTTTTTATTGTCTCTACATCTCCCTTATTTTTCTCTCCTCTCTTCCTTATTTTTTCTCTTTTTTTCCCACCCACTCTCTTATTTTTCTCTCGTCTCCTTTTCCCTCCCTTCTCTCATTTCTTTTCCCTCCCTTCTCTCATTTCTTTTCCCTCCCTTCTCTCATTTCTTTTCCCTTCCTTCTCTCATTTCTTTTCCCTCCCTTCTCTCATCTCTTTTTTTTCCCTCCCTTCTCTCATCTCTTTTTTTTCCCTCCCTTCTCTCATCTCTTTTTTTTCCCTCCCTTCTCTCGTCTCTTTTTTCCCCCTCCTTTCTCTCGTCCCTTTTTTCCCCCTCCTTTCTCTCGTCCCTTTTTCCCCCTCCTTTCTCTCGTCCCTTTTTTCCCCCTCCTTTCTCTCGTCCCTTTTTTCCCCCTCCTTTCTCTCGTCCCTTTTTTCCCCCTCCTTTCTCTCGTCCCTTTTTTCCCCCTCCTTTCTCTCGTCCCTTTTTTCCCCCTCCTTTCTCTCGTCCCTTTTTTCCCCCTCCTTTCTCTCGTCCCTTTTTTCCCCCTCCTTTCTCTCGTCCCTTTTTTCCCCCTCCTTTCTCTCGTCCCTTTTTTCCCCCTCCTTTCTCTCGTCTCTTTTTTCTCGTCTCTTTTTCCCCCTCCTTTCTCTTGTCTCTTTTTTCCCCCTCCTTTCTCTTGTCTCTTTTTTCCCCCTCCTTTCTCTTGTCTCTTTTTTCCCCCTCCTTTCTCTTGTCTCTTTTTTCCCCCTCCTTTCTCTTGTCTCTTTTTTCCCCCTCCTTTCTCTTGTCTCTTTTTCCCCCTCCTTTCTCTTGTCTCTTTTTCCCCCTCCTTTCTCTTGTCTCTTTTTCCCCCTCCTTTCTCTCGTCTCTTTTTTCTTTTTTACCTCCCTTCTCTCGCCCATCTCGATATCTCTCTCTCCGTATGTGTGAAAGAGAAATATCTAGTCTCATTACGTTTAATATTTTCCTTGATATCCACTTTATTTGTTTTTCTGTAATTAGTTATAGGATATTTCCTCTTGGTCATCAACGAAATTAATGTTCGCTGTTTCTATTATTACCAACAGCTTTACTTAGTGTTTTTTTTCTTCTTCCACTTATTATTTTTCTTATTCAGCATTTATTAACGCATTTATATATTTGTTGGATAATCAATATTATCCTTTTACTGTGTGTTATATTTCTGTTATTTTCCTTCGAATAAGATGTTCTTTGTGGTTCGTGAAATGTTATACATGTCTTAACAATCATTGCATCACCATAAATTATTTTTGATACATCAGTGTTCGACTTGAGTTTTCATTGCCGTGCGAAGCGAAAAGACTTCGAAAGATAGGCAGTGAATGATTGAATGAAGGATCTTTTTTTTTCTTTCATGACGACAATGAAAAAGGACAAAAAATAAAATCGACTTAGTGAAATTAGAAGATATATAAAGAGACAAGCATACAATGCGAGTCTACGCAGTTCTCAAAGTAAACCTGTTTTCAGAGAAACAAAAAAAATCATCCTAGAGAGCTCAGAGATAAAAATTCCAGTAAAACTCGACATGCAAAAACAGAAGAATATAATAGTTAACCGCCAAATAAATATTACGAAAAAAGATTTCAGCGAAAAATAACAGTGAAACGCACGATATTTGATAGACTCTAGCAAAATCACTGAAGTCTATTTTTTTAATGAGGAGAAAAGGGAGATAAATACAGAAAAAGAAATGGAAAATTCTCTTTATGATAAGATGGTTAAAGACACTCATTTTTTTTTTTTGTGCTTGTAGGTGATCATGGCTCTTTACTTCCTCGTATACCATGTAGCTCTCAAGGTACCTCATTAGATTGATTAAATTAATGACATCAATACTTACCAGGTTATTTACTTCCAAATGCAATTCTTATGAGACAAAAATAACCTGGAATTAGATATGTCTAAGACAGGAGCGATCATATCTCTCTTCAAACGATACAGTTCTTGTATTCCAAAGCCTACCAGTAGGGCAAGGAGGCACTGTAATCTTCAGGCGCATTTTAACCTTTACAGCAGAGTACAGACACTTTACATTTGGAAAAAGGATTGGCTAAATTCTTATGCAGGAAATAATATATAAGTTAGGTACCCCCACGAGATCGCTAAAAAAAAAGAGCATAGCATGATGAAAAAGACGTCAAACTTGACGAAAACAAAATTTTATCATCTAAATGTTTGTTATTATTAAGAGGAAAGATTCAAGTATTTTGGGGGTATTTTTTACATTTTTTAATCGTCCGAAATTTTTGTTAATCTTTTTTTTTTTTTTCTTTTGAGTCAGCAAAATTGACCATTATTTTTCATTTTATAAAAAAACTGGAAATCTCACTTTGAAATTCTCTTAAATATCAATTATCATTTTTTTCAAAACTTTTTTAAGAAAATCAGGAACTATAATGTTTATTTAAAATATTTTGAACCAAGTTTAACTTAGCTTCTGCGCCGAAAAGATGTAATTTGAAAATAAAGCAACGCAAAAACTATTGTAATCACTAAAAACTTTGGTCTTTCCTCTTAATCATAACATAAGCATTTAGACGATAAAATTTTGTTTTCGGCAAGGTTGGCGTCTTTTTCATCAAGCTATGCTCTTTTTTTTTTTTTTTTTTTTTTTTTAAGCAATATCGTCGAGGTACTATATATAAGTTAACAAACATAACCTAACCCTGAATGAAGTTCCCCTTTTTTCTATAAATAGGAAGTTTAATGTAAATTCTTTTCAGTCGATAAGGCTTTATTATTATTATCATTATTATTATTATTATCACCCTCTTCAAGTTTCGTCCCTTTGCCACTTTCCCCAGATCACGTTCTGTCATCCACTTGCTTAAGCCCGCCAGGTATACCATGCGTTGCTTCCCTTGTCTCTCTTTCTCTCTATTCGACCTGTGAGCATCAGATTCTCCAGGCCCTCTTTTCTCATTACGTGTCCCAGAAATTTCAGCTGTCTCTTCCTGATGTTAAGTATAAGCTTCCTCCGTGTTTGCATCCTCTCCAAAACCTCATCGTTGCTCACACGCTCGGTCCATTATGTCCTGAGCATGCTTCTGTAGAACCATACCTCCGTTGCCTTCATCTTTGAGTAGACTCTCCAACATTCGCTGCCGTAAAGGAGGACATATGTCACGTCACAGCTCAGTACTCTTTTTCTTTGTTGCCAAAGAAATCCTCCTGTCTCGCAATACTCTGTCCAGCTTTTGGAAAGTCATTAGAGTATTGAAAAATTAGCTACGTAAATTCTGTCCATCTTATATCTAATGGTGATTTTCTTGTCGATCTAGCTTTGACCATTTGAGGTACAATGAAAAAAAAATCCTACCCACAATCATTCAAGATGTGTTTGATTAAACTAAGCTTACTAAATACTTGACTCATAATTGTTATAATATTTACTGCATGAACTTTGTCTCGAAGTATTTGTCCCGAGAAGAAAAACATGATTACCGGCGTCCAGGGTATGACGATAAACTACATCCGGCGTCCAGGGTATGACGATAAACTACATCCGGCGTCCAGGGTATGACGATAAACTACATCCGGCGTCCAGGGTATGACGATAAACTACATCCGGCGTCCAGGGTATGACGATAAACTACATCCGGCGTCCAGGGTATGACGATAAACTACATCCGGCGTCCAGGGTATGACGATAAACTACATCCGGCGTCCAGGGTATGACGATAAACTACATCCGGCGTCCAGGGTATGACGATAAACTACGTCCAACAGCTAGGCCTCTAATCAAGAGGCTTTGAGGAGCGTGAAACTACCTCTTAACTGCTGATGTTCCCAGGTCCACCCTGACCCGGGGTTATAGCACCTGTTAAGGTCCCAGCTAAGGGCAAATAATTTACCCCGAAACTGAGGTAAAAAAGCATTATGAAAGTGTAAAACTAGGTTTGAATACTGAAATACTTTGTGAAAAAGAAAATATTACCAGCAATACATTTTTGAGGAAAAAAATATTACCAGAAATAGATTTTTGACAAAACAAAAATATTACCAGGAAAAAGTTGGCGGCATTAAATACCCCTTTGAGGTTGATACGCCGTAAAAAAAACAAAAAAAAAACAAACCCAAAACATTAACTCAATGAAATACTTTATTAATTCAGTGCTTGTAACAATTAATTTTGAAATATTTAAATAATTTAAATTTACATTTAAGTTTTTTCTTTTTATTTCTCTTTTTTCTCTTTTTATTTCTCTTTTTTCTCTTTTTATTTCTCTTTTTTCTCTTTTTATTTCTCTTTTTTTTCTTTTTATTTCTCTTTTTTTCTTTTTATTTCTCTTTTTTTCTTTTTATTTCTCTTTTTTTCTTTTTATTTCTCTTTTTTTCTTTTTATTTCTCTTTTTTTCTTTTTATTTCTCTTTTTTTCTTTTTATTTCTCTTTTTTTCTTTTTATTTCTCTTTTTTTCTTTTTATTTCTCTTTTTTTCTTTTTATTTCTCTTTTTTTCTTTTTATTTCTCTTTTTTTCTTTTTATTTCTCTTTTTTTCTTTTTATTTCTTTTCTCTTTTTTCTTTTTATTTCTCTTTTTTTCTTTTTATTTCTCTTTTTTTCTTTTTATTTCTCTTTTTTCTTTTTATTTCTTTTCTCTTTTTTCTTTTTATTTCTCTTTTTTTCTTTCTATTTCTCTTTTTTTCTTTTTATTTCTCTTTTTTCTTTTTATTTCTCTTTTTTTCTTTTTATTTCTCTTTTTTTCTTTTTATTTCTCTTTTTTTCTTTTTATTTCTCTTTTTTTCTTTTTATTTCTCTTTTTATTTCTCTTTTTTTCTTTTTATTTCTTTTCTCTTTTTTTCTTTTTATTTCTCTTTTTTCTTTTTATTTCTCTTTTTTTCTTTTTATTTCTCTTTTTTTCTTTTTATTTCTCTTTTTTTCTTTTTATTTCTCTTTTTTTCTTTTCTTTTCTCTTTTTTTCTTTTTATTTCTCTTTTTTTCTTTTTATTTCTCTTTTTTTCTTTTTATTTCTCTTTTTTTCTTTTTATTTCTCTTTTTTTCTTTTTATTTCTCTTTTTTTCTTTTTATTTCTCTTTTTTCTTTTTTTCTTTTTTTCCTCTTTTCTTTTTTTCCTCTTTTTTTTCTTTTTATTTCCCTTTTTTCTCTTTTTTTCTTTTTATTTCTCTTTTTTTTATTTATTTTTATTTTTATTTCGTTTTTTATTTTTATTTCTTTTTTTCTTTTTTTTTCTTTTCTCTCTTTTTCTTTTTATTTCTCTCTTTTTCTTTTTATTTCTCTCTTTTTCTTTTTATTTCTCTTTTTTTTCTTTTCTATCCTCGTTTTTATTTTCTACTATATTTTTCTTTTTCCTCCACGATTTTTTTCTCTCTTATTTTTGTCGGTTTGCATGTAAATTATGAGTTACACTACCGCAGATCAAGTTTGCAAGCGGACAATTGATATTTCTGGAAATTTTCTCCATGTCACTTGTGCTATATCTGAACTGAAACTGGACATTTTCAAGATTTCAGAACTGGCCTAATTTTATGTTAGCACCAACTATTGGTCAGGTTATGATCGTTTGAAATTAAGCAAAACTGGAACATGTTTTTAATCATTTACTTCAGACGTTCAGTTCTGAATAGGACATTGATTAGAATTTTGTTGAAACTAATATTGGAAATGACAGACAGGCTTAACTTGACACTTTCTAAAAATCACCTATATCAAATGGATCTTGAAGCAATACAATATAAATGGACAATTTTTGACGTATTTTGTCTCTGATCCTCCCAAATTCGAATAAGTCTAACAAAAAATGTTCAAGTCAAAAATATTGTTCCATCATTTTTCGTTTCCGTTGCAAAATATTAAAACGATTCAAATCTACAAAATGTAAGAAAACTGTTCTCGAAAATATTTAAAACTGACTCCGTGTGTGTAGGTGGGGTATGATTCTTTAATTTCATTTTATGTGGTGCTTTTTTTTTTGTTTGTTTGTTGTTTCTTTGTTTGTTGTTTTTTTTTTTTTTTTTTTTTTTTTTTTAAGATTTTTAATTTCTTTTTGTTTTGTTGTTTTCTTTGTTTTTTTGTGGGGGGGGATAAGATTTTTAATTTCTTTTTTGTGTTTGATTGCGTTTTCTTTGTTTTCGTTTTCTTTGTTTTCGTTTTTTTGGGGGGTGGGGTAAGATTTATTTTTTTTTTTTTAGTGCTTGTTTTGTTGTTTTATTTGCTTTTGTTTTTTTTGGGGGGTAAGATTTTTAATTGCTTTTTTGTGTTTGTTTTGTTGTGTTTTCTTTTTCTTTTTGTTTTTTGTTAGAGGTAATATTTTTAATTTCTTTTTGTGCTTGTTTTGTTGTGTTTTCTTTTTTTTTTTTTGGTGGGGGTAAGATTTTTAATTTCTTTTTGGTGCTTGTTTGTGTTTTCTTTGTCTTTGTTTTTTTTGGGGGGGGTTCTTAAGTTAAATGGATCCTTACCCGCTTTTGTTGGCTTAAGGCCACATAAACACTGTACGATCACCTAAGTTAAGCAACGTCGACCCTGGTCAATGCTTAGATGGGTGAACGCTTGGGAATACCAGCTGCTGTAAGCTTTGGATGTGCAGGTAGTGTAATGGATAATGGCTCGGAATTGTTAATCGGAGAGCCGAGTTCCAATTCCAGTTGGGTTCGTTATATTCACTTACGCACAAATAGGCTTAGGAAATGTAAAAATCCACTTTGTCTTCCCCCAGCTATGGGTTAATTAGTAAAATTTATATCGCTAAAACTATTATTTCCAAATAAAATATAATTGCGTACAAAATATTTCGATTTTCGGCATTAATTAAGTTTGATATGCAGCTAAATAAAAACAACAATCCACCGCTTTTGTCTCCCTATACCAAGAATGAAATATAAGTTTTCAACATAACTTGTATTTATCTGAAACTCCTGATCTAGACCTCTGTTTCTCTGCTTTTGGGGTGTTGAATCCATTTTTGGTACTTAAAATTTTAACACTTTTTGGGAATTCGGTAAAATAAAGGTTTCTAGATGTAAACTATTCTTTTTTTTTTTTAAATTGGTGTTTGGTTTTATCTTCTTAAATAAAAATAATATTAATTAACCTGAAAATCATTTTTAAGTCTACCATTCGTTCAGTCTTTGAATATTGCTGCAACATATGGTCCGGTGCTCTTCTTATATATTTGGACATTCTTGATAAAGTCGAAAGAATCAGCAATATTATTGGTCCTGACCTGGCATCTCGACTTCAGTCGCTTTTCCCCCGCCGTAACGTAGTTTCCCTGTGCCTTGTCTATAAATAGCTTCATGGTTGTTCAGATGAATCCTTCGTTATGTTACCTAGACTTTATGAATTTAAACGCAGTGCTAGATTGGCGGCAAGGTCTCATCAGTTTACAGTCGAACTGGCGAGATGTAATATGCTAAGAGTTTCTTTTTGCGAACTTCTCACTAATGGAACTTGATTTCAGTTCCATACTTTCTAACCAACTTTGATGTTCAAAAATTTAAATGTCAATCGTTATTTACTGTCCTCATGATTCCTCTTCTTTTATGCTTCTCGCTCCTTAATAATGTTTATTTTTATTTTTATGTTTTCAAACTCAGTAACCACTTGTGCTTTGAATAATTAAAAAGAAATTTCCCCCCATACAAGGCAGTAAAGCCACTAAGACAGACTGGTTCAATGAGTGTGAAAGAATGAGAAAAAAATTCTGGAGATAGAAATTATTATCTTTCACTCACTCTCACTCTCTTCCTCTTTCACTCTCGCTCTCTTCCTCTTTCACTCTCGCTCTCTTCCTCTTTCACTCTCACTCTCTTCCTCTTTCACTCTCACTCTCTTCCTCTTTCACTCTCGCTCTCTTCCACTTTCACTCTCACTCTCTTCCACTTTCACTCTCACTCTCTTCCACTTTCACTCTCACTCTCTTCCACTTTCACTCTCACTCTCTTCCACTTTCACTCTCACTCTCTTCCTCTTTCACTCTCTTCCTCTTTCACTCTCTTCCTCTTTCACTCTCTTCCTCTTTCACTCTCTTCCTCTTTCACTCTCTTCCTCTTTCACTCTCTTCCTCTTTCACTCTCTTCCTCTTTCACTCTCTTCCTCTTTCACTCTCTTCCTCTTTCACTCTCTTCCTCTTTCACTCTCTTCCTCTTTCACTCTCTCTCTCCCCCCTCTCTCTCTCCCCCCTCTCTCTCTCCATGATATTCAGGCCTACATCATTTAAAAGTTTGACACCTCCCGCTCTTTCTCTCCACCAAAGCAACAATCTAATTACTCTCACACTTTGGGCCTTGCGCTGTTTCCTGATCTACATATATAAAAGAGATCAGAACGCCACAGCAGAGAAGTAGGAAAAAACGATGGCAGAGCGGCCGAGATATAACAAACAAAATAATTTCCAAAATGACGATCAGGAATAAAATAAACCTGGCATTATGGCGCACTCTGCCGTCGTCGTCGTCGTCGACATTTAAATTGCGGCCATTATATTCCTTCCCCACCCCTACTCTTCTCTTATGTTTCTTCTCTCTCGATTTTCTTATCAGTCTGTTCCTGCCATGACTGAATGCTGTTGTAATAATAACGTTATGGCAGTTTTTTTTTTTTGTTTTTTTTATGGGCAAGTCTCGCCTGAGTGAAAAATCGAGGGGTATATCTGATGAATAGGAAATTGGCTTCTCCCGGGAAAGAACAAAATAGCTCAGAAATTCACATTAGTTTTGATTCTTTCTTTGCCCATGTATATATATATATATATATATATATATATATATATGGGTGGGTGGAGGTTGGTTTAATATGTATGAGGTGAATCTTGTTTAGTATGAAAGGTTTATAAAGAAACTACAAAATTTCGGTCGTCTCTGGCCTTTCTCTCTCCCTCCGTTCTCTTTGTCGACTTTTTAAAATGAAACCCATTTTTATATGTATGAATTATATACACTTTCAGATATTAAAGTTGAAACAAGGACATAACTTCTGCAATAAATCAAGATTGAATTATCTACTTTATAAATATTACAACAAAGCACCATACGAAAAATCACTGACAATTGCCTCTTCTTTTTCGTTCTCCGTTTTGTCTTTTAGTGCCGACTGTTTAGAACTGTTTACCAAGTTTCGGTCAATAGGCTGCTGTTCATGTCGTACGGTCCTCATTATTTCAAAAGGATTAAGACCTGTCTTGAATGATTGAGGATCGTTTATAGTCCGGTTCAGAATCCTTCTTTGTCCTTTTTTAAGCATTTCCCCCTCAGACAAGGCAGGAGTGCCACTAGCATGCAAGGGGTTACAGAGAGTGGTAGCAAGAGGAAAGATGCATGATAGAGGAAAAGATGAAGAGGACGGGGAATTAGATCAAGGTATCTGAAGATGTCGATTGAGATTATATTTGGAGATTAGAGCTATCAGGGAAGCAAGTAAGAACGGAGTTCCACAGGCGAGAAGTGCGAGACATGAAGCTATTAGAGTAGAAGAGACGGCTACATTTAATTGTTTCGATAGTGAAAGGGTGGGAAGAGATGCCAACCTAGAATCACGTTTTAAATTCATGCAGTTTAGGAACCAGAGAAAGTAGCTCGTCGGAGCAGTTATCTGTGAAAGCATTTCTAGGAAAGACAGAGGGAAGCAACGGCACGTCTGTGAGAAAGCGACTGTAAACGAGATGCCAGATCGGGGCCAATCACATTGCATATCCGTCTCTGGATTTTGTCGAGGACCTTAAGACGAACAGCGGGGGCCCAGATCTTATATGGCAGCAGTGTTCTATGCAAGGGCGAATGATTGATTTCTATAGATCTGAAGGATGGACACTGGTGAGGAAAATAGAGACTTATCACTCGTTTCCTGTTTATGCTTGGGTTTCAGGTTCCGTCTAAAGTCTTTTTATTCTCTTTTACTCTCAGTACCCCCATGCACCTTCGTGGCTAGCTTTCACCCCCATGCGCATTCGTGGCTAGATTTCACTCTCAGTAGCTGCTCTTTGCGTATTAGTGGATACCTTAGTCTGCATTGATTTTAAAAAATGTTACATAATGGTATGGGAATCTTTGTGCTATATAGCTGCCTTTGTTTGTTTTTTGACGGCTTATCAACCCTTTGTGGGTTATTTAAAGCCGAGACACATTTTGGATTGTAAGAATATCATGTTAAAGTTTTACTATTTAACCTATAGATGCGGGGAGAACTGGATTCAAAACATTTCCTAATGGTATTTGCGCGCAAGTGAATGTAACGAATCCGACTGGAATATCGAACTCGGCTCTGCGATTTCGCATTCAGAGCCTTTATCCATTACGCCACTCGCACATCCAAGCTTACAGAATCTGGTATGCCCAAACAGACACTCATATAATTACTGATCAGGTTCAATCAAAGAGAAAACTATACTGGGCACTGACTATAACTTCGGGACTTCATCCGGGTCAAAAATGTTTTTGTCTCAGTTATCTCCCTAAAGGCCCAGTCAATAAAAGCGTTGGTTGGACCCAGTGACTTGACCCAATGAATTGTAAGTTCAATACCTGGCTACTGCAGTGGTGCACAAAAACTTGGACAGCTGAGTTAAAGGGAGATACCTAAGACATGTGGAAGAGATATGGCACGTGGAACTAGATCGATCTACCCCGTGAACGAAATAAAATGTTTAGTTCGAACTTCCAATCACCTGAAGAGGGCCGGAGCGTACAACGGCCGAAACATTGTAAATATGGCATTAAAATGAGATCAACACCCTGAACAATTAAAATAATGTAAATAATTATAATACCTCATCTTGGAACACTATCTATCTTGTAGCATGTGATCCACGCCAGGAACTTCTAGACGGTCTGAATCAAAATTTAATATCAATATGGAAATTTCGTTCTAAGAGGAGTGGTGGCCCCAGTAAGTACTGCATTCACCCAGATGATACCAAAATAGAATTTGCACTCGGAGCATCCGAGAAGCCAGGTGCATCAGCGGGTTGACTTAGAAGATGACCTGCTAGCCACCAGATGCCGACTCGTGCCTTTACTGAATGTCAGTGCCTATTCCCAACTTATAAACAGGTCGTCGACCCAGCTGTGCTACAGATGTACACACAGTGGGTAGCCGGGTAACAGGTAGATATACAAGCGCTCCACTCGAGAGGGAGGATGAAGACTCTTACATAACTGCGAGGAAAAAATCTACGTTTGAAGAAAATCACCAAAGGCACACACTACTCGTCGACTGGTTTCGAAGTTGAGTAAATAATAGTGTTACATAAAGAGATATGTAATCTCTACAATGATAACATTACTCTTATTGAGTATCCCACTGGTTGGTATATGTGCCAAAATCCTTACTGCGTTTCTCAGCGTTTTGACTTTGGAAACCTGCTTAGCAAATAAATCTGTTTTCCACTGATATGAAGTCGAAAGATTATTTTGAACCGTTTGCTACTAGTAAAGTTGGTTCAGAGTGTCGTTCTACATAATCTTTCACGCCAGAATCCATCGTACATATTAAGAAGTCTTCTATTCGCCATTGCCTTGAATATTGCTGTCAAATATGATCTGGAACCTCTGCTAACCTCCAGGAGAGTGTCGTCTTGCACCAAGGCCTCTGATCAAGGGGTTTTGAAGAGCGTGGAACCACCTCTCAATTGCTGGTGTTCCCAGGTGCACCCTGTACTGGGGTGGTAGCACCTGTTAGGGTCCCAGATATGGGAAAATAGTTAACTATTACCAGCAATACATTTAAAAAATATATTACCAGCAATACAATTTTGAAGGAAAAATATTACCAAAAACAGATTTTTGACAAAACAAAATATTACCAGCAATAAAAAATGTTGTCGGCATTAAATAATCCATTGAGGTTGATATGCCATAAAACAAAACAAACCAAACCAAACCAGGTTAGTGATTCATTGCGACTTCTCGGACTAACGTAAGAAGTAAAAAATATTAAAATAACCACTAGGTCCCCTTGCCAGGGAAGTTAGTTCCCTGCGTGGTACTAAACCGAATTTATTTACATCATTCGGACTGTTATCCTCATCTCCAGTTACGTATTCACAACGGCCATTGTACGCTCCGGCCTTCTTCAGGTGATTGGAATTTCGAACCGAATCCTTATTTCGTCCACGGGGGTAGATTGTTCTTGTTCCTCGTACCATGCCTCTTCCGGATGTCTCTGTTATTTCCCTTTAACTCAACTCTCCAAGTTTGGTTCACCACTGCTGTGGCCTAGTATTGAACTCACGACTCTTTGGGTCTAGTCACTGTATCTAACTAACGTCTTGGTCCATGTCTCCTTGAGGACGCATTTCCCAGTGGATAATGTAAATAATCATAATACTTCGTATAGACTGCATAGACAATCTTTCTCGCCAAAATCTATCGTACATATTTATAATCTAGCATTCGTCCTTGTCTGATATTGTTGCCGCATCTGGTCTGGTGCTCCTGCTATATATTTCCAAATCCTTGATAAAATCCAAAAAATCTGCAATATAATTGGTCCTAACCTGTCATCGCGGCGTCAGTCACTTTCCCACCGCCCTAACGTAGCTTCCCTGTGCCTTTTCTATAAATATTTTCATGATAATTGTTCTGATAAACTTTTCTCTATGGTACCTAGACTTTATGAATTTAAGCGCAGTACTTAGCGACTAGGTCTCATCATTTTTCAGTTGAAATTGTTTTATGTAACCAACCAAAAAAAAAAAAAAAAAAAACAGTCCGATATGTGAATTATGCACTTTACATATATAGCTCACATATGCCTTACATATTTACAAGTCTACTATTTGACCATGCATTGAATATTGCTGCCACATCTGATCTGGTGCTTCTGCTATATATTTGTAGATTCTTAATAAAAATAGAAAGTATCTGTAATGTTTAATTAAAAGAAAGAAAAAAACCTTGCAATTCCAACGAATGATTTATTTTTATGGAAATATTTCGGCTAACAGTTGCAAGTCTTAGTCACTCCATAATTTGAGTAAAAACAGTGCAAAGAAGTTCGAAATGCTTAAGAATTTAAATCTAGGAAAACAAACAAAGTTGATGACGTTTACAACGAAATAGCAAGTCAACAATTAAGGAGTGACCAAGACTGGCAACTCCTAGCCGAAATATTTCCATAAAAAAATAAATCATTCATTACAAGTTTTTTTTCTTTCTTTTAATTCTGCAACTACAGAGACAATCATCCTAACTTTGAATCTGTAATGTTATTGGTTCTGACCTGGCATCTCAGCTTCACTCATTTTCACTATGACATAGCTTCCTTTTTCTATAAATATTTTCATGGCAATTGTTCTGATGAGCTTTTCTCTATGGTACCTAGACTTTATGAATCTGACCGCATTACTGGATTGGCAAGAAAGTCGAATCATTTGACAGATTGATTAGCTAGATGTAACCGAAAGTTCTACGTTAACAGCTTCTTTTCTCGCCTATGGAACTCTCTTCCGGCTTCTTGCTTTCCAGCCAACTTTGATGTTCAAAAATTTAAATGCAGTGTCAGTCGTTATCTTCTGTCCTCTTGATCCCTGTTCTGTTATTCCATTTCAAATAAGAAAAGTCAAACGACGTGTAGCAATCCATTACTGAATTTTATTCTTTTGCGGTTAAAAAAATTCGGTAATGGATAGCTAGTTTTTGCCTTACCAGTTGAACCCCTGCTGATGCCCAGAAAGAGATGGAAAGGACTTAAAAGTGATTCTCACTGTTACAGTGCATTTCTTGTGTGATACAGTGTAAACCGGATATAAGAGAGATTTTATCTGGTTCCAAATTAGAGCCATACTTACCTAAACAAAATAGACCAAACCCGGATATAAGAGACTTCTTATCCGGTCCCGACAACTCTCTTATATCCGGGTTACACTGTATATGGAAAAATATTCGTGAATATGGAAGGATTATGATCAAAATAAATAGACATAATGTTTGTAATTTATTCATTCAGACATGCCTATAAGACAATTTGCTGCCTAAGTACACACACACAACGCGTGTTTTTATATATATATATATATATGTGTGTGTGTTTAGTGTGTGTGTGTATATATATATATATATATATATATATATATATATATATATAAAATGACTTTTTATAATCGTAGCTTAGATGTGGTACAAGTCCGAAAGTATGGAGCAGCAATGAGGATGGAACTCGCTACTCAGTCGGAATTTATCTAGCGAGGCAGGCTTGCTAACCATTGCACCACATCGAGGTGACGAATTGTTAACCCTTTGAGCACTGCGTTCCTGTTCAATTTTAACTTTTCTGTTTGAGCTCCAGAGTCAAAATTCGCAAATAATTGGTATGTAATGTTTTCCGGTATTAACAAAAAATAGTTTATCCACCATTCAACTGGTGGCTGTGCATTACGTCATTTTTCTCTCTCTGGTAAAACGATGGTCAGGGATCAAAGCGCTAAGTTATGAATGGAAACAGTGTTCTTGGATATAGTCATTTAGCATAGTTTGCATCAAACGTTTGTGAAGGTAACTCGATTTTTTTTTTTTTTTTTTTTTCTCGAGTGATATAATTTGAGTGATGTTAGCGATGAGCAAGGTGAACAATTCCACCAGATTAGTCATGAAAAAAATGGTGACTACTAAGCGTTCTTTTTTGTGTTGTGTTCCCTCTGTACGTGGGCGATCATGTCTCTCCACAGCCTCCTGTCCCTTTGTAGCTGTTAATTAACTTTGTCTTTTTGTTATTCTCCTAAGCCCTGTTCCGCCATTCATTTACTAGGGCTCGCTATGCCCTGTATTGCTTTCCTCTGTCCCGTGAGTATCACATTTTCCAAGACCACCTTCCTCATTATATGCCTCAGAAACCTCAACTGATTCTTCTTGATATTAAGTTTCCTTTTAGTTTCCCTTTTGCCTAAAATATTGTCAGTGCTCACATGTTCGCACCATGGTATCCTCAGCATCCTTCTGTAGAACCACCTTTTTTTACTCTTCATCTGTGACTGAAGGGAGTAAAAGTCCCTCGTGGGTGTGGGGAAACCTGTTTGCCGTGGTTAGCGGCCTGTGATGCCTGAAGACGGGATCCTGCTGGTTGAGGGTTTTAGGAGTCGGGCAATACATATACTCCTAAACTCCAGCACACCACTTACGATCTTACTTGAGCTAGACGGGAAGTTGAAGAGGCCTGATCCAATCAATCGGCTGGTCACGTCAATCCCTAAAAATAAAACTCACTCACATTTACTATATCAAACTTTAAACTGACTTAGTAAGTGGTGGCTGTAGGGTCAATCGGACTGGGAACAAAGGAATCTGACATGGCAGTTTTAACTTCTGAGGAAAGCCCATATTTGGGTGGAAGATTCCGGGTATATCAAATGTATGGAACCCTCCCACGTTTGAGCAAACCAATCGTGTAGCCCTGGAGGAATGAGGTGAATAGGGTTTCCCCTTTCATCATTTCCCCCATATGAAACTCCGAGGTGGGTGGGGAGCATGACTGATGAATAATAATAATAATAGTAGTAATAAACAAAATCGGTTATTTATGTGCCATGCGTGATACACGCTTAGACGATCATGTAGTTTTCGATACCTGACTGACGGGGCAGATTTTTTTTCCCGCAGTAAGCTGCCATTTCTTTCTGTGGTAGACCAGTTGCCAACTAAGGTTAGAGAAGTAGGCCTGTCCCACTATTTACCCATAGCTGGAGGGAGAAGAGGGTTCATACTTTTTTCAAGCACGTTAGTGAATGTAATGGATTCGACTGGAATTCGAACTCGGCTCTCCGGTTCCTCAATCTGACCCGCTATCCACGTGCCGCCTCAATAATATAAGCACAAATAACACAAGGAACCATACACTGATACACACAGAAAGTAACAGAAAATCAAACAAGAATTTATAGTAATAGAATTCAAAGAAAAACAAACAAATAACAAAAGTGTCAACTTTTTGTAATATGAAAAACACTTAGCATCTTAGATAACCCAAAAAATAGTTTTTAAAAAACTAGAAGTAGTACGCTACTGACAGGAGTGTAAAAAAAAAAAAAAAAAAAAAAAAAAAAAACATGACCAAATTCCATGATATAACGGTAAAGGTCTACCCACACAAATTTTTAAGTTCTTCCAAAGCCGTAGTGAAAAGCACCGAACTCTCAATATGTAAACGGGAGGAAACTAAAGATAATAATTCTATTAAAAACAGAACATTATAGAAATTAAAAGAATGTTAAAAAAAAAATTTTATGGAAGTATAGACACCAACAACTATATTATTACATTTGATACACCGAAACAACCACATGAAATAAAAATTGGATATACAGTTTTCAAAGTAGAAACATATATAATGAGATGTTTCAGATGACAGTTATGGACACGGTAAGAATCAATGCACAAGGAAACCGGTATGTGGAAAATGTGGGTGAAAATGATCCTAATCACAGAGATCACATGCCCGAAAGAAACAAAATGCTCTAACTGTAGGAAAAACTATAGTACCACTTCCAGAGACCGTGAAACCTGGAAAAAAGAAAGACATATTAAAAATTAAACTCACCAACAAAAAAAAAAAAAAACTCTTTTTCTCAGAAGCAAGGAAAAGCTTTCATTACCCGAGCAACATCAAGGTATACCCACAAAAATTTAGTCTCAAGCACGTGACATGAAAAACAAGAACTAACATTCGTAATTCAAGAATTAAAAAACCGTACCACTGACTTAAAACTAACCACAATGAAAATTCAACACAAAATTCACTGGCAGTAACTTCTGAACAACAAAACGGTCAAAACTTCTCAAATGGTAAATTTTCGACGGAAAAAAAAATCAATCAAACCTCAAGACAAAATCGAAATCCAAAAAACAGAAAATAAGAATTAAAAGCAAATAAAAAGGACAACAGATCACATCAAGATAATCGGGAAAAAACAATGAAGATAACCCAAATATTCAAGATACAAATACTCGACGAAGAAAAGTTCACAAACCAGGAAAGTAAATATTAAAAAAGGTATGGAATATGTGGAACTAGATAGCCAAAAACATAGTCATCCTTAAGATCCATTCACAAAAAAACAAAAATGATTACCACTCAAATGGACAAACGGACCACAAGCCTAATACAATGGAATTGTAGAGGTGTCTACCCAATCTATGATGAACAGATTAAAATCCAAATATAATCTGCTTACAGGACACATTTCTCAAAGAATATCCTCAGTATAACGATATACTACATCCGCGTCCTGGGTAAGACGATAACATACGTCCAGCAGCAAGGCCTTTGATCGGGAGGTTTTCAGGAGCGTAGAACCTCCTCTTAATTGCTGATGTCCCCAGGTCAACCTTGACTAGGGGTCCCATCTATGGGCAAATAGTTAACCCCTAAACTAGGATCAAAACACAATGAAAGTGTAGAAAATAGGTTTTAATACCAGAAATGCTTTGTAAAAATATTATTTCCAGCAATAAATTAGTGAAGAAAAAAAAATATTACCAACAATGTTTTTAAAAAGTTAATATTACCAGCCATACATTTTTGAAGGAAAAATATTACCAGAAATAGATTTTTGACAAAACAAAATATTACCAGCAATAAAAATTTTGTCGGCATTAAATAACCCATTGAGGTTGATATGCCGTAAACCAAACCAACCAAACCTAACCAAACTTTCTCAAAGGAACTGATATCATCTCCTTTAAAGGGTATGAAACTTACCGCAAAATATTCTTATCAATGATAAAGAATAGGCCAAGTGGGAGTACTTCAGTCCTGGTTTTAAAAAAAATGAATATCACATGAAAAACTACAATTAAATACAAATCTACAGACCCTGGCAGTAAAAGCTTCGACTCATCGAACAATAACCATATGTTCAATTTATATTCCTCCAAAATACAGACTGAATAAGACTGATATAGAAAAACTAATTGACCAACTTCCCACTCCATTTCTACTAATGGACGATTTTAATGTACACAGAAAAATATGGAGCTGTAAGGACCCCCAATCAAACTGATAAAATTATAGAATGTCTACTAGAATCAACGTATCCTTAATAACCAAACGTACACATACCTACACCCAGGTAGCGGATCAACATCATCCATCGACCTAACCATATGTTACCCATCAATTTTTATGGACTTTCCAATGAAAGTTCATGATGACTAATGCAGTAGTGACCGTTCACCTATTTTCTTAAATATAAGCAAGCCTATGGCAGAAGAAAGGAATCCAAAATGGCGACTACACAAAGCTAACTGGCTAAAATTCAATGGATTCTCATCCCAAATCAACTTGGAAATTCTCAATGAAACCGAACCAATAGTCTCCTTTACAAATATACTACAAATAGAAAGAAAAACAATACCTAATTCTTCCTTTAAACCAAACCAAAAACATGGTTCCCAGTAGAATGCAGAGAAGCAGTTAAAACCATGAAGAATGCTAAAGATACGCTTACACAAACCAACCATAATCAGTCTACAAAACTACATGCAAGCACGGGGAAAATTACGCCGTATGATTAAAAAAAAATCTAAAAGAGAATCCTGGAAAAACTTCACATTAAACAACAAGACCTCAATAAATAAAACATGGGAAATAATAAGGAAAATTTAATGGAAAAACATCACAAAACGCAACTGTCCACTTAACCAATACAAATGGAAATAAATGCAGTGGAAGAAAAAGAAATAGATAACCTAATTGCAACAAAATTTCAAAGAAATCCAACAAATCACGAAACTCCAACTTCCAAATTTCAAAGTTATATAAAACCGTATTGAAACAGGAAAACTTATTCACTTCAAACAATAAAGAAAAATACAATATTCTCTTTGCTATAAGAACTAAAAGACTATAAACTAAAGTAAAATCACTGAAATTGGTCCTGATGAAATCTACCAATTTCTAAAACACCTGTCTTTTAATACTTTACCAGATCTTCAATGATATGTTGTGTTAAATTTCCAAAATTATGGCTTTAGTTTATCATCACTCCAGTTCCTAAAACCGGTACAGACCATTCCAACGCAACAAACTACCGACCCATTTGCACTAAGAAGTTGCATTTGAAAGACGATGGGGAGAATGGTTAATGCTAGACTAATGTGTTACTTGGAGAGAAATAATCAAAGTTGATTCCGGAAAAACCAAAGAACCAATGATAAACTTGTACGGCTAGAATCCTTTATTCGTGATGGCTTTGTTCGAGGTTATCATGTGGTATCAATATTCTTCGAAAAGGTCTGACACTAGAATGAATTATGGTATCGTAAAAGACCTGCACAAGGTAGGAATAAAAGGTAGAATGGCTATATTCACCCAAAACTTCCTATCAAACTGAACATTCAAAGTACGAAATGGAAACACACATCGGACACACACGAGCAGGAGTACCCCAGGGTAACATATTTTATCAGTTACTATTTATTTTATATTTTGAGAATAAATAATATATAATTAAAATTATTAATACAGGAATTGAAAACAATAAAAATTATAAAATATAAAATTCCATTCTCATCACCAAATATGCCTTCCCTTGAAAGATGTATACAAATATGTTAAAACAATATATCAGGTCATCCCATAAGGTCTGTCCGAATTTTAACTTTTTGTTAAAATGAACGAAATTTAAAGAGTATTTTATAATGTCAAATGCAGCTGAACATTATTTTTATGTTTAGATGCTTTTAAACTGATCAAATTTTATTTCAGAGAACAATAAAATTCAATTTTGTTTGATTAAAACCCTGCTAATATGAAAGTACCCAAGAATCATTTGAGGCACATAATGCTTTATGAGTTCAAGAAAGGAAACTCAGCAGCCGAAGCTGCTAGAAACATTCACTCGGTTTATGGAGAGGAATGTGTGAACGAAAGAACTTGCAGAAAATAGTTTGCAAAATTCAGAGGTGGAGATTTCACCCTTGAAGATGAAGATCGAACCAGACGTCCAGTTGAGTTTGATGAAAAGATTCTTGAAGTAGCCCTTGAAGAAAATCCTACTTTATCAGTTGAGGAATTGGCAGTAGTTTTCAGTTCAAACCATACAACTGTTCATCGTCATCTTCAACAACTTGAAAAAGTTCCTAAACTTGGAAAATGGGTGCCTCATGAATTGTCTGAAAACAACCTCAAATGCCGAGTTGAGATCTGCTCTTCTCTCCATTCTCACCAACTTGTTTCACCTTTTTTGGATAGACTTGTGACTGGCGACGAAAAATGGATCTTTTATCGAAATGTTAAGCGTCGTAGACAGTGGCTTGGTAAAGGGGAAGGACTCCAGCCACAGCCGAGAAGGGAACTTCATGGGCAAAACGTTCTTCTGGGATCACCAAGGAATAATCCACTTTGAATTCTTACCACCTTATGCAACAATTAATGCTCAAATATACTGTCAGCAATTAGAGCGTTTGAACCAGGCTTTGAGGGAAAAAAGACCTGCTTTAGTGAATCGAAAAGAGGTGATGTTTCATCAGGACAATACGCGACCCCACACAGCAAGAATCACGTCACAAAAGATTGAAGAACTTGGTTGGGAGAAAATTCCTTATCCACCTTATTCTCCCGATCTTGCTCCTTCAGACTACCATTTGTTTCGTAGCTTATAGAATCATTTGGAAAAAAACAGCTTTTGTAACACAGGAAGAGGTTAAAACTGACATTTGTGAGTTCTTCGAATCAAAGCCAAAAGAATTTTACAGTAATGGAATTAGTAAGCTTGTTAATAGATGGAAGGAAGTCATAGATAATCAGGGGAAATACATTGTTGATTGAATCTGTAATTAAATATAACATTTGGTCACTTGTTTTCTTTATTCAAAATTCGGACAGAACTTATGGGTTGACCTGATAGAAAAACGGACAAATGAAAGTTTGTATGCATTTGTTGCGGTTCAGAATATTTCCTCATTCTAAAAGTGATACATCGCTCCTCGTGCGCGCAGGCTGTGGTGGTAAGCGGTCAGAAGAAACGTTCTAAGAACTGCGACACCACTTTCTACGCGCAAAAATAGGAAAGAAGGATATTTTACCATCCTAACCCTCATCGTTATAAAAACGACTATTCCACCACATGAGTGTAGTATAGACTAGGTTACCCATAGTAGTAGAGTAAACAAGTAGTAGTAGTCGTCAATAGAAACTGGTCAGCCAGCACTTCGGAAGGTCGAAAACAGACGATTTCAATCGCATTCGCACAAATGAAATTCTCGGAACCAAACCAAGTAAGCATTGACTTTTAAACCAAAGAGACATGAGAACATTTTTACGCACACGTCATACCAATATTCTGTAATTCACATCACAAAAAGAAAATACAAATTCTTGTTATTTATGTCAACACGTATCTCAAGATCTTATTGTTTATATTATTGTTGTACTTTTTAATTCATTTCGTTTTCAATATAATAAAGAGAAAAGAATTCCTTCTACACTTACAAGTACATAAAGCAAGAGGTAATTACTTTAACAGCACTCAAATAATATCGGGATTATATATATCAACCCTAACTTACCTACCCCGTTACACATTTCTGCCTACCACGTCGATCCAGAATTAAAATTAAACGGACACATAATACCTGTAGTCCAACGAATAAAATATCTAGGAATCATACTAGATACCAAACTTAACTGCAAAGTGCATATTTATTACCTTAAACAAAATGCCAAAGGGCTTTGTAGCTTCTAAAAGTAATATCAAAACTGAACTGGGGTGCCGACCAAGAAGCAATGCTTAAAATATATAGGTCACAAATCAGATCAAAAATAAACTATAGGTGTATTATTTACAGTGCTACTCGTAAATTCTATCTTAAAACTACAAATCTTACAAAATCAAAGCCTGAGATTAAGTATCCTTGCCTTCCAGACTTCGCCCATGCAATGTCTCTATATAGAAGCCAATGAACCACTGTTATCTCTGAGATGGGAAGAATAATACCTCAAATAGGCATGAAAACTACAATCCAACCCAAATAACCCAGCATACCAAAAAAACATGAACCTCAATATAACCAGTTCTTTAAAAATAAACGACAGCTATCCCTTCATTTGGCCTTCAAATCAAAAAAGCACTAGAATAAAGATGTTGATAACGTAACACTAGTCACAATAAATAAGATAGCTTTATGTACAATCTCCAAACCTTACATAGACCTAACATTGACACATAAAAAAGATGCAATCGATAAAAACATATACGGAGAATTAAGAGAAAAATATCGTGGCTATAAACCATTCTACACATATCGATCAAAAATCTTATATAGAATAGGCACAGCAACCACAGACAAATTCGCAAACAAGGCTAACAAATAATCTAGCCATCTATATAAATGAATTACAAGCCATAAAAATGGCACTTAAAATGAGAGAAAATTCAAAAGATAAGAAATTTATATTATTCTCAGACTCCCTATCTAGTTCAACAGGAATTAAAGAAAAGAACACAAATCATCCCTATATTCATGAAATTCTAGAAACTTACCATAAAGCACAAAACAATAATATTGGCCTGGATTCCTAGTCATATAGTCATCAAAGGAAATCATGAAGCCGACACATTTGCAAAAGAGGCAACGAAAATGAAAATAACCACCATCAAACTCGCATATACAGATTATAAAAACAAAATTACACAGCAACATCAGCAGAAAATGACAAGCGATTTGGGACATGTTCCCAAACAATAAACAGTATGAACCTCGGCCGACAGTAAGAAAGGAGCATATAGAGCCATTAGCTGATCGCAGACAAGACATAGTGGTCAACAGAATAAGAATTGTGGAGACACACACATACGTTCAAGACATAAACTATACCTCGGTGTACCCGCTGCAATCAATTTCTCACAGTCAAACATATCTTGTTAGAATGTAAGACGCACAAAAAATACGTTGCAACTATTATCAAGCACAATATTCTTAATATACTCTTCAAAGATGTACCTACTTCCCAAATAATTATGTGAGCAGATGTGGAGCCTCCATCGATGAGTTTGGTTTGCATCCTCTCTTCTGTCGTCGTAGTGCCGGCCGCTTTCCACGGCATGCAGCCATTAACGACATCATCAAGAGGTTTGGATGCAGCTGCGTTCCCTTCCCAGATCGAACCCGTAGACCTCGACTGCGGTGATGGAAAGCAGCCGGATGGCATTACCATTTTCCCTTTTAAAATGGGGAAGTCGTTGATTTGGGATGCGACCTGTGCGGATACATTTTCGGCCGGTATTTTGATCAGTTCCACGGTTGAGCTAGGATCCGTCGCCCAGGACACAGAGATTAAAAAAATAGTTAAATATTATTCTCTTGCTGATAGATTTTTTTTTTTTTTTTTACTCCCGTGTCAGTGGAGACTTCAGGGGTTATTGGCCCTCGTTCGATGGCGTTCCTTCGGAGGATTGGCGCGATTGCGTCTCGATTAGGGGACGAGCCTCGTGAAACGGAGTGGCTCTTGCAGCGTGTCTCACTGGCGATGGCTCGAGGTAATGCTTTCTCCATCATTGCGGCTGGCAGAGGTTAGAAAAAATTGTTTATTGTTACGTTGTTCTGGAATTGTCATCAGTGGTCAACGGTAATTATTTTGTTTCAATAATAGGATATTTGAAGAAAATAAAATACTTCCATGAAAAAAAAAAAGCATGCATTTTGAACCATACAATTTACGTTTTGAAATACTCTCTAACTATACAAGTGATATTTTGAAAACAATTTTAAAACCTCACAACCACGTGTAACGTTTTGAAAGATTCCTGAAATCGACTTTCAGCATTAAACGACCCGCTGGGGTTGATACACTGGTAAAACAAATAAACAATCAATCAAGCATTTGTGAGGAGACTGTCCCGCACTCGCTGCCATGCAGGAGGACAGATATCACGTAAGAGAATGTTCTTACAATGATTGCCAATTGGTCGCAATATTTTAATTTTAATCACTTATCGTGTTATATTTTTTCGTATTTCAGAGGTTTCGTTTTACACTAAGATTGTGTTTAAACTTTAATTGGGCATTATTCTTTCCACGTTTATAATGACCTAACCCACTTATGGCTTTTTCTTTACGTAGGATATATTATTCTGGAACAAGAAAACTAAAATTGATGTTATTTTTAGTTTCATCATCCCCAAATTGTTCAAAATTAGCCAAAACATTACATGCACCATTTTAAAAAGATTTTTTTTTAAAAAAATAAGCATTTTTGTAGGCCTGCGTAATAGCAATGGTTTACAAAAACCAACTTGATAAGCATCACGCGACTCTCAGGTGCCTTTTCTTATGACCAAATCACGTTGAAACACCGGTTCCTGTTCGATCACTGAAGTTAAGCAATGTCAAATCTGTGTGCTTGAATGTGCGGGTGGTGTAAATGATAATGGCTCGGAATTGTTAATCGGAGAGCCGAGTTCCATTTCCAGTTGGATTCGTTATATTCACTTACGCGCAAATACCCTTGAAAAGGTCTGAATCCTCCTCTTCTCCCCAGCTAGGGATTAATTAGTAAGACTTATATCAGCTATCAGGCATGTCTTTTAGAATTATTCATATTCTCTGGAATATAAATGTATAGAACCTAACGTCGCCACAAAGTGATTATATATATATATAAATAAATATAAATGTGTGTGTGTGTATATATATATATATATATATATATATATATATATATAATTGATCCACCTTTTTATATCCACATAATTTCTTGTTTATCAAATTCTGATCGGTATACTCCCCCTCGTCTCTCCCAGCTATGGTAAATAAGGTTTGTATCACTAAACCATTATCCAAAAAAAAAAAAAAAAATTACAACCTAAAATTATATATATATTCTGGCTTTAAATAACCTGCAAAGGGTTGATAAGCCGTAAAAACTGAATCAAACAATCGAAAGTAATTATTCCAATAGAGAACCATAAGTGGAATGTATCTAGCAAAGATCGAACTCTATACTTCGATACCGCTTTTTACTAGATGAGCCGCGACCAATTTTTCCCTGCACTGGTCAGGAAGTATTCTGACTTTACCAGTGGACATTGACTGATTGACTCGCTGATTGGTTGAGTGATTGCTGTAATTGGAGCCGCTGGCTAATAGCAAGAAAGTCTTTAACAGAAAACAGGCGGAGTTTCAAGGATGGTGGCGGTTCGGAAACCGAAAAGCGGGTATCTACTCATCTCGGGTGATTTATCACACCAAAAGCGACGAGAAGTTTAGGCCTGCCAAGTTAAATTGGCGGTTTCGATCCGGAGGTTGGTCGAGGATGGGGAATATTGACGTGGCTGTTAACTAAACGCAGGGTCCCCAAATCCTGCAATAACCGTTTGACAGTGGTTTTGAGATTTATAGGAAAACCTGGAGCCAGAGTTTCGCTTTGTTTTCGTTGCTCAGCGGCAGTCAATTTTAGATTTTCAATTAACTGCCAGGTATGAGCACCGGCTGAACTTTGACACAGCAGTTGGTGCTAAATATTCGATTAATACTAATTTGTAAACGTGTGCGACTGCGCAACGTTTACGCAGGTGCGGACATACGTGTGTTTCTCTATTTTCAGACATTCATGACACTGCGAGCAGAGCAGATTTTACAAGTACCTGAATTAAGAAAGAATCGAATGCCGTTACTTATCACCCAAGAGAAGTGCATCTACCTACGTTGAAAAAAATGTGCATTTTTTTTTTTTTTAACTTAGTTACATCTAGCAATTTCAATTGTAAAATTAGTCCTGGGTATGACGATAAACTACATCCGGCAGCAAGGCCTCTGATCGGGAGATTTGAAGGTTTTGAGGAGCGTGAAATCACCTGTTAATTGCTAGTGTTCTCATGACTACCCTGATCTGGTGTGGTAGCGCCTGTAAGGGTCCCAGCTACGGGGAAATGATTTTATGTTTTTCATTTGTTTTTTTTCTTTGTTTTTCATTTGTTTTTTTTTCTTTGTTTTTCATTTGTTTTTTTTTCTTTGTTTTTCATTTGTTTTTGTTTTTCATTTGTTTTTGTTTTTCATTTGTTTTTGTTTTTCATTTGTTTTTGTTTTTCATTTGTTTTTGTTTTTCATTTGTTTTTGTTTTTCATTTGTTTTTGTTTTTCATTTGTTTTTGTTTTTCATTTGTTTTTGTTTTTCATTTGTTTTTGTTTTTCATTTGTTTTTGTTTTTCATTTGTTTTTGTTTTTCATTTGTTTTTGTTTTTCATTTGTTTTTGTTTTTCATTTGTTTTTGTTTTTCATTTGTTTTTGTTTTTCATTTGTTTTTGTTTTTCATTTGTTTTTGTTTTTCATTTGTTTTTGTTTTTCATTTGTTTTTGTTTTTCATTTGTTTTTGTTTTTCATTTGTTTTTGTTTTTCATTTGTTTTTGTTTTTCATTTGTTTTTGTTTTTCATTTGTTTTTGTTTTTCATTTGTTTTTGTTTTTCATTTGTTTTTGTTTTTCATTTGTTTTTGTTTTTCATTTGTTTTTGTTTTTCATTTGTTTTTGTTTTTCATTTGTTTTTGTTTTTCATTTGTTTTTGTTTTTCATTTGTTTTTGTTTTTCATTTGTTTTTGTTTTTCATTTGTTTTTGTTTTTCATTTGTTTTTGTTTTTCATTTGTTTTTGTTTTTCATTTGTTTTTGTTTTTCATTTGTTTTTGTTTTTCATTTGTTTTTGTTTTTCATTTGTTTTTGTTTTTCATTTGTTTTTGTTTTTCATTTGTTTTTGTTTTTCATTTGTTTTTGTTTTTCATTTGTTTTTGTTTTTCATTTGTTTTTGTTTTTCATTTGTTTTTGTTTTTCATTTGTTTTTGTTTTTCATTTGTTTTTGTTTTTTCTTTGTTTTTTTTTTCTTTTTTTTTCTTTGTCTTTTTTTTTTCTTTGTCTTTTTTTTTTCTTTGTCTTTTTTTTTTCTTTGTCTTTTTTTTTTCTTTGTCTTTTTTTTTTCTTTGTCTTTTTTTTTTCTTTGTCTTTTTTTTTTCTTTGTCTTTTTTTTTTCTTTGTCTTTTTTTTTTCTTTGTCTTTTTTTTTTCTTTGTCTTTTTTTTTTCTTTGTCTTTTTTTTTTCTTTGTGTTCTTTTTTCGTGTGTTCTTTTTTTTCTTTTCTTATTTTTTCTTTTTTTTCTTTTCTTATTTTTTCTTTGTCTTTTTTTTTCTTATTTTTTCTTTTTTTTCTTTTCTTATTTTTTCTTTGTCTTTTTTTTTCTTATTTTTTCTTTTTTTTCTTTTCTTATTTTTTCTTTTTTTTTCTTTTTTGAGGTGGGGGTTGTATCTATGTTTATTTTTTATTTAATGTAATTTCTCCCTTTGCCTTTTTATATATACAGTTAATGAATCATTTAGAAGACTTGTCGTTGTGTATGATAGCCTCTAAAATCAGTTACTAATGAGCAGTGACTTCAATCCTCACCATGGCCTTGTGCTGTAAATAATTACATCTGATGCACCATTTGCATACATTCCAATAAGATTCTGTACCGAGATATCGCAGTTGTTTTCCTAACACTTCTACCTTTACTTGCATCGGTATGATCTTGTTCGCACGGTAACTTAAATGTCACGACAAGGTCTATAATTAGACAAAACAGTTAAAATACCTGCAGTGTAGACAATTAAGAAATTACGTCACACACAACGCCACGTGTGGCCACTCAGTGAACTAAGGTCAGACCAGCGAGAATTTCACGTTCGAAATTTATCTGGATTAAGAGTTGCTTGCTTACCACTCTCCGGGAAACGGCTTTGTTCATGTACTTAAGATATACCTATTTGGTTTCCAACCGAAAATGTTTCAAAAACTATTTTCTGTCGTTCAGTTTCGAATTTTTCTGATAATTTTACGGCTCTGATTCTCAAATTGGAGGCATTTTTCTCCGAGTGGCGAAATTTCAAATCTAAGGGAAAATATTTTGATCAAGGAAAGATATTAAATCAAATATAGGTATTATTATTCACTGAAATAAATGTCCGTTTATTTCATAACGGTTAATAATAATAGACACCCACTGAATTTAAAACACGGCATGATAGTGGGCCAATATCTTCACTGGAAGACCTGTAAATTCTACAGGAAGGAAACTGAAAGAAATTGGTATAAACACCACCCAGACCCGGTTACGGTGATAGGACCTGTTGCATTTTATGGGACTACACAATATACACAGAGCAATCAAAGCTAACCGCTCAGACATTGTTATTAGAGACCGCAAACAAAAAAAAATGTACCTCCTTATTGATATGACAGTCCCTGCAGACAGCAATGCATCTTTCAGGATCTTCAAAAAGCTGTCAAAATACAAGGACCTTGAAATCGAAATCTCAAAAATGTGGCACATGGAAACATCAATAATCGCTGTTGTAGTTGGAGCCCTCGGATTGGTTGGAAAAGATTCCAATAGTCTCATTGAAGAGATTCCTGGAAGCTCATGCCTTAAAGAAATACAAAAAAAAAATGTTCTGACAAGTGCAGCCCACACCTTACGAAGGGCTTTATGTATGTACTTTTTTTTTTTTGTTAGTGGAAAATGACATGATGCCATTTCGAACCTTAGATCTCTGGGCGGGACCCTGAAAAAATATGTACACACCAGAATTAATTTAATTTTTAATAAATTCTTTTATGGGCAGTGTTCTTTTATGCCTGTGGGAAATCAGGGCTCCCAAGTACCTGTCTTTTGTTGCCCTAAGTAACTTTAACCATTCTTCTTGGTTCGAATTCTTCTGTCCATTCTCACAGACACGTAAGGTAGTTTATTTACTGTCCCCACCCCCATTTCTCTTATATTCAGTATGCCTAGTGAGTGTTAGATTTTTGCATTTAAATTTTTGAACATCAAAGTTGAAGGCGAAAGAAAGTTCCAGAAGCGAGAAGTGCAAGAGAAGAAACTATTAGCATAGAACTTACGGTAATATCTAGCCATTTCAACTGTAAAATGATGATAGCTTGCCGCCATTCAGAGAGGAGATGGCAATGCCACCGAGGGGAATTACATGACAGGGCCTCTCCGTGATCTAAATGCTCTTAAAAAAAAATCGTGTGGTTCTGTGTCTCCAACTACTATATAAAACGGTATCAACGAAAAGTGTCATTTACTTTTGGTATTCGTTTTACTAACCCTGACAGCTTGAATTATGAGAGGTATTAGTAGTATTAAGGTGACATAAGCGCATGTCGCACGTTGGTTCAGCGTCCTTCGGCGAGTGAACTTAGCCGGTCGCAAACTTGGGTGTGGGAGGCATATCGACGCTTCAGAATTCTTGAGGCCTTGAAACCGTGTTAATTTTTAGAAGTTGACCTCAAAATGAATAACACGGGTGAAATATTTTTTAAAATATATTTTTTTGAAATTTTAAAAATTGTTATGCAAATTAACTGTTATCGCCTATCTTGTAAACCCATTTTTTGAGTAATATATATTTTATATGTAAAATATTTTGAGTAATATATATTTTATATGTAAAATGATTGCTTCGGGTTGTTTCCTTCTATTGGGGACACGCACATTTTAACCGTATGCAAATTTATAACAAAAATATGCTACATGTTTAGGTTTGTATGTCTGTCTATGAATGCGCATGTGAAAATTTTCGCTGAAAAAGAGTGCTGAACTGTTATATGATATCCATCTTTTTATGTGGCAGTGAATGCTTTACAATCTCCCCATTGACGAGGAGAAAACTGGTCGCTAGCAGAAATATAGTTCTACAGATGCATACTGAGAATTCCAATGACTGTACGAATAAGCAACGAGGAAATCTTGAAGAAAATGACAGCAGAAAGAACATTTTTACTCAGAAACAGAAAAAATACAAGTGAAATTCATTGAACGCATAATGAAGACGGAGTGCTTGGAAAACTTATTCTTTGAGGTCGGGCTTCTGTGAATGGATGGCGTAATGGGGGCGGGAAGCCTTATCATAGGGAGAAAAGCTGTTAAAAGCCTCGGGAGATAGGCGATCGTTGTGCACCACAACTTACTATGTACTGGAGGGACGCGGCACATACATGCACTATGTAAATAAATGTGCACTCATTTATTTATACATACCAATCAAATCCCCGTCTTACGAACATTTCTCTGGATGATTTTAAAATAATCCAGCAGACGATGTTTTTTTATTCATGGTGACTGAATTTTTGGCGATTGCTTTACTCGGTTTCCGTCGTTCGATACTGGGCGCCTGATAAATGGCGCGTATATCGGGGTCGCCATTTATTCGCAGCCTTTTGGTGAGGATCAAAGTGTAGTATCTGCCCTCGGTAGGATAAATTACATTTCATCTCACAGTTGTCTCGCTCTCCGAGCGCAAGTCAGTTGTCTCTCTCTCTATCTCTCGCTCTCTGAGCGCAACTCAGTTGTCTCTCTCTCTCTTAGCGCAACTCAGTTGTCTCTCTCTCTCTCTCTTAGCGCAACTCAGTTGTCTCTCTCTCTCTCTCTTAGCGCAACTCAGTTGTCTCTCTCTCTCTCTCTCTCTTAGCGCAACTCAGTTGTCTCTCTCTCTCACTTTCAGCGCAACTCGGTTGTCTCTCTCTCTCTCTCACTTTCAGCGCAACTCGGTTGTCTATCTCG
>OZ010596.1:25163717-25251217 GCA_963932145.1 Acanthosepion lycidas
GTGTGTGGGTGGTGTGTGTGTGTGTGTGTGGTGTGTGTTGTGTGGTGGTGTGTGGTGTGGGTGTGTGTGTGTGTGTGGTGTGTTATATATATATATATATATATATACACACCCACATATATATATATATATTATATATATATATATATACATACGTATATATATACACACACACACACACACACACATATCACACACATACATGCATGCATAAATATTATATCATACACACAGATGCATAAACAACATGCACACTGGTTATAAGACATTAAACATTGTTTAATATTTCATTTTTGTTGTAAATTCTCAAGTGCAAAGAAAATGTATAAATTCACTTTCATCATATGTTTAGGTTTTATTATAATTTTAATCATCACTTAAAAAAAAAAATGCTGAAAAGTGAAAGTAATTCAATAAAAGCAAAATGTCCTGAGAAAAAAACATTCTTTGGACATTCCATTATTTTTACAGGCAGGAAGGTCCAGGTTTAACAAAGTTCTTTTTAAAATTAAAAAAAAAGAAATGTAATTAAAGTTTATTTACATTACACCCAAACAAGTTTTTTGCCTCAAGATTTTTTTCTTATAAATTCAAAGTGTAATTTGGACTTGATTTTTGATACTGAAACCTAGCAAAAAAAAAAAAATATTGACATCTCAATAACCGTTCATGAACTTTAAATCCCCTTTATATTTATTAGTATTTATGTCAAAATGAAGTAAATTAGTCAATTAAAAAATTCTCTAAATGGTTAGGCACTGAAAGTGATCTTAGCCACAGCTGTTCCTGCATGTTTAAATAGGGTTTTAACATTTGCAATGATTTACTAATTCTTATGCATCAGAATATAATTGCCATAAAAAGTTGACATTCTCAGATATCTGAGGACATTCAACCTAACATGAAAAAGCGTTGGAGCAATAGTTGTAACATTGGTATAAATGGAAATTTTACAAGTAAAACGTAATAATAGCTATTTGCTTTGTAACACCTCCAGCTCACTCACAAAGTTTCCATGGTAATTTTTCTTATTAGCTTTCCTCTTTCGTACAATGACTTTACAAATATAAGTGTGTACTACATTGGTGACAAGGTCTCATCATTTTATAATTGAAATGGCCAGATGTAACCGTAAGTTCTATGCTGACAGTTCTTTCTCTCACACTTCTCATTTGCAGAACTGTATTCCAGCTTCATGCATTCCAGATTTTCAAAATTTTAAATGCAACATCAATTGTCAGCTTCTCTTTCCTTGTTTTATTTTCCTTTAAATGTTTTCTTTCTGCTTCATGTTTTTTCTTCTCAGACTATTTCACTCAGTAACCCCTTATATCTTAATGGCTTTATCACCTTGCTTGGTGTGAAGTGATCAAACAAAAAAAAAAAAGTTTCTTTTAAATATAAACAAAGGGTTCTGTTATTTATTTATTTTTTTGCATTGAGTTTAAAATAGGTCAACCAAATTCAAGTAACATTTTCTTTCTCCATTTGTCTAAATCTATATACACACACACACATATATATATATATATATATATATATATACACACACATAAATCTGTGTTTCTCAACCTTTTCTTCCTCTTGACCCCTTGTTGGTGTCAAAAACATTGCAGGACCACATAAGCATAAATAGAAATTCTATTTTAACAGAAAATACATTTTATTTACAAAAAGCAAAACGTAATAAAAAAACATAAATCCTGACTAATGACAACACTGCTCCTGGTGTCTCCAGGCCCATTTAAAATATTATGTTTGGCCCACTTTTGGGCTAAAAGGCCCATGTTCAGAATCACTGGTCTAAATTACATTTTTTTTGACAGGGCGTCAAGAGTTGACTATTAATAACAACAAAAATCTTTTTTTTTTCTTGTGTTCTTTTTCTATAAAAAAAAAAGAAATAAAAAAAAAAAGATGATTTCCTAGTTTCTGGTTATCCAAAAGTTTTAACAAAGGAATAATCTATGTTACAATTTGGTGTCTACCAGTAAAGTTATCTACACATCCAAAAAGAATACAAGTTTGAAACTAAAAAATAAAATCTTACCATGATTAATAAAAAAAAAAAAAAAAAAAAAAGAATAACAAAAGAACATGTTAAGAATGGCATTTCTTTGCTCCTTGTAATAATACAAAATTGACTACAAATAAAGTCTCTCTAACTCACTTCTCTTTTTTTTCATATTCAGAAATAACATCAATTGAATAACAGAAGAATTTCAAGTTTACTTCAGTCAGCCAGCCAGCAAATGAGAAAGAGACACAATTAAAGTGTTCTCTGAAAACTACACTCATCTATAGAAGAGCAATTGCTTTTTATGCAGTCGTTTCTATGGTACTCCAAGAAGCATACAGTTCTCTTTAGAAGCCAAGATAAATTGAGTAATCTATTTTCAGCTTGAATCAGAAATATCAAGCAAAGTAATAAAGGAAAAAAAAAAAGCAAGCTGTATAGGAGATTGTTACTCTCAGGCATTTTACTCCAGTAGACAAAAAGGTTTACAGCCCTATCACATTGAAACACCAGTTTTTGCACGATCACTGAAGTTAAGCAACATCAAGCCTGGTCAGTACATAGATGGGCGAACAGTTGGAAAAAATCAGGTGCTTTAAGCTCGGATGTCCAATTGGCATAATGGATACCAGCTTTAATGAAAATCTGTGAGCCGAGTTCCAATTCCAGTTGGGTTCATTATATACACTTACATGCAAATACCCTTCAGAAAGGGTATGAATCCACCTCTTTTGCACTCAGGTGTTAATTGATAAGACTTGTATCACTAAAATCATTATCTCAAAATAAATTCTTACAAAGTAAAATTTTTTATTTCTGGCTTTAAATAAATTGCAAAAGTAAAGGTTGATAAGCTCTAAAAAAAACAAACAAAAAAACAAAACAAATAAATCAATCAATCCAGCAGGCAAATAAATCAATGATTTACAATAGTGATAAAAAGAAAACGTTTTTTGTTAGTTGTTTTTAAAACTTAAAGCCAAAATGGATGAAAGCTAAAGTCAACATCAGAGAAATCGCTATATGGATTATCTGAATGACTCCCACTGGTGAAGTCTCTATGGCCTAATCAGTAACGTACTGACATTGTAAAGCTATCAGGGACAAAGATTTTTCGGAGGCTTATTCTTTATTTCTAGTCTCTGCTGATTACTTGCCATAGAATTCAGTTACGTGCCATGCATGATCATGTATCTTTTAATACATGACTGAAGAGGCAGATATTTTCCTGCAGTAGGTTGCCATTTCTTTCTGCAGTAGACCAGTTTCCATCCAAGGCTATAGGTCTGTCCTGCTATTTACCCACTGCTGAGGGAGAGAAGAAGAGGATCCATACCTTTCCTAAGGGTATTAGCACGTAAGTGAATGTAATGGATTCGACTGGAATTCAAACTCGGCTGTCCGATTCCTCAATCCAAGCCGCTATCCATTACTCCACCATGCCTCCCCATAGAAGTTGCCATAGAATAATGACCTGAAAGTTGCAATAAAAAGCAACAGAAATAAGATGACAGTAATAATAGTCAAAGATTAATAATAAAACAGTTACTTTATTGATACAAAGAAACAGTATTAAATCAATATGTGAATTAATGCTCTGTTTGTTTTTATTATAACAAACTCATTCCAACTATGTCGCAAAAAAACAAAATGCAGTATTTTATCATCCAACCATAATCGTGGTGCTCCACAGTATAATAGTTAATAACCAGAAGCAAATTACCAAGGTGATTATAACTTTTAAAAGGCTTCAAATAAACCTGTCCATTTTCAGGTACATTTACATAGAGATTAACAGAAAATGGATTTACCATTGTACAATCTTAATCTTTCCCTATAGAAATCATTCAGTATTAAAACACTCTCAAAGATAGCATAATACTAGGATCTGTACAAATAACTAATTGATTGAATGATTTTTTTTATTTTTTTTTAGTTTATAAAACCTCTTGGTTATTTAAACCAAAACATATCTGAGATTATAAGAATACTAATTCAATTTTTTTTTTTTTAGTAAATGTATTTTGCATTAACAATTTTTTGCAAATAATGCTTTTTCCAGATACTAATCCTACTATTTAACCCATAGCAGGGAGGATTAGACGGATTCATACCTTTCCCAAGAGATTTGCATGTATATGAATGTAATGATTCCAACTGGAATACAAACTCAACCCTCTGATTTCTCGTTCATTCTTGACAATTTTTCTTGCCAAAATCTATTTTGCACCTTTATAAGTCTACGATTCATCTATGCATTTGATATTGCTATCACATCTAGTCTGGTGCCTCTGCTATCTAGAGATTCTTGATAAAATTTAAAGAATCTGCAATATTATCAATTCTGACCTGGCATCTCAGGTTCAGTCACTTTCACAATACTATAATGTAGCTTCTATGTACCTTTTCTATAAATACTTCCATGGTAATTGTTCTTATGAGCCTTTCTCTTTGGTACCTTGATTTCACAAATTTAAGTGCAGTACTAGATTGGCAGCTCGGTCTCATCATCTTACAGTTGAAATAGCTAAATGTAACCATAAGTTCTATGCTAATAGTTTATTCTTGTGCATTTCTCGCCTGTGGAATTTTCTTCTGGCTTCTTGCTGTCCAGTCAACTTTGATCTTCAGAATTTTAAAATGTAATATCAATCACGTTCTCCTTGAATCCTGTACTTTTATTGTCCTCTCTTCTAAATAATGATTTTTCTCAGATTCTTTCACTCAAAGTAACCCCATGCATCTTAGTGGCTTTATTGCCTTGCTTAAGGTGGAATGATTAAAAAAAGAAAAAAAAAAAAGTTACCCATTACACCACCCACACATCCACCATACAAATATCAAATACAATACTACCAAAGTATATTTGTAGGGCTCGTCAGTGAAAGCAACCATTCTATCACATCAGGCATACATTTATCCCGCTTAATAAAAGTAACGCCCTGTTTGGTCAAAATTCATCACTTTAGTAGAAAGACTGGAGGGATCTTTCCATGGCATATGCCTAAGCAATGTTATATGGAAACTACGCACTGCATAGATTACATGCCCCTGCCCTCTCGACCATACCAACAAGACCCAAAGGAATATAGGGCCAGCTTGATTGCAGGAGATGCTTGAAAGTTGTTAGTATTGACAGCCAACCACCTTAGGGGCTCCACTCCAGGTTTTCTGTCTGGATATACTTTCATAGCCTGGATATGACTTCAAGACAGCAGATGTTTAAAAAGCAGTTTTCTTTCCCCTAAGTGGACTGCCTTCCTGGGCTGTCAAACCCCACCCCTACCAGAAACCATTGTATAGGCTCATCTGAAGCCAAAGCAATGAGAAATTACCATATGCATGATCATTTCATAACTGAATGTCATAATACATATTAAACAGCAAATGACAAATGCAGAAAAGAGAAAAGGGTAACAGATTAAATACATGTGACTATCACATCAATAAATAAAAAAAAAAATAAAAAAATGACTATAATGCATTTACGTTGACTATGTCTACATGATGTTATCAACAAGCTATCAACTTTCAACAGGTGCCTAATAATTATTCAAGTAATCCCTCAAGGGGATTGTAACAAGATAAACACCCATGCAAAATAAGTTCAAATAACAATAAAACCATTATAAGATCAAATAGAATGTCTCGTCAAACATGGTTTTGGATTTTTAGTTGACAATCTTGATTCATGCAAGCATTGTGTAAAGCATTCTGACTAAAAACATAATTCATTCATACATACATATACACATTTTATATATTACTATAAACATTATTTTTGTGGGTACAAGAGTTTGAGTTGTTATACCTGAATTTTTTTTTCCATTTATTTCTCTTAAATAGTCGTTAATAGCAATCTACCTAAATCTGTTTAAAAAGAATTAAAATAATATGGATGTCAACTGAACATATGCACTCACTAGAAATAACTTATGGTAATAATAAATAAGGTTGGATTATATATATATATATATATATATATATATGAGAGATAATGATATATATTTTTATATATCTAGGACAGTAGAGAAAATTGTAAGATAAAATGGAAAGAGTTTATATGTCACACATTTCATACATCATGACTTCACCGGACTGGGCTTGTTGACAGTGTTATATATGTTGTTTGTTTTTTTTTTTTGTTTTTCATACTTTTCATTAAAAGTTAAATATATTCTTCAAGGCCTAATAAAAGGGAGAATGTCTTAAATAGGAAGTAGAATTTTACTCAGTATTTAAGAAATGGGGTTGCATCTTAATTAAAAGGAAGGCAAAAAACTATTTAAAGGGTAGAAACATTCTGTATTAATAAACAGGGTGGGGTCTTAATAAGCTTGTGATGGGGGTGCAGAAAATTTCTTAATACAAAAGTAAATAAACATCTCCACCTTTCCATTAGGTGACAAAGATTAAAGGTCATTTCAAAATAAATGTAAGAACAGGGAAAATGATTTTTCTTTTCTTCTTCAATTTATTTTATGACAACAGCTTGTGTTAATATAAATATTTTTTTATTTATTACTATTTTTCTTTTCTAAGTTTGTTTGTGAATGGGGGAGATATTAAAGCTAACTTTCCATATGCCAAGAAAAGGTTACCAGTAAAAGTTGTTTGGCTTAAAATCAGTTTCTTAAAACTGAAGTAATTTAGTCTCTTTAAAAATAATGTTGTCTTCAATCTGAGAGAAGTAAAGAATTTTTTTAATGAGGAAAGCTAAAAATTCGTTAAGTAGTTTTCAGTTAAATATAATTTACAACTACTTGAATTTAAAAAGAAATCAAAGTGACTAAAAAAAAAAAAGAAAAAAAACTAGTAGGATGGACATTTTTCTCAAAGAATAAGAAAAATTCAAACTATGTATCATCTATGAAAATGCTTCCTAATAAAATGACAACATAAGAATCACAAAACACTGCTGAGAAACTAAACCAATACAAGAGGGTGCTGAAAAGTTCTCGGCCTGACCAACTCCACCCCCAGAATCTGCCCAAACAATAATAATTATTATTTTTTTTTTTTTTTTTTTTTTTTGGAGAAGAGCTTCTTGGATTGGGCCAAGGATTTTTCAAAACCCACTTCTAGCTACACAAAATCAACAAATTTGATCAGAGATATAGCAGGAATGAATTAAACACTAAAATAAAAAAGAACAAAATGTTGATTAGTATGTGTGTGCGTGTGTGTGTATTTTAAAGAGAGCAGAATGATCACATGCAGAGACAAAAACCGATGATTGTGTGTAAGTCATATTGACATGACTAAAAAATATGGTACATGCAAAAAAAAAAAAAAAAAAAAAAAAAAAAAAATGTAGAGTGGGAGCAACTTATTTTATTAACTGCAGTGAACAAGCAGACAAAAAAAATGTGTGTGCAAAAAAAAAAAAAAAAACAGTACTACTAACGGTTCCTTTCTTTCCTCCTTTCGTAAAGAGTGAGAGAAAGGAAGATGGATTAGCAGCATGTCTTGAAACTAGGGATAGCTGTAGGACTAACTAAGGGGTTGGTGTTCACATAGTACTTGCCTGAATTGCTCCGTTGGTCAGCTTAAGATACACAAGATATGCAAAGACACTGTTATTTTTTTTTTCTCTCTTAACATTTTTTTTTTATTTTAAGATTAACACAAAATCATAGTAACAATGAATGCAAATAGACACAAAGCAGATGAGTTGTTTTTTTCGTTTTTTTTTTTTTTCTTAACCCTGCATTAGTTACCTCAGATTTCTGAAAATGGATAGTCCCTTGGCGTCTACCTCCCACGACAACTGAGCTACAACTTTGCCATACCGTGTACTACACACCATCCTCACTGACTCAGGAGAGTAATGGGAGGGAGCAAAAAAAAAAAACAAGGAATTATGAGTACTTTAAAATCTGGGGTGGGTGGGTAAACCCCCCTCCCATGACCAATGCAGGGTTAAATAATGAAAAGGATAAGAGCAAGCAAGAGCAGACAAGACAAACTAACAAGACCCCCCACCCCAGCTTCTCTCAGAGGAGAGACAGGAGAGCATCAATCCAGGTGAGGATATTGCTTCAATTTGACTATGCAAAAAACAAGTTTCAGTGACAAGCTGAAATGATGTTCAGTATTTCCTTAACACAACTATTGCATATGAAACAAAATCTTTATTCATTAATGAATATAAGAAAATAGTGTAAGGATACAAATGGGGATTGCCTACTTTTCATTAAGATAGTAACATGATGGCCAGTGAATGACAGGTATGATATAGAACCCAGAGAAGGAGGACACCCCTAAAAACAGATGGCCTAAGGAGATTCATAAAGAAACCACCATAACTTCAGTTTTCCCTTTGGTAATATTACAAGTAAGATTCCTAGTTTTTTTTGCACACCATTTGTTGTTACATATGTGTTATAATTTCTCTGTGTGGGACACATGTATGTGTATATATCTAACTTTGCATAGCATTATAAAACTCTCTCTCTCTCTCTGAGAACAAAGAAGGTTTTGTCATTCTTTTTCTATTCAGCTATTCCATTAAACATGTGAAGTTTTTTTTTGTTTTTTTTTTACACAGTGTTATTTTATCATGGATATAATAATGGTCATAACAGGAAATTCAAATAGGATAATAAATCTGTCACCCATAGCAACCCTCCCATTATATTAGTAACCATTATAATGGGAGGTTGTATCCTTACAATAGTTATTTTACAAATAAAAAATTAAAAAAATTGTTTTTTCAGATATTACTGTTTTAATGTTCTTAGATTTAAAAAATATCAGGTCTTCTTAAAATGTTTGCAACCGACAAACTGAATAGAAAAGGAGGGATAACACGCAATTAATCTGGAAGAACTGGATGGATCATTTTAATGCCACTAAGACGCAACACACTAACTAGGAGTGAAAGAGAAATGAGAAAACTGACGGACAGAAGGAGGACATAGAGCAAAACAGCCAAAACACTGTGATAACAACAAAGTGAGGATATTAGTAAACTATAAATAAGGTAAATAATCTTAACTCCTTACCCCAGAAATTCAGTCAGAAATTATCATGTTCATTAACTTATATATATATATTTTTTTTTCACCCCCAAGTCAGATGATAGTGTCGCTACAACACAAGGGAGTACTGGGTGTGAAAGAGAACGTGAAAATTTCAGAAGGAACTGGAAACCCAATCCTAAACAGGGAACAAGGGATAAACCTCTACTCTTGTTCAAAAGACCAAGGAGGAGAACCAAATGATAGGCAAATCTATCTACTCCTATTGTGGAAGGAAAATAAAATAATAAGCAAATTTCAGAGATCAGCCAGAGACATTAGGAGTATAGAGTTGAAGTAGAGGTTAGAAAGAACCGGAAACCCAATAATAAACAGGAAAAAAGGGATAAACATCTGATTTGCCAAAAACTTCATTTTAACCAAAAGGTGGGAAATGATGCTTCAGCAAAATTAAACTTATTTACTGTGTGACCAAAACTTAATATCACACTTAAGCAAAAGTTAGAAATTTCATATTTGGAGTTTGAAAAAAAATTTTTTTTTTTTTTTTTTTGTAAATGGACAACTGCAAGTCAAAGCATTAGGGAATTTAACTATATTATAATTAGCAATCAAATTGCAAATTTAAAATTAAATGAATTTCTGGATTTCCTTTAACCTGACAGACATCTGAATATGAGCAATTATATTCATTTAAAATAACAATATGCAGACTTTTATTTCTTTTAATTACTTTCAAATAGAAAAGCACAGCAAGTGCAATTGAAAAGATAAAAAGACAATATTTTGAAACTTAATCATATTTGATATGATACGTTCAAAATGGACAGCTTTGATTTCAATTTTATTTCATTTTTAAAAATTGCATAAAAAAAAGGAAAAAAAAAAGATTTAATTTCTATTGCTGGTGTGCCGTTATTTCCTTCAAGCAAAAAGCAGTACCCCTCTGTCTTTTATGTTTATAATAAATTTATTTCAACATTTTGGTTCCCACCCCCTGAAATGGCAAAACAATTTCTGGGATGATGTGTTATCATTATTTGAATAATTCAAAATTTGAAAGTGTTAAATCCAGGGAATATATATATATATATATATATATATATATATATATATATAAAATTCACACGGCTCAACAGTCTTTTGAACAGGAGTAGAGGTCCATCTCTTGTTTCCTGTTTAGGATTGGGTTTTTGCCTCTTAAACCTCATTCTCTTTCACTCCCAAAATGTAAATTAATGAACATGATCATTTCTGATTGAATTTCTGGGGTAAAGAGATAACATTATTTATCTTATTGAGTTTAATAATGCCCTCAATTTGTTGTTATCGAAGTATTTTGGCTGTTGTGCCCTCCTACCTTCTTATGACATCATTCAGTTTGTATAACCTTCAAGGTATTTAAATTTAAACCCTTCATTTAGTCCATGGTGGGTAGATTGTTCTCACTCCACTGAAGGGTACTCAAAGTAACAAACACCTGAAGAAGGCCAAAGGTTACAATGGCCGAAAACAATGAAAAAGATGATAACATAAATCCAAACATAAATTATGGCACAGAACAAGTTTACACAGCAGGAATAGTCAAGATAAATTCCAGTTTTCACAAAGCTATGCCTATAAATAAACCTCATTAGCATACTAGAAATCGGGGTCTGTAAGTTGGCATATAAATAGACTGGAAATATTTTTAATTCAAAATTTAGGTTAAGGCCTTTTACTACAGCATTAAGTCCACTGCACTTTATGACAATGGTACTACTAATAGCAGACACTCAGTATTCACCACTGAACTAATGCACAGAATGACTGGTGAAAAACCTAATCTTATTAAATTACTATATCACACACTATTTCATGCATTTAACACAGGTAGACTAATTATCTTGAAATTCTCACTTTGTACCTTGTAAGTCAACTTTAAATTTGGAGAGAGCATATGCTGAAATGTACAGTTTTCTTTATAGGAGAATGCGATCATATATATGTGACTTTTGAAGCTAATTTTAAGGGGGTTGCATCATACACAAGATAGTGTATGTACTGCTGGTTTTGGCTAAGCCATTGACCAAACTATATATCCATTTACTGTAGTCAAATTAACATCAAAATTAGATCTTCAAAGGTCACATGATATGCAAGCATATATGGTGTGTCTGTGTGTGTGTGTGTGTGTGTATATATATATATATATATATATATATATATATATATATATATGTGTGTGTGTGTGTGTATTTAGGCAGCAATCCTTCTTTCATGCACATTTCACTGAATACAACAGACAAGGTGCTTTGATTTAGTTTTTTTTAAATAATGTTTTCTTTTCAGATGATAAATTATATAAAAACTGTCCAATTCCTCTTCTTAACTGAGCACTTTTGGCTATACATTTAGCCATTTTCAAGGTTGAACTATATTAACTGTTAACAAGAAATAGATTGTTGTATTTATGTATGTATTTATATAATGTTTACATTTTCAAAACACAATATCTTGACCGTGTTTTAAAAATAAAACATTATATAAATACAAGTAGCATCCGTTAGACTCTATGATAAAAAGTGCACCATGACGCAATTCACTCCACCAGAAATTTGAAAATAGCATACTGTACTGCTTAGCATTCATGCTAGAAATGCCAATAAAAATATTTCAGAATGTTTGGGTGTCAATCTGAGGTCAGTACAGAGGATTCAGAAAGAGCTGGATAAGTCTAATGGTGATTACAAATGTACATCAGCTTGGAGAACTCCCTAATTTGTTGGTGAAGGTCTCAAACACAACATGGAGGTCTGCATCAAGTGCCTTGAGGAGGTAGTGTTGCCCTGGGTCAAGAGAGTGGCTGTTAGAAGACCCTATGTCTGGCAACAGGACTCTGCACCATGCCACACAAGCAAGAGAACCCAGTCATGGCTGTCAGATAATTTCTGCAACCACATCACCTCATAACTCCCCAGACTGCAACCCCCTTAATTATTATGTGTGTGGGCAAGAGACAAAAAAAAACTCCTTGTAATACCAAAGATGAGCTGAAGGCAAGGATTATGACAGCATTCATCAACTTAAACAAGGAGACTGTCCAGAAGAGTTGCAGGTGATTCCAAAGTTGTCTGGAGGTTGTGGCTGAAGCCAATGGCAATTTTATGAATAAATTTACATTTTAGTATTTCAATATATTTTTGTGTAATTTGGGTAAAGATATCTGAGAAAATGAGATGTCAGTGTTATTTTCATTTTAGACAACAATTTATCTGTCGCACCCTCTGTGTGTGTGTGTGTATATATGTGCATATACACACACACACACACACACACACACTCTCTCACTAAATTTTATTTTTTATTCCCGGAGTTGTTTTTTCTGTTTTCTTTTTGAATTTGTAGGTCTGATGAATTGGAGTGTATTTACAATTCCAATGGAATAAATTATGACCATGGAATATTAGTGCTTAAGCCTTTTTATTATATCCTTACTCTGTCCTGGACATGAGTTTTACCTGGATTCTTTCCTCTTAGAATTTTTTTTTATACAAATATATATGTATGTGTATGTATATATATTTATATATTTTAGATATATGATTGCATATGTATGTACATATTTACCACTAATATTATATATATATATATATATATATATGCGCACAAGGTGTATCTAAGCTGCCACAATTCATACAAATAAGTTTTGTTAAATATAGCCAACAAGGTTTGACTACTTAACTCTTTATATTTTTTTCAATTTCTAAATGAGATCTTGCATATCAAATTTAAAATTATGAATAAACTGTCCCAGGATCATGTTTTTATGAAGCATATATTTTACAGTAATGTTCACTCTGTACGAGACCTGGGAGCCACTCTAGGTAGGGGGTTACATTAGGAGGCAGTTTGTAAGGATAGGAGAGGAAGGTAACAGTTAACCCTAGACTTGAACAGGTTAAGATTGTAGTGATCAGGGAAACATCCTCTTGAGAGTCATTTTCACAGAGCAACAGTTTGTGGGAAGAAGCTGTTCAAGTGGAACATACTTCTCACTGAGGGAATACATTCTGTGAAAGTATCAACAGAGCAGCGACAGGTATGCCACATTCCACCAGTGAGAGAGAGTTTTTATATATATATATATATATATATATATATATGTGTGTGTGTGTGTGTGTATATCTACACACAGTACAACTAGTTAGCATCAACTTAGCCTTTCCATTTTGTCTTATTTGAATTCAAAATGGATACACTTTTCAGTCTTATTTCTTTCTGTCTTCAAACTGTAAAGAAATGGGAGGTAGCCTGCCTTGTGGCTGAAATAGGTATTTAACACCTGTGCTATAGAACAGGATTTAAAAATGTAGTCCAAAATAAAAGGATAGATTAGAAATTGCATCCAAAATAATTTGTTTTCACAATTGAAAAGGATGGAGAGGAGGTTGGGAAAAAAATAGTGGAAAATAAAATAAACATGAACTCTGGATACAGTTGAGTCGGAGGTTCCAAATTTGAATAGTCTGTCTGGTACATTTATTCTGGACATGAAAGTATAAAAACTATGTTTATGTTTCCAAGGCAGCCAGGTTGTCTCCCCTTGGAAGTTTAGTACAACACAATAATCCTGCTTGCATTTCTTCAAGTTAGCCTTGAGCCAGACTATGGTTTAATAAATATCAAGGTGGAGAGGTGGGGAAAGAGGAGACTTTGTAATACAAGTCATTAAGAACAAAGCTGTAAATCTAGTCTGTAGTTAAAGAGCCACAAACAATAAAAATGTTAGGTAAATGTTGAGATGACTATGACTTTGAGAGTTAATCAAGACTAGTCTAAAGTTAATAAACAAAGATTTTCAAGGCAGAAAACATCTTTGCAATAAAATAAGCAAATGAAACAATCATTGGCAAATTTTTTTAATTGAAAGAAAATTTCCTGTTTGCTAGAAACAAATTACTATTTTGTTTCTGTTAATTATTACAGCCTAATTACTGAACCAAATTATTCGATTTGAGTGGGAGGCAAGAGAGGCTATATTTATTTATTTTTATTTTCAATATAGACTTGCCAACCTCAATAATACTTTAATATGCCAAATTGCAAAAATAAATAAGATAATTTGCAGAGTAATATTTATTTCTAATGAAAGTAAAAATTGCAAGAATCACTTATTTTACCCTCTCAGGGTAAACATTTTAATAAATTCTGAACTTGCTTAAAAAAAAAAAAAAAAAAAAAAAAAAAAAAAAAAAAAAGGATTTATTAAAATGAAAAGACTAAAAAATATGCATCATGTTTTGGTGCACCCATCCAGTTTTTTTTTTTTTTTGTAGAGATTTTTATTTTTTTACGTTATTCCTAATTTTCATCAACTACCTTTCTGTTGTGATCAGTTCTCAACTTGGTATCTACACTGATAATAACTATTTACTCATGTCAATGATCCGTACGAGACGGTCAAATCGGCAACTAATCTTGAAATTGTTTTTAACTGGGTGAAGAAATGGCTTGTTAATTTTAATGCCTCCAAAACAAAACTGTTCTCTTTTAATCGTCCAAGAGAATCTTTTTTCGCCTTCCATCAGAACGGTTGATGCTAACCTTCAAGAGAGTGACTCATTGCACCTTCTCAGGTTAACACGTTCCACTGACATGAAGTGGAAAGATCATAATCCATTGCTAGGGGTCCTGCTGCTGCTAGGCAAGTTGATTCAGTGTGTCATGCAGGACAATGTTTCTTGCCAAAATCTATTTTATACATTTTTATGTTTAATGTTCACTGAATATTATTACATCCAGTCTGGTGATTCTGCTATGTATTTGGAGATTCTTGATAAAGTACAAAGAAGAATCTGCAATGTTATTGGTCCTGACCTGGTATCTCAGCTTCAGTCACTTTCCAACCACTAATGCAGCTTCCCTGTCCTTTATCTATAAATATTTTCATGTTAATTGTTCTAATTTGTTTTTTCTTTTAATACCTAGACTTTACGAATTTAAATGCAGTACAAGATCTCATCAATGGCAACGTGTCATCATTTTACAGTTGAAATGGCTAGTCTATGCTAACAGTTTCTTTTCTAGCTTGTGAAACTCTTCTCTGGCTTACCAGTCAACTTTGATCTCCAAAAATTTAAATGCAATATCAATCATCATCTGTCTTCTTAATATCTCTTCTATTATTGGCCTCACTCCTTAAAGTGTTTTCTTTTTCTCATATTCTTTCACACTGAAACCCTTTACGTCTTAGTGGCTTTATTACTTTGCTTGGGGTGAAATGAGTAAAAAAAAACCAAAAAAAAAAAACCAACAACAACATCTGATTCAACTATACAATTTCAATTATAAGTAAAGCATTCCTCCTGCTAGGTTGGGTAGTTAATTCCTGCCTGCTCAGTTACATTTTTATGGTGATCACCTTCAGAGCAAACCTGTGGTTTACACAGCGACTATATTGAGCAGACATTAGATACAGTTTCTGGAAGAGAACAGATAATCTGGTGTGATCAGTTACCAAGCAAGGCTAGTACATTCAACCCATCAGTCATGATGACTTGCGACTTTGTGCTAGCTCAACCATCAACAGTTTCTGCACAGTTTCATCTATCCAAACTCACTTTTACGCCCTGGATCAACTCATGGCACAGGGTAGGATCATCTCCCTGGCGCAATATTATTATGGGTCACCTCCTTAACAAATCAGACCTGTGCAAAATTCAAACCCAGGTCTTGTGATTGAGATGCATGGGTTCTACCCAATGGACCACACATACACATTAAAATAAAATAAACAATAATTTAACCATTGTTCCCACACATATATTCTGTCTAACTTATAAAATAGTGAAAAGCGTTGGACAGTTTCCTATAAAGGAGAATCTTGTGTACACATAATGACAGCATAAATGGATGAGCACTGTAAGCTTTTTAACCTTTCCAAATTGAGTGCAGTGATATATAAAAGCTGAAAAGCAACAAGACAACACTGCGGCAAAAAGGCTGACCCAAGCCAAAAAACTGCTGCTGATTGCACATTTTTTTAAACAAAATGATTGGTAGAAAACAATAAGATGCAGGATAATATCAACATTTGGCAATGGGTGAATTTTTCATTTATTTTTTTTTTTTTTTAATAAACATAGTATAAGATAAATTTCTCAAAATCTTCTAATGGTTAACAGGAATATTTTTTAAAGCAATTATTTCTATATCTCCAGTTTAAAGATTTTAATAAATTCTAGTCAATTTACCAAAAAGGATTCTGAAATTAGTGCACTTTCAATATATTTTTCCATTAACAAATTACTTTGTCTTTTAACTAAAACTACATTCTTTAACTCAACTTTTTGATAAAACCTACTACAATGAACAACTAATGAATTGAGCGTGTATTATTTTGTAAAAAGATCCCTTTGATGTTCATAAAATTTCTTATTCCATTTTCTCAATGTTTCACTTATGTATTTTCTTGGAACATTTTTTACAATCTATTTTGTAAATTCCTGCTTCAGGTTTAATGTTATTTTGTTTTGTTCTACTTAAATTATTATTTTACAAGTCATTACAACAAATTTTACATTAAGTTTAGATAATTTTTTTTCATTTGTAATTGTTATCGAGTCAGTAGGCAGTATTTTCACAGGCACTGTTAGTAATATATCATACTATATTTAGAAGTAAGCACGTCTGGCAAGAGGGCCAGCTCATCCCTGTTGCAGACACCTGCTTAGGCACATTTGGGCTTCTTCAACACCACAGAGCCTTCCTGTGGCTTAAACTACAACTATGCTGACTGGACCTTAGTTACAGTTTGTAGGAGAGAACAAATAATCTGTTATGATCTGTAGCTGAACAAGGCGAACACCTTCAAACCCTCAGTCCTGATGACTTGTGGTGACCTGTTGTATGGTTTTTAGGCACTACCTAAAAGGGCCTGCTCTCTGGGATCATCATTATTAAGAAGTCACCTCCTTGACAAGATGATCATGGTGAAATTTGAACCAGGATCTAATGTTTGAAATATTAATGTTATAACCACTTGGCTACACACAATATATATATATATATATATATATATATATATATATATATATATATATTAATTGGCCTCATTTCTCTAGTCTTCAAATTTTTCAGTCCAGCACTATGTTGTGAGCTGTCCCCGACTCCATTAGCCATGTTACATTAAGATATGTCAAATGATAAAATTGTGCAGTTTTCTCTTCATATGACACCACCACCCACCTCACCCTCATTCACAACATAGCATCCCACAAACAACATGGCTAGCAAATCAATACAAGATCTGGAACTGGACAGCATTTCTCCAAGTCAATGAATGAAACAACCAAACCATTATGAAGACAAAAAAAATAATATTTAACAAAAATTTTAATTGAAAACTGGCTATGAATTACCTTAGTCTCAGAATTGAATTTGACAGAAAATGCAGGAAAAGTAACTTTAAAGTATAATATTCCATGAAAACATACACAATTTTAATTATATAAATAATGGGGATAATGAATTTAAAGTCATTCCTGTTGACTAATATTAACTAAATAATGCCTAGTGTCATGTTTTAGGGACATTATAGGTAGAAAAATGAATACATTAGTTTTTGTTTTTTTTTTCTCTTTTTCTTTCTTTAGAAACCTATAAGTAATAACATTTTACAACCGTAAAATAAATAATAGCTTTTTTTAGAAGTCTATAATTAATAAACTATTTTTTAGAAATTTATAATAGCAGAATTTTATTTTTATAATTAGTACTGGATTTTATGGTGGGCCTTATGGTGGTAAGAAGTTATTTTAAAACATTTAATTACACTAAAAATTCCAACAGTTTTAAATTGGTTTATATATTATAAAGGAAAAGAGCAAAAACCTTCAAGACAAAGCAAAGAAATATTCCTGGCCACTAGTACCATTCTGAAATTGATATAAAGAATATAAACATGTGCAAACAAGAAGGCCACCAGTGCTCAAGAGAAGCCCAAAATGCTTAAGAGGAATTATAGCCGCTTCTGATCAGAGTTGCAAATGATAGGCAGTCAAAACATTTTTATCATAAACAGAAAGTTAAAGAATTATGGAAACTGATCATGTCAGCCATATTTGTTTATGGGTCTATGTACATAAGAAATAGATTTTTTTTTTAAAGTGTTTCATCATTCTACAAAAGAAATGAAGAGAAAAAAAGAAGAAAAAATATTTGAAAGAGTCCAAACTATACTTTTGTGAAGTTTTGAAACCCTGAAAGGAAATGAAAACCTTATTAAAATGTACAAAGATTGTAATGTTTTTAATTCTAAAGCTCAATTCGGTTTCACTGAAAGCTGAAAAGTGGAAATATCCAGTCTTCTGTTTCCACTGATTTTTATAAATTTTCTCACTAAAAACATCAAAAGCATTATTTGTTTCCTGTCAATTCTAATAATGCAGCAAAATTTAATTACTACAGAGTATACAATTTTTAACAAAAGTCAGGTGGTCGCGACCCTCATCAAAAGGCAGGCGGTCGCGACCCTCATCAAAAGGCAATTGATCAAGCTTTAAATGTTACATAAAAATATTTTGCTTTTCTTATAAAATAGAACAGCAAATGCAAAGTGGCTACCTGGTCCTATGTAAACTTTAACAATCCATTTTTCCTGGTTAAGCAAGACTGTCACCTAAGAAGATTGCCAAGTGTTCTCTTGAAGGAAGGCATTTAAAAAAGTATAAACAAAATTTTGAGAAATAAGCTATAAAACAAATCTTGCTATGAACACAAGTGCCAAGAGAAACTCTTTGAAAGTGTCAACTTCCCTTAACATGTAAATATATACAGGTTTTCCTTTATAGAGATAACAATCAAGACAAACTGTTTTCTTTCAAAAATGTTAAGTAATCAATATTGAATATTAAACAAAAATTGTGGCATACTTTGTTAATATTTTAATCCTTCACTTCCTTGATATTAAAAATTTATAAAAAAAAAAAAAAAAAAAAATCAGTTTTATAAAGCAGTAGTGACAAATTAAACATACATGTTGATTAATGCATAAAAAGTTACATGGAATTTTGGTGTACAATTTCAATAGAGAAAAAAAAAATATGACCTCATTTAATTTGCATATTTTGAAAATGATCTTCAAAATGAAAATAAAAACCTTTTTATAAAAAAAAAAAAAAAAAAAAAAAGTTATGAGACAGTTTTAAAAGGATTTCTTTAGTTACATTACCAAAATTAAGTTAATTCAGAAGAATCCAGGATGCTGCAAAGCAAGCTAGAATACAATACTATGTTAGGAACACAATTTGGAAAAAAATTCCTCCCTTTGATAATAAGACTGAATTATTAATTAGAAGTTAAGCAACAAACAAAAATTGCTTAGAAAATAAAAGAAAGAAGAAAAATGAATTAAACCAAAATAAAAAAGGCAAAATAAAGTATAAAAAAAAAAAATGGAAAAAAACTTACTTGAACAGATTTCTCTTGGTTAGATATTTTCATTTTGAATTCATCAATCTGTTAAAAAATATTAAAGTTGTTTCTATCAACATAGCCATTGGATATCTCTTCAGAAAAAAAAAACAAAAAAAAAAACAACATTTAATCACTAATGTTTGTGAATTCAAACTTAGTCTCAATTTAATTTGAAAAGTTTAAATTAATAGATAAAACACTTTGTACAGTTGACTGGTTTGTTTTTATGGCATATCAACATTTTTATTTTACTTAAAGCCAAAATATATTTCAGATTCTAATAATAATTTTATTTTTCAAGTAAATTTTGCATTAACATATTTTTTGAGAATAATTATTTTTATAGATCCTACTATTTAACCCATAGCTGGGGGGAGAAAATGGATTCATACTCTCCCAAGGGTATTTGCGCATAAATGAATGTAACAAACCCAATAGGAATTCAAACTCAGCTCTCTGATTTCTTATAAAAAAAAGCTGCTATCCATTACACCACCCACATATCCACTTTGTATAGAATTAAATTTAAAAAAAAAAAAAAAAAAAAAAAAAAAACTTTACACTTTTTAATATTCATCTTTAAATTGAAAATGCAGCTCTTAAATGGAACAAAATCGTTAAAAAAAAAATTGTTTTAATATCTAAACCGGGAAAAACTGAATTAGAATTTGAAGAATGGATTTGAATGGATATTTTTATTTTTATAGCTAATGGTAGTTTACATTCTAAATCTCTGATTTTTGGTTTGGCTTGGTCTCACAACATATCAACTCTCATGGTTCATTTAATGATGAAATTTAATTTTATCAGGAGCTTTGATTTTTTGTATTTTTTTCACAAATGTGCCACTGGTAATTTTTTTACTATGAAAATGTATTGCTGGTATTTCAATGTTTTAACCTTAGTTTGGGGGGGTTTACTATTTGCAATTAGCTGGGACAGGTGCTACCACCCCGGGGCAGTGTGTACCTGGAAACAACAGCAATTAAGAGGTGGTTTCCCAATCAGAGGCCTTGTTGCTGGATGGATTTTATCATCATACCTAGGATGACTAAATCCTTGAAGTCCTCTCTCTGAACATAACCAACCTCAAATACACATTAACTTTTAAATATATAAACGAGGTTACCATTGTATTGTTCACAGCTTTCTGTATAGGTGTTCTACAATTTTTATCTATACAATTGACTGTTATTTGTAAGAAAACATTTTAATTGTGTTGATATTCATTCATTCATCCATCCAACCATCCATCCATCCACCCATCCTTGGACTCAATGCCATTGGTGTCAACAGTATTCTATATAATCACTCTCCCATGGGATCGTCTATAGTTATTTAAACTCTATTGTGTTGTCATTTTACAGACATTATCTGCACTTCATATCTATCCATCTTTGTTCAGCTTCAGGTGGGTTGGTTATGAATTCAAGGTTGTCCTTCTCTTAGACTGGTTGCCAACCAAGGCTAGAGAACCCAAATTGCTCTTTCAACAATGTATCTGCTGCATTGAATAGTGTTGGATTACCGATACCCAATGATAATTACAAGCAGCGCAAGATTTGAAAGAATCTCCCTCTTTCTGTGGTGACTTTGATAGCGAGAGGACATGCTTTTCCCTTTCCTGTTGGCATTTAAGTACCTCAATTATAGTCACTGAAGGTTGCTTTGAACTTTTCACATTTTTAGAATGTTCCGGATTGCTATGTGATATCCATCCTCTTATATGGCAGTGAATGCTGGACAATTTACCCATGGATGAGGAGAAAACTGGGGTCAGCAGAAATTGGATTCTACAGAAGGATGCTAAGAATTCCATGAGCAAAGTAACTAAGCAACTAGGAAGTTTTATGTTGCCAATCTAGCCATTTTGAGAATGGTTAAAAAAAGAAAAAAAAAAGGTTAAATAATAATAAATTATAATAAAAAAACCACAAAAAGAAGTTAATCTGAACAAACTTGACAGGAGTAAATTTAGGATTTTGAAATCACCATAAAAAAAATTTATTTGCTAATATTCCTTAGTAAAAATTTAATATAGGCACCAGTCATTTAGATATAAATAATGTATAAATCAATTCAAAACACGCCTCCCTAGACAAAAAAAAAAAAAAACGAGTAAAAATCTAAATTTTAGAAAGTACACTATCATTAGTTCTTTCTCAAAATGGAAAATGTAGCTCACTCTTTTTATATATATATATATATATATATATATATATATATATATATATATATATATATAATAGAAACTAGGTAATTCGTATGGGTAGACCCAAGGAGGATAAAATACAGAGAGCTCAATGTAAATTCAGAGCAAATAATTTTTCTTTTCATTTTTTGTTTCAACCTTTGGAAGTAAAGTCTGATGATCCGCAGTCCTTTAAAAGGGCTGTGGTGAAATAATTTATTACATGGAAAATTAAAGTGGTCTGTTTTTTATTTAAAACATATACAGTGTAACCCGGATTAAGAGAGTTGTCGGGACCAGAGAAGAAGTCTCTTATATCCGGGTTTGGTCTATTATATATACATTAACACAGGCTCTAATTTGGGACCAGAGAAAATCTCTCTTATATCTGGGTTACACTATATATATATATATATATATATATATATTTTCTTTTTTCAAGAATGTCTGGTTAAATAATTTAAATGTATTATGTCTGTTTATTTTAATCCTTTCAAGTCCATGGATTCATTTTTTAGTGACTGTCAAAAATTGATAAAGAAAAATTCCAAAATATTTTGAATTTTGTGGTGTTCTTGCACACATATCCAGAGACATTTAACCCCTGAAGATGATCTCAGACAAGATTGAAAGTACTTGGGAAAATAAAAATTCTTTGGAAGAAAATTTTGGAATTTTTCTTAATCAGTTTTCTACAGGTACCAAGAAATTAATCCATGGACTTGAAAGTAATAAAATTAAAATAAATAGACATAATATGTCTAAATTATTTAACCAAAGATGCTTGAATGAAAATATATATATATATATATATATATATATATATATATATATATATAATTATTTATTTAAAAATATGATTCCAACTCGCTACATAAGAGGTCTCATGTTTCAAAACAAGAGCCGAAAACTTCAAAATAATATTTGAATTAACTTGAGTTAAAGTAGGCTCTGTTCCATCTTCAAGCAAAATTTTTTTGGGAATGACTTATTTATGAAATTTAAGAGTTTTAATAGTATGGTCAGAATTGAAATCAAAAATTTCCATGGTAAAATCAAGGGTGGGTTGTTTAGAATCGGCAGGGGTGGGTTGTTTAGAATCGGCAGGGGTGGGTTGTTTAGAATCGGCAGGGGTGGGGTGTTAATAATTTGTATCAGTATAGAGTTACTTTCATAGATGCTGGGTCACGGTAAGGTGGGGGTGGCTAAATTTACGACGGAGGAAGTTTTCGCATAGTCTGGCTTGAGCGTCTACAGAGATTTATTTATTTATTTTTATTTTAGTCTTTTATTATATCTCTTTATGAAAGGGATTTGTGTATATGAAAAGGCCGTAACGTTTGTTATTTGACGACTTCATAAAGGGTTATCAATTTTTGTAGGGTATTAAAACTATGTATATGGGCTATGGATTTTAAAATTTATTTTATTGTATGCGTGTTTTTAGCTAGTTATTCAGAGCGTAAGTTTGGTTGTGTCGGCAGAAAACCGTTAATTCGTGCCTGTTGTTTAATAGGATTTTATTGTTTAGAAGCTTAATAATGTGTAGTTTCTCATGGAGGCACAAAGGGCATGGGTCATCCCAAGTTTTGCAAGTTCTAGTCCTGTTAATGATTTTCCATTTTACTTTAGGTGTCCTATTTTTTTCTTTCAGGTGCCAAAAATATTTAAATAGAGAGGTCTGATGTCTAAAGTTTATGTTGTTGAAGGAGCATTTATGCTGCCTCCATCTGGTTTTAAAGGCATTTTTCGTGGACCCAATGTATATCATATTATTGTTAGGGTTCTCCGTGGATGATATAGTGCATTGGTATACCACAGATTTGATGCAGCACTTATTTTCTAATGGGCAGTCTACCGGGTTTCTACAATCGCATAATTTTTCCCTATCATTATCTGATTTAAGTGTAGAGTTATTAAAACTATTCAGGTAAGGGGGTTTGTTCAGGATATTATTATTGTGTCTTCTTATTATACCTTCTAGATTTTCAGTGCAGCAATAACTCAATTTTAGTGTGTTCTTATTGAATATATTACTAAGCCTACTTTTGGTGGGAAAGTGTTTATCGATTAGAGCTAAGAACTTCTGTCCTAGTTTAATGCTAACCATTTGGTTGAACGGAGGTGTATACCAAATGATGTTTCTTTTCCTGTTTTTTTTTCTTTTGGTTATTGCAATTGTCCCTATATTTAATGTTAGCATTTTTATAACTACTACTGTTTAGGGCAGTGTTATAGAAGTCATTATGTTGGTGGAATATTACTTTGTTAGCGGAGTTACTGCTAATTCTATTTTCTGTTGATGAGGGTATATGTTTAATTGTGGATGGAGGGTGGTTTGACTTCGGGTGTATATATAAGGGGTTAGCATTTGGTTTTCTATAAGGTTGGTACGTGTTGCTCGGTAAGTCTAGGGTTACGTCGAGGAAGTTTACCTTTTTCAATTTAGAAGAGACTGTTATCTTTAAGTTTTTTTAAATTCACTAAACATAATTTTACGGATCTTCTCTATCTTAAAGCTAGTGGAACTCCTCACCACCATGAGCCCGTCATCTCTATACAGTCCGATGTCCTGGATATCAATCTTGTGGTGTGCCGTTAGGTTGTACAATATTAAAAGACCAACCAAGTCAGAAGACTCTGCAGAGTCTAGTGATCCCATTGTGATGTCAAACAGGTCGTTATTGTTTTTTATCCATTGCTCCCCATTATGAATGAGGACGGATTTTTTTGCGCTGAGGATTATGTCGGTTTCTTCCTTTGTCAGGTTAGAATATACAGAAGCAAAGTCCAGGGCAGTCGTAAAAAGATCCTTCGAAATTGATGGGTAGTAGTCCACGATATCGAACTGTAGTAAGGTGCAATTTGTTTTATCATCAATATTGTTGAACCAATTGATGACATCTTTAGTATTGATCCATAATTTTAATTTGAGTTGTTTTTTTATTTGGTAAGTAATTTTTTCCAGGATCCTTTTGCTGATCTTTCCTATATCGGGTCGGGTAGGGTTAATTATCCTAGTGGTCGGGTTTTCCAGAAAGGCTTATTGTCCTTAAGGGTTATGTAACATTCCTTTTCTGCAAGTTTGCCTACTCTATCGCTAATTTTAAATTTATCAGTTATTTTTTTACTTGCTCTGTTTATGCTGTCAACCATGTTTATGTTGTTGTTGCAAGCTTTTTTATAAGTCCTTGTTAAGTTTTTTTTAATTAAGTTTTTATAGTCATCAACAGCCAATTTGTAGAAGTTGCCTGTTTTGTCCGAATTAACTAATATTTTGTCACAATCATTAATGCTTTTAACTATTTGGTCTAGCTGTTTTTGGAAGTGGTTTTTCTTATTTTGAAAGGAGATGTTGTTGATAAGGTTGAGTAGGTCTTTTTCAAATTCATATAGTTGTTTGTTGAATGGTGCGACTCTTTTACTTTTAAAGCCGTAAACTTCGCGTTCTTTATCGGTTGAGTTATTCCCACGAAAGTAGAAGTATGCCTTCCATCTCATCCTTCTGATTAATTCCTCTGTTTTTTGCAAAAGTTTAACGAAATAATTCCGTTTGTTTGTATGTGGAATGTTTTTCAGAGAAATCCCAAAATTAACTTTTTCCATATTTTTAAAGAAGTTGTTTTTAAAAATAAATAAAGGTTCAGAGTGCTCGACCTTAATTCGGGAGCCAATAACCAGATGGAGGCAGCATAAATGCTCCTTCAACAACATAAACTTTAGACATCAGACCTCTCTATTTAAATATTTTTGGCACCTGAAAGAAAAAAATAGGACACCTAAAGTAAAATGGAAAATCATTAACAGGACTAGAACTTGCAAAACTTGGGATGACCCATGCCCTTTGTGCCTCCATGAGAAACTACACATTATTAAGCTTCTAAACAATAAAAACCTATTAAACAACAGGCACGAATTAACGGTTTTCTGCTGACACAACCAAACTTACGCTCTGAATAACTAGCTAAAAACACGCATACAATAAAATAAATTTTAAAATCCATAGCCCATATACATAGTTTTAATACCCTACAAAAATTGATAACCCTTTATGAAGTCGTCAAATAACAAACGTTACGGCCTTTTCATATACACAAATCCCTTTCATAAAGAGATATAATAAAAGACTAAAATAAAAATAAATAAATAAATCTCCGTAGACGCTCAAGCCAGACTATGCGAAAACTTCCTCCGTCGTAAATTTAGCCACCCCCACCTTACCGTGACCCGGCATCTATGAAAGTAACTCTATACTGATACAAATTATTAACACCCCACCCCTGCCGATTCTAAACAATCCACCCTTGATGTTACCATGGAAATTTTTGATTTCAATTCTGACCATACTATTAAAACTCTTAAATTTCAGAAATAAGTCATTCCCAAAAAAATTTTGCTTGAAGATGGAACAGAGCCTACTTTAACTCAAGTTAATTCAAATATTATTTCGAAGTTTTCGGCTCTTGTTTTGAAACATGAGACCTCTTATGTAGCGAGTTGGAATCATATTTTTAAATAAATAATTATATTTATGCTCTACTTTCGTATCGAGCACTATCTTTTAAAAATAATTACAAAAATACCAAGGAACTTTGGATTATTTACCAAACCAGTTTCTTTCCTATTTTCTACAATATTTTCACATATATATATATATATATATATATATATATATATATAAGACAAATATTATTAAAGGCAACAAATATTTAGTTTTGATTAATTTTAATGATTGACTTTTCAAAATTATGAATTTGTCCTTCACAAACAAAGAGGAAATTCTGTCATTTCAGAAAAAAATCTACAAGAAATATAGCCTAAGCTTTTAATGAATAACAAAAGGAAAACTTTTCTTTACCAATGTGTCTCATGCCCTAAGGGATTTTATCGTAAGGATTTTATTTTGCAACATGTATTTATAATCGGAAGTGGAGGAAAAATATTTCAACAATTTTAAATTTAAGAATGATTGAAAATATTCTTAAAGCTGTGTATGCAAACAAACTATGGAGGACCCTAAGTGATGTAATTTTATGCCTAATAAACAAAAGTTAGTAAATGTTATTGATGAATTTTTATTTTCTTATTTGTTTATATATATTTATTTTTTAAATGTAATTATTATTTATTATTTTATTTTAATTTGATAAGTTATTTTATGGATTTATTTTAAGTAATACAAGGTCATAAGTTGACCATTTTCTTTTAACTTTTACAAATTTTTATGGTTTATGGTCATCTATGCTGGCTTGGGAAATCCTCCAAAGCATAAAGACATCTGGTGCTAGAAAATACATTAAATTAGTTACCTTCAACAATTCACAAGAAAGGGGGGCACATCATGAAAAAAAAAAAATACTGAAGACGTAATAAAACCAAAGTTTTATCACCAAAATCTTTGTTATTATTAAAGTGAAAGAAATTCTGATCTAAAAAATTTTTTTTTTTTTAATCCTTTTTAAAATCTTGGAAATTTTGGTAAAAAATCTTGTTTTTCATGGAACATTAAATTTACACGAGAAATTCAAGTTTTTTTTGGCAGTGAAAAACATTAATTTGAAAATTCTTGCAACAATCAGATAATTGTCAGTTTCATTAAACTTTTAGGGCTTAAATGAATGAATTTATTTATTTAATATTTCTTTTTTTTTTTTTTTCTTTTTTTTTTAGAAAATCTTTGTAAATGTTTCTTTTTTTTTATTTATTTGTTATCCACCACCCATTTAATTTCATGAAATTTTGAGAAATTCTTTTTTGTAGCACTTAATGTTCATATTTGTTATAAGGACAAGTCCTTGGAGAATTCAAACCATAATTTTTTTTTGGCATTCAGTAAGCAGCGCAGGAGGAGATAACTCCTGAAAGGCTCCCAAAATTTGCAGGGATATTTGATGGAACACATGTTGAAAATTTTCAAATAATTAATTCAGGGATACCTTGTGTATGTGTGTGTATTCACACAAAAATAACATTTTTGATTTAGTTACCAAATAAAAGCCTGTTTCACACTTATTAATAGCTGTTATTAAATTTAAAAATTACTTTTTGTGTATTAAAAAGCTCTTTTAAAAGTACTTAAAATAGAGTAGTTTATTTATATTTATATATATATATATATATATATATATATATATATATATATATATATATATATATATATATATGTGTGTGTGTGTGTGTGTGTAAATATATAGAAAAATATGAAAGAACCATTAGGTTAAAATCCAAAGATCTTTAGTATTTTTGTTTTATTTAAAAAAAAACAAAACAAAAAAAAAAAAAACAGTGCTCAATACACAAATAGAGCCTATATTATAATTATTTTTAAAAAATATGATTCCATCGCTACATAAGAGTAGAAAACTGTCATTGAATTAGACCAGATGATATGCATTGAATGGATGTCATCATTTGTTTGAAAATAGGCACCCCGACCCTACCTTGACTTAACCTCTTTTTGAAAGTAACTAATATGTTGATACAATAGTTGTCAGTGAAAATGTAAACCCAACCACCCCTTATTAAAATGATTGGTTTTCTCAGTTTCCATAGAAATTAATATTACAAATGTATATACTTATTAAGCTCTATAAATTTCAAAATTTGTTATTCCAAAATTCACTTGAGGATGAAACAGAACTAGGTACTTTAATTTAATTTCTATAATTAAATTGAAGGTTTTAACTTGTTTTTGAAACATGTGAACTCTTATGAAGCGATGGAATCATATTTTAAAAAAATAATTATATATATATATATATATATATATATATATAGAGAGAGAGAGAGAGAGAGAGATATCACTTGATAATTAATAGGGATAATTCCAAGGAGGAGAATTATTAAAAAAGAGCTCCATGTAAGTAATAGAGCAATATAATAATGAGTAGAGACAATTCTTTAAAATCCATTCAGTTATAATTTATTTCATGAATTTACAAATATTCATCTTTTTTTTTTTTTTTTTTTATATTTAAAATTTTTTATTTAACCTATTTTATTTTATTGATGTCAAATATTATTATTATTAATTTTAAAGTGTGATGATTATAATGCAATGATTATTTTGCCATCAAAAAAAAAAGAAATGACTATCATACAATTCACTGTATCTTTTTTAAATCTGATCACTCGCTTCCTTACCCTGTATTTCAAATTGTTCGGCCCTTAAAGAAAAAAAAAATCATTTCTAGGTCACCCTATCGGCTTATGTTTAATTCTTCCTTCTTTCATTTCTCTCCCCACCTCTCTTCACCTTCTCTCTCCCCACCCTTTTTTTTTTTTTTTTTTTTTTTTTTAAACATTGTATTGAAATTTTTATTTTTCTTTCTTCCTCCTTTTATTATTGAAATTTTTTGCTCTTCTTTTTTCCTCACATCTGGATAAATTGACTCCATTAAAAAAAATAAAAAAACTTTGGTCTGAAGAGATAAATATTTGTATATTCATGAAATAAATTATAACCAAATGGATTTTTAAGGATCGTCTGTACTCATTATCGAGAGAGATTTTTCACTTGAGGAGGCAGTGTTCTCAGCCCGAAGGAAAACATCTGATATTTAGTCAGTTGTTGGGAAGTGGGTCATGCTAAGAATTTTTCAGCACCCACTCTATGCATAAAGAAAATCTTTTAAAGTGAAATTCAGACATATCGTAATATTTTTACATCTAACATTTTTCATAATGAAAATAATTACTAAATGTCTTCCAGAAGAGTGTGTATTTGGAATTATTTAAGAAAAAAAAATCCTACGTCAAAAAAAATGGGGAAAAGATTATCATTGAATTCACTCCCTCACAGATTACCCTACACTATGTATAATGCACAAAAAAGGGGATTATTTTATTGGTTCTTTTGGAGACATATTTTTGACTCGTATGCAAATAAGTAAATAAATAAGGGACAGTACTTTAAATTAGCATTGGTTATCCTCCTTGAAATATGTAACCCTCACCCAACTCAGCACACACACACACTTCAGTTCTACATTATCATTTAATTAAAAATCACCTTAATATATACAGGGTGAATCAAAATACCTTTAAAAAGTTTGGGGCCTGTTCCTCACACCAAAACAAAAACAAATGTCCATATAAACATATGTCCACAAATCATTTGTTTTTGAGTTATTAAATTTAAAGTTAGTTTATGGTAGATATCACTGTGTTGCCATGAAGACTAGGTTACATTTGTTAATTATGTACATTTTTGGCTAGTCTGTCTTCAATGTTAACCATGTGTAGTAGTGAGTTAACTGAGAAGTGTTCTGTTTAACAATGGCAGGATATTCATATTGTAAGCAGGAGATTTTTACATACAGCCACATGAATGGTAATGGACACAAGGCTGCATGGTTTATCAGATTGCATTTCCAGACTGAAGGCATCTGAGTCATCCAAACTTTGCTGCTATTTATCATCACATTTCTAAGACAGGATCTGTGGCACCACACACTATGAATCAAGGAAGATTGTATGCCTGATCACAAAGAACACATTCTACAGGTTGTCAGAGATGATCCAGGTATCAGCACAGGTCAAGTGGCCCTATCATGTCTTACATCTCATAGTACCATGTGAAGAGGACTTCAAGAGCAGCTTCTGTATCCGTATCATTTGCAACATGTGAAGGTCATATCTTGGATTGTACATTTAACAGCATCTATATATATATATATATATATGGTTTTGCATTCTACAAGTTAGCTCATTTTAGGAGTAACTTTATTCAATAGAATATAACCTCTTTAATTTGGAACTCTAAGGTCCAGCAGCTCCCACGGTCTGCCACTTTTTGAATCAGCTGTCATTAGTTTGTTGAGTGACTATGAGGGCAACATCACATCATGTTTGCAGCCTACAGCAGCAGAGTATTTTGGTGATACAACCTTGCTCATTTCATATATATAGTTGCATATTTACCCATTCAGGATGGTAAGTATATATTAATTTTTGTTTTAGGCATTTTTTACCTTTTGTATTGAATGAAACAAATGGTTTGTGTTCACCCCCCAATCAGCAGGGCTTGCTTAGACAATCCTGAAAAGCATGGTACAAAGAGAGAGGAAAGTTATGCAGAGAAAGAGCAAGGAGAACAATATTCCAGAATAGACCTAATCATGAATTTCCTTTAATGACACCATATTATTGGGTATGACAAGCAAATCCTGTATTTTGATCATGCTGTCCATCACACTATTTGATCAAGTCATGTCTTTTCTGTATGGTTTGTGTTCACCCTGCCAATCAGCAGGGCTTGCTTAGACAATCCTGAAAAGCATGGTACAAAGAGAGAGGAAAGTTATGCAGAGAAAGAGCAAGGAGGACAATATTCCAGAATAGACCTAATCATGAATTTCCTTTAATCACACTGTATTATTGGGTATGACAAGGAAATCCTGTATTTTGATCATGCTGTCCATCACACTGTTTGATCAAGTCATGTCTTTCTGTATATTACATCTATAACAGTTTTATATTAAGAGACTTTTACAAGAAGAAATATGGGTCAGAAACTCCACTATTCTGGTGCTTAAAATTGTACAGTCCATCTTTATTTTGGCACCCTGTAGCCTGGTAACTCCCATTATCTAACATTCTTTTTTTAGCCTTTGTATTGCATGAAACAATAAAAAAATCTTGCTTGGAAGCATTAATGATTGTTGTAATTCCTGTTCTAAGCGTTGTTCTGCCTTCCATGACACAGCAATATATATATATATATATATGGAATGATCTGGCAAGACTGTTTAAACCGAGTTTTCTTTAGAGGTGATTTCTATATCCACCAATAGCCTGGTCCCAAGGTTACCAGATTAAAAAGGTCAAAATGTATCTCCAGATTCAGTGCACTGTTTTGGAACTTACAATTTATATAAACATACAAAATCAATTTTTTAGTATTATAGATTTATTAAAAATTGAATAGTTACATTTAGTCAAATATCAACAGTAATTTTTTTTTAAATGAACAATAAATACAAAAGGATTTATTCTGTTGATTGACTATCTGAAAAAGCACAACAAAATGGGTTAGACTTTACTGGTTGACCTAGTAACATAAAGTCTTGGTTATTTTCATTTGCATTCTTAGTGTGCATTGTATACAAAAGTTGGAGGTAAAATTTTAACAGAGAAAAATAAATTATTACAACAGATAGTAATCATATTACTTGCGTTATTGTTTAAAATTAAATTTTAATAATTTTCAATTTATTATTGCTGTTATTTTACATTTGATTTTGGCAAAGATGACTGACCTTTGTCATCAGAACAAGATTTCCCCTATCCCTCTCAAAAGATATCTTTTTTTGTCACTGCTTTATTTTATACAAGTATTTAGCGATAAAACTAAAGCATTCATTAGCAGAACCAAAGGCAAAAGCTAAAGCATTCATTAGCAGAACCAAAGGCAAAAGCTAAAGCATTCATTAGCAGAACCAAAGGCAAAAGCTAAAGCATTCATTAGCAGAACCAAAGGCAAAAGCATTCATTAGCAGAACCAAAGGCAAAAGCATTCATTAACAGAACCAAAGGCAAAAGCATTCATTAACAGAACCAAAGGCAAAAGCATTCATTAACAGAACCAAAGGCAAAAACTCTTCAAACAGGATCATTATTACTTAGTTTGTAAAGATCAGACATTGCCACATTACTAAAAGTACTAAGTATACTGTTTGTTTTGTTGGGTTTTTTTTTTAATGCTCAATACTTGCTATGAAGCTAAATGGGGAAACGCTGAAAAGTTCTCAGTACTTTCCAGTTCCCAAAATCTGACTAAATATCAAAAGAATTTGTTTGGTAAGCCTTCTTGGTCAGACTGAGAATTTTTCTGTATCCTGACAAAGTCATAATGAAATCATCAAAATACAATGTTATTTAAGAAACTAATATAAAAAGGCAAAACATTTTGATTAAATTATTAAATAACTAAAAGTACAATAAATAAAACAAAAAATAAGACATTTTTTCCTATTATAAATAAGCTTCTATTATTATTATTATTATTATTATTAGTTTGTAGTAGTAGTAGTAGTTGTAGTAACAACAACAGTAACAGTAGTAGTAACAGTTTTGTAGCAGCAGCATCACTTTAATGTATGGTAGAAAACAATAAAAGCCAGTTCTTTGAATCATGATTTCTGGAGGCAGTGTTATCAGAACAAGAATTTATTCAGCAATGCTTGTTGCCCCCTATTACTGTTAGCCTTTGTATGGATTATGAAATTAACCAATTAATATTCACTGTCCCCCAAAATAGGAAGATGGACATCAAGAGTTATCAGTAGAAACCAATAAACCTATAATTAATACCAGATATGTTTTATATATGTACAATGCTGAATTTTTAATTTTAATACTTGATACCAGCATTTATCATGGGCATTAATGTTAAATTTTCCAATACGGAAATCATTTTAGAACAAGATTTCTTTTTATCCCCAACAGCCAGAGAAAGAAAGGATTCTATTCAATTTTTTTAGTTATTTTTTTTTTTATTATTTTTATTTAAGATACTAACAAGAGGTTTGTTTTAAAACAATGTCATAAGTTTAGAAATCTACTGCATCTAAAACTAAAAGCCAACTAATAAGTCATAACAATCTCAACTCTGCGATATGCTGATAACTTTACCAATAAGGAATGAAAAAGTGCACGAATACAGACAGACAAAAAAAAGATAATGTCTTTCATAAATATTAGTATTTTTGATATGATCAACTCACCTGGCGTTGTTCTTCATCACACTTGTCTTTCATTTCTTTCACATTACTCTCCAAGTTGGAACGCTTAAGTTAGAGAGAATGGAGTAACAAAAAAAAAAAAAGAAAAAAAAAGAAAAGAAAAGAAAAAAAAAGCAAATTAGAAAATGTTTTAAATAAAATGGTAAAGTTTGCCTTTTACATTAGGTATAGAGAGACAGAGAGAACTGTTAACAATACACAGATGGAATGAACGGAATTTCAATTTATTTAACATTTAATGTTTGTAAGTTCCTTGTGAAATGAACAAGGGCAACCAAAAGTGTCCAAAGGGCAAACATTCAGATGGTTTTCAGAAACAGAAAGTGAAAATAATTGAGGTTAAAGGTTGTGGAATTTAGTCGGGCACACGGCCAAGAGCGCCTCGGTTGGGCACAAGGCCAAAACTGCCTCGGCCCCGCACAAAGCCAAATCTGCCTCGGACCCACACAAGGCCAAAACAGCCTCGACCCGGCACAAGGCCAAAACAAGGTGTCCTGGTGCTTTTCTAAGTATAGCTTAGATGTGGTACAAGGCCAAAAGTATGGGTACCCAGTGAGTAATTATTCTAGCGAGATAAGCTTGCTAGGCTATTATACCAAATCAAAGTGTCCTCTACTTTAACTAATATGGAAGAAATTTTCATTGAAAAATTAATAACTGACAATGCTTCATATAAAAATCTCAAAAACTAATTGTTAGTCAATGCTCATAGTGTGGATTATTCCCACATAGCTTTGCTGATTTTACCAAGAAGTCACCAGAGAGCACTGTCAAGGGAGACTTTCTGTTCTCTCTCTATTCCTCTGAACATGCTTTAATTGCAACACCACCAGGACATTGTTCCCAAACATGGGGGAATTTTTTCCCCTTAGTGACTGAACATATACACACACACACACAAACACACACACACACAGATATGTGTATCACCCACACAATTCCTAACTTTCAATGTCTCCTTTCTTTTGCATGCATAACTATTGTATTTCCTCTCCTTTGTTACTCAGTTATATAAAAAGAAAAATATCGCCTTGTTGAAATAGTCCGCCATTTCGTTACACACATCTTTTACATGTGCAAAATATTGTTGCCACTGCTTTTAGTTGAACTAGGAGCAGTGCTGCAACAGTTTGGTGTCCACATGGTTTCAGTATGCAACTACTACTGGGACAATAGAAAAAACAATGCTGTGCCTTACATTATCAGCCATTTCATGTTTTATTGATATATAAAAGAAAATGCTTATTGGAATTTGAAGGTCTCAATATTGGCAGCCTCTGTACAGTTACGGTTGAAAGCCAAGTTTATTACACACAGATGTATAAAAATGGTAGACATTTGTATGAAATGCCTTGGTATTTTGAAGTCTCAAATTAATAATCATGTTGCCAATTTTGAAGCTGACTTGATGGCTAAATGTTGAGAGATGTTTAACCACTCCAGAGATTGCAAAGTGAAGTTAACTGAAAATCATAGACAACTCCAATGCTGTTCCTATAAGGGCAATCTTATGACTGTCTCACAATTCTATATCAAGAAAGAAATTATTTTTAAAAAATCTGTCTTTGCCAAGATATGCAATTTTTAAGTGGAAAAGTAGTGGGCCTTTGTTAAAACAACAATTCAAACATACACCGGCCTTTTGAAGGCAGAGATTGAGACATGACTCGAGAAGAAACCAAATGCTTTCAGACATAATTTTTAAGCATGACAATGCCTCATCACATACGGTAATGAAAACTAATGAAGATTCGAATAAAATGTTTTTTAAAAGAGACTCCTTTGATGAAGTAGCTAGCATGTTTGCCCAACTTTAACCCAACTGAAAACATATGGAGCATGATGATTATATTGGTAAACAATAATGACGAACTTTGGAATATTATACTATACTGGATGCTATGTAGTCTGTTTGAAATGAAGCAATACAAAAAATATGAAGCTCACAAAAATCAGTAAGTGAATGCCTTCTAAAACTAGTTTGAGAACATGAAATCTGAGTCTACATTTCACATTAAAGTTTTTTTATAACTTTGTCAACATTAAGATTTTCAATATTTTGTTAATAAAATGATTTTTGATGAACACTGTGTATTCTGTAATTCTTCTTTTTTTTTTTTTTAATTTTAGCATATTTCTTGGGCTTTCAGAAGACTTAGAAAAGCCCAAAATTCAAAAAAAGTTTTATCACATCATAACAGACACCTGTATTTGACTATAATTTATACATACGTTTGTTTTGTGCTGAGTTAATCAATACTATTATTATATACATCTCACAGTAACCACAATGCACCTTGAAAAATAAATCAGATAAGTTAATCGTTTTCATTAATGGCCCAGAGTAATAAATTCTCATTTATCTTTTAAAATAAAGGAGAATTTAAAAATTCTTTTTTTCTTTTTCTTTTAGTAACAATTTTTATGGGCACAGATTTTATCTACACCTGGCAGATAATTCAACACTAATTTCACATCTTTCATAAAATTCTTTTTGCAGGGACTATTATCAAAGGCAAGTCACTCTGTTCCTCCAAGAAATGCCAGCAATGATTCAGCCTCATACTTAAACAATTTACTAAGTCAAGAAAATTTATATTAAGGAATCACAAGGAATATGATGCTGATAACAATCCACAATATAAGTGTGTGCAACACTTTATTACAACTCTATGTAATAAATTCTATTGTCATTGCAGGAGAAATAGAATGCAATATTAAACCTGATAAATAAAACTTCAGAACTATTAAGTACTGAATAAAAAGCTATTTGCCAATTTTAGGAAGTAGAACCTTCTTTTTATTTGAAAAAATAAATCAGGATAAAAAAAAAAAAATAAAAAAAAGTGACAAAAGGTAATTTTCTTATCCCTTTGAACTCTTCTGATGACATAATAGAAACAGAATTTTCAATTATTTTAATTTTGAGAAATTAAAAGCTATAATTTGTCTTACATTATTTTCTTTTAGTGCCCCAGTTATTTTCAGCTCAAAAAAATAAATGGAGAGTATTTTAATAATTGCATTATATTCTAAAATTTAAAAAAAGACAAATAGTGCTATTGTAGACTAACTGAATATATTCAACTAATCCATTTTTATTAATCACTATTTTTACCTATAAATCAAATCAGTAAAATTAATTAACAATTTAAAAAAAAAAGAAAAAGAAAAGTCATTTTCAATCAAGATATGTTTTTGTAGTTTTCTCCTTTTTTGAAAACAACTGCTTTAATTTGGAGAATTATTCTGATAAATTTCAGAAATTTAGAAAATATATCTTTAGAAATTGGGACTAATTTTTGTTCATTGTTAGAATCCATTCCAAACTGCCATGATTTTTTTTGGCATGGGCAAAAATGTAAATGAAATTACACAACCGAGCCTGTTTAAGAATCTAGTCATTATATTTCCAGCTTATACGGTCTTAAATGTCCATATTGACTGCTGAGCCACTGAATTCCTACAGACTGGACATGGCCATTTCTGCATATTAATAACTTGTTTATTCACAACAACAAAATATCAGAAAGAAAAAGCTTTCCTTTCATTCTTCCATTACAGAGAAGGCAATTCAACGGAGAAATTTCAAAAAAATAAATAAATAAATCCGAGATCTGATGAGAAGACAGAAATGAGATTTTTTTTTCCCTCCTTTGTCAACTGACAAGAGAGAAAAAAAAAAAAAATCAAAAGAAATTCAAAGCTTCATCAGTTCAGTGCCTCGAACATTAATACACAACTACAAAATATAGGACTTTTCAAAATCTAATCTTTAATCTATGCATCTAATAAGTCAAGTGTATTTGCATATTTTTGGTTTGTAATTTTCAGCTTTTAAGAGAGTCAGCTCTCTCTCACTGGCCACCCCCAGGCAGTAGCGTCTTTGTTAAAGCAATGACAAATCATTGAAAGAGATTCGTAAAGCTGACAGGTGAAAGAACAGAGTACAATAATAGTGAGAAAAAATATATTTAAAAAGACTCACATATGAAAAGTTTCTAATAATAGTAAGGATTTAACAAAATGCCAATTTCATGTCTGCTACCATTTTTGATAGCATGGGTAAAATAGCATGAACATTGGATTCAATAGCAGTTATGAAATGGGGGTTTGGTTTTTGATTGGTATTATGTAATAAACTGATCCCCCCAAGAATTATTTCTTGTTAATATAATTATAAAATATATTTAAAGACTTGTACATGAAAACCTAATAACAGTAAGGATTTAACAAAATAGCATTTTGATGGTATGGGTAAACTAGTCTTAAGATTCAATACTAAATATAAAGTGGGGGATCGGTTTTCTATTTTATCAAGTAATAAACTGATCCATCCAGAGTTATGTTTTTTTTTGTTTTTTTTTTAATCATTTCACCCCAAGAAAGCTAATAAAGCCACTAGGATGCAAGGGGTTACTGAGATTAGAGAATATGAGAAAAACTACTATTAAGGAGAGAGGACAATAAAGAACAAGAATTAAGAAAACAGAAGATAACGATTGATATTGCATTTAAATTTTTGAAGATCAAAGTTGACTGGAAAGCAAGAAACAGGAAGAGAGTTTCACAAGCAAAAAGTGCGATAGAAGAAACTGTTAGCATAGAACTTACATCTAGCCATTTCAACAGTAAAATGATGAGACCTTGCCACCAATCTAGTACTGCACTAAAATTCATAGTCTAGGTACTATAGAGGAAAGTATTTTGAAAATACAAAAATGTGGCTCAAGACCAAAAGTCAGGGTGGGGGAAATCTGGTCTTTAATCTGTGTTATCTTAAACATAGCTAACCACAATTACTTACCTGAACATACCACAGTATTCCTTACACCAAAACAACACATTCTTACTTACTTAGCATTCTTACTACAGTCACCATAATACTTCAAAGTCTCTATGAAGTCCTAACTAGTTCCCATATGTACAATTTGTTAGAGAAAAGTTCATCAGAACAATTACCATGAAAGTATTTATAAAAAACGGTACAGAGAAGCTATATTACAGTAGTGGGAAAGGGACTGAAGCCAAGATGCCAGGTCAGGACCAATAGCATTGTAGATTCTTCTTTGGATTTTATCAAGAATCTCTAAATATATGACAGAAGAATCAGACCTTATGTGGCAGCAATGTTCAAAGCAAGGGTGAATGGTAGACTAATAAATAAGTAAGATAGATTCTGGCAAGAAAGAATGTCTAGCACAACAGTGAACCAACTTTTTTTAGCTGCAGACTTAGCAATTAATTCAATATACTCTTTCCACTCCCTGTCAGCTGAAAACTTTAGTCCAGGAAGGCGTAATGAGTCACTCTCCTAGGGGTTAGCATCAGTCATGCTGATGGAAGGTAAAAAGAAGTTCTCTCAGATGACTAAAAAAAAGAGTTTTGTTTTTGAGGTGTTAAAATTAACAAACCATTTCTTGCCCCATTTAACAACAGATTATAGATCATTTTTTAGATCAGCTGCCAATTTGAATTTATCAAATCGAACAAACTTACTATTAAGACTGAAGTAAATAGTTATGTCATTAGCGTAGATACCGAGATGTCAGGAAGGTCCTTTATGAAAATTAGAAACAATGTAGGTCCAAGGATAAAATAATAATTGGAAAAATAGTATTTTAAATACTTACAAACCCAATAATAATCCAAACTTAAAAATATATCTATATATATTTTCATTCACTAATAAAAAAAAAATTAAAAAAAATTAGTAAATAACATTCTTCATTTCAGTTAAGGATTTTTTTTTTTTATTTGTTATCACTAATGAAATTTAGTATCGACAGTTACTTTAATTACTTAAGCTCTATTTTATATTATGAATGTTTATGTAGATCTTAAAGCCAAAAATTTGCAATAAAAGAAAACTTAAAATGTACAATACAAAAGCAAGTTAAATAATTCTAGACAAAAAAAAAACAAAAAAACAAAAAAAACAAAAAAACAAAAAAAACAACAATCCAGCCCAACAAATTCATGCAAGCATTCAGATGCTATGGGAAAAAATTTTCATTTCTCTTGCAGAGCAAAAAGGATTTAATTCAGTAGCAAATAATGAATATTAGGTTGGTGCAAAAATAATGACGTAATAATGTTGTTTTTTGATGTAACGTCAAAAAACGACATTATTACGTCATCATTTTTGCACCAACCTGATATAAAGTGTGTATTAACATTTGTACAATTTACAAAAACCAAAAAAGTGAAACTCAAAGTAGATGGTTATTGTTGTAAGAACATATAGGTAGGGACCTAGGATTGTTTATTATGAGAATATATAAGGATAGATAACAGTTGGCACTTGACTTAAAGAGGTTAAGATCATAGTGATTGGGAAAACATCCTCTAGGGAGTTTGACTTACAAAGTAAAATTTTGGAGAAGAAACATTCTGTGGAGAACTTCTTCAAAGATGAAAGTGCATGTTATGAGGATATGTAGGATAGATAGCAGTTGACCCTAGACTTGAAGATGTTAACATTGTAGGAATGAAGAAGTTTATATTTTCTGTAATAATTTTGTGTAAATTTTTTTTTGAGATACTGAGAGTATTATTTTTTTAGAGAGTTCAATCTACCTTTCTATTTAATATATATATATATATATATATATATATACACACACACCCCTTTCATTAAATATGGCAGACAAGGAGGATTTAATTAACTTTTATTTAAATTTTCCAGCATACTTGTGTTTTTCCATTTTGTAGGAGTAAAGGAGTAGAGAAATTTTCCATAATTTTCATTGTCCTAAACTCTTTCGGCCACTTCTTTAGCCATTTTTAAGGGGGGGTTGTTTTTCGCATTGTTATTTTTTCCTCAAGCTTTGACTGTTTAAATTGTATTTTATTTTTGTGTTGTTTTGAGTAGGAGAATTTTTGTTTTTTGTCAGCATTTCTTCCAAGCATTCACATGTTGAATGTGGCTGGAATTCGAATGAGCATCTTTGTATTTATAAAAAAAACATTTTAGCTGTTTCTCCTGTTGAATATTCTCAAGCAATGTGGTTTCTGTTATTTGGTACAGTTTTTTCTTTGTGATTCTGTAATGCCAGTCCAAAAGAAGGATGGTCCTCTCTGAAACCTACAGGCTTATAGACATAACTCAATCTACAGGGTATTTCAAAAGTCTGGCCACATAGGACATGTATTTAACATACATTTATTAATTAGTATTTATATTTTTCAGATCTTATCAGATTTATGTCGATTAAATTAATGACTAAGTTATGGGCTATAATAACCATCTTAGAACAATATAGATACCAAATGGTAGCAAGAGTTTGAAGCCATAAAAACAAATACTTTAGTGCTTCGTTATGAGAAAATTTATAGAAATAAACGTATGTTATTTTGAAGTAATAAACTAAGAGATAAGTGATAAATAAATAAAAATAGTTTTTGCTTTCTTTTTTTCTTTTTAAATACTTTTTCCTATGGGGCCAAATTCTTGGACATCCTATATATAACCTCAATGGTGACTTCCAACATCTGAATAACATTTATAAAGCTATTGTAACAGAAAAAGACCTCATGGACAAAACCTATATCTGTTCTACTGAGAAACTGTTCAGCAGCAGTGCTGTAATCATCAAATATCTTAACTTGGACAAATATAGAAGTGGTACCACCCTGTCAGGACATGTGGGAGAGGACCCCAAAAAGTATATATATGTCTGATTATTGAACGTGGTCTTGTGGTTATAAAACACAAGCAACATATTGCAGATTGTGCCATGAGGAGAAGCTGGTCTTAGACACTTTACCCGAGAAAATAAAAATGGCTGAACAAAAGGAGAAAAATGCTGAGTGACATGAGGAAGAAGTACACTACAGACCAAAAGTTTGGTGAGCAGCCTCTGAATTTTGTAGAATTGACTAAAAATTGAAGATCATGTGCCTTTTACAAAACTAATTTACTAGCTAACTTTGAAACAGAGGGACTTCCTCTCTTTGAAGAGTTCTATCATTTATTCAATTACAAAATTAACCCATTATTATATAAATTTTTCTTAAAATTTTAGCTCTTTATGCCTAATCTACTTTGCTGGCTAATCTTAGGATTAGTGGATTTTAAATTTTAGGCAAACTCTTATGCAAAAATTGAACACCATGTAATAAGAGTTAGTTTCAACATCCTAACATAGTAGGTGTTAATTAAACCAAAAGTATGAAACTTACAAATTTTTAAATCCAGAGGATGGTGGCAAACTTTTGGCCTATTGCATATCTATTGGCACATATGGCGCCAGATTGTCTTAAATAAAAGAGTATGTTAATATGGTGTGCTCCATGAAATATGTATCCTGAGGTTTCTATAAAGAGTTAAGTTAATGCTTTTATTTCTTCACTACTTGAGGAGCTCCTAGGGATGAAACTATAGTAGTCAGTGAGTTAACACCATTTTAGTCTTTTACTTGCAATTTTTATGAGTGTATGTTGAGAATGAAAATAATATCTGGGAAAGAAGAAGCAAAGCAGAAATAAAGAAATGCATGGGGTGGTGAGGGTTTATGGAACAGTAACAAAGGGGTACCTTGTCATCTAATTCATCTAACCGCTTCTGGGCTTCTTTCTTCTGGTTCTCAAGTTGATGAAGGGTGGCTGTGATGGCATCCAAATCTTTCTGCAAGGCTTGGACTTCACCATTCTTTATTTTGATATCAGCATCACGTTGGGACTTTTCTTTTTCCAGCTGAAGCTTTTCTCTGACAATAGAATAAAATAAAAAGCAAAAGAATTGTATACTGTTTGCCTTTTGATTGAAACAAAAGAAATGTTATGTGTAAAGCTAAGCAAACATTAACAGATTCCTCTCCATTCTTTCCATTATGAAAAGTACATCAATAAACCTGAGGAAAAATTCATTTACATTTTTTTTCAATATAATTTCCTTCCCTGTCAATAAATTTAATTCAGTGATAAATATTAACTATAGAAATTATAATCTGTAAAATATAATTTACAAATATTTGAATATACATGAGTGTTTTTAGAAAAAAGTTAAACAGATTATATATATATATATATATATATATATATATATATATACACAAACCACAAACTTGCTTTCACAGTGCTTTACTCTACATTTAAATGATGACTAACATTTTTAGACATTTAAAACAACATGCCTGCCCACATACTCAATTCCAGAAAATCCTTGTTGACAACACATCTATGCTTAAACATGAAAACAATCTGCGATTTTTGCTTCCGCGTCTCGTATATACGAGTTTGTTGTTACTTGAAAATTTTCATGCAGCAAGGGCAGACTATCATTGTTGTTTCGTCCGTTGTTGTTTGATTTATTGAAATTGTCATCTTTGATAATGGCTTATGTAAGCCAAAAGCTTAGATTGGATTTAAACATGTATCAATATGGTGTTTTCCTTTTGTCTTTTAATGATAATGTGATTAAGCTTAAAATAAATAGACAAAATTTGTCAATATTATTTAATGAAACATGCATTAATATATATCTATATCTAAGTTGTACCAAACTGTTATATAAGAATAAAGTGTCACTGCCAACACTGGAGTTTCAACACAGATCACCAGAGAGCAAACATAGGTGATCTCATTTTAAATAAATAGATCATGTGATGGCAAAGGAAATGTATATATGGGAATTAGCGTGGCATTTAATTGATCATCATTTATATTCTATCCTCCATTACTATTTGGACCACTCTTTCTACACTAACCTCTATTACTATATGGATTGCAATTCTCTATACTGATCACTATATGGATTACTATTTGGATCACTATCGGTGGTTACTATTTGAGCAAGCATTATCGAGCAAGTACCATTAGTGGAAGTAATATTCAAAGGTGTTTGACACCAGTATTGTTCAATGGCATTAGTATAGTTGTATTGGCAATTACAAAGTCTCAACTACAACAAGCATTACAAAAGTGCCGAGTATCCATTGACATTACAAAAGTGGCAATGAGTGTTCATTGACATCACAAAACAAATGTTGAGGAATGAAATATATATTTATTATTAGTATGTATGTATTAGTTCCTGGAACCTCCTGAACAATTACAAAAAATTAATTTATGAAGCTCATGGAGCTAAATAAAACATCAATTACCTAAGTGACAAATTTATATATATATATATATATATATATATATATATATATTAGTAAATGACACCTGCTCACATCCAAGTCATCATCATCTCTCCTTATTCCCCTGGTGGCAGAGGTGGCTGTGAATTAAGAGAGTTTGATGAGAACATTTGCTTGAATTTGATTTTGGTGGACATCTCTGCACAACAGAGAAGCCCACTCACTTCGTCAGATGCACCTCCCTTGTGGCTCAAAAAGGGAAGGAGTCAGGTGAAATCAGGCAAATCTGGTTGTATCGAACCATCAGATGCTTGGTCTCTCCAAGTCCACTTTCGTTACACCAGCCCAACTTGCGCTGCCCCTTCCACCTCATCATGTAGATCTTTGCCTATTCCGCCATTGGGGCCTTCATTTGAGATAAAAATATATAAATTTTCATATATCAAGAACAATTTTAGGGGAAAGATGTACGACAAAAGTTGAAAACGTTTTTCCAATTTGTCATCCATCTCCCCACCAGAAATATATATTTATTTTTTATGTTAAACCTAGGTAAGTCCCTCTGTATCTCAGAAGGGGTAAGTTGTGCTTACTCTAGTACCCATACCAAATGGTATGCCATTCTATTCAAATTAGCATCAGCATGTTATTCAATATGTATCACAGATTTTCTTTCTCCAATGTAGCTCAGTTTCAATGTTTTTAGCCTTGATTTTTAATACAGTCACTTTTAATACATGCACCTGACTGTTCTTTTCTCTTCAACTGTTGTGCAGCCTGGTATTTGAATTCTATTGTTCTATGTTTCCTATTTTATCATTATTATTATTTTAATAGCATGTATTCTTTGGGTTTCTAGAAAGCGACATGGCATCAAAAAATATCTACACTGGTAAATAAATAAGATTTTCCGTAATAACATTTTGAAAACATTTTCTTCATTATTTCACCTCAAGCAAGGCAATAAACTCACAGAAGAGGTTACCAAGGAAACGTTATTCAAGAAAGACAAAAACAGGATTCAGAGAGACAGTAGAGGGCAACTGACATTGGATTGTAGTTGACAGGAAGATAAAAGAAGCTGGAAAAGAGTTCCACTAGTGAGAAGTGCAAGGGAAACATCTATTTTTTTTTATTTTTATTTTTAAGCATTTCACCCCTAGCAAAGCAGGAAGCCACTAGCATGCAAGGGGTTACAGAAAATTTGGAGCGAGAGCAGATAGGAATGATAGAGGAGAGGATGAGGAGGAGGATAGTGGATAGATCAAGGCAACTGGAGATGTTGATTGACATTACATTTGAATAGTTGGAGATTAAAGTTATCAGGGAAACAGGAGTGGGTTTGTTTGTTTGTTTGTTTAAAACTTAACGACCCATCGATCAGCTAGAGATCATTTAAGGTCAAACAGTTGTTTTTTTTTCTTTTTCTTTAAATAAGGTTGAAATGCTTTCAAAAAGACTTTCCCTTTCCTTCTTTTTCAATGTCTTGCTTTTTGTTTTTAAAAATTCACTGTTTTCAGAGGTGCGTTGTTCTTTGAAAAATTTCTCACCTAGCGAGTATCAAAGTTTCCCCTTTCATCATCAGACACCAAATTGGAATTATATTTTATTATATAGTCCAACTTTCCTAAGAAATGTCAAGATCAAATTGGGGTTGAAACAGGAATGGGGAAGGGAGTTCCACAGGCGAGAGGTGTGAAACATGAAGCTATTGGAGTAGAAGAGGCAGCTACATTTAACAGTTTCAACAGTGAAAGGGTGAGAGCAGTATGCCAGCCTCGTAGGATGCTTAAATTCATGAAGTCTGGGAACCAGCGAAAGCAGCTTATCGGAGCAATTACCATGAAAGTATTTGTAAAAAAGACAGAGAGACGACGGCATGTCTGTGAGAGAGTGACTGCAGACAAGATGCCAGATCAGGGCCAATTATATTGCATATCCGTCTCTGGATCTTATCAAGAACCCCGAGGCAAACAGAAGGGGCACCAGACCATATATAGCAATAATACTCCATGCAAGGGCGAATGGTTGATTTGTAGATTTGAAGGATCGATTCTGGAAAGAAAAATTTCCTGGCGCAACACAGGGAGCCAACTTTCCTTGTGGTGGATGAAGCAATTGACTCAATGTATTTGTTCCATCTCAGATCAGTAGACAATGTGAGACTGAGCAGCTGGAGAGAGTGAACTTAGGGTTATATCTAACAATTTCAACAATGAGATGTGTGTGTGCGTGTGTTTAAGTAGAATTTCCGATATAACTAAAAATATATCTGTAAAAGGACAATATGAATCAAAGGAAAAGTTAGCTGCAGTATTTCATCCTCTGATGGACTTTTATCAAATGTAAGGATTTTATTTTGCAACAAGTATTTATAAACAAAAGTAAAAATGTTAGTTTTTTTTTCAAAATTTACATTTGCCTTGATAAAGTCTATCAGAGGACAAAACAAGACAGCTAAGTTGTCTTTTTGTGTGTGTGCATGTGTATATATATATATATATATATATATATATATATACACACACACACACATTCAAGTGAACTATATACAGTTCGCTACACAATCCAATATTGATTACAGCAAAATTAATCAATTTGTGCCAGCTTGTATACATAAGGGTCAATTTCCTAATTTGGCATGAATACATCTGGGCCTGTGATGGCAAAACATCTCATCAATAATTGTCAATGTGCAATATCTTACAATAAGGTTTTGTTTTCAGTCAGTTTTAAGCTGGTTACATTCAGTTTTAGAAACCATATATAATGTACTCTCCCATCATATTTAATGTACGAGGGTCTAGCAGCTCAGTTCTTAGAACCAAACAGCCAGACTACCCACACATATGATTTGATTATAGTGGTGATGGCTTGTGCAGAAACAACCCCCACATTTTTAGGACAAACTGAATAATGAGAACTGGTACACAGTGTGCCACAAGGTCTCCAAACAGCTTTTGAATGTTGAGCCATCCGTCTCCTAGATTAACTGCTAACCAAGGCTAGAGAAATTGATTGCTGAGCACTGATTGACCTATTGTTCTAGAAGCACAAAACGTTCAATTACTGATTTTGATACAGGTGAATTAATATATCTAACAATAACACATTATCATTTAACAATTTATTAAAATTGTGTAAGTCGGTAACTTAAGTCACCTCCTGTTCTTCCTTAATTTCAATTTAATGGAATTATGTTTGTTTGAGTGATATTCAAATGATCCTTTTGCTAATCTTGCCAATAGAGTTTCTCAAGAGGCTTTTCTAACGTTTTCAAATAAATAGAAAAAGATCAATGCTGTCCTATTTACTGGCAAATGAGAAAATTCAACAAGCTGTCAAATCAAGCTTACCTTGCAGAGACGATGACATTACTTGAATGAACAGAGACAACAGTTTCCATTGTTTTGATCAGCCAAAAGACCTCACAATGTTCTATCAGGATTGATTGTATGGCAAATTACAGGAGCTTGGTAGGAGATGCTTTAAACTTACTAAAAGGTGTCAATGACGGTAGACTAAGGATTGTTGTTGCGGTTCTGTAAGATATACTAAATAAGAGAGGTCTAACTAATATTTAAATGAATGCTTCACATCATCTTACAGACTACCTTAACAAGTGAGCTGTATCGATAAAGCTACAGGTCACTATTAGTAATTATTAACCTAGAGTAGTGTTTCTAAATTCAACTATCATCAGGTTGATACTACTTCCCAGTCTTTTCACCATCCCACAAAATGTAAACACAAATAGACTTGTCTAATTCTTTTTTTTTTGGAATCAGCTATACAAAAAATATAAATTTTAACATTGCAATCATTTATCTACAGGGAAAATGATATATAATTTTTTATATATATCAAGAATAATTTTAGGGAAAAAAAAAAAAAAAAAAAAAAAAAAAATGACAAAGGGGAAACATTTTCGTGCGATGCATTGCAGTCCACTGAAATACTAAAAGTACTAACACATTACACAAAAACTTTTTTCCACTTTGTCATAGTTTTATTTTTTTCCTAGGTTCACCTAATGTCTGGATCACATTCCTACCCAGTCTTTTGAAAAGGAGTAGATAGGGTTTCTGGATCCTTCTAAAGCTTTTTCATTCCCCAAGTAGCCTCTTGCATACTAATGACATTATTGCCTTGCTTGATGTGGATTGATTTAAAAAAGAAAAAAAAAAAGTAGTACCCCACCAAAAAAAAAAAAAAAAAAAAAAAAAAAATTTACTACAGCATATTAGCGTTCCACAAGGTCAAATTTGGTGCATCCCAAAACAGCAAGATTATACAGGGTGCAGAAGAAATACTTCCCATATAATGGTAAGACTTTAGCTAGATGGAGAGACTATTCCCACTAATGTCATACCATTATGTTGAAAGTATTTCTTGGGGATATATGAGGGAGGTATTTCTGCCACACACATTCAACTAATGGGAGAGGACACTTAGTTCCATGGACAGTGTTGTTATTGTAGTCAATTGGTAAATAGAATTGCATCTATTTGCATATGTTAGAAGAGATATAAAGTCTCTAGTATCGTAAGAGACAGACAAAAGTTGACTACTGATCATGGGTCGTAGGACAACACAATACAACAGTTAAGTTGGAGGCTGGCTAACATGTACATGAAAACAGTCTCAGTAGAGCATATGCAATCTAATGAGCCCACAGATTCATAGTTAGCAATGAGAGTGCCAAAATATTTTTACATGTTCTAAAGTGTGCTTAAGAAAATTTGGAAACTACTGACCTAGAAAATAGTCAACTGCAAAAATTAAGAGAGTGAATAGTATTATGCAAATTTTTAGGACACCAGATGGCAGCCATATTGGATTAAGAGCTGACATGGAAGAATATATTTAACACAATATTATTTTTAAACGCACACACAGACATAGAGAGAGAGAGAGAGAGGTCTTTCTTACATTTTCTGAAATGAGAAAAAAAATCCCAAAAACAAATGTTGGTCAAAGTAACTGAATACTAAGCAAAAAGTTCAATATTTATGAGGTGATACTAGAAGGTTTGTGGGATAGGAACAGTGTGTACAAACTGAATGTTATAAGAATTTCTTCACCTAGTGTACTGACTTACAAGGGGACAGTGGGTTAGGGTAAATCATACTTTTTTTTTTTTTTTAAATGGTCAAATCTTCTGTACTTTTGACAAGCACCTTGCCTAAGGGAGAAGGGATTACCAAAAAACACTTCAGATTTTTAGTCATTTGATCAAATTTGAGTTGTGCTGAATACTTTTAATAAAAACTTTGTATATAGATCATTTATATACAAAATTTAATCAAAGATTAATCTCCCTACATCTTCAGTGTTTCCTCTTAGAGTATAATTTTAACCAACTAGAAAGACCTGTAAAAATTTCATAGTTTTCCTATTTTAATTTTCAGATGAATTGTAATTCTTTAGTTAATGATTAAATAAGCTTATGGTCTGTTTTATGACAATAAAATATCTGTAAAAATTCCCTTTTCACATTGTTAAATATTTGAGCTTAATAGCTTGCAATAATAATCATAGATAAGAATGCTTGTCATTATTTTAAGAAGTGGGTACAAATGAAAAAAATTTGAAATTGACAACTTTTTTCATTTCACTGAAACAGCCATTAAACATATCTTCCCTTCTTTCTTTCCTTCATTTATTTTCACACTGAAAATGTCTTGTTTTTCTATGCAATCAAAACAGAAGAATCCATTATTTCTGAGGTATTGGCAGGAGACAAATACATCTATCTTTCTTTCTAGACAGGTCCCTGTCTTATGAACATTTTTCTTAATAATTTAAAAAATTAATTCAGGACACAGTGTTATTTTATTTATGGTAACTGGATTTTTTGGCAATGGCCTTGTTTTCTGTCATTCAATAATGTGTATCTGAAAAATGGTACTTTTATCAGTCACCATCACAGACCTGGCCCTGGTACATGCACTCAGGTTCCTCACATTAAACTGACCTTGTGTCACATCCTGCCAATGTGGGGCTGTAACGAAATAAAATTATTTCTCAGCCTTTTGGCTCAGATCAAAGTGTAGTATCTGTTCGGATCCATTTAATACGATTCTTTCTCCCCACTTCTATCTTCTCTTTCTTTTTTTTTCTTTCATTTTCTTACTGAAACCAAATAGTGTCTTTTCTCCTCTTTCCAAATAATCAAAACAGAATAGTCCATTATTTATGAGGTATTGACAGGGCACAATGGTTGTGCAAACTAACGAAGGGAGGGACACGCACAAATATAATAGGCTGTTTATATTGTTGCTCCCTCTACTCACACACACACATGCATACATAATTCCATCAAGAACATTATCTTATTTTGGTGAAGTCCTTTTGAAAGACAAAATGCATGACAGAATCTTTCCACATTTTGTTATTCAGTTACCCACCATTAGTCTGACATATAAAGTTTATATACCATATTTCTTATAGATCGTTTAGAGATTTTCTGTTTATGAAGCAGCAGAGTTTTTTTCTTAAATGATTTTAAAACTGATTGTGCTGATGACATTTTTTTATTACTATTCAGAGATTCATATTTTCAGTCAATATTCAGTTTCTGTGAAAACTGTTAAATAAATTTTTTTTTTTTTTTTTTAATTGTTACACTCATAAAGAAGATTTTAAAATGTATTACCGTTTCATGTCATCAATTTCTTTGCTAATCATATCTAGTTCTTTAATAGCAGAAAAGTCAGCTACATGACTGTAAGGGCCAGAATTGGTACCATCCTAAAAAAGAAAAAAAATACAACCAAAGAAAAATTAATTTCATTAAAAAAGGAAAATTTTTCAATCAGTCACATGTGTAAATACAGGTCTTAGACAAATAAAAGAAAGCTCTGTGATATATTTAAAAATTACATAAAATTTCTTTTTCCTTTAAACTGGACTGAATTTAAAAAAAAAAAATAAAAATAAAAAGCATACATTATAAAATAGAGAAAACAATGAATGAGATCAGAATCGGATATTAAAAAGACAAATATTGAAGTCAAAAATACAAAATTCTTTAAAAATAAATTTCAAATGCATTAATCTTTAAGAGACAGCATTAAAATCTGACAAGTCTTACACTATACCTTTCCCCGCCCCTCACTGAAGTTTTAAATATGTACTAGTTCTTTCTCCACAGAATTTTAGTAAAATTTAAAGAAAATGAACACTTCACAGAATCCAATTAACCAAAATTATTTTATACCAATTTTCTTGTCAATCCAGATCTGCTTAACTTTAATATTAGCAGCAGTGCTCAAAAGTTCTTGGGCCAGCTTAGTTAGCAAAATCGGTATTTCAATGACCAAAAATCAGAATACTGATTTTCAAAAGAAAGCAGAACCAAAAGGCTTTTAACATACACTTGTGTATGAGAGAGAGAGAGAGAATTAGGATCAAATACTGATCAGAATGTGACAGAATAAAGAAAAAATAGAAAATATTTATCAATCTAACATGTTTAACTTTTTTTAAAGCCTCAGAGAAATTTTCTGATGAAGCTTTAATAAAAGTGAAACATGTTAGATTGAGAAATATTTCCTATTTGTTCTTTATCATATATATATATATATATATATATATATATATATATATATTATAGTTTACTGGTGGGAAGGCATTTTAAGCAGGCAGGTTTTTATCTTAAGGTGCTCAATATCAAAAAATGACGTTTCTCCACATTAATAGAATTAATGTGGAGAAACGTCTCACTTAACCGAGTGTTGTTATTTTAGTCATGCCAACTTTGAAGTGGACATTGACGTCAACATGCAGCAGCAGCAACAGTTTGTTTCATGTTTATATGCACTTGTCAGGACATGTGCTGTTTTTACTTATCAGAGGTGCACTGTGGATAGTCTATTGTATTATTCTAACAGTTGTTTCGGTAGGCAATAATGCTCTATCCCTGATATTGAGCACTTTAACCCAGAAATATAGCCTATCTTAAAACTAGATGGATGGATGGCTGGCCACTCGTATCTGATGATGCCCATCTACTAGGGTGATGTGCTAATCTCTGTTGCAGACACCAGCTCAGGCCCATTTGTTTATACTGCAACTATCCTGAGTGGGCCTTAGTTACAGTTTCTCGGAGAGAGCACATTATCTAGCATGATCAACAGTCTGAACAAGGCCAGCACACTTAAACTCTCAGTCATGATTACTTGTGACTTCATGCTAACACAACCATTAACTGATCGCAAAAGGTTCTGTCTACCCAATTTCACTCACAAGGCATAGGTCAACCTGTAGTTTGGCTTTCAGTCACTTTCCAAAGGTACCGCATGCTGAAATCGCCACCTCCAGACTGATAACATTAAGATCAACTTCCTGACAAATTGACCATGCTGAGATTTGAATTCAGGTCCCATGGTAAGAAAGCAAATGTTCTAACCACTTGGCCATATGCCCATATAGACTAAAACTATATATATATATATATATATATATATATATATTACACACACATAGACACACACTTTCTGTTCATGTACATAATATTGCAGATACTCAATACCTTATACAATGGGACATGTTCATTTTACAGACCCCTCCCACACAGACATTTTTTTTTTTTTTTTTTTTTTCTTTTAAACTCAAAAATTTTGCCAGTCATTTCATGGTCTATTGTTATCTCATTTAAATTACTATTGTACAAATAAAGCTGTATTATTATTGATAGTCTTAATTTATCCCAACTCAGTGTGTCCCTGAAGTGGCACTTAGCAATCAGTTTAATTGCCTACCCTATCTATGGTAAATGGTCTCTCATTCCAAGCTCCAAAAGATTTCAAATTCTAAAAATTGCCTGGTCTCAAATATTTTTCATAAGAATTTGGCTACCTGCAAAAACCCGGCATTACATTCAAATTTTACATAGACATTTTCTTTTGTCTTGACTGGCCATTTCAGAAAAACAGTTTCCTTGTAAGGAAAATAACAGATACTATTTTTTTTTTCCTGTTTCCCAAGAGTTTGTAATGCAGGTTTAAAATAAATTCCAGACAGTTTTGACTCACTTTTCCCATGTTGATCATATTTCAGCTTTGTCCACTGCTTAACGTTTATTTGCTAAAAATGAATAAACCCTATGATGTGATACAAAAACATCTTTTTTAACAAGATATCAATTCATTTAATTCTTAGAAGTTTGTTTCTGTTTTGCTTTCTTTTTAAACACGAGATGGATTGGATTTTAGAAAAAAAAAAAAAAAAAGAACTGTTCCACATAAGTAAACATTAGAAACCAGAATCAGACAAAAATCAATGAAAATGAGGCACAGAGCATAAAACTGAAATGGCATAGAATGCAAGTTGTCACTTATGTTTGTTATACCAAATGCTTGTACAGAGCCATTAACCAAAATGCTATATTGTCAGAATACCATTTATATACTACATTCCCTATAATACTACAACTTTTTAGTGACATTTAAATTATTTAACATTAAAGACAGATTAATGAAAGAACAAGTTGAAATGTGATTAGGATCCCTTAGCTAAGTACAAATGCTGAAAAACAAACATGAAAAATGCAAAAGTATATATTTTTTTTCGTTCGATTTTGAAAATATGTATTTCTTTTCAAATGATAACACTCCCTGACAACTTATCACATATGCACAGAATCTTCCTGTCTTGGTCAGCAAAAATAAAGAAAATAATTATTAGGGCTTTAAAAAGAGACATCTTAAAATATATATATTAAAAAAAAGAAAATTACTCGCCATAAAGTGATGGATGAAAAATATAACACAAACACACACACAAAACGAAAAAAAAAAGAGAGAGGAGGTAACTGCTTTCTTTTCATTATATATTTCAATCCACCACATAGGGAGTCATATTTTTCTTTTCTCTTCCTCCAACTTTCATCTATATAGTTGCATATATATTTACATATACTTTTAAAATATCTGTTTTTAAAGATCTAAATAAATTTTGTGAACCATCCTACAGCTGATATATAAAAAACATATATTGTTAAATATAGCAGACAATGAATGTCTATTATGTCTGATCATGAGCCGTTCTAATGTTCGAATGTTTGCTTTAATTTCAGGTGAAAATAAAGACAAAAAAAAGGTCCAATATTTTGATATTTTTTTAAAGTTGGTCCTTAATCTAAGCTTTCAGCTCACATGTCTGTATAATCACTCAGAAGAAGGCTTATGTGAGCCGAAACCTTAGATCAAGGACAAACTTAAGAAAAAAAAAATCCAAATTCTTGTTTATTTTCACCTGAAATTAAAGCAAACATATGAACGGCTCATGATCAGACATAATAGATATTCATTGTCTGTTATATTTAACAATATATGTTTATGTTTTATATATATATATATTAGTCAGCAAGTATTCATCCAAGCAAGCTTATTTACAAAGAAAAAAAACAAGGTCTGTCCACTTAATTTTTATATTTTTCAAATTTCTAAATGACATGCTGTGTCATGATTGAAATCGTGGATAAACTGTCCAAAGTTCACGTTTGAGTTGTTTTGTTCAAGTACTTTTGACTGTCTCAGTCATTTCCAGGAATGAAAATTCCTTTGTCAACATCCTTGTATTCTTTGGAAAACTGAAAGTTTGAAATAGTGTATGGTGATATAATGCATGTTTATTTTATTTAGTTTTGTGCCTTTCTTGGCATTGGGTGCCGTAGAGTATTTTGGTGTTACCCACTAATATTTGTCTTTTGTTCAACCAGCACATTACGAATGACCAAAATATAACTTTTAACATAGCCCAAATTAAATATCTTTCACCACACAAAACAGTATCTCGAAGTGAATATGATGTATTTAATGTGTGTGTGTGTGTGTATATATATATATATATATATATATATATAAGGTTGGTGCAAAAATAATGACGTAATAACGTCGATTTTTGACGTTAAAAAATACGTCAAAAAACGACATTATTACGTCATTATTTTTGCACCAACCTAATATATATATACATATATATATATGTGCGTGTGTGTGTGTGTGTGACTGTGTTTTTATATATATATATATATATATATATATATATATATATATATATATATATCACTGCAAATGACTGTGACACATGACACCAGCTTTCTTAAAAATACCAGGATGTTGGCAAAGGAATTCTGACTACCATATAGATAGCACATTGATTCATGAAAATAACTGAGGCAGTTGAATGTACTGAAACAAAACAACAACACAAACCTGAACTTTGCACAGTTTATCCACAATTTTGATCACAATACATAACACCTCATTTGAAAATTAAAAAAATACAATAGCGAATAAAACAGACTGTCCATGTCTGTTCTTTTTGCTCAAAACTGTTTGGATGAATACTTGCTGCTGATATATATATATATATATATATATATATATATATATATATATATATATGAATGTGTGTGTGTGTGTGTGTGGATGACTATATACATATGTGTGTGTGTGTGTGTGTGTGTGTGTGTGTATGATAAAATTATAGTTATGAGGCATGCTATATTTATAGGTAAAGTGCTCAATATTTGGGATCAACCATATGTAAACATAAAAGTGGACACTAAGGTCAACACCAAGTAGCGACAGTCTGTTTCATGCTTGAATGCAATTTTCAAGCCAGAAGACTGCATTCAAGCATAAAATAAACTGTTATTTATCATGTGATCGATCCCGAATCCCATGACCCATCAGTGTCATAGGGGGCACCACATATATATCTCCTGCTATTTACCCATGTATGTAGAGTCTAATCAAAAAGTAGTGGCGTGTTGCAAAAAGAAAATTCCAATGCACACCAATCCTTCATTTAATCTCCTTCAAAGTAGTCCCGTTCTGAAACCACACGCATTAACCATCATTGTTTCCATTGACGGAAGCATTCCTGGAACTCCTTTTTTGGGAAAGCCAGCAGCTGCTTTGTCATATTCGCTTGGATTTCCTCAAAGTCTTGAAATGTTATACTTTTCAAGTGGGATTTGATTTTTGAAGAGGAAAAAGTTTGGAAGAGGCAAGATCTGAGGAATATTAGAGTTGTCAGACATTGGGAATGTCGTCCTAAGCCAAAAACTGCTGTACAAGGCATGGTCACTGATAAATGACCACACTCTACACACTTTCTGTCCAAGCACTGCTATAAACAACAGAAGTGAATGAGAATGTCATGATTTAGTGTGTACGCAAGTACAAGGTCCATCTGTGCCAAGTGACTTCACTCTACATACTTTAGCTCCGATACCATAGCAACAGTCCCAATACTATTGGATCAGACCTCATATATATCTGTTCTATTGAGTGACCAGCTAAGAGATGAAATACAACAGCAAAACGTGTCAGCATATATTACTGCCTGTTATGTCCCAATATTCTTGCTGTTACACAATAGGTGGACTTGTATGCAGGTCACTAACAGGATTCAAGTATCACATTAGACACAAACATAAAAACTGAATGCAGTTGTTGTATTCTCATATGTCAAAATCAATGGGAGAGTCCATTGGGTGAGTGTATGTGCATGCACATAAGATGACTAGAAATACCATAAGTATATAGATATACATGGAGCTTATGGGGGGGGGGAATGGTTAGACCTTTCTTATTATATTTATCAATCTTTCACATTTAAGGGAGTAATTTTTTTTTTCTTTTGTCTTATATTCCCCACCACCAACAGTTTTTTTTTTTTTTTTTTTTTTTTTTTTTTTAAAAGAAACACATCTCTCCCAGATCATTTCAATACGATACTTAATAACAGATAAAATAATAAACATGGATAAACAGAGAATATTAGAACACTGTAAAGAATTCTCCATAAATGAGAATACATCTCATCTCTATAGAAACCAATATGCATAATATAAAAACAAAAGATTACCTAAGCAACGATTATATTTAAAAAAACAAAACAAAAACGAAAATAGACATTTTTTTTCTTTTACTCAGTCACCATACAAAAAAAGATTAGGGATAGAAACAAAAATATACATAAAAAAATATGAAAACTGCTTTAACACCATGTCTTTCCAGAGAGGCTTTACTTTTCCTGGTGTTGGTCATAAGTATCTTTGCAAGAAGCTTTCAGATAACTGCAAGTCCAGATAATGTGATATATATAGATAATATCAACAAGATAACACAACTGAAGAATCAATTAACAAATTTGCAGAATACAAAATACCGTGTCAAACGTTTTTTCAACCAAGAAAGACTAAATCTGCCACTTAGCCCCAAAAGTAAGAGGACACATGTTGACCCTGAGCAGTTCAGGTCAGAAGTCAGTCATCATCAATTGCCTCTTACTTTGGTTAAAAAACAAGTCAGAGATTATTACAAATGCCTTAATGAAAGTCACACTGCCAAAAGGAATATCTACAGAGCATTGGTCGTGAAAGTTGGACAGACGTTGGTATTGAAGTGTCATCAATGGTAATTATGGTTGAAACATAGTGTAAGCAGGTATGAATGGTAGTAAGTGATAAACAAGTTGATCATAAAACAACTGTTTACTACCTTCTTTTGGTCTCAAATTATTTTAGATGCTGCGTGTATGTTGTAACAAACATTACATTTCACACACAAAAAAATAATGTTCAACCTGAGTATTTATAGAAGATAGCATTTTTAAGGCAAGTAGTTTTTGTAATTATAGTGCTCTATATCAAGAGATAGAACATTAATAGTAATAAACAAAGCTCAGTAGAGTGAAATATATATATATATATATATATATATATATATATATAAATATATATATATATGTGTGTGCGTGTGTGTGTGTGTATTTAGGCAGCAAATTCTCTTTCAGGCATGTTTGCTTAAATAAATTACAGATATTACGTCTGCCTATTTTTAATAAAATCCATTCATACTCAAATGATGTGAGAAATTTACTATAACTATGAAAATCATTTTTATTTCCCATTTCCCAAGTACTTTCGACGTCCTGGGTATGACAATAAACTACATCTGCATCCCGGGTATGGCGATAAACTACATCCGCGTCCCGGGTATGGCGATAAACTACATCCAAATAATAATTGTTTTCGGAAAAATAATGTTGCCAGCTATCCGTTTTTGAAACAATAATATTGCCAGCTATCCGTTTTTGAAACAATAATATTGCCAGCTATACGTTTTTTGACTTTTAAAGTCACTCAAAATCATTTTCGGCATAAAATGACTACTAAGGTTGAGATGCCGTTAAACAAAACAATCAATCAATCAATCAACCAAGTACTTTTGATCTTCTTCCAAGATCATCTTCAGGGGTATATGTAGTAATACAAAACTGTGTTGTTCACTGGTGCAAGTAATAATACAAAACCATTGTATTTGAAAGCAAAAAGAAAAATTATAATAATGGATATCAAAAAAACTATTTTATATTATTACTTGCACCTGTGAACACATAGTTTTGTATTACTACGTACACACCTGAAGATGATCTTGGAAGAAGATCGAAAGTACTTGACCCAACTAATGCTCTGTGATAGAGCGGTTCAGGGCAAAGGAAAAATGCGGTTCTTGGGGCACACTCCATTGGTTTATGAATACGTGGATGAGTATCCCTACGGAATTTGTGAGTAGCAGCACTGTATTGACTCTATTCAGTTTCTTCTTCATCACCGAGGCCCATTTGTACAGTTGGTACGATGCTTGCTTTGTATGGAAATATTCCAGGTTCAAATCTCGGTAGTGGATGCACACTGCTGATGAGTCCCAAAATAAGATGACATAGCTGTCCAGTGCTTTCTGCATTCTGTTGAGGAATCTTTTAGACTTGATGAATTACTATAATGATATTACACACGCACGTATACATATATATATATATATATATATATATATATATATGTGTGTGTGTGTGTGTGTGTGTGTGTGTAAAGGGATGGATTTTTATTTATTAATCCAACAGAATTTTATTACTTAAACATTATTTTTCATGGATACTCATATTTTAGTAGACGATCCATTTATTTATTTATAAAAAAGTATATCTATTTATTTTTGTCTACTACTCTGAATATTTGAGAAATCTTATTAGAGAAAAATATGCTCTCTCCAGCAGGATCTAAACCTGCATTTCTCAAGTTGAATATGGCATGGTCATTGATGCACTGTAGCCAAGAGGTCAAAACACATCAGATCTAATGACATTCTCCCTGAAAGGAACAAAAGTTCAAATTCTGCCAGAGAGCACATATTGTTCTCTAATAAGATTTCTCAAATAGTCAGGTTGGTAGACAAAAATAAATATGAGGTTCAATAAATAGACAGTGTCTACTCAAATATGAGTACCCACTAAAAATAACATTTAAGTAATAAAATATATTCTCTGTGGCTGAATGGTAACAGCACATCAGGTTATACGATGGTTCCCATAAGGGTTACAGGTTCGATTCCTCTCAGAGAGTGCATATTTTCTACAAAATTTCTTGAACACCCATTCAGGCCAGTAAATGTAATTAATACCGTTTAATTAAAAACAGAGCATTTACTTAAATAAATTATATCAATAAAAGTAATGTATAAACACAAAAATATATTAAATAATAGTCGCTCTTAATCCATTTCATTATTTTATATATATATATATATATATATATACACACACACACACTTGACTCTCCCGTCGAATTCAACGTATGAGGGTCAAGTAGATCAGTTTCTAGGAAACCGACAACCCAACAACAGCATGAGATTTGATTATAGTGGTGAAGGTTTCATGCAGGACCATCCACATTATATATATATATATATATATATATATATATATATATATATATATATATATATATCTCACACATTGGGTGCTGGTGGTACTGAAACAGTGCTTGATATAAAATAACAGAGGTAAAATTTATACTAGTAATGAAAAATATACATTTTGTTCCTCACTATTTACTACAAATTATAGAGTTTATATATGAAATTCAGAATTGTGCTAAAGAAACAGATCTGTACCAAATAGCAGAAACCACATCACTTGAGGACAACCAACTAGAGCAACAACTAAAATGGTAGGAAGGAAGCGTCCATCAATACTGGAAAGAGTGATAATTTTTAGTGGGCTTGAGAAATCTATTTTCTATCATTTCTGTTACTTCGTACTGCTTTTTCTTTGTGATTCAGAAGATTTGAAGGAGGATGCACCTTGCTTCATTCACTCAAAACCATTTCTAACAATTAATCTGAGAAAGTGGTTGCATACAGTGGACAGCTATGTTGCCATCCATGTGAAAGTCTTGATTTGATGAGACTAAGAACATAAGTTTTTAGTTAAGTGGTATACAGCTAGTACTTTCAACTCTTTTGTTTTCTTTAATCATTTCACACCAAGCAAGAAGATAAAAGCCGCTAAGACGCAAGTGGATACTGAGAGTGAAACAAACACAGAGGACAATAACAGAACAGGATTAAGCAGACAGATAATGACAACCTGACAATGCATTTAAATTTTTGAATGTCGTAGTTGATAGGAAAACATGAAGCCATAAGAAGATTTCAACAAGGGAGAAGAAACTATTTGCATAAAACATATGCTTACAATAAGTGATTTAAACACTAAAATTGTGAAACCTACAAACCAATCTAGTACTGAGCTTAAATTTGTGACATCAAAGTACCAACAAGGAAAGCTCATCAGGATATATTTATAGGGAAGGCAGGAAGCTTAATTATGGTAATGGGAAATTGACTGAAGCTGAGATGCCAGGTCAGGACCAATAAGGTTGCAGACTCATTTTGGAGAAACCGTAGATATATAGCAGAAGTACCAGGCCAGTTGAGGCAGCAAGATTTGATACACAAATAAATAGTAAACTTATAAATGTACAAAACAGAATCTGACAAAAAAGTTTTCTTAGCAGCAGACCGAGCAATTGACTCAATATAATCAAATCCACCACATGCAAGTTGAAAATGTTTAACCAAAAAGGTGCAAGGAGTTGGTATCTTGGAAGTTAGCATCAGCCATGCTGATGAAAGGCAAAAAAAAACTTCTAAGACAATTAAGAGAGCAATTTCATTTTGGAGGCATTCAAATTTACAAGACCTCTTGCCTCAGTTTCACCACTTGGGAATTGATAACAGCTCAGAATTGGAAATTGGAGCAAAGTTCAAATTTTAGTCATGTTTGTTATATTCACATATGTGCAAATACTCTTAAGAAAGGTATTAATCCATTTCTTCCCCCAGTTATGGGTTAATTAGTAGAATTTTTTATCAGTAAATCATTAATATCTCCCCCAAATTCTTACAGTCCAAAAATATTTTCTGGCTTGAAATTACCTGCAATTAGTTGATAAACCTCCTTTTGACCACTTGGGAATACCAGGTGTTGTAAGCTTGGATATGTGGGTAGTGGAATTGATAATGGATACGAATTGGAAATCGGAAAGCTAAGTTCATATTCCAGTCATGTTCATTATATTCACTTACGAGTAAATACACTTGGGAAAGGTATGAATCCACTTCTTCCCTCTAGCTATGGGTTAATTATTAGGATTTGTAAATTATTATTTCCTCCAAAATTCTTACTATCCAAAAGTATTTTGGGGCTTTAAGTAACCTGCAAATGGTTGATAAGCCATGAAAAAACAAAATCAGTCTTACCCCAGTTAACAACAGACCGAACAGAAAATTTGAAAGACTGATAGAATAAGCAATTATTATTAGTATTAGTTCTCCTTCTAAATCAGAAACTGTAGCCGTTCTGAATGCTGCAAATAGATTAAGTCATAACTGAAGTTTTTTTTCTTTTCTTTTTAATTATTCTTCTATTCAGTTTCCAGCCAGGCACACCAGATCAGAAACGGAAAGAAGTGATGTGGAAAGTGTTTCGTCAGGACGGTGCCATCATGTCTAATATCCAGCCTGACAAAAGCTATAAGCTCACTCCAAAGAGAGACCTACAGATTAAAGCAATCAGCTTAGAGGATACAGGCCAATATTTCTGTCTGAGAAACAATAGCTATAAAGCCGTCTACCAAGTGGATGTACACCGCCAGCTTAACTACCACATCGTAAGAAACATGAAATTTTTATTCAATTATATAGACTATATGAACATGCAGTTATGATAAGGTTTTTACTCTATACAGTGCACAAGGAAAAATAGATAATTACTATTATCAATGTATTTTTATTATGACATTACTGTTATTGTTACCATTCTTTTAAATCGTTTCACCCCAAGACAGGAATGCAACTGGTACACAGGGGGTTACAGAGAGTGAAAGTGAGAGAAAAGACTGGGTATAGGATGGGATTGATGAAATGATAAAAAGATGAAGAGAATTCAAGAAAATAGAAGATAGCAATTAAAGTTGCATTTAAATTTTTTGAAGATTGTAATTATCAGGGAAGTAAATAAATGGAACAGAGTTCCACAGGCAGGAAGTGCAAGAAAATACTGTTAGAGTAGAAGTGGTGGTTACATTTAACTATTTCAACAGTAAAAAGGGTGGGACCTAGATGCTAATCTAGTAGCACGCTTAAATTCATATAATTGGGGCACCAGGGAAAAAAAGCTTGTGAGAGCAATTGCCACGAAAATATTTGTAGAAAAGACAGAGGGAAGCCACACAACATCTGTGAGAAAGTGACTGAAGTCGAGATGCCAAGTCAGGATCAATTGTATTGCAGATCTTTCTTTGGATTTTGTCAAGAACCTCAAAATGAACAGCAGGAACACCAGTCAAGATATGGCAAACAGTATTCAATACATGGCAAATGGTAGACTTGTAAATGTTCAAGATGGACTCTGAGGAGAAAAATCTTATTATATTCCTCTAAATACTAATGATTAAAACTAACTTCTATATTGTTGTCCTGTTCATATTAAATTTTCTAAGCCCCCTTCCCTAATTATGTGCCCTAGAAGTAACTTAAGTATAAGTGTCGTTTTTGTTTCCATTTTCTCTAAAACTTTGTCATTGCCCAATGTTCAGTCCATGGTATTCTCAGTATCCTTCTGTAGAAACACATATCTATTACCTGAAGTCACTTCATTTATGATGAAGTTGTCCAGCATTCACTGCCATATAGGTAGGATGAGGATTGATATTACATAACATTTCAGTACTCTCTACTTTGTTGCTAACAGAAATTTCTTATTTCTTAATACTTTGCTTAGCTTTTGGAAGGCATCTTTCCCTATCACTTTTCAGAGTTTGGTGTCACACCTTCTGTCCTCTGTTAAAACACTTCCCAGATATTTAAATATCCCCTTTTCTTAATATTTTTCTCAACTTTTGGAAAGCATCTTTCACTATCCCAATGCCACTCCTGATTTTGATGTCGCATTTTCTGGCCTCTACATGGCTATAAAAAATATGGCTTCTTTACAACTTTACAACTTGCTTTTTCTTCTGACTGCCTCTTGTTGTAACAATAAGTATATTGTAGCAATAAGTATATTGGAATATCTCTTCATGTCACCGATGGTACAAGAATATATTCAACGAAGAAAAACTGGATACCAAAAATCATCATGGCTCACTCAATATCTCCTGCATATTAATTTATTTAAAACAAATAATGTATATAATGTTTATATATTAGGTTGATGCAAAAATAATGTCGTTTTCTCACATAGTAACATATGTGAGAAAACGACAATATTTTTGCACCAACCTAATACATACATTAACGGTTGTCATAGCCGGGGCGTGATAGTCGGAACAATCTCTGACTGTCTATAAAATGCTTCTGTGGCATGTGTCTCAAATAGTCTCTGACAAGTCCAACTCCAACTGAATGGGTGAAGGCAGAAAAATAGCACCTCATAAGCAGCTGCTTCAGGTAGATGAAACTCAACAGCCTAGGGAGGCAGTCCATCTAGGGGAAGGAAAACCCTGATTTTATGATAAATGTTTATTTTATTACTGCTTCACTTGATTTATTTCTTATCGTTAACACCCTGATCACTACAATCCTAATCTGTTTAAGTCTAGGATTAACTGTTATCTTCCACATATATCCGCATAAGTTGTACCTCTTACTCTGTAACCCTCTACCTTGAGTGACCCCAGAGCCTTGTAGGGTAAACACCACTGTATAAAAAAAAAAAATAAAAAAAAAAAAAAAGAATTTTTAAATGTTTAATTTCAGGTGGAGGAAAATTCAACTAAATTGGCCAATGAACCTATTCCAGAAAATAACTTGGAATTGGTCAGTAATTGGTCACCCTGGACTGAATGCAGCCAATGCGGCACCAAAGGAATACGCACAAGGACAGGAATATGTACAATCAAAGTAAGTGCCATATTATTTCTAAAATTTGGTATTTATAAAATGAAATATCATTATCTCCACCCATCACCATTAAACACCATCAGTGTCTTTTAAATCCATTCCTAAGCAACGATCAGAACAAAACATACCCCAAAATACTACAAAAATAAATATAATTTTAAAGATAATAAAGAAAGTATATCTTATAGAAAAGGTTATGTCACTTTCTTTTGATCATTCCTCTCTTGGTTCTTTCTAAAACAAGCAGATATAATAAAAAAAGAAAAATATTCATAGATCTTCAAAACTTGTGATTTTGAAAGAAAATTTCTGTCTGAATTTCCGGTATGAGTTCTCATTATTTACATTGTCTATAGTCAAACTAGTGTCCTCATCTTTGTTGTTATCCAAACAGTTCGACCATTGTGCCCCCATCCAAGACTTCATCAGATGTATGCCGATCCAGATAACCTACAGGGAATTTCAAACTAAACCTTTCTATATATTGTTCTCCTTACACTGCCAATGTCTTGATATCAACAATCAACAAGATATCCCTAAATATGGGCAGTGGAATGTGAACAATCTAAACCCTATATATTATATAATGGGTTCAGTTTGAAATTTCCTGTAGGTTATTCAGATCAACATACACCTTATTAAGACCAGAGGGACCCAATGACAAAACGTGATAACAACAATGAAGATAATCTGCATTTAAATAATATAAAGAAAGAAATGGTATCATTCCTGTGAATGGCAAATTGAAAAAAAGAAGACTGACTGCTTTTCATTCTTCAGAATTCCAAGGAAATATTAATATATTTTGTATTGATTAATTTTATTGATTGACTTTTCCAAATTACGAATAATCCTTCTCCGATAAGAAAATTCCATATAAAATATAAATATTTGGCTAACTTAGGAAACAAAATATTTAATAAAATAAACCTGCCATTGATGCCAGATGTATTGATGACATCTTCATCCAAACCAAATCTGTTAATGACATTATGGAACTTAAATTAAATTTTTGAAAAAAAGTCCGTTTTGAAGTTAACTTATGAGCCAAATATCAATTTAAAAAAAATATATTTTCTAGATATTCTCATTGATAGTGATAATTTTGCCACATATCTGTACAAAAGTCTACTTGTTATAACTCCTACATTCTAAACAACATTGAATGACATGAAAACTATAAAAGTGCTGTCATTAATAACCTAATCTAAAGAGCTCAATTCATTTCTTCACCTAAATTAATTTCCCTCAAAGAATTAAATAATATGTAACAAACACTTGTCAATAATGAGTACCTTAATTATATAGTCAACAAGCAAATCAAATATCATTTAAACACCATAATTACAAAATAGATGAAATAGGAATAAAAAAAACAAACCATCATGCATAGATATATACAATGACTCAATAAAAATAAATACTTTAGATTCATTATTTAATACAAACAATTCAAAACGAGATACTTATTGATTAAAATAAGTATCTCAATCTTTCAACACTCTATATAAGACCAATGTTGTATATGAATATACTTGCCCACTCATAATGTTTCTCCATAAATAAAAACCACAAAAGGTCTTAGATAGGACATACCACAACCTCACTTTCACAAAGACTCACCTACCACCTGTTGGACCATAGTGCCATAAGACAAGACATTCATAGATATATAAAATGGCTCAATAAAAATAAATATATTAGATTCATTTATACTCAAACTGATAGGGTTGCTATGGGAACCCTTATCCGTCCTTTACTTTAAAACTTTTATATTGTCAACTTAGAAAACAAAATACATAATAATCCCACCATTTATGCCAGATGTATTAATGATATTTTCATCCGAACCAAATCCGCTAATGACAGTATAGAACTTATAAAAGAATTCTATTAAATTCCATTTTAATGTTCACTTATGAACTAAACATTGATAAAACAAAACAAAAAAAAATGGATACTATGGACACCCACATAGAAAAGGATGATGTGGTTTTAACTCATTCTAGTGTTTCTGTTTGATAGCCAACAGATGGTTCCTTTTGAAGTCTAGTTTTCTAAGTGGCATCAACTTTGACAGAATGACAGATAGGGAATGGATAAGTAAAAGAAGTTTATGAGGGGGTTTTTGGAGATTGAGTGACAACAAAACTGAAAATAGGGTGTATCCAGGTGCTGGTCTATATTAACAGTAATGCTTAGGATCAAATTCCATTCTGGCTCACCCTTGATGTTCAGTGTGTTCCTCCCACGTTTTGGTAGACACCAGTAATTACACCGCTCACTCTAGTGGTAGGTTTGAAGCTAGCGTCCAGCTTCCAGATAAAAATAAACAGAGTCATAACTGAATACGAAACTCTATAACAGTGCACGTCACCATAGTCCCAGCTGCACTGCCAGCCAATGTCCCAGACTGTTTTATTGACTAAAAACATGGCCAATGCACCAATCATCGCCGTTGGCCTCATTCTCAATCAGAGTCCCCCAGCTCGACCAATCAGCATGCAGACCGCCAAAAGACAAATTGTGCCAAGCAGCATAAAATAAACAAATGTCGGAGAATGTACTTTTCTTGGACCAAACTTGCAAGAGGAAAGGATGTAGCTGACAAAATGACAAACTGTCTAGCTTGGTTTTATACACATATCCATCATAAAACAGCAGCCCAACAAGCAAAACATCTTGGACGCTTTGAATCCGGTAAGTGCGAATATTTATCGTCACAGATGGAAGACAAACTTGTCCATCATGCAGTTCTGATGCTGTTCATTCATATTGCCAGCCACATGTCAGTATGGATAAATGAGCTAGAAGTTGATAGAGGGAAGAGACCCATATAGCAGAAGTGTTATTTACCTATCCAAGCAAGCAAAACCCTGAATAAAACATCTAATATGGGAAATAGGATTCATGTTATCGTTAATCAACATAGTGTTTCATATTGTGAGCATGCAGTAGGCCCTTGCCCAGCTTTCAGTGGACATAAGATTGAGAACTGAAATACAATGTGGGTAATCGTTGCTGGGTTGATAGAAATCTTGGGCAAGGATCACATTGTATGTTTGCAATATAAAAGCTGGCACATGTGGATTCATTCTCTTCCCCAAATGCTGAGGGTTTTTTTAAAATTATGTTCAATTAAGGAATACTTTCTTTTGGACCCAAATTGAGAAATAAAGAAAAAGCGTGACAGAAACACTGCATGAGGAATATGGAGAAAAACTGTATTTCATTAGAGTCTCTTTATACCCTTACAACAACCTTATTCAGTAACCCTTTATCTTAAATGGTACTAAGACATTGTTTTGGGTGAGCATTAGCTAAAAATAAAAATTAAGAGAAAAAAAAAAAAAAAGACTTAAGGGAAAAAAAAAAACAAAAAAACAAAGGAAAAGAAAAGAATCTCAAAGAAAGGAAAAGAAAAAAAATTCCAAAGAAAAGAAAAAATAAAGTTCAAATGAAAATAAAAAAAAAAATTGGAGAGATGAAGCAGTAATTATTGCAGTTTTCGCAGTCATAGTTGTCAAGGAAGAAGTCAGAAAAGGCCTTCATCTAGCAGAGAACTTGTAATGTTTGATGATAGTATATTAAAAAGAATTACTTTTTTCAGACTATAAAATAATAAAAAAAGAAAAGAAAACATATAAAGTACATACATACAACACGAAAGTTTATTAAACAATTATTTTTTTCTCCTTTAGTCTAAGCCATATCTTTCAAATTCTTTGAAATTACATTACAGAATCAGTCTGCCAAATAGCAGAATTCTTAAAACGCAGCTAACAAGGAAGTAGAGAAATGACAAGCTTCATGCAACCAATGGAAATTACTAAAAGTTGTAAGACTGCTTAATGGTACATCAAAGGGAAAGAAAAATAAACAGTATATAAAAAAAATAATAATAAAAAAAAAAGACAATATTATTTGCAATGATCTCCAGTCTGATAGTTTGTCTTTAAGGCAGAGAATGCAACAATGTAAAGAAAAGAGAAAAACAAAATGATACCTGCAATAAAATCATTCAGAAACTGTCTAACAATCAACAAATGCAACTCTGTTTGAACATTGGACTCTGTGACATCAAATCTCAAAAAACAATCTTGTTCCCTATTAGTCAAAGTTTTCAGTCTGCAAAAAGACAAATTTTGCAAATATTTTAATTTTATTTTTCAGACATTTACTCCAATCCTCATTTCATGTACACGTCTAAAAAGTAGGATTCCATTTTTTAATAATAATAATAACAACACCACCACCATTATCAATATTAATAAACAATACTTTTTGTTTTAAGTGTTATAACAGAGACAACCCTTAAGATTTTTCTTTTTTAAAAATTTCACCCCAAGCAAGGATGCAATGGAGGTTACAAAGAGAGAAAAAAAATTGAGAAAATATTATTGAGGTGTATAAGACAATAAATAAATAAAAAAAAAAAAAAGATCCAAAGAGATAGAAAATGATAGATAATGTTGCATTTAAATTTTTGAAGATTGTAGTTGACAGAGAAGCCAAAAGTACATTTGCCAGGGATGAAGTAAAGAAACTATTAAAATGAAATTTAATTACATCTAGCAATTTCAATCGTAAAATGATGAGTTCTAGATGCCAATCTAGTACTAAGCTTAAATTTGTGGGGTCGAGGAACCAAATATGAAAGCTCATTAGATAAATTGCCATGAAAATATTTATAGAAAAGACAAAGAGAAGCTGTGTTACAGCATTGAGAAAGTGACTGAAGCCAAGATGCCAGGTCAGCAAAAATATCAGATTATGGCAAATTTGAGACATTATCTTCAACTGGGCATACGAAGCACTTCGGTTGCTCATAGAAGTCTGAAAATGGAAAGAAATGAATCAATATCTGAGCAAACTGACCCAAACTAGTTAAAGCCATTTAAGGGTAGTGACTTTTTCTTTGAAATAAAGCTCAGAAATGAACAAGAATCATTTGTAAACTATAATGCTTCAAAATATGTAGCAGACGAGAACCAAACTACCAGCAGTAAAAAGAAAAACTTTCAGAAAAGCTTCTTCTATGTGCTGCATCTCTTCAGGATGCAGGAAATAATGACTCCCTGAAATATCCTGTCCATCGTTCTTAATAAACTTTGTCCTTTTGTTGTTTCTCCTGAACCTTGTTCTGCTATCCATTTACTCAAGCTCATTAAATAGGTTATGCAATGTTTTCTGCTATCCCTCTTGCCTTCAATCTGCCCTGTGAGTATCAGATTTTCCAAGCCCTCTTTTCTCATTACATGCCCTAGAAGCCACAACTGTCTCTTCTTGATGTTAAGTCTAAGTTTCCTTTTTGTTTCCATTTTCTCTAAAACTGCCATTGCTCACATATTCAATTTTTTAAAAGCTTCCATATGTAGAGTTTTATATAAGTTTTTTTAAAAAAAAATACCCATGTTCTTGAGATATTCAATTAATAAAAGGATGATTAAATATGAAAATACTTTTGATACACCAATATTTTTCATCATACTATCCAAGCAATATTGTGCATATTTCATTGTACAAAATTATCAAATTTAAAAAGATTAGATAAATTAATATCTTAAATGATTAACAAATCTCAGACTTGTGTACTACTAAATGAAAACTTCATTATTTACAATACTTATATTCAGACTATTGTCTTCATCTTTATTGTTACTATATATTTCTTCTTTTTTTTTTTTCTTTTCTCAGTAGTCCCTGGTCTTTTGAACATGAGTAGAGGTTTATCCTGTTTCCTGTTTAGAATTGGGTTTGCAGTTCCTTTTAAAGCCTTTTCGTTCGTTTTTACTTCCAGTGGACACTTGCTTTGTAACTCTCTACCTTGTGTGGCTCATGGGCATTGAACAGGGTAAACATCATTGTAAAAACAAAAAAAAATTCTTAGACACTAAAACATGGCATAATGGTTAAAAAGATTGCCTTGCAAGATCAATTATACCTGAGTAGTGAATTTGATCCTCTGTGGGTACTCCATACTTTCATCCTTGTGCCACATCTAAACTATGCTTAGTAAATCATTATATGCATGATATTACTGTCACTTCATAAATTTGAGTCTTAATTTTTTCTCCCTACAGAAAATATTCAAAGATAAACCAATCAAACCAGTCGACATCCCAGCATTCTACATGTTTGATGGCGGACTGCCATGCCGTTCATCAGTTGTCCCACAAAGAATTGCTCAGCTGACACCTATTGCAAAGCGCAAGAGTGAAATCCTTATCTCTGCCTGTGCGCCACCCTGCCCAACAACACCTCACCAGACACTTATCAAAGACAGCCAAGGAAACATTATTGATGTAATACAACCAGGCTACTATTCAATGCAAGACAAACCAGAATTATCGCCAGTGATAAAGCGTAGTGTAATTTATATGTTTGAAGGGAAACAGGCCATACTGAAATGTCCAACGTAAGTAGTTTCTTGTAATAAGCAAAGTAACAGAAAACTAGAAGCAATTTGTCAACCAGCAGTATAATGCAAATTGATATGTCAAAAGAGTTTTTTTTATTTATTTATTTATTTTAAATCATTTTACTCCAAGCAAGGCCATAAAGCCGCTAAGATGTGGGGGCGGGTGATTACTGAGTGTGAGAGAATATGAAAAAAGATAAAAAATTATGAAGGAGAGAGAACAAGAAAAGATCAGGAATTAAGACAGAAGATAACAAAAGTTCCACAAGCAAGAAGTGCAACAGAAGAAACTGTTAGCATATAAGTTATCATTACATCTAGCAAGTTCAACTGTAAAATGATGAGACCTAACTGCCAATCTAGTACCATACTTAAATTCATGAAATCTAGGTACCAGAGAGGAAAGCTAATGAAAACAACTACTAAAATTTAATAGACAGAATAAGGTACCTATTTTTTGTAAATATTACATATTAACCAATGCTATTTGCTTCCAAAATCATAAAAAATAAATTAAAAACAAAAATCTGTTTCAGTTTCAATATTAACACAAGTTAACAAAAATTGCAAAAAGATTTACATTTTAATAAATGAGGATTTATTGATTAAAAAAAAAAAAAAATAACAACTAAGACATATCCAGAATTAAGGCCTTCTGTTTGCCCACAGTATCAGAAATGGACCTTGATGATCTAGCAGTAAAGGTTAAATTAATTATCCTGCCAATAACTCATAATCTTTTCTTTTTTGTCATTTTATAAATACCAGTCTGGTAAATTGGTATCTGATACTTATGTGAATATGAAGCAAATATTTATCAATGAATACCTCAATGCAGATAAAATGGCACACTTTCCAAACAGCTCTGTACAGTTGTTAATGAACAGAACAAATAGTGTTGAAAATGCACAACCAATGTTGGCAAATATAACAAAAACTTGATCTACTAAATGGTATCATTGTGTTCCTTATATCATTTGCAGTTTTCAATAAGGGCAAACTGGCAGCTGATTTTGAAAGTAATCCACAACCAGTTGTTAACTGGGGTAAGAAATGGCTTGTTAATTTTAAAGCCACCAGAATGTAACTGCTATCTTTTAATGGTTTTTTTTTTTTTTTTTTTTTTAATCATTTTTTGCTTTTCATTAGCATGGCTGATTCTAACTTCAAGGAGAGTAACTCATTGTGTCTTCTTGGTCTAAAGTTTTCATTAACATGAAGTGGAATAATCATATTGAATCAACTGCTAGGCCTGCCATAAAGAAAATCTGTTCAGTGTGTCATGCGAGACAGTTTTTATTGGCAGAATCCATCTTGCACTTTTATAAGTTTACTGTATGTCAGGGTATTGAATATTATTGCAACATCTGGTCTGGTGCTTCTGCCATGTACCAAGATATTCTTGACAAAATCCAAATTAGAATCTACAAAGTTATCAGTCCTGAACTGGCATCTTGGTTTTAGTCACTTTTCCCACCAGCTTCCTGTGCCTTTTCTATAAATATTTTCATGGTAATTGTTTTGATGAGCTTTTCTTTCTGGTACCTCAATATCACAAATTCAGCTTGGTCTCATCACTACGTGCTAGATGCAATTAATAGATTCTTCTCTCATACTTCTCACATATAGAACCACTTCTGGCTTCTTGCTTTACCAACAACTACGATCTTCAAAAATTCAAATGCAATATCGTCATCTTCTGTCTCTTTGAATGCTGTTCCTTTATTGCCCTCTCACCTCAATGTTTTCTTAGCAATCCCTTGCACTTTAGTGGCCTTACCAGGGGTCAAATGACGAAAACAAAATAAAGATACAAAAATAGGTGATAATTCTTTCAGAGCATCACTTGTAACATGTTAATTTTGCACACAGGATAATATTTTGTACAAGGAACTCTACTAATTACTTTATCTACACAGGCATATTAAGGATTCTTATCCACGCAGGCATATTAAGGATTCTTATCCACGCAGGCATATTAAGGATTCTTATCTATGCAGGCATATTAAGGATTCTTATCTACGCAGGCATATTAAGGATTCTTATCTACGCAGGCATATTAAGGATTCTTATCTACGCAGGCATATTAAGGATTCTTATCTACGCAGGCATATTAAGGATTCTTATCCACGCAGGCATATTAAGGATTCTTATCCACGCAGGCATATTAAGGATTCTTATCTATGCAGACATATTAAGGATTCTTATCTACGCAGACATATTAAGGATTCTTATCTACACAGACAAAACAGTTTCATTATAAACTATAATCATTCACAACAAGCATCTCAGATTGGCAATATTCACAGACACAATGTATAAGTGTAAATCAATTAAAATAGGAGTAATCATCTCCAGATTCTCATCTTGGGATGATAAATTATCCTTCACATTGTCTTCAGTTAGACTTATTGTTGTAGCATACCTACAAATGATAATGGTATGTCCTCCATTCACAGTAAATACTGTATGTTGGTCTGCAGTTGAAGATTCATTGTGGAATTCACTTGACTCACTTCTAGCAGTTGACTACTACTTCTATGCTCCACTGACAAATCTTATGTGTGTTGTTTCTGTGCTAATTATTATCATTCATTACCAACCTTCATTTAATTATTCTATTCAATACCCTTCCCTAGGTTACAACACTTATCTTTTCCATGTATCTTTCAGTTCGATTAACCTTCAAGGAATTTCAAACTGAACCCTTTATTTAATCTATCGATCCATTCTGCTGGCAATGTCTAGTCATATCGTGTCTACTTCTTATTTAGTACTGCTCAGTTATTGCTAGTTTGGTTTCCATTGAGTCTGAACTGATCAGCCCAGGGATCGAACTTACTATGCCATCAAATTCACAAATCAATGTGTTAATCCTCTATACCATTAGACAGCAGAACAAGCAGTCTACCTTTGTAGATTAAATAAATGATTCATTTCAAAATGCCCTAAATGTTACCTGGATTGATAGACACATGGACAAAAATAAAAAGATGAGGATATTTATCTGTTAAAATAATTGATATCAATAAAATTTCATAGGTGTATTCCGAATCTAGTCCAAATTATTAAATACTTTTGAATTTTGTTTTCTTTCTTTTTAGACCTAATAACTATAATTGCATATAAAAAAACAAATCATATGATAAGATACAACCAAAAACAGACCTAAGTGAGATGAAGGCCCAAACCCCATGCCTGCTACTCAGGTATATTTCTATATATATGTACATAAAGAATTTTTTTTTAAATTTAAAAAAAAAAAAAAAAAAAAAAAAAAGAATTCCAATCCCAAATTAACCTTGAAAATGAAAATTTATCTATCATATTCTTTATATTTTTTATTTTTTTTTTATTGGTACTGTTTTAAATTTGGGCTTACAACTACATCACATTGAAACACTATTTCCCATATGACCACAAAGTTAAGCAACGTCAAGCCTGGTCAGTACCTTGATGAGCGACTGCTTGTTGTCTATTGCTTCTGATATTGTTTTGTCTGTAAATATCAGTTGTTGAAATTGTGAAAATTAATAAACACAAAAATAGAAAGGGATGTAAAATAAAGAAGTGTCCTTTTACCAGATTTATTCAACCATTACCATGGCCTATGGCCACATCATGTTGAAACATCGGTTCCTATAGTATCACCAAAGTTAAGCAAGATCAAGCCTGGTCAATACCTGGATGGGTGACCACTTGGGAATACCAGATGCTTTAAGTTTGGATGTGCAGATGGTGTAATGGATAATTGCTCAGAATTGTTAACCAGAGAGCTGAGTTACAATTCCCACTGGGTTTGTTATATTCATATACGCTAAAATACTCTTGGAAAAGGTATGACTACCTCTATGCCCCCAGCTATGGATTAATTAGTAAAACTTGTATAACTAAACCATTACTGTCTAAAGAAAAAAAATATCTTACTCTAAAAATATTTTATGGCTTTAAATAACCTGGAATGGGTAGATAAGCCATAAAATATCAATTGATCAATAAATAAATAAAATCACCAGCATGATGTGGCTTCCCTGTGTATTTTCTATAAATATTTTCATGGCAATTGTTCTGAGCTTTCCACTCTGGTAGCCCAACTGCATGAAATTAAGTGAACTACTAAACTGGCAACTAGGTTTCATTGTTTTAGGATTGAAATAGCTACATGTAACTGTAAGTTCTATTCTAATAGTTTCTTTTATTGCACTTCTTGCCTATGGAACACTCTTCTGGTTTCATGCTTCCCTGAGACCCACCACTTAGATGTAATGTTAATCTCTATCTTCTGTCTTCCTCAATTCTGTTCTTTTATTGTCCTTTCTCCTCACTAATGTCTTGTCATTCTCTTTAAGTCCCAGAAACCACTTGTGTGTTAATGGCATTATCCACTTGCTTGGGGTGAAATAAAAAAAAAAAAAATACATAAGCCTCAACTGTTTGGGATATTTATCTTGAGAATGCACAAAAGTCCTAATTTTAGTAATGCATAAAGATAAAGTTTTAATAATTTACTAAATTAGTCTACAAAATCATCAGTAGATTCTGCCCAATAAATAATCTTGTATAATTAATGTCTGTAACAAATGACACTGCTTTTGCGAACCTTACTGTAAAAGGAAGCACATATGATGATGATTGATTTTCAGTTTAGAAAGGATGATTCGATGGCAAAATGGCACAGAAGCACTTAATTTTATGACATTAAGAAAAAAGAGTAAAGGAAGAACATTCATTGATGGAAACAACTGGTTGCATATTAAGAGGACAAAGCTTTCGGATTCTGCAATCTACAGGTAAGTTAATTTTTGGTTTCCTACTCCCAGAAAATATATACAGAGGAAAATATACGTACAGGACAAAATACAATTTTTCCATTAGAATAGTGCATTTCATATATCTTTTCAGCAACCCCACTTATTACCACACACACACATACATGTGTGCATGTATCTTTAAACACAATCATTTGTATATTGTCTTAAGTATACAAAAATACATTCTTTAAAGGATTCTGTCTTTGTTCAACACTTCTACAGAAGAAAACTTTAGTATCGTCTTAAATAAACAAAATGAAACAAATTTGCACAGCAAAATCGAAGTATTTACAGAAGGGTTAAATGTCTAACCATGACTAAAATTAAAATTTATTACCAAAACAAGGAAGAAAAGAAAAAGAATATGGCAATAAAGTAAAGTATATAGGTTCTTAGTGTGTATAAAATAGAAAAAAAATTTAATCTCAGCCCTCCTAACAGAAACAGAGAACGAACAAAATTCCATTTCTGTTTACACAGAGATGGTCGATGTAACTTTATATACTCTGCCTCCAAGATTTACAAGTTTTTGGCTGACACTATATATATATATATATATATATATATATAAAATAGACTCTCCCGTCAGTTTCGACATATGAGGATTTGACAGCTTAATTGATTCAGTTATGAAATTTTGTGTGATAATCTTAAGTGGCACTTAAGACCCGCTAGTGATTCACTAAGGAGGCCACATATGGAGCAAGAGTGAGGATTGTAGGATGAGATCACTGTTAGATTGGCCGACCTTTTAGATCTTGCTCTCACTTCTTGAAGACGATTCAGACAAGCAGATTGAAAACTGCTGAGTCCACTAAAACACATTGATCTCCATTCTACCAAGGCTAAGTACTCAAGGGTGTTATGCAGTACATTGACAGCTGACAAATTGCTCTTCAACTTGTTTTTATATAAGATTGGTGCAAAAATAATGTCGTTTTCTCACATGTTACTATGTCAGAAAACGACATTATTTTTGCACCAACCTTATATATATATATATATCTCAACCAGTGCATTGTTGGAGGATAACACTTTTAAGGCAAGCAATCTTTCTATATCAAGAAAATTAAAAATATTATAATAATAAACAAATTTAAATCAAAGAATACATTAACACAAAAGGGATCTTTTATGAAACAACACAATCTAAGACTGTAATTTATTATGTTGAAAAATGTATAGAAATGGTATTAATTTCACCTTTCTTAAGCAAACTAGTACCATTAAAATGTGGGATATTTAAAAAAGATAACAGCAAAAAGTGAAATGAAAATCAACTCGGCTGTACATCAAAACACATCAGATGCCATAAATTTCAAATTTAAATTTAAGCACCCTTGTATCTTTAAGGTTTTCTCTGTGTTTGTTTTCATTTGTTTCCCCCTAAATACAGTTAATCCATTAATAATAACTTTATTTAGTTTGAAGGATGAAATGCATTGCATAGATTTTTTTTATTTCCTTTTTGACAAACAAATAAAAATCAAAAGTTCAAAACTATTTCCCAACTCCAAGTTTCACAGAAGTTAATTTGCTCATTAGGGGTGAGATAAATCATCTGGGTTTATTAACAGATATTACACACACACACACAAATTTGTTTAAAAGACATTACATAAACATGTTTTCATGTCAAATTAATATTAAATTTATCTTTTCTTTTTTCATTGACATTATCAAGTGAAATAACCTAATTTGATTATTTGTATTAATTTTTTGTTATAGAAATGAATGGATATAAACAAAAATTTTAATAAATTTACTAACTAAAAATAAGTTGAGCTCAAATATTTCCTTTGTTTTTTGTTTTTTTTTGTTTTATTTTTTAATGTGACCTCTTTTAAATAAACAGATCTATATATTATTTAAAAGAGGTTACATTGGCAGGGCAGTTAGCTAGTCCCTGTTGCAGATGCTGACTCGGGTACATTTGTGCTTATTCAACACCCAGATCCCACCAGTGGTTTATACTGCAACTATGCTGAGCAAATTTGAGTTACAGTTTCTGGGAGAGTGTGCATTATCGAGCATGGTCAAAAATCTGAAAAAGACCAGCATACTCAAACCCTCAGTCATGATGACTTGTGAATTTGTGCTAGCATAACCATCGACAGCTCCCAAACAGTTCTGTTCACCCAATTTCATTCACAAGGCTTGTGTCAATCTATGGTATAGTTTTCAGGCACTTTCCAACTGTGCCATACACTGAGATCGCCTCCTTCAGACCAATAACATAAAGAGGTCACCTAACAAACTGACCCTGGTGAGATTGAAAGTGAACGTTCTAACCAGTGTTTTTCTTAAAAAAAAAAAAAAAAAAAAAAAAGTTAACATTGTATTTTTTTAATTCCATATTTACATTATAAAAGTGATAACAAAAATGTTTCATTAATTATAAGTGACTCATTGCAGAAGCGTTTTTGTTTGTATTTCAATGCAATGACTACCCTTTACTTCCCTGAAATTTATCAAATGTTTTACATATGAATTTAGGATTTATGTGAATTCAAAAACCAGTAAACCATTGGCACTAAAATATTTTGAATATTTTTTTCCTCAATCAAATTGCTGTATTCTTTTGGGTTAGATTTAAATAATCAAATAAAGTATGCACTTTAAGGGATCTTTTACGTCCTTCCTATCATTAGGTTTTCACTCATTCATCTTTACATACATTTTCTAATCAAGATGCAGCAATTTAAAAGGGCGGTTCAGCTTATTACTTAACAACAACACAATATCGATCCCCCACTTTATGTCCAGTATAGAATTTAAATCAGTACTAGTTTACCTTTGTCATAAAAATTCCAGCATCTATGAAATTGATATTTTTGTGTTCTTCATATTATTTTTTTGTATGAGTCTTTAAATATATTTTCTAATTATATTAGCATATAGTAATAAAGGAAGAACAGTTTATTAACAACAAAAAAATTCATCCCCCTAATCATGACCAGTAATGAATCTTACATTAATACTAGTTTACCCATGCCTTCAAAGATGATAGCATATAGAAAAGTGATATGTTAAATCCTTACTATTATTAGGTTTTGAAATATATTAATATGCACAGGTACTCCTGTGTAGGTTGAATATACTCTCAATGTACTCTGCCTCTCCCTCTCTCTATACATTAGATATATATATATATATATATATATATATATATATATATATATATATATATCGAGAGAAACACACACACACACACACAGAGGGTTTAACAGCATAATTATCCGTCCCACAAAATGTTTAATATCTAAAAACCCACTAATTGAGTTTCTTTTTCACAGGCTTTCAGATATTTCGCCATCTTGACACAGTTTGTCATAAGAATCACTAAAAAACCCTTCGAGTTATTCAGATAGAAAGAGAACAGGTTAAAATCATTTTGTGTCAGAACCACTGCCTTTCCAGATGAGCAATGGTGAGAGGAAAAAGATCATTCAGGCCTTCAGTAATGGTACCAATATTAATACTCTGACTTTCATCTTCAAAGTCCATTCAAGAAACATCAAGAGAAAAGTGAATGTTTAAAAAATAGAGGGAAGAGTAGAGACAAAAATTGGATCAAACAGTAACAACAGGAAGAAGTATCATCATTTCAATTTAGAGTTAAAGAGATCAATTAGAAAAGATCCATCTCAATTCATAAGACATTTAGCACATGAGAGAGGAGATTCAACTATGGCAGTTCAAAGAGCAGTAAAGAAAACACTTGAAAATGAAATCATAGATAAAACATATGAGGCAACTTGATACTCCAGGACAGAAAGGTTAGAGAGGGCCAAGATCATCTTGAATTAGTTGGAATATGATTCTGGAACAATATATATATATATATATATAAAAATTTATTTCAATCCTTCATGAGCTTCTGATAGTTATGATTAATTAATGATGAACATGTCATTTTCGTTTATGATCGATTTCATCACGATTCATCTGTCAAGCTTGGAAAGTAATTATACATTCTTATTGCTCAAATTAGAGTTCAATATTGTTATAAAAATCTTGGAAAATTCCAGTATGATATCTTTAATCATTTCTAAGATACAACAGTTTAAAGCTTAATCTAACAAATGAACAATTTTGCTATTATTCCTGTTATTATAAGAAAACACCTTTAACATGCAACTTCAATCAATTGTATTTATCTTTTCTTTCTTTTTTATTTGTAGTTGCTGGAAGCAAGATAAATTGTTATCAACCATTAAATTAAAAGTGACAAAAGGTTATAGAAAAGATGTTGGTCCCTACATCACTTATAGTCTTGCTGTCATGATCCTAGTATGTCTGCTGCTGGCAATGTATAACATATACAGTGGACCACAAAACAGAGTTGCTTACTGAATAAATACATTGTTTCAAACAGCAATCCTTTCAAATTTATTTTAAAAGCCACAAGCAAAAGTTTAAAAGGTAATTAGTAAACAGGCATAAAAGAAAAAAAAATGATATAACAAAAAATAGAGTTAGTAGAGTTAGAAAAATAACAGAAGGAAATTTACAAAAAAGTGTTAGTCATTTGAAAGATGCATATTAAAAAGCCTGAAAAGAAAGCAAAGATCAAACACTAACCAAGACATTGTTTAAAGAAATTAAATTAGTATAATAAAATGATCATTTAGTAGCTGCTCTCCTCCTCTTGTGACATTTTCATTTCAAAAGATCAAGCATCAAGTACTGAGATAATGATTTGAGAAACGTCTTGAAAAAAAGCTTTCTCTCTTTCTAAATGTACTTGGGGGTGAGGGAAGAAAAAGAAAGCTAGCATATTTTTAAACCATATCCTCCAGGTGGCAGCTTAAACTAACGCTTTATTTTTTTTGTATATTTATTAAGCTAGAATTATAAGCTATAATTTCCTAAAGTGAAAATCTCACTTAAATATGTGGGAAAATTTCCAAGTATTCATTTGAAATCAAGACAATAGAAACTTTAAGCAAAATTGTTACAATATACAGGGGAAAAAAGTGTTGGTTTAAACTGATGCCAGGTGGTAATGGGTTAAATTTCTTAAACATAATAAGTGCATATAAGTTATAGTTATATATGCGCAAGACAAAAGAAATATTGCCTATGAAAAACTTTTGAATAGAGATTTCAATCTTTTCTAGTTGATAATGTCAAATTGACTTTTTTTTCATACTTATATTTCACCCACTACAAGGCCCAAGGGCTACTCAAGGTAGAGGACGTCTTGGGTATGACAATATACTACATCTGACAGCAAGGCCTCTGATTAGGAAGTTTTGAGGAGTGTGGAATGGTTTTTTAATTGCAATTGTTCCCAGGACCACCCTAACCTTGCGTGGTTGAACCTGTTAGGGTCCCAGCTATGGGCAAATAGTTAATCCCCAAAACTGGGGTCAAAACACTATGGAAGTATAAAAATACATTTTTATAGTAAAAAAATGTGTAACGCGTTTTTGAAGAAAAAAAAAAAAAAAAAAAATTACCAGTAATATATTTTTTAGTAAAAGAAATCACTAACGCTTCCAGGAAAAATAAAATTTCAGCATCAAATGACCCATAAGGAGTAGTTATGCCACTCAACAAACAAAGGTAGAGGGTTACTGAATGAAACTGTAAAGAACGGGGTGGGGAGTAAGAGAATATTATGAGAATTAGTAAGATAGATATCAGTTGATCCTGGACTTCAAGAGACCAAGTATGTTGACATGAGGCAAGTATTTTCTCAGGAGTTTGTTTCACAAAGAAGCAGTTCTTGGGAAAACCCTGTCTACGCGGAACTTGGTTTTTATCAAAGTAACACAAAGGAAATGGGAATGATTTGCCATCAAGCAACACAGCATCATGGATTCAAGCTGTGAAAGTCCAACCTGTTGAAACTCAGCAATGTCACTCATCCAAATGTCTGCTATAGCAATAGCAGTATATTAGTGAAAGGCTGATAACATTTTATCTGTGGGATAAGGATTACAGGGTGTAGAATTATTCATTACCTACAGGGCTATATATATAAAGTGAACATAGAAGTCACACGCTCTATCTCTGATATTGAGCACTTTATCTCATAAATATAGCACATCTTAAGACTATATTTCTTATATATATATATATAATGTTTTAGCGTGAAAAAAAACAAACAGATAATACAATTTGTAAATTAAAAATATTAAACAAACTGCTATGAGTGAAAAAAAATTCAATAAAAAAAAAGAAAAGACTAAAAACATCTGTACTGCTTGAAAATAATCAATCAGCACTGCAATGTCTAGCCAAAAGAAAAAAAAAATGACAGTAAAGTAAAAATTTGCTATAACCACTTATAATAACCCAAATATTTTACTCAACCAGAGATTGAAAATTCTCAATGGTTGTAGACACAAAAAACACCAGTTATTTGAATAAAAGGATAGTTGGTTTTGGTTTGTTTTTGTTTTGTTTTTTTGTATGTGGCCACTTTTCCAGTAAAATATCTTTTGGGCCAAACTTCGGTTTTCTTTGTCTTTTTTATGCTATTTTTTTTTTAAATTTTTCCTGGTGGCCGTTTTAACCAATAAAATGCCAAACCTCTTTAGCCAGTGTTACCCTGATGGTCAGATAGGTGAAACCTAGGTAGGTAGGTTCTAGTTCATTATGTTTTTTAGTTTATATATTATATATGCATGTATAGAATAGTATTCAAAACAAAAGTGAAGATCCTCTACAATGCTAAATGCTGAGTCAACAAAATACACAGAAGAAAAATAAATCCACAGATAATACCAACAACCATAACAAAAGTAGACACACAATCCTACCTAGCAACTCCATAGCAGGTACCATTAAAATAACTAATCCAAACTTTACCTAAAATTCCTTTAAAACAAGATATAGCTAGCACCAAATGAGATTGTGAATATCTGAGAATGTGTCCATAGCATAAAAGTCATTGGCATTGTGAATGTAATCAGGAATCTAATTTCAAATTTCAACAGAGTCTTTTGCTTTCATTTTCCCACAAATGCCTTTACATACCTTATTTTCTAAATATCACGTGTGTGTATATAAACACAGAAATCTGTAACTCTGTCTTTAATATTCTCAATTTTGTTAAGTGCACTCACCCTTTGGATTCTTGTTATTACATTTCATCTGATTTATTCTTCAGCTGGTTTATAATGTGTAGTGAAAATAAAAAAAAAAAAAACAAAAAAAAAAACATCTACTTCTTTATCTTTTTTCTTGCTTCAATATCTATCCTATAATTAGAGAACCAAGTACATTTGTGGAATAATTTCTTAGTTCATGTCTATTCTGTGATCAGGTCAGATCCAAAGTTGAGATGCATTGTCTATAACTTTGAGAACTTGGCTCTCATTTTCTTTTCTATTGAAGGCTGAAGAATGAAACAGCCAAAATATCATTAACAGCATAAAGAAAAAGTTCAATTCTTCAAACAAAATTTGAAATTAAGAAAAATATAAATTCCAAGCCGTATCTTACACAATAAAAACATTGATATTCTTATAATAAAAATACTGATTTGAACATTTTTTTTTAAAGATCCAAAAAGCAAAACTATCAATTTCAGAAACCAAAACTAACTGCAATCAGAATTTGTTTACAGGTGTTCTAAACAATTTTATAAGGTGTTTCTTCCCTTGACCAATTCATTGCAAGACAGGAATGATTGTGCCAAGAGTTCTGAAACGATTCTTTCTTAATATAAGCATGTTTGAAGTTTCAATATTACCATCTACTGAAGTTTTACATTGTACTTAAAACATCTAAGTATGATATAATCAAAGAATTTATTCAAAATTATTCAAAGCCTTGGATCTTGTATATAGACACATGCAAATAACAAAAACTGTGAAGAAAATGGCTGCAGTTAAAATAAAATTAAAAAAAATATATATTGCTGAGGACATTTTCTAAAAAAAAAAAAAAATAAATAAAATAAAATAAAAAAAAAAAAAATTAGCAAAGCTTGCAGGTATCAACCCTGGAACTGATTCCGAAGGATATTTGCAATAAGTGGGATGCTGTGAAGGATTAGCAAGCAACTTTGAAGCAGTGGACTTAATGGCAAAAAAGTTTGTTTTTTTTAAATAATAATGAAAGAAAAAAAGTGCTGAGTAATGTATTAATAAAAAATTTAAAAAAAAGTAAAACAAAACCAAAAAAAAGAAAAAAAGGACACAAAATGAAAATCACTTGTTCTGTCAGTGTTGGTGCATGTTCAGTGTCTGTGCTGGTGTTTTCATCAAGTGCGAAGACAGGCTTGGTAGCATCTCCATCCTGAAATATAACAACCATGCAATGAAGCAAGGCATGCAGTCAGGCTCCACAAATATAATCGACCACACTAAAAGACAGAATACACTGACATTTTATTTTACATAGGAAAGCTTTTCAAACAAAATTTAAAAAATATCAAGACCAAAAAGGGCTTCACAAATGTAGAAAAAGCATTTGCAAAAAAAAAAAAAAAAAAAAAAAAAAATCACACTGCTAGTAATTGTGTGGCCATGCTCAGAAAAGAAGCATTAATTACTTCCTTAAATTAAGAACAAAGTTTTGTTTTTTATTTTTTACTTTTGATTAAATTCATTAATTTGTTAATTTTTCTTTTTACAAAAGCAACAATACTTATTATAAATAAAAATGTTTTCATTAAAATTCATTATGGCACATCTTCAAAATTACTATTCTGTTTTGAAGGGGAGGGAATCATAATAGTGAATGTTATTTACCCCAAAAATGGCTTTGTGAAAATTTAAATCAACTCTTCACTTTGAACAAATCTTTTTAACAAAAAAATCACAAATAAAAAAATTAAAGGGGAATAAATTTTATATCTGAATAGTGCCTTTTTAAATTATGAATGTTGCTTATTTACGATAACAAATCCCTTTTTCTCCATAAATTCATCTGAGAAGTTTTTTGTCAGATATTTGCTTAATATTTTGGATTTATTCGAGAAATATTTAAAAATGAGTCAAAAACAACAAAAAGCAAATCCACTGAAATATTTGTCCTATCCAAAATGCATGTGTAAATAAATTAAACATTAAAAAAAAAAAAAAAAAAGTCTTCTGCATTAATTCATATTACTTTTTATAAGGTAATTCAACAAAGTGGAAAAATGATAAACAGCACGTTTTCACTCTCGACAGACATAACATGTTGCTTATAGCTTTTCCACTTTGTCAGAGTTTTATTTCAGATACTATTATACACCCTACAAATACACACACATTTTTAATGTGTGTGTGTATATATATATATATATATATATATTAGTGGTACAGTACTTTATTATGGAAATAAAAAAGGCAAGAAAAGCTTTACCATTCATGATAAAAAAAAAAAAAAACACCGAACCGAGAGAATAAATGTTACAATTCTAAAAGATAAAATATGAAATACATGTAATGTATTAAAGGTGGAACAATCAGATTGAAATAGCATCAAGGCCCAACAGACATTCCCTTTGTTTACAGAAGGAAGGCTGTCTGGACTTGACATAGATTGTTTCTAATGCCTTCAAATGTAAGAAAGAATGAGCACGACTAAGGATGGTAAAAGAGTCAATGCTAAAACTGGTGGCATGATTATTTATAAAATGCTCAGCGATGACAGAACCATATGTGTTGTTGATGATGCCACCAACTTGGAATGTACCATTCTTAATTTTCCTAGGTACATAGTGATGTATTCTCGTGTCTAGCCAAGAATACATCAACATGTACCAGTTGGCTGTCTTTTTTTTTTTCTATTTTTATTTTTTTAAAATCATGAACAGTAAAGCTTGTCTTGCCTTTTTTATTTACATAATATATATATATATATATATATATATATATATATATATTTATTTATAATTTATTTTAATTGCATGAAAATAGAACACAATCAATTTCCAGCTTTAAACAATTTGAATCTTAAACTGACTTGCCAGTTATTAACAAACAAGCAGTATTTACTTTTTTGCTGCAATAAACATACATAATGAACTTGACTTATGAATTTTTTTTTTCTTGGAACATCAATAGATGACAATTCAATCCTGACCAGGCGCCTCAACTTCAGTCACTTTCTCACATACATGATGTGGCTTCCCTCTGTCTTTTCTACAAATATTTTTTATGGAAAATGCTCTAACAAGCTTTTTTTTCCTGGTGCCCTGATTTCATGAATTTAAGGGTGCTACTAGATTGACATCTAGGTCCCACCCATTTACTGTTGAAATAGCTAAATGCAACTGCCATTTCTATTCCAACAGTTTCTTTTCTCACACTTGCCATTTGTGGAACTCCCTTCCATTTAATTGCTTCTCTGATAACTACAATTTTCAATAGTTTAAATGTAACATCAATCGACATCATCTGTCTTCTTGAATCCCCTTCATCTTTTGTTTTTAACTCAATCCTCGCTATTCAAAGTCTACTTTATCACTTTCATTCACTGTAACCCCTTGCATACTAGTGCTTTCTTACCTTGCTTGTGGTGAAATTATTTTTAAAAAAATATCACATCTCATTTGAAACAAGAGCTTTTCAATAGAAACAAGCCATAATTTTCTGACCAATTGACAACCATATCAGCTATGTCATTTAAACATGTCATATTTTAATATCCTATAAAGTAAATTTGGCCAAATATTTAGTAAAGAAATGCATAACAATTCCTTAAATTCAGCATGATGAAAAAAAAAAGAAGAAATGCCAAACATAATTAGAGATTTTTTTCAGAAAATTATACCTTGCTATATTACCGCCAATATGCTGACATGGAGACTGTCTGAAGTTAATCATGTAAATCACAAACTTCAACAATTCAAAAAGACCTTAGCCATTCATTATTAAATTCAAACCAATATTTTTATGTACCATATATACTCGTCTAACGCACAATCTCACATATCATGTGCCCCCTAAATTTTCACTTATAAAAAATGATTTTATCTTGTGTATCATGTGATGTCCTTTTTGGAAAGACCAAATTACAATAGACTCACCTCTTTTCCTCTATCTCTTTATCCCATCTTCTAGTCAAATAAGTTAATGTAAACAAATGAGAAAAGTATCATTAGTAACACTATACTCGTTGCGTAAACACGTACAGCCGTAAACAACCGAACAAGAAACAGCTAAACATCTTATAAACACAAACAATGGAAAAGATGCATATTTGCTGTGTTTGTATTTTATAATACGATACTAATATGTGAATATTACAGGCATCATTATTGGATACAGTTAAGTAAAACATCAGCTTTATCAAAATCAGGTTTATTTTAAATACAGCTGTACTTTTTGACTACAGTAAATGGATATATAGTTCGGTCAACAGCATAGCCAGGGCCAACAGTAAATATTTTAATTTTAGATCTCATGTATGATGCAACCCCCTTAAAATTAGCTTCAAAATATGGTAGTTCAATTTCCAAGCTGATGCCTTATGCATAGATTAGTTTCACTTATTTTATAGGCAACAAATTAGATTTAGGTAGTGCCATGTCTTAATGTATAAAAAATGCATTTCAGGAAACTGAAATTCTAAGCTAAGAGGTCCTACAATAGCAACACTTAAAAGCTGGTGATATAACATTTATTTGCAGTAATCAGACTGATTTAGATAGTATTAAACGTTAAAATATCAAAAGTGTTTTTAAACATTTGGCAATTGTGATATTGTCATTTTAACGTTGTCTGTACCAAGAACCTCAGTAAGGCTGACTATAAGTTGATGAACTTTGTCAGCTGAAAGCACTACACAACTTTTCACAAATTATTTTTTTTTTTATGTTTCCATAGTGAAGTTAAGAATTGCTAACCTCTTGTTTTATGTATAGATCTCAACCTCACAAAATAACACTCCCAACCCTGCATCCAACAACTTTTTGGTCAAAAAAAAAAAAAAAAAAAAAAAAAAAAAATTACATACAAACTATGATTAGTACTGCCTATGTAAATTACATATACTGTTAAATTTTATCCAAATCGAAAACATTTCCAAGAAAAAATATTGGCAAACTTTGACAAACGTGCACACAAAAAGACAGTGTGAAAAAAAGAATGGTTTTTCCTTGGACACTGCTATTATTTTATCTTCACTCCTTGATGATGTTTATTCATTTAAAAAGCAATGATTAGAATTGTAATAAAACCTAAAAATATGAAAGTAAATTTATATATTTTCTTTGTTCTTGAGAATCCACAACAAAAAATAATAAACATTATTATTAGATTGTTTATAGGAATGATTGGCAAAACATTGGCTAATTGTCAATTGATTCAAACTTTATAAAATGGTAAATAAGAATTTGCTTATAATTGGTTCACATATTTTAATAATTTAGTAAATGTTTATAAATTTATGAAAAAAAAATTGTTTTCATCTATATTTCTTTATAAATTGGTAAATGATAAATATTTTATTACATTAGTTTTAATTCTGTTAGTTTTTAGAATGTTATAAATATAAAATTATTCTTGTAAATAAACAATCTATTAAACACAAAGTGTTTATTATTTTTGTTGTAATTTCTCAAAAACAAAGA